>JAUTDP010000005.1:1145000-2345000 GCA_033439795.1 Sordaria brevicollis
AAGCTGCGAGCAAAAATTGTTAGTTACTAGCCTTCAGTTTGTATACCGACACCAATGGACACTTACAATATTGAACTTCAACAGGTTTTCGTCTGGAAAATCATCCATATGTACCAATCCGAGACCCCATTTCGTCTCTGCAATCGTTTGTTAGAACATGACAAGATTGACTTATTGTTGTTCTCGGGATTACTCACGAATGATTGACACGATCGCGAAACCAGCCGCCGCGACCCATGTGAGAATGATAACCCAGTCATCGAAACCGATGGCCTTGAGCATAACCGCTCGCACATAGGTTCGAAGACACACGGTAATTAAGGAGATTATGGTAAGGGCGATGGCAACGCCCGTGATCTGGTGGCCTATGGTAGGCGCATCGGGATCTGAGGTGTTGTAGGTCCAACCCATCTTGGCGGAACGACGGGGGCTCACAACAACGCCGCACGGGGGACCGGGAGGAAGATGTGGACCGGAAAGCGAGGAGAGCAGGAATATATATCGAATGCTGCTCTGTGCGTGTGTGGTCGAATGCACGTAACCAGGCTTTTTAGTGAGGGTGGAGAAGGCGTCGCTCCCGTCTAGCGAGATCTGATGTCGATCACCGTGTTTTTGCTCCTCCGAACTGAGACTGATGACCGGAAGGGTGGGCGAGGATCTACGACCTCGAGGGTCCTGCCGTGAATGCAAAAACCTGGATTCCTTTTCAGAAAGTAAACACAGCGATCATGTAAGTGGGCAGTGTCACTACATAAGAGATTTGGCCATCATCTATCAACCACCCGCGAAATCTCTTTGAAGCCCAGTGTGCCAGTCTCCGCCGTCCTATTCTACCTAGAACAGGCCAGGGGTCGGTCTGCCCAACAGTTCTAGCAGAAGCAGGTGTTGTAATTGCTGACAATATGAGCGAGGGTAGGGTACTCTGGGCCGAAGTTGAGCTATGCGAGAGGGTCTTCTTCATGTAACATCACACGCAGCAACGCCAGAGAGAAGCGAAGAAACAGCACGCGGGGAAGACACCAGCCTTTGGTACCAGCGTTATAGTTAGCCCTGCAGGGAGTACTATGGGCAACGCTCGAGACCCATACGGAAGGTCTGTTTTCAGGTCGCGGTGCCGGACCTGGCGTCAGCTTGGCTGCAGATGGAGATGGGCAGAAGAGCCTAGCAAAAGCAAGATGGACCTTCCGGATGGCGTAATACTGTGGCCGGCACGTGGGCGTAGTGTACGAGATAGGCTCGGGAGTGGGTTGTTCAAGGTGAAAAATCCGCTTCTCGTGATCACTTGGGCGCCTGCGTTTCTGATGTTCTTCTGTAGGGCAAGACAAGACAGAAAGACAGCCCCAGAAACACTTCTAGGGTGATTCCGAATCTGTGCCTGAGACGGCCTAGAATGGCGGAGATGGTGAGCGGCCAAACGGAATCGGTAACGGGCCAGACTCCATATGGTAACCGGCCAGACTTTCCCCACTTACAAGTACCAGACCGACCGCCAGACTACAACCTACCCCAATATAGTAAGCGAGCGCGCGCCAGTACATAGGCACCACGCACAATTGGCACCAAATTTATATTACTCTTTTATATAAAGCTATTCAAAAACCCTAAAATAATTAATTATCTATTTATTATAGCGGTTAATATAATTCCTACTAGTTTAATTATACGCTTTCTAATTACTATATTAATATTAGTCGTATTAGCGGCCGTCCGCGTACGTACCTACTTTAATTTTAATACCCTTAAGGAAGTTATTAGAATTATACCCGCCTATTCAATTCGCTTAGTACTTACCTTTTACCCCGTCCTTACTTTAGTATTAGTAGTAATATTATAATTCAAGGGGGCTAATTATATTACGCTAGCAGCGTAATAAAATTTTACGAATTATATTATAATTAATTTAAGAGAGGGGGAGGTTAATTAGAGGGCGGAAGAAGGTTATTAATTTTAGGGGGAGCTTATATTATAAAATTATTTATTACGCTACTATAGAAATATATTAACCGCTTTACGTATAGCGTACTTTCTTCTATACGTATTTATATAAAATTATTTAGTTTAACGGTAGGTAATAGGTAATTATTATATTAATTTTAATAGGCGCCCCCTAAATTTAGTATAAGTAATTATTTAATTATTTATTAATTTATTTATTAATTTAATATAAATATTAATTAAAGAAAAGGATTTTAGGTATAAAAATTAAGAATATTAAAGGGAGGAGGAGGAGTTAAAGATTATTATAGTAGTATTAATATTAAAGTCCGCGCTTAAGAAGGCAGCGGTAATTAAATAGGTTAGGGATTGGGGGTAGAATTTATAATTAGGGGATTTCGTTATATTCCCCTCCTTCCTCCGCTATAGCGCTTTTATATTAATTTAGGTAATTCGTTGTAAAAAGGTATACGTACGTTATTATACCGGTTTAGGTTTGCTAGCTTTCTTATTAATAATAGGAGGGGGCCGTTAATATTAAACGATTCGTATACTTCTAAATTTAACCGGTTATAAATAATATAATTAGCTAAATAATTATTAACCGTAACCTTAAATAACGTATCCTTACGTGGGCGGCGGCGATTAAAGAGGGGGATTAAGTCTTATATAATTATATAAATATTAATTAATAAAGTAAATAAATTAATAGGGTAAGAAATATACTAAAATTTAGCCGTTTTTATTTAATAAAATTATTATTATTATTTGGAATTAATTACTAGTACCGGTCTACGTCTATAATATACAATTTTCTTAACGGGGTTTATTATATTATATTTAATAATAAATATTTATAGGGTAGATTATATTACGTTATAAAAGCTTTAATACAATTTACGTATAAATCTAATTTTAATTCCTATTTATTCCTCCGCTAATCGTTATAAATATAACGGTATTACTTCTATATTAGCGCTATAGGGAAAAATCCTATTTTTTTTAATAAATTTTCGAAAATTTAAATAATTTTATATTTTAGTAGTAAATTTTACCGTACTTTTATAAATTATATAACGAAGCGCTCTTTTTAGGTAGCGTAAGCGAAGCGGATATATTTATAAAATTAATTTAAATTAATTAATTAGTTTTTAAAGAAGCGTTTAATAGCTCTATATATAAATTCGATTCTATTAGTAACCTTAATCCTAAAGTTATATAATTTTAAAACTATATAATTACTAAATTCGTAAATTTATAGGAAGTAATATTTGTATAAATATTTAAATAGCGGCGTTTAGCGCGGAAATTCCTTATAAAATAATTACTATACTTATTTGAATATAATTTTAATCTCTATATATATTACCCTCTTTTATCTATTTATAAAATTTTCGTATATATTAGGGTAGAATTTTCTACTTTATACGAAATTTAGGATATTATAATTATAGGGTTATATATTATCTCTTTAGTTTTCTTCAATTTAAGTGGCGCAATTAGCGGCGGCGTTATTTACGGCTTCTTCGGGGTTTTCTTCGAATAATTAAATATTAAAATTTCACTTATTAGGGTTTCCGTTATCTTAACCGTAATTTTTAGCAATATAGGCCGGCGGGTCCGGTTTATTACCTTCGAGATCGAATAATATTACTGGTATTAGCGTAGGGGGTTCGAAGTACAACGTAACTATACCCGCGGTACTAGGCGCTATACCCATATTCCTATACTATACCTATTTTTTTATAATGTAATAATATACGTTTTTTATAATATACTAGACGTAGAGTTGATGAGGGATTCCCGGGTAGGCTTTGCGCGCGGCCTTTTTAAAACTTTTATAGAAATTGCTAATAATAACGGTAGGGCGGTCGATATTATAATCTATTTATAATTTTTTAAGGTAATTAAAATGCTAAATAAAATCCTCTTCCTTTTCGCTACTTAATAGATTAAATATAATATTAAAGTTATAATATAGAAAATCGACGTTAATAACGTTTAAAAGGGGGAAATTAAATTTATTTACCTATATAAAAAAAAAGGGAGGTTAAAAACCCCCCAAAAAGTATAAAAAAGTAAATAAATAGATTAATATAAATAATAATAAATTTACTTTATATATATTATCTATTAATATAATTGACGGATTTACCTTCTATATTTCGATATACTATTTAAAAATTTAAAATACCCGTTTTACCCTCCTTTCTATATTATTACCCTTATAGTAATCGATATAATATTCGATACTATATTCTACTTTATATTTAATAAGCAAATTAAATAGCATTTTAATTGAGGAGTAAACGCTATATTTGGTATTACGAAGGCGCTATTAAATATTAAATACATTTTAGGGAATAATAGTAAATTTACGACTACGTAATTTAAATATTAAATTATTACCCTATTAAATAGCCTTATTAACGTTAAAAGTAGAGCTATCTTCTATTAATAAATCCAATATATTAAATATACTACTAAAGTAATATATAATTTATTATATAATTATATAAATAATATTAAATAACTTCTCGATAGCGAATTCGATAATTAATTTATAGTCCTTCTATTATTACTAACGGAAGTTCGTATTACCTACCAAATTTACTATATTTTAAGGGGGTTAATAGAATTAAAATAAATAATAGAGGAATATATACTTAATAGGGTAATTATATACTATTTTTATCTCTTCGATAAATTATTTATTATTTTTCTTTATATATTATACAACTTTTATAATATATTTACAACCGGTCTATTTTAATCCCCTATTTCGGATATTATACCCAAAACTCTTATATTTATAACTATAATTATAACGAAGGTCTACCCTAGTAATTCGGCCATTCCTTTTAATATAACCGTAAATTATAATAATAAAACCAATATAGGTCGTATATTAATAGAGGGTATTTAGAGCTTTATCCTCTATTTCGAAAGGATTAATAATATAACGTGGCGGCGGCGGCGGCGGTATTAGTAACCGTTATTTTAAAGGTCGAATTAGTATACGCTACGGGGACCGCAACCGAAATTGGCGGGACTTAATAGAGAGGGTGATAAAGGACCGCGCAACGCGCTCGGGAGTAGTTAGAGCTTCTATAACGACGGTAATAATAGTAGTAATAGTGGTAATAATAACGGCGGCGAAGTTGGTGATAGTTTTAGAGTAGTTACGCAATTGAATAACGGTAGTTAACAAATTAATTAGGGATATAAAGGTTGGGCAGCGATCGATATACTGGCGCGCGCTCGCTTACTATGCTGGGGTGGGTTGCAGTCTGGCGGTCGGTCTGGCACCTGTAAGTGGGGAAAGTCTGGCCGGTTACCATATAGAGTCTGGCCCGTTACCGATTCCGAGCGGCCAAACCGTCTTTGGATGGTCACTGTCCTATCCTGTAGCGTATGTGATGCCACGGGGCTGTCGGGACCCATCAAGGTAGCCAAGCGTGGGTTCCTTTGACTAGAAACTCCGGCGCGGTCGATGAAGTGCAACATCTCTTGCCATTTGTGTCTCTGACCTGGATCTTCCTTGTTGGAATGCTGACTACCAGCAGCTCAGCCAAGTCAGATCCGACGAAGTTGAAACGAACCTTCGAGGTCCTTTGCAATGCAGAAATCGTTACGGACTTGCTGACCGAGTCATTAACGCGTTTTCGTCCCACTCTCGACCTTGTTGAGCTGATTATATTAGACGTAGAAACCCATATTTCCATGGGTTAGGAAATATGCGAACGCTATATGCGCAAAAATTCAAGGAGAACATGCAAGTTGCACGAAACGACACACTCTGTTAAAAGATACGTTTCAAGAAGAAGCGGTGATGGGAAACGTCAGGGTTCATGTCATCCTTGGCCTCCTCCTCAGAAACACTTCATGATTACTAATGAGGCAAGATGAAGCAAGGTGAACGAGGGGTCTGGATAATCGAGGGAAAGGGTCGAAGAGCGGCCGAAGCTACGCCATAGAAAGCTAGTCTTGCTGGTATCCTGCGAGCCTGCCTTCGCCTGTGATGGATGGCCGGAGCGATTTTCCCACCCAAGACTCAGGACCATGTCTTGACCCACACGAGGGGATATTAAGTGCCGCAGGCCAATGCGAGTTGAAGAGGGCAGGACATAACATATTTGGCTAGGTCCTGATGGAGGGACTGTATGAAAAAGTCTTCACTTATCACTAAGCTTCTGCCACTCGGGGTCCACTGGGCGTGATGAGCTAGATCTCTTTCAAGAAGTCGAACCGAGGACGAAGAGGAGGTGAAAAAGGACAACAAGACGAGAGGAAAACGCAAGAGGGGACGGCGAAGGATAATGTATGTCTCAGTCGGCGACCATGAGCGGAATGAAAGCCGCCCTGGCCGCCAACAGCTTGACTAAGCTACGGCATAGAAGGACCGAAAGAAAATGTCGAAGGAGGATGAAGCATTTGACGAGACACTCGTAGGTAATTTTAGCTACATATCGCTTCATGATAGGGTGACGCAGACCTGCAGAGCTTGTGTGCTGCGGCCACCGAGACATTGCAATGCAACGCTGCTCAGGGGCCGTGCTCAGAGGAAAGGTGGCAGCAGCGGCAGGGTGGTAGCCGTAGAGGTCCTCGAAGCTCTCAAGTGCCGATGGCTCGCTGGATAGGACGCGGGGATATGTCGTCGGCGGCAAGGCAGGAAGGCCGCCCGGTGCCAAGGGATCGTTGGGTGGTGGTGTCGGATCGTCTGTGCTCCGAAGCCAGTTCGGCCAAGTTTCGAAAACGGTAATCTGCCATAGTAAAAAAAGTAATCCGCCATGGCAACCCACTTTTACTACTGAGTAAGCTGCGCTAACCACCTAGGGCGCCAACTACTTAGTGCGGCCCAGTGTACTATATCGCTGCCCAACCTCGTCGTCGTCGTATAACCTATTAACGATTATTAAAATTGCTATATAATTGAATAAAGCTATCGCGAAATTTTACTTACCGTTATATAACCTTTTTATAATTGTTATTTACTATTTTTATTATTATTTTATCGAATATCTTCGAATTCGTTATATTTTCGATTTTTTTTTTCGTTCCTATCCCAAATTACGTTCTAAGTAAATAAACTTTTAATTTCTAAATATAATTTAATAAAGCCGACCGTAATAACCTATATTAACGGTATTTTATTAAAATCCTTAATAAAAATAGCCTTTACTCTAATTCGAATAATTACCCCAAACTGGACTACTGCGGTACTCGAGGAATTATAATCCCTTTCTATTTATTGTAGCCGCTGCAAATAAAAATAGCGATCGAGAATACAGTTACTACAATCCCTTAACGAGCGCGCTATTAAATAACGGTCCCCTCAATTATAATAATCTCCTTTATTTACTTCTAATCTATTCGATACTTTTAAAGCTACGTACTTAAACCTTATTGTATATACTACGCCCCTTAAATTTACGACCGCAATTCGTAATAGCAGTAAAAACCGTAAAATTAAGGAATATATACGTTATAATATATATTATAATAGAGGGAAGGAATATAAATCGAAATTATAAAGTATACGCAATATTAATACTAGGATAACCAATTATCCTTATTGTACTAAAATCGTATTATATAAAATTAAGGCGAGTAAATAGTACGTAGAAGAAATAGATAATAATTATAATTATACCTTCGATTTAAACGATATAGTCGGTAATTTATTATATTATCGTTAAATCCGTTAAAATTATAAAAATAATATTATTATTACTATTAAAAGGTTATTTAGTATTACTAGAATAACGGTAAAGTAAATATCCTACTATTTTAGCGGGATATTCGAAAATTTTAACGTTCTTAATCCGATTAGCGATTTTATTGCCGCTATTAATAAAAATAATAGTAATAGATTATTATCTACTTTACAGGGTTATAAATTTACTATTATTACCTAGGAAGTATTAAACTTCTAGAAGGTTATTCGTAAAGCAAAATATAGTCTTTATACCTCGATTAAGATATTTATCGACCTTTTAGAATAATATAAAATCGTATATAATATTAATTATATAATTAAATACGAAGATAAAGATAGAGGGAGGGTTAAGCGGGTTTTCTAAACTTTTAAATAGTATTTCGATATATAGAAGAAAAATCTATATATATTATTAGTTAATAATACGTATAAAGCGAGTAAATCCGCTACGTTTTTATATTCTTCTATTATTATATAGATAAATCTATCCCTCTATATTTATAAGGTTTAAATTAATAACCCTTTTTTTTTCCTTATAAATTAACCGATTTAATCTCCCCCTCTTTAATATTATTAGAGTCGATTCCTTTAACTATAACTTTAATATCGCGTTTAGTCTATTAAACGGCGAAACTAAAAATAATTTTATATAATATTTATAATATTTTAAAAATCTTTAATATAATTATTATATTACTAACCCTAAAATTATCGTTAGCAATTTCTATAGAAATTTTAAAAAAGCTACCCTTAAAGCGTTCCTTAGAGTAAAATAATAACTTTATATATAATATATTATAAAGAACGTAAATTACTATATTATAAAAAAGTAAGTATAGCCTAATCCTTATAATAGTATTAAATTAATTCCCGATCCTAGCCTATTAATTCTCCCGCCAATTCGATTAAATTTTAACGGTAATAACCTTAACCCGCTATTGTACTAGGGTACTACCTAAAGCGATAATTTTAATAATAAGGATAATACTATTAGCGAAAAAAATGAATACGCTAACGCCCCGCTAAATAACGAAGATTTAGAAGAGGTTACTAATATTATTACGGCTAATTTAATTACTTAACGACTAGCGGATTTAACCGAAGTTAATAAAATATAATTTCCTATTGAAATCGACGAGCGGCGTAATAACGACGTCCCTATTTATAATAACGGTCGTCGGTTTTATATAAATATTTATAAAACTTTCCTAGGGGTATAGAAGAGGATAATTTACGCTAAAGATTAAAAGTATTACGAAAAGGTATAGAAATTATTAATTAACGAATTCCGATATTAAATCCGTGAATTTTTATTATTATTATTATTATTATCCCTATAATATATTATATACCTTTTTCGCCCGCGCTTTTTTTTTTTTTTTACCCGCTAATTAATCGCCTTTTTATAATATTTATCTAATATTTACGTAAATACTACCTACTATAGATCGATAAATTTGGTAATTATATAGTTTCGAAGTATTAAAATTTTAATATTAAAATTACTAACTGTATAGAGTTTATTTATAAAATTATTAAACGCTTTTTTAAGAACCGTTTCTCCTCCTTCGATTAATTATATATTTATATACGTAATGTATACGTTACCTAAATTAATTATTATTATATTAACGCTATTAAAATAAAATAAACTACTTTACTTAAATATAAAGCAATTAGTATATTCTAGGATATTTTGATAAAAATTTCGGCTACCCCCCTTAAATTTATATAATATTAGTACCGCTACGTTTATAAGGATTAGTTTAATAAATTTAATTAGGAATTTTATACCGTATATAAAGGGGAGTTTATAGTATAATACGGGCTCCTTTATAAATATTTAATATTGGAATTATTATAGTGTAACGAATCCTTAATTATCCGGGATATTAATAAGTACTAATAATTAATAGCGGATAGGAATAACGGGTTAACCGAAATTTAATAATATAATTTTACTATTTAAAACCTAATTATATTATTTAATTACCGGCGGAGATTAGCTTTACCTAACTTTAATATTAAAGAATATATTAATAGAATATTTATAAAGGTAGTTAGGAATTTAAAAATATATAAGCTATATATTATTAAAGGTAGTATTTAATTTCCCTAACCTATTTAATTTATTAATTATAACCAATATAATAACGGTTGTATTTTATTTTATAACGAAAATAGCGCGCTTTAACGTACTATTTTAAGGGATATAAAAAGGAGGGCGCTAATTTATACCCGCGGTTATAATTATAGTAAAGGGAGAAGGAGAGGCGGCGGTAAAGTAGTTATTTAATCCGTTAATAATAGTAATAATAGCGGCGAAGGCGATAATAACGCGCCCTTTATTCGAAATAATTTAAATACTTTTTTCCGTAATTTTTTATAAAGTATATAAATATAAAGAACGTTAACGCTAGTATTAACGCTATTAAACGCGCCGCTACCGTCGACGGTATTAATTATTATAGGACCGTTAATACTATAATAAATATTAATATAAATAGCGCCGCGGGTATTAACTTCTTTTATACCTTCTTTCTATAAAGCTTTAATTCTTTTATAAAGAATTAAAGCACCTTCCCTATTTCCTTACCTATAATAATTTTTTCCTTAGCAATTTAATTATAAAGTGTTAACGACTATTAAGTAATTATTTTAATATTATAATGGCCCGCCTCCTTTTAATTAATAGTAAGGGAAATAATAGGTTATAGGACTACTTCTATTATTAGTGCCCTAAAGCTAGTATTTTTATAATAGGTATTATAATTAAAATAATTAATAATATAAGGGTAATTAATAATATAAATACGTTAAGTATATTAGGTATAGGTACGGGTATTAAAATTAGGGTAGGTACGTATACCTTAAGTAATTAATATAGCGACTAATATAGCGATTAATATAATAGTAAGTATAATAGTAAGGCTTTTAATTAAATTGGTAAGAACCGTATTAACCTTTTTAATAGTAGATAATTAATTTATTTAGGATCTATAAATAGTTTTACGTAAAAGAGTAACATCGATTTAGTAGTGTGCGTTATATTAGGGAGCGGTGCGCGCATAGCCTGGGTGGCTGGCGCAGTTTATTCAGTAGTAAAAGTGGGTTGCTATGGCGGATTACTTTTTTTACTATAGCAGATTACCGTTTTCGGCCAAGTTTCAATTTCCTTTCTCGAGGCTTGTTTCCCCCATGTGTTATATCGGTTGGGCAGAAGATAGCTGATCAAAGTTGCTAGAGAATGCCGTCGATAGTCTTGCTCTGATAACCTATCGGCAGCTACCGAAGCGCAGAATTTCCGCTTGCTACGCACCACGCCACATGGGATACGATATGCTTTATAATTCCTCGGTGCGCTGATAACTTTTGTGGTTTGCCCTGTTGTGGTTGAGATCGTCGGCGTCGACTTGACGGGCTGCTACTCTCGTTGGCCGATATGCAAGAGGCTTGCTGTGTTCGGCAACCTCGGTCTTCTGTCCTTCGCCCACCATGCCCCAAACAGGTAGCAACGAAAAACACTAATGCTGGGGGAAGAAAATGCGAAATGATGGGAGTTCCTGAAGCGATGGGCAATTTCCCCTATCAACGGTAAGAAAGCCCTGGACTTGTGGACCAGTATCTTTAGCAATGGAGTTCTTGCGGAGGCTGTTCGGGGGCTAGGTAGTACCCGGCAGGGGAAACAGTTGGGGGACTGGGGGGGGGGGGGGGGGGGGGGGAGCCGGGATGTAAAGATCTCCACCTCGGTGTTGGTGTTGAAGCTTTGTGCGGGCCCGGGCATTTGCGGACGAAAGCCCCTGACGGCGACAGTTTCTACGTACGGCGTGGCGGGGTGTCTCAAAGCATGATGGCCGGTCCGTAAAAGTGTTATAGTGATGCTCTGCGCCCGATAGCGAAGAGGGAGATGGCATTGCGTATTTTCCCACGGCCCTCCTTGTCTTTGGTTGTCTTGTTGTCGACATGTCGTTGCAATCCAGGAGTTGACGTGGACTTGAGGCTCACCGGCAGTTGTTCATCGGCACCGTGATACTTGTGTGTTCAGGTTTGCACATACTCGTCGGTTAGGTGTTGGTGCTATGGGTGGGTCCAGCCAACCTCCTCTCTTAGTCCCCTTCGAGAGTCGGGAGTTTTACCTATAACGCGCAAGCTCTGTAACGCTCTAAAACGCTCGCAATATAACAACTCTACCAAAATATATTCAAAAAATACGATAAAATATACAAATTACTCGTAAAGACTAGCTCTATTTAGTAATACTATTTTTTTATTGAAAAAAGGGTCGTAATATATTATTATAGTATTGAAAAGCCATAGGTAGCCCGTATACGCTACTATTTATACGATAATTTCTAACTTAAACTTAAACTCCCTACCTTTATTTATTATATTAATACCTTTAAAATTATTAGAAGAATTATTTAATATAGTAATAATAACCCGTATATAACTAGTAAGCACTTCTAATTTTTTACCTATTACCGTTATAATTACTATAGCAACTTCCTCTTCCTCCTCTTTAGAATTTGTAATAACCTTCTCCTTCCCCTTTTTATTAAGATCCTTATAAGCTTCAAATCTATTTATAAATAATACCCTATATACCTTTAGTTTTATTAATATAGTAACTATAATAATTTCTTCTAGTCTCTCGAAGGGGGGGGGGGTAGTTTAGTAATATGCTAAACTATTCCTCGATTATATTATTAAAGGAGGGGGATAATTTAAAGGAATACTTATTAAAGTATTTAACTTATTATATAATTTAATAAATATTATTATATTTAATTATAATATTAATTATAACTATATTTAGATTAACTTCGTAATTAGCTTATACGTTACTTTATATTATAATTTAGGCTTTAAATATTAAAAAGGAGGGTATATTCTTTATTATAATTAATATAATATCGATAATAATAAGACTTTCTTTATTATTAAGATTGAAAATAACCCTTTTTATACGTACCTTATTCTTTACCGATAATACTTATTATTATATTAATTAGTAAAAAAACTATATTAAAATAATATAAGGGATATAATTAATAAAAAATACTTTTATAATTCCTTTAATCTCCCCTACTTAAAAGGGAAATTTATCTATATTCTAAATATTCTCTTCCTTAATATTAAAGCTAATATAATGAAGTAGTTACGGTTAGTTATCTAAATTACAATATTAAAAACTTTATCCTCTTCTTCGGTTAGCGTAATTAAGCAATAGGCATTTATACTTATTAATAATAATTTTTTATCCTTAATAAATATTACGTATTTTTTAATAATAATTTCGCTAACGTTAAAAAGTTCGCTAACGTTTTTATAAATAGTTTTTCCTTTATTCTTAATTTTAATATTAATCTTTAACCTAGATATGGTCGCACGTATTACGGTGGCGGTTTAGCGTACTAAGAAATGGCGGGTAGCTTTCTCCGCTCGAATTGTAACGTCGGGATTAAAAATAGGTATAATAAAATATATAATAGATAAATTTTAAAGAAACGAATAAAATGAGGGTATTTACAAAAAATTTAATAAAGGTTTAGTAAAATTTTAGTGGATTATTAATTTTGGAGCGTTATAGAGCTTGCGCGTTATAAGTAAAACTCCCGACTCTTAGAGGGACGAGGAGAGGAGGTTGGCTTGGCTGGAAGCGGGCCCCCAAAGGTAGGCCCCATACGGCCCATAGTCTGTGCAACCTAACCGACGAGTATATATTGTGCAACATTGGGCCTGTTTGGTTCAACTAGCAAAACGCGTTTTCCTATATAAATCCGACCCCTGTAAAGTAGTAAACTATATTTTGTAGTATTGCTGGGGTTTTACTATAGGTCGTTGGGGGTTATTTGTAGGAAGAGGTATCGCGCTAATGTATAGCCTTCGGAAGGCCGATAAAGGGAATTAGTGGGCCTATACAAGCGCATTTTGCTAATTTCTATCTTCACGCTTTTGAGAGGGAAGATAGCTGCCAATATAACGGCCGGCTAATCAATCCCCAGTTAAAATAACGCGTCCCCCGGCTACCACCTCGCCCCCATTTAGCTACAATACTTTTCTAGCTGCATTTTAGCCTTTATACCCTCCTCCATAGGGGGCAAGTAGTAAAATGCAAAATGCTGGTTGAACCGAACGGGCCCATTGTTTTACCGAACGAAGCGCGGTGTTTGGTGGTTTTGCGCTTTGACAGCGCTGGAAAAGCAACGGCCCAGCAAGGGAATGTCGTCGGAGGTCGAACGGGCCGTTCGGGACTGGCGCACGGCCCGCGTTACTCTATCGCTTGCCGTGGCCAGGACTGGCCGGTCATTGGCTGAGCATTGCAAAGTGATTTTGCTCTCGCTTGAAATTCGACTGAAATTGGAATGGGAAAGCCGGAGAGAAAGAGGTTTAGCTGGGAAAAACGCGGATGAGAGCGCGGGGTTAACAGGGAAATGCGCTGAAGAAAAACTAGGTCACCGGCGTTTTCTTGTTAAGCACTGTGCTGACTGCGAGCAATTCTTGTGTAACGAACAATCATCGCGTTATCGATCGGACGGATGAAAAGTTCATAATTGGATGAATACGCGAAGCAAAGCGATCAAAGCAACGTTAGAAAAAAAAAGGGACTTTGAATTGAGTGAACCGAAAACTGCAAGAACGCTTCTCAGCTGTCTTCATTGCATACCTCTACGTATAGGACAAGCGGGGTAGAGTTCCCGTCAAGCGATTCCCGCAGAAGGCGCGATACAATACCTACGTAGCATTGTGCTGCAGGAACATAAATTTCCCGGAGCAACTGCCAGGCACCGCACTGCACTTGCACTGTTCATCCAGCCCGCTAGGGCGACTGTATAATCCGCTAAGGCGACTGTGTTGCTTCCCAAAGGTCTGTCTCGCCAAAGGCTAGGTTAGTATTAGGGTTAGGTTAGCGGTTAGGGTTAGTTAGGGTTAGTTAGGGTTAGTTCCGGGGGTGTAGGGGGCCGGCGAGAGGCCCCCGCGTATGAATAAGAAAAAAAGTGTTCGAAAAGACGTGGTTTTGAGCCTTCGTTGTTGTTGTTCAAGATGATGATTTTCGTGGAGGTTTGGAGCGCTCAAAGCCCTAGTGATGCGAGCGTTGCCCTGGTCTTGGCTGCTCTCTGGCAGCGAATTTGTATGGCCCCACACAGTCGCCTCAGCGGATTACACAGTCGCCCTAGCGGGCTCGTATCCCCTTCTGACCCCTTCGGTCCCGTCTTTCCTTCCTCGCTGTCCACAACAGTGGGTGTCTGGGTGAGACAGCGGGCAAGAACGACCAAAGACCGAAAGACTCGAGATGCCGCGCTATCCATCAGTTGAACCCATTCTGATTACGCGACACAAAGGCGACGGGCAACTCAGAGGCTCTGGCCTTTTCTCCGAGCAAACTGAGGGGAGTTGAACCAATCTCCTTGAGATTACCTCTACGCCACGTGAAGCCGCGTACGACACCCAACACGTGGAAGACTTGACAGGCCAGGTTCTGTACTTGCAGGGCGTGGGCCATTCCAGCTTTGAGACATTTTGAGTTGAGCCCTTTGACAGGGCCAGAGCAGCGCCAAACCTCGTCACCGTCCCACCTAAACTGCCCCCGTCTCGGTCCCAACCAGATTCCTAACTTCAGTCCCTAGAAGCTAAGATGACCACAAGCAACGCCATATAACGTAGGTAGCGGTACCGCATCTACTTATTCGATTTGGTTTTATCCTTCCCTCTTATAGTATGGTATAACTGGCGGGTTATATATAGTAGTGTTTTTTCAACGTGGCTATATAAGGTGGTCTAATTAGTGCTGAAATGGGGAAGAAAAACAACCCCAAACAACCACTACCACTACAACAACTAGGAAAGGAGCTATATTAAATACTTCTAATAAGGCCAAAAGAGTAAAGGGAGGAGTTAATCTATAGGGGAGAAGGGAATAACTTGATAGTAGGAATATCTTTTTAGACTTAGCTATATCTTTTCTTTTACCTATTATAGAGGTAGGGTTGGGAAGTTTTAAAGATTTAATTAAGGGGCTAATTTTTACTAAATTGAAGAAGGTTCTTTTTCTCAAAGATTGAATGAAGTTTAATTA
This sequence comes from Sordaria brevicollis, assembly GCA_033439795.1. Taxonomy (NCBI): domain Eukaryota; kingdom Fungi; phylum Ascomycota; class Sordariomycetes; order Sordariales; family Sordariaceae; genus Sordaria; species Sordaria brevicollis. Next base: position 1,160,732 of record JAUTDP010000005.1, read on the forward strand.
TTATTCTAGTAAAAAAAATTACTTGACTTTCCTTTTTTTCTTTCTAATTACCCTTCTTTCCTTTTATTCCTTTAGAACTTTCCTTCTTACTATATAAAAGTCCGAAATTTATTTTATAGCCTCCTTTCTTAATTTGCTTAATATATTACTATTATATTTCCTTCAAAATAGTTTATTATAATATACTTCTATCCTATATTTCTTTTTTCAAATTATAATTAGGAAAAATCCCTAAAAGAATTCCTCTCGAATAAAAAATTACGAAAAATTTCCGAAAAAAATCGGAAAAAATTTATTATTTAATTATATACCCTTATATTTATTTATCCGCTCTATTTTAAACTTCCCTTTAAATCTATTTACTAATCCTATAAAGTTAGATTTATTAATAATTATTTTAATCCTTCTTAGCCGATTTCTTCTTTTTCTACCTTTTTAATTTTTTAAATTCTTTCTCCTGTCTCTTTCTCTCTCTTTGAGCCAATTTTCGCTTTATTTTCTGCCTATTTTCTTCTTAACTAATCTTCTTCTTATTTTAGGCTATTAGTATAGTAATATATCCTATATTTTAAATATAATTTATAAATATAATATATTAGGATAATATTAAAGTATATTTAATATCGAGGGTTATACTACTAAATTTATAAAATTTATCGGTAAGCGGGAATTAATTGTTTACGTTAAATTTATTAGGTAAAACGAAATTATTAATTATAACGATTTTTCTTCCCCTATAATTATTAATATTAATTACTAATATTTATTATTCTTCTATACGCTTCCTCTTCGCTTTGGGAATTAGCGGTAATAATTATTTCTTTTTAATAGGAGACGCCGGAATATTATTACAATCTCTTTTTAATTGTATATTAATAATTATTAAAGAAGTATTATTAGTAAGATTACTATTGGGCAAAGCAATTCTAATTTTAGGGAGGGATTAAATAATAAATCTTTATTTAAGAAGACGGGGAAAATAGGGGAGATTAATAAATTTTTATACTAATTAATACTTAACTATTTTAATAAGTCGATATTCGTTTGGATAACCTTTTTAATATATTAAATTCGTAAAGAATTTAAACTAGGGACTAAATTCTTCTTTTCCGTTTTTCTTTTTTATAATTATATAAATTAATTATCTTTAATTTTTCGAAAGTAAATTCTTTCTTATTTACTACGTTAAGAGGGCGTTATATATTATTCTTATTTATTACCGAATTACAATATTTTTAAATTATTTTATACTAGGGATTTAATTATATTTTTATTATTATTTACTTTATTCTTATAATTTAATTATTATAGACCTTTAAGGTAATTTATTAATAGGTTTACTTCGACGTTTAATTTTAATAAAGAAATTTCATGCGGCTTTTAAAACCTAAAGGCTATAAATTTAAGTTCTCTATTATATTAGGAATACTATATTAAATTACTTTTAATTATTAAAAATATTAGGAATTCGATCTTTTATTAATATTAAAAAAATATAAATTTCAATTATAAATATTTTATAAGCCTTTATAACTTTCCGCTCGCGCTATTAATTATAGAAATTATTATAGAAAAATTATAATATTTCTCCTTAATCAAAAATTATAAAAATAAAACAATTATTAATTATAATAGGGAAATATTAATATTATATTAGCTTTAAATTATTTCGAATATTAATATTTTTAATATAAAATTTATTACGTTTAATAATAATAACCGGATTTATTAAAATATAAATTTAATTATTATATTTTTATAATATTTAATATAAATTAATATAAATTATTTTTCCTTTCCTATTAATTCCGGGTATTCGTTAAGTAAAATAGTAGTCCCTTGGGCGGAGCCGGATATGCCCAATGGAGACAATGAAACGCCAATTCTATTCTCTTCTTCTTTATAAACCTTTATTTACTTCGTATATCTTATTTCTTTACTCTCTTTTAAATTAATTTTTCAAGTAAAAATCTTTATTTATATAAATTTTTTATTTCTTTATTTCCTTTATTCAACAACTATTCGGGCGGTTTTCCTTTTTATTTATATATTATTACTAATATATTCATTTATTTATTTCTTTCTTTACTTTATTTCTTTCATTTATTTATATTAATTTATGTACTTATCCTTTTATTTTTTTATTGAATAAATTAGTTAGTCATTTATTTTCTTGTTTATTTGTTCGTTTTTTTAATTATTTATTAAATTACTTTTTTATTGAATTATTTATATATGATGTTTTCCTTCAATTCTACCTTTCCCCCTTTCTTTTATTTTTCCTTTTTATTTCCTTTTTATATTTATTCTCCTTATTTTTTAAATTTTTTAAACACTTTTCTTTTATTTTTAAATATTATTTTCTTTTCTTCTTCTTCTTTTTATCCTTTTGTTTTTTTTTTCTCCCGCTTTCTATTTCCCTTCTTTGAAACTTACTTCCCTTTATTTATTATTTATTATTTATTATTTATTATTTATTATTTATTATTTATTATTTATTATTTATCATTTATTATTTATTATTTATTATTTATTATTTATTATTTATTATTTATTATATATTATTTATTATTAATTATTTATTATTAATTATTTATTATTTATTATTAATTATTTATTATTTATTATTTATTATTTATTATTTATTATTTATTATTTATTATTTATTATTTATTATTTATTATTTATTATTTATTATTTATTATTTATTATTTATTATTTATTATTTATTATTTATTATTTATTATTTATTATTTATTATTTATTATTTATTATTTATTATTTATTATTTATTATTTATTATTTATTATTTATTATTTATTATTTATTATTTATTTTTTATTATTTATGATTATTATTGTTATTTTTTTCATTATTATAATAATTATTATTATTATCATTACCTTTACCCCTACTACCTCTTAGCGTTTTTTAGAATTATTTTATTTAATTTTTTTCGAATTTTTCTTCGATTCTTTTTCGATTTTTTTTCTTCTACCTATCCATCAGATTTTTTCAAAGTCATTTTTCTCCCTCTACAGGGGGTATAGAAATTCCTAAGGGGGTGCATTTTACTCGCCTTCTTCTGCTCTATATATTAGTACCCCCTTTCCTATCGGGGTTAGGGTTATAGCCTTAGGAAAAAACTTAGTAATTTTTCGAAATTTTTCTAGAAATTTTTTTTTCTCTCAAGTCCACTAACAATTTTTGGTCGCGGTCCCGTGACCTACACTAACAATTTCCCGTGCCAAACTCGTCCCGCGAAAGCGATACATCCTTTTTCCAATCTTCTTTCTCATTTTGCTCAACAACCGCTCGTCGGAATTTGATACAACCAGCACCATTCTATCCGGAATAATTAGACCAATACAACGGTACCTCTTTTGTATCTGCGACGTTGAATTTAAAGGGTGCATCGCCCTTTCAATGGCATTTCGTTGAAAAAAGCTCGGGCCTCGACTTCAGCTGAACTTAGAATGCCCCGATTAGGCATGTGGGGACTTTAGCTGTCGGAAAACCTAGTATTACATCTATTGAATGCAAGGATTATAGGTGGTATTGTAACTTCTAATTAGCTCTGAACGACTCTAACATTACAATTGTAACTCTGTACGTTAGTCCCAAATTAAGGGAATAACTTTATTTAAGGGTAGCTTTAAGAAGACGTAATACTTTAATTTATAAATTTATATATAGACTTTTAAACTCCTTCGTTTAATAGGGATTAACTCATTAAAAACTCTTTAGACCTCTTTAAATCAATTTATTTAATTACTTTAATAGACCTTTTATTACCCTAATAATATTTTTAATAATTAATAATCTAAATAACGCCTCTATTTCGTTATAAAATTTAAAAATATTATTACTCCTTTTATATTTTTACTATATTTCTACATACTAAAAAGGAAAAATTGTTTTAGAACCGGAAACGCCGATTTCTAGTCGAAGAGCGCTCTAAAACGAAAACCGATAACGGGAATCGACTTAGGAGGGTTTTTTACGTCCTTCGCGATATCTTACGACGTATATAACGATAGCGTTAAACCGTCGTTACTAATAATAATTAATAGCGGTGCTTATAAATTCGAAAATAGCGTTTATAACCCGTTCGTAGGAATTTTAATTTATAACGACCCCGAAGCCGTATTTACTATAAAGAATTCGGAGAAACCGTTAAATAACGACGAAATTATAAAGAAATTTATCGTTAAAGTGAATAAATTTATAAATTATAACATTATTTCGCCTAAGGACCGCTATTAAATTCGTAAACTATTTACCAAATTTGTATTAACCTTCGTAAAGAAAAATAGGGCGATACGCCCTAAGGTTAATAAAGTTAATATTAATTAAATTATTATTTAGAAAGATTTCAACGATTTAAAGAAAACGATTTTATAAAAATTATAGAAGAATATTAAAGAAACGCCGAAAATATAAGTTAGAATTATAAAGAACGCCCTTTTTAAAACCGGATCTATTTTTTAATATATTATAATTACCCCCCCCCCCCCCCCCCCGAAAACCCTTTCCGTTAATTATAACCGTACCCTTTTAATCCGAAGCGTTATAATCGATATTTAATATTTGAAATAAACGAATAAAGAAACGAAAATTTAAATCGAAAAGGAATTTCGCGATTTAAAACCCGGTAATATAATATATAACGCTATTAAATTATAAATAATTGGAAATTATAAAATTATATTCGATAATATTATATATATATAATATTAATAATATTAAATTTAAATTAAAAAGGTCTTTGGTAATAAAGCGTTTATATTATTAAATATTATTATATTAATTACTAAAGGCTTCCCCTAAACGAATATCGCTAAATATATTAAAATAAAAAAAATTACTTATTTAATATAATAAAAGAACCCCGATGTCACAAGCCTAGCCGTAACTGCACGTAATTAGTATATTACTATTACGTACTTGTACTCGTATAGTAGTCGCTTCCTAAGACGTACTAACATATTCGGGATGGTCCCGCCCGTACGGGACATTACATTACTACTCACCGCCTACACGGTTAGGGTCACTTAACCGCGCGTGATTAGCGCGTTCCCGTCGCGCCCTATAAAGGGCGGGCTTCCTACGTATACTTTCTTCCTTTTCCTTTTTCTTCTTCTATATAATTATATATATTTATATTTACTATTTACTTTTATATTAATTATCCTTATTATAATTAATTATACTTTTAAAATAATACGTTTATATATAATTTAAAATAAATCGTTTACTTCCTACTCGCCGTATACGAATTGTCGAATTAGCGTATTTCCTTTATTATTAATCCCTTTATTTAATTAAATAAAGGAAGGTTATTATATTTAATAAATAAGAAAATTTATAATAATTAAACGATTTAAATTATAACGTTTTTTATATTTTATAATAGCGATAGCGACTTTATGATTTTTTTCCCTAATAATATATTAAATATTCTCTCTAATATTCCGGTTTTTAATATTAATAACTTTATTAATTTTAATAACGCCGCTATTTTAAAAACTTTATATAATATTATTAATAATAATAATAATTTAATCCCCGATGTTAATATTATTTACGCCGCCCTCTACGAATTTACTTCCGACGAAAATATTAAAAAGATCTTCGTAAATTTCGGTAACGACGAAAAGCCCCGCTTTATTCTTTATAATTATTTCGACCACGCTTTTTTAAATATTAAAAAAACCGCTTTTGAATTTATTATTTAATTATTCGGCCGCGTTTATTAACGCTTTTACGATAATTATATATTTATCCGCGATTAGAATAATAATTTTACTAATTAATTCGACGTAATCTTTATTAATTTTAGAAATTTTTAAACGTCGTACGCCACTCTTTAAAAGGAATATTCCGACTTTAAGACCTAATATAATAAATTTAGTATTTAAACCGCTATTATATCTTTTAACCCCGGTAACCCTAACCCCGCCGCTCCGGGTATTAATAATACTTATAAATAAACGGTCGCTAACCCTTCCGTTTTTACTAATTTTAAAAAAGACCCCGCTAAACGTATTTGTATCTTCCGCTCTTAACGTATAATTATTTAGATTTAATAAATTTACGACCCGATACTATTTTAAAACGAACGTTAAAAAATTCTATATATAATTATATTATTCGGCTCCGATTTTAAATCCGGTATTAATAATTTTATCGAGATTATTATGATTAAAAATAATAAAGATATTTAGGAATAGAAAATAGGTACTAAAATTATTAATATTAAGTAAGATATTTAATATTATTTTATTAAATTTTATTAACTTAATAAAAATTTTACTAATTTCGAAATAGAATTAATATTGTTAATAATTATTTATAATTTAATTAAGGCCTAAAAGGTTAAATATTTAAAGAATAAAATCTTTAAACGTATTTATAACGTTAACGTTTATTATAAACCCCTTATTAATAATATTTAGGATAAATAATTGGAAATATATTATGAAATTACTTATATTTAGGATAATACCGATTATTACACCCGTATAATTTATAATATTTTTAGTAATATATTTAATAATAACGTTAATATTAATTCTGGTAATAATTTTAATTCCGCCGTTAATAATTCTAATTCTATTTCTAACCCTAATAATTGTATTATTAATTAAAGTGGTAATAAAATGGATTTCGACGCTATTAACTTTATTAATATTATTTACCCCGATATATTAAATTAGTATATACGTAACGGCCTTTACCGTTACTACGGCCAATTTAGCTACTTAATTAAAAATTACCTTTATTCTATTAATTATAATCTTTAAGGCCCTATTAATAAAAATAACCGTTATAACGGCAATTATAATCGTAGTAAAAATAAAAATAATAATAATAATAATATTATTAACGTTCGTAATATTAATACCCCTACTACTAACCCCCTTACTTTCGTTATTAACCCGGCTCTTATTTAGTTTATTAAATAGGTTATTAGCGGCGAATATTATAACGATTAAAGAAATATTTAACTTTTATATATAATCGTATATAAAGGTTTAAATTAATATTATTAAAGAAGTAAATTTCAAATTATAGGTCAAAGGATTTAGAAGAAATACGAATTTAATTTTTAAATAATTCCGTATTTTCAAATTTAATATTCTTATTATTTTATATATATATTAGATTGTATAAAGATTATTATATTATTTTAGTAAATAGCGGTTACTTTATTTACGCCTTTTTAAATTCTTTATTTATAAAAAAGAATAACTTCCTGCGTTTTAAATTTTTACGATTAAAGAAATTGGTCCTTATTAATAAAATTGTTAAAAGTATTATTTTTAAGGCAATCCTAGTCCGATTCCGTATTCATTTTTATACGGAAATCATTACTTTCTTCGTTTATAATATTTCTAAGAATTACCCTATTATTTTTAATTTTTTATAAATATAATATTATCGATTTAAAATTAATTATAATAATTGTACCGTCCGTTTTATTTAATATTGCGGTTACTATTTCCCTTTAAATTTCCTTAATAAATAAATTATTATATTTAAAAGTTTTATTAATTACGTTACGGTAGTAATTATTTGTTTACTATTATAATTAAATACCCCGATTTTAATTCCGCCGCCGCTTCCGCTCCTTAAATCCCCTAAAATAATTTTATAACCGGAGCCCGCTTTTTAAATTACTTTGTAAATAATATTAATCTTTAAGCTATTACCCTCTTTCCTAACCCTTAAGAAGAAATTTACCCCAATTCCTTCCCTAATCCTTAAGGTTAAATAATATAATAATTTTTTACGCTATATTAATAACCCTATAAAGGTTTTAATTATTAATTGAGTTGGAATTAAGGTATAGGGAATTTTTAATATAATTACCCTTTTTATTAAAATTAAGAGCTTTATAATTTACGAACTATATATTTATTTAAATAGCCGCTGTATTTTTATTAGAAAAATACGCCCGATATAATCATAATGTTTTATACGTATTAATAACGCGTTTAATATAACCGATATTAAAAAATTTAACGCTATTATATTTAATTATATATATAAGAAGTAAAACTTTAAACCCCTAATTACTAACTATATTACGTTAGAATAGCTATTTATAATTTTAGAATTAATGAACGTCGAAAAATTAATAGAAAATATAATAAATAATATTATAAATGATAAAAGGGAATAATATAAATATTTTTTACCGCCGTCTATCTATCCGTTTGTTAATATAATAGTTAATATTACCAATTCTAATAAAAATAAGGAAATTGCCGCTTTAATAAAAGTATTAAATTTAATAGGGGATTTTAACCGGAATATTTCCATATATGAAAAGGTCTTTAAATAAATTTATATTATTAAAATTATTGAAGAGGACGTAAAAATTTTCTTAAAGAAGAATAATAAACTTATTAAATCCAACGACGAAATTAGGGTTAAGGTTCTAATTAAATACTATAAAAATATTGAGGCTTTCCTTCCCCGCTTAGTAGAAGAAATCCCGCCGTATTACGCTTATAATTATAAAATCGAATTATTATTAGGATAATAGCCGCTTAATATAAAGCTCTAACGTATTACGCCTATTAAAGCGGTTGTAATTAAAAAATAGATTAATATTAATTTCTAAAAGAAATTTACCGGCCTTCTTAATCCGCCGTTATAGCCTTTATCCTCTTCGTTAAAAAACCTAACGGCGGAGTCTATATTTACGTTAATTATTATAATATTAATAACGTTATTATAAAATCCCGCTACCTATTACTATTAATTAAGAAAATATTTAATGCTATTTATCAAAAATCTTTATTAAATTCGACGTTATTATTACGTTTAATTATATTTGGATTAAAGAGGGATACGAATAATTTATAATATTTATTACCCGTTTCGGCCTTTTCGAATTAATAATTTATTTATTTAATTTATAGGGCGTATTAAAGACGTTTTAAAATTATATTAACGATATACTTTATAATATTTTAAATATTTATATTACCGTTTATTTAAATAATATTTTAATATATTCCGATAACGAAAAAGATTACGTCTATTATACTACGGAAGTTTTAAATTATATAATTAAAATAAGCCTCTAATTTAACGTCGATAAATACGAATTTTATATTATTTATATAAAATATTTCAATTTGATTATTATACCGGGTAATTTCGAAATAAATTTTGAAAAAGTAATTATTATTACCGTTTAAGAGGCTCTAAGGTCTAAATATTCCCTCTAATAGTTTTTCGGTTTTATAAACTTCTATCGACGGTTTATTAAATATTTTTCTATTATAGTAAGTCCGTTATACGAATTTACGAAGAAGGATATTAATAAAATTATTTAATAATAAATTAAATAGTATTAAAAGTTATTCAATACCCTTAAAAAAATATTTATAATAAATTTAATATTATATATTTAAAATTAATTTAAATAAATAATTATTAAAATAAACGTTTCTAATTAGGTATACGGCGGTATTTTTTTATAATATAACGATAAAGGCGTTTTACGCTTAATTATTTACTTTAATTAACGTTATATAACGGCCGAAAGTAATTACAATATTTATAATAAAGAATTATTCGCTATTATTAAAGTATTAGAAAAATAGAAGTTAAAATTCGAAGGTATTTAATAGCCTTTCGAAATATTAACGGATTATAAAACTTTAAAAATATTTACTATTAATAAATAATTCTTTTTTTAGTATATATAATAGTCCTAATTCTTATTATAATTTAATTTTATAATTAAATATTAATTAAATTCCTTCTAAATCCGATTTAACGCCCTTAACCGTAAATTAGAGAATATCCCTTATAAAGGAAACGATCGCCTATTCGCCCGTAATAAAATATTTCTCGATTAAAATATATTCGTTAATAAAGTTTAAATATTAAATGACGTAAAAGCGGAAGCGGATTCCGAAATTAACGTAAATACGTACTATTTTTATAATTTGGAAGTTTTTAACGAAAAGTCCGTAAATAATTTTATTACCGAATTTTATAAAAAATTTATTTTCTTCGCAAATTTTCTAACCTATTTTTAAAATTTTAAATATTGCGTTTAATTTAAAGAAATACGAAAATAAATAATAAAAACTATATTTATAAAATATTAAATAATATAAAGGCGAGCCTATTATTATAACGCTATTATTATTAATTTAAAGGATATAGAGTTATAATTCTAATTAATTTATTATATTTATAACGCCCCTTCTATTAATTACTTAAATCGCGAAAAAATTCTCTACTTATTATTTCGTTTATATTTTTAATGAAAAATATATTAATCGGTTCGTATTTATTATAAAGTATACTTTTAATACGTTAAGATTAAACCGTTACGTTATTCCTTCTATAAATTATTAAAATTATTAAACGTCCTTTTTATTATTTAGAAAGAAATTTTTATTAATTATATTACCCCTTTTACTTTATATTTACGCCGCGGCTAAAAACTTAAATACGTTATTATAATAATTAATTATTTTATTAAAATTTATTATTATATCCCTTACGAAATTTTTATTACCGAAGAATTAACCGAACGTTTTATCGAATAGGTATATAATCTATATAACCTCCCCGATTCTATTATTTCCAACCGTAATATTTAATTTATTTTAATATACTAATACGCTTTATTAATATAATTAAAAATTATATTAAAACTATCCTCTATTTTTTATTTAATAACGAATAATTAAATTAAATATATTAATGTAAAAATAAAACGGTATTTAAAAATATATATTATTTAGGTATAAAATAATTGGGTTAATTAATTACTATTTGCGGAATTCGCTAATAATAATTAAATTTCTAAAATAATTAACGTTTCCCCCTTCTTTATTAATTATAATTTTAACCCTTATATAAGCGTTAAATTAATAGTACCTTATCCCCCCGAAATTTTAGTAATATAATAAAAAGAATATTTTAAAGCCTATAAAATCGTTAATCGTTTTAAAGAAATATTCGATTATATTATAATAAACGTTCGAAAAGTTTAATAACGTTATAAAAATAATATTAATACCTAACGGTCGAATACCCCGGTATATAAACCGGGAAATTAAATTTTATTCGATATTATTAATTTCGATTTTAACCGCCCTTATATTAAATTAATATTATTTTTCGAAGGACCTTTTACAATTATTAATACCGGTACTTATATTATTATATTCGAATTCCCTAATAATATAAAATATAATTCTACTTTTTATATTAATAAAATTAAACGTTAATTAAATAATAGGTTATTAAAATAATTATAATTAAATAAAAATATATAAATAAATTACGGTCGGACTTTAAAGCGTACTAATAATAATATAGAGTAAATTAAATAAAAATGTATTAAAATTAATGATTATAGGAAGGAGGGCCGATTTTAGGAGTATTATATTATTTGAAGCGGAGCTTCAACATTGAGAAGTGTTGAAAAAACACGGAGCAAAGCGTTGAGCGTAGCTTCTTCTATAATACGGTAACCCCCCTGTCAATAATCCCTGTAAATAGCCACGAGGTTTACCCGCGATTTCGCGACCTGCAATTGGCTGAAAAAAATTCTCGAGTTGGAATTGGCTAAATAAGACCCCCTATCCCTGTCCGCCAAGCTCGCTTAGGGCTTGGCATTTGAAAGTGGGTCCTATCAAGATAAAGTGGGTACTAAAATAATGAGTAAGCTGAGACGAGTACAATGGTACCACTCACGTGACCGTAGCTAGCCTGCCGGCCGAGAAAAACGGCTTTGAAAAAATTTGACGGATATATAGAAAAAATCTAAAAGGCTTATCAATAAGGGTAAGGATATAGATAGAAAAAATAGGTATCAAAATAATGAGTAAGCCGAAACGAGTAGATTGGTACTACTCACGTGACCGTAACTAGCCTGCCGGCCGAGAAAAACGGCTTTGAAAAAATCTAACGGATATATAAAAAAAAAAAAAATTCTATTTTCAAAAAAAAACGTCGTAGCTAACCTAGCAAATATACGGTTATAATATATACCCTTTGGCGGTCGGTTCGATTCCCGGCCGGAGTAAAAATAAAATCTTTTTAATAATATTTAAATAGTAAAATGAAAAATAATAAATAAATAAATAAAAATAAATAAATAAATATTAATTAATAAAATAATCATAATGAATAAATAAAATAATAATTAATAATTAAATAATGAAAAATAAATAAATAATAATAAATAAAAAAAACATTAATAAATGAAAAAAGAAGAATAAATAAAAAAATAAATAAATATATAAATAAATAAATAAATAAATAAATAAATAAATAAATAAATAAATAAATAAATAAATAAATAAATAAATAAATAAATAAATAAATAAATAAATAAATAAATAAATAATCGTAGAAAAAATATATTAAAAATATAATAAGAAATATAGGAAGTAAATGTTAAGCTCCGCTTCAAGTAAATTTCTGCCCACCCGTATAAAATTTGCCGAAGGCAAATTTTGCGGGGGTACGGGGGCGGCAGCCCTCGTATAAATATCCCCTTACGCCCCTAATTAGTAATTAAAGAATAACGTTTCAATATATTTAAAATATATACGCCGATTTTACGAAGAAAATTTAAATGCCCTAATATTATTATAATAATTCGAAGAAAAGAGGAAGCAGAGGAAGTAAAAAGTATAAGAAGCTTAAAAAGCGGGGGGAATACGGGAGGATATAATTACAGCGCCGGAAGAGGCCCCGGAAACGGAGATAGAAATATAATAGGAAGAATATAGTAAAAGGAAGAAGTTACTACGTTTAAAAATAACGGCTATAAAAACTTTTTTAATAAAGATTTTAATTATTTTATATAATAATAATTAATTATATAATTTCTTTTAAAGGGAAATAATCTTATAAACTTAACCGTAATTATATATAATTAATATATTACTATTACGTACTTATACTCGTATAATAGTCGCTTCCTAAGATATACTACTATATTCGGAATAATCCTACCCGTACGGGATATTACGTTACTACTTACCGCCTATACGGTTAGGGTTACTTAACCGCGCGTAATTAGTGCGTTCCTATCGCGCCCTATAAAGGGCGGGCCTCCTACGTACACTTTCTTCCTTTTCCTTTTTCTTCCTCTATATAATTATATATATTTATATTTACCACCTACTTTTGCGTTGACTATCCCTATAATACCCGAAATTTTCATTATTAAAATTTATCCGTAAAAAAAACGAAATAACGAAGAATAAAAATTCCTTATAATAGAAATTGCAATTATAAAAGCGGCCGAAACCCTTTACGAAAATTTCCTCTTATAAAAAGGGGGTACGTACGTTTATAAACCTTTCTCCTCTTTAATTAACGTTTAATAATATTATATTTATTAAAGTATAGGATATTTAAGGAAATTTTATTATAATATTAACGTTTATAAATAATATAATAAAATTAAATATAATAAAGATCGTTTTAATAAGGCGAATTATTTATTTAACGAAAATAAATTATTAATTTTTTATATTTTATATAAAAAATATAAATATTATACCTTTTTTAAAAAAGAGTATTTTGTTTTTAAAAAGGAGATTACGAAGGTTATTAAAATATAAGCGGAAAAGTTATATTTATTCGTATATAGGAAAGACCTTATAAAAAGTATTATATTAAAGCCGATAATAATAATCGAAAATAACGGGGATATCGAAATTCTAAATGCTCCTCCCCCCGTCCGTACCCTTATTATTCGCGAAGGGGAATTTAAAAGCGGAATTAAAAGCCGCTTTTATAAGAAGATTAAATTATTTATTAAATTGAAATTAATAATTAAAGGCTTAATAAACGTATGAACGAATTTTTAAAATTCTAATAAACGGAATAATACCGGTACGATTGCTATTATTAAACCGATTACTTAGAAAGAAATAATACCCGTTCCTATTTCTATTGAGGGATTAAAAATTTTTCTATTGTAGGGTAATTAATAATCTATTTAAAAATATTTTATTAAAATATAAAGAAATTGTACGAAAGAAGGAAATTATTATTCGAATAGGAGGAAATTTATAACGTTATAGCAATTTAAAAACCGGGTAAAAATTTAAACGAGGATATTTATTACCCGAAAGGCAGTGAATATATTAGGGTAAATTATTGAAAAAAAGGTAGGGTAATAATATACGTAAATAAAAAATAAAATTTTAAAGACTTAAATTTCTATTTCGGAAAAGATTAGGCCGTAATAATATTTAAATAATTAAAGGAATTTTTAACCGTTTATTCGATTTATTCCCTTATTAAAATATATAAAATACCGGAATATAAATAGGGGATTTCCTTCTTCGAATTCCTCGAAGAAAACCCCCTAATAAAATATTAAATCGTAACCGTTAGGGATTTTAATTTCTATTATCCTAATTAGGATATAAAAAATAGGATTAACCTAAGAATTAAAAAACTCTTTACGTAAATATAGTAATAATATATATAATTTATTACCTTTCGTAGAAAATTAATATACTTAAATAATATAATATAAAGCGAAAGGGATAAAATAATCGACTACGTATAAATATTACTGGGGGTTAAAGCCAAATATTAAAGGGCGTAAAGGTATAAATAAATTAATTCCAATTATTACCCTTAAAAAATCTAAATTTACGCTAAAAGAACGAATAAGAAAGCGGAAATTAAAGGAAACTATAATTAAAATTTAATAAATATAAAAAAGGTACGAAAAGCGGTAATATAATAAATCTTAATTCCGGAATAGATTAAAATAATAGAAAATTTAGAATTTACTTTTAATAAATTCGATAGGGAATTTATAAATATAATTAAAGAATTCGTCCCGTATTAGAAGAAAGGTTGAGGGAAATAAGCGAAATAATAAATATTAGAATATGAAGAGGTAATAAAGGAAGCGAAATAAAAATAATAGAAATAATATAGGGAAAAAATGCCTTTAAATTGGGCGGAATTCGTAAAGGTATTTATAAAGAAAAGGAAGGTTGATGCGAAAATTTAACGAATAATATAAAAAAAAGGCGTTAAAAAGGCGTCGAAAAATATAAATAAATTCTAATCCCTTAAATAATAAACCTAGATTCGGAATTATTTACTAATAAACCCGTTTAAATTATTAACCCTTAAAATATATAAAGGCGTAATAAAAACCGATAATTATGGTAATAAAATAAATATTCTTATTAATCGTTTTTTTCCTAAAAGTAAATATTTTAATAAATTATTTACCCGATTAAATTCTTCCCCCTAAAAATAGTAACCCGTTATTTATTAATAATTTAATTATTAAAGAGGATATTTAAACCGTTTTATTTTAGATAATTCCGAATAAAGCGTTGGGTATTGATTAATATTCGAATAAATTTTTAAAAATATATAAAAAATTATTCTAGAAGGCAATAATTATATTTATAACCGTTAATTTTTAATTAAAATATTTCCTATAATAATTTAAGAATGTTAAAATAATTATTCTTAAAAAATTAAAGAAGACCGCCGTATAATAATAATTCGCGGGCGTATAGAAATTAATATTATTATTAAATAACGTCGGGAAAATCTTTAAAGCGTTCGTTATGAAAAAATTTATTTAAACCGTAAAAGAATTTAATTTCATACCTAAGGGTTAAATAAATAATTAAATAAACTATTTTACTCAATTCGCTATCCGTATTATTATAGACGTTATTTATATAATATAAAAGCTCGGAGCCGTTATATCGTTAATATTCTTTAATTTAAAAAGCGTATTTAATAGAATTAATTATAAATAGTTTTTATATATTTTATAAGAAATATAGTTCCTATAATAAATTTTAATATAAGTAACGAATTTTATAGACGAAAAAAGAGGCTCCATTTTCTTCGATAACGAAATATTTACCCCTTACGTAATGAAAATTAAAATATTTTAAAACTCCCCCCTTTCCCTAATTTTTTTTATCCTTTTTATTACCCCGCTATACCGTAAATTAATTATAGTTAAAAATATAATTATAGTCGGTTTCGCCAATAATCTTAATATTATCGCTATAATTAAAATTATTGAAAAGAATTATAAAATATTTTAAATAATATAGAAGATTTATTCTAAATAAGTAAAGGAAAAGGGTATAGAATTCGAAGCGAATAAAACGGAATTAATATATTTTACGCGAATAAAAATATTAAGAATAAATATTCTCTAATTCGGAAACGTTATATTTTAACCGATAAAATTGATAAGATTTTTAAACGTTTAATTAAATTATAAATTTAATTATAGGGCGTACGTGGAAATTATTAAAAAGAAAATAAAAATTTAAATAAATATATTAACCTAATTAATTATAAAAATTTAAAATTATTTATTTATTCGTACGAAGGAAATATATATTAAAAATATTCGAAGTACGATCGTATATAGAATTTTAACTTTTTACTAATTAACGGAAATAAATAATAAATTAAGGGGGATAATAATTGGCCTAATTAAATATTAAATTAAGTATTTAAAAATTATCGCCGGGGCGTATAAAGCCACGCCGATTAGGAACTTCGAAATGGAAACTTTTTACCCGCTATTCGACTTTTATTTTAATAAAAAGGTATAAACCTTTAAAAAAAGGTTCGTTTATATAAATTAAATTAAATTCGTTAAAAGGATAATAATTTAAATAATTAATTATATTTAAATAAAGAGAACGAAAAGTCGATTATTTACTAATAAATTAAAGAATAATACTATTAAAGCGAAATAAACGGAGGAATAAGTACCGACGGAAAAACTTTTAATAATTATAATAGGATTAACTCTGATAAATACGTTTATTTAATTACTATAATTATAAAAACCTTTAACGTTTAATTAAGAATAATAGTTAAAGGACGTAATAAAGAGGGAATAAATATTATATTATAATTATTAATTAGCGGTAGCGGTAATTAAATCAAAACGGCGGTACGAATTTATTATAACCGATTTTAACCTTAAATTTAATAATACTATAATTTAATAGTATATAATCGATTAAAAAAAGAAGAAACGGAAAAAATATTAACCTTTAAAAGAAGCGGACGAATATTACCCGTTATTAAAAGTAAAGAATTTATTCTTCGTTTAAATTAGGACGGAAATAATCGGCCTACGAATTTTCTTTTTTTAGAAGAAGGTTCCCAAAATCGATACCTTTATTTACTTTTACGGAACGGGGAAGAAAATATTCGCCTATATTATATTTAATTATTTTTAAATGATAAATATATAATTTATAGAAACCGGCTAGCCGTAAACGAAGGAATGATTTTAAACCTATTTAAATAATAGAATTAAAGCCGAAAAGATCTTATTATAGGTTTTCCGATTAAATAAATTAAATAAATATTATTTAATAATCGAATTAAAAGAGGAATAGCGAATAGAATTCGCCCGCTACTTTTAATTATTTTTCTTTTCTTTCCTTTATATTTTATTCATTTTGTATTAAAATATTAGAAAAAAGAATAATTCTATTAATATCAGCCGGAAACGACGTATAACGGCCTAATTAATTAATTACGTTAATTTTTGTAAGTTATTAAATTTTTAAGTAATTCGGTCTATTTAATTAATATATTATTTTAATGGTCGAATTTACGAAAATACTCTTAAAGAATATTAAATATAATATAGTATTAATTATTTTAATTATTTCTGTTACCGGATATGTACGATTAGATATATAGTAGGGTGCTGGGTTGGGTTGCCTACCCGGTGCCGCGGCCATGGCCAGGGTCGCATGTAGACCTGCCAGCCGGCACGGTGTGGCCGGCGGGCCGGAAACGGGAGGGGTCCACCCTGAATTGCATGGAGTGGATCCTACGCGTCGCGGTCCTTAAAAGGATCCTTCGCGTCGCGGCCTGCGGCCCTTTTCCTTTCTTCTACATCTCGCTTTCTTACTTTAATATTATTGATTGTTCATTAAGGATATTTGGAGTTCTGAGCAAACCCTGACTACCGTAACAATTTCTAAAAGGGAAGCGAACGGGATTAACCGGGGTATTAAAATTTATTAAGGAATTATTATAATTTAAAATAAGGAAACGTTTATTATTATAATTTATAAAGAGTTTACTATTATAATTAGTAAGAATATTACCGTTACCGTTAGCGGGAAAACTATATTACTATTAATAAGGAAATTACTATTATAAAATAGAATATTATTATTAATATATAATATTTCGCAATTATTATAGGATTATACTTATACTATACCCGGTATACGCACTAACTACTTATATAGGTGCTTAGATCCTTAACGACTATTCCCGACTATAATACGCATACTATAACTCGATATAGTCCAGATCTAGTTATTTATAGTTACGTATAGTATTACGTAGGTACGTATAAATTAAGGTATAAACTCGCGCCTATATATTTAATCCTCCGTATATACTTTTCCTTTCCCTTCCTTCGTATAATAATATATATTTTATTATATACTTAACGGTATTAACGCTATCCCTTAATAATTTATTATACCTTTTTTAACACTACGCGCGTAATTTTCGAAGAAGATTAATTGTTAATTATATTAATTAATATTAAAATTCGTTTTCCTAGCGGCTAACGTTTTAATAATAGCCCTATAATTAATTCGAATTAAATAATTATTAAAATAAATACTATTATTACGGTCGCTCGTACTCTCTTTTCCTTTATACCTATTAAAATATATTAATTTAAGCGATTAATATCCGATTGAATCCTTATTATAATTATTAATACCTTTATTACAATTATTATATTTTTTGAAATTAAAAACGTTAATCTTCGTAATATCGAATTTTAGGATTAATTCACCGACGCTATTTACGTATTTAATAATAATTTTATTATTATCCCGGTTTTTATTATTTAAATTTTTAATTTAAATAATTACCCTACGTTCCTAACCGCCGTTTATATATTTACCCGCCTTACGTAATTTAACGTTATTTCTATTGCCGCCGAACTCTAAAATATTAAAGAAGACCTTTAATAATCCGAAGACGAGAATAATTAATTATATTAAAATTTCGATTAATTCCGTATTATAATTTAAAATAAGGATTAATATAATTCTTAATATTAATTTCGCGATTTTTAAAATTAATTATACCCTTTAACTTTCGGACGCCGCTATTAAATAATAAATTTAATATAATATTTATAAATAAGCTTTTATTAACGCCGCCTCCTAATATAATAATATTATTAATAATTTTTAAATCCGTTTAATTGCCCTTTAATAAAATTTATCCGATATTTAAAAACGTAATTTTAATTTTAAAATTAATTCCTATAATATAATTAAATATAAAATAATTAAATATTAAAAAATAATTAATAATTTTCGTTAACGTTTATTTAAACCTACCGACCCCGTATTTATACCCCTACCCGACGATAATAATAATAATAATTTTAATTTTAATAATTCCGAATCCGAATTTAATAATATAATTATTAACGACCCGGTCGGAAGTAACGGCGGTAGTAATTATAAATCGGTATTATATATCGTCGTCTCCCCCGCTTTCGATAATATTAATAAAATTCTTAAGAAAATTACTAAATTTCGTTAATAGTGCGTTAATATTTTATTTACTTTTAAGGATAAACCTTCTACTTTTAAAATTAAAAATATTAAATTTTTTTTAATTTTCTATGCCCTTCGTAATGAATTTTAAAAAGTAATCGAACCCGAATTTGTTAAAATTTTATTTAATAAACCGGTTAAATAATTTACCGCCTTCAATTTATTTAAATAAATAATTAATAAATATAATAACGTCGATATTATAATTTAAATTCGTTATAAATTCGAAGATTTAAAAATAAATAAAATAAAATAATTTAACTTGAAAGATAAATTCGTTATTATTATCGAATATTATTAATTTAACAATAATATAAAAATTTATTACTTTCGTTAACGTTTAACCGATTACCTCCGTAACGCTATTGCTTTATAGCGCCCTTAGCCTAAAAATAATAAATTCGACGAATAATTTAAAATAACCTATAATTTTACTAAATAATTCGAATAAAAAAATTAATATAATAAAATCGCTAATCCCTATTATAAATTTAATATTAATAACCCCGCTACCGGCTTTAATTCCACTTTTAATAATATAAACGGTTCCGCTCCCGAATTTATTATTAACGAGGGTAATACTACTATAAATTTTAATTCTATATCCGTTTCCGACGTTTAAATTTCCTATATAATTAATAACAATATATTTCAATACCGTATAAAGATTAATATTTATACCCGCTATAATTATAAAGGTTATTTTTCTATTGAATATAAGGGTTGTATTTAATTTAAGAAGGAGGTACCCGAACGTAAATTACGTAAGGAATGAGAGAAGGAAAAGAAAGAGAAGAAAAATAAAAAAGAGAAGGAGAAAAATAATAATAATAACGGTAATTAATAATAACGCCCCGCTTAAAGTTAATATAAATATAATTAATATAAATATTATAACGTTAACGTTATAAATATTCCCGCTCTTAATACTCCGGCTCTTAATTACTTTATATTATAATAGTAGCCTATTTATTACCCTACCTTTATATACCTTTACGGCTTTATAAGCCCGGTTATAGGTAACGAAAACGGTTTTATTAATAATTAAAAAAATATATAGCTTCCTATTTAAATTATAATTGGAGGTTAACGTTTATTAAATATAAATAAGGAGGAGGATAATTAAAGAGTATTTTTATAATTAAATTTGAAATTATTAAAATTAATAAATCTTTTATAAATAACCGTTATAAATATTTTAATTCATTAAATCTTTTTATCTATTTATTTTATAAACCGTATAAAATATATTATATTATATTCGTTAATAGCGGTTATACCGCTCTAGGATTTATTAACCGTCGTTTTATTTTATATAATAATTTTCTAATTTTTAAATTTTAATTTTTCAATTCTTATATTTCGTTAATAATTAAACGAAAGGGAATATTATACATTTTAATCGTTTAATTATAAATACCGGCGTATACTTAATTTCTCATAATAAGCGTTTATCTAAAAGTGTTAGCCCCCACTTTTATTCCCCTCTATATCCGCCCCGCTTTCGGCCGCTATAAGTAGCGCGTAGCTTAGAACCTACGGGTCCAAAAATGGTGTAACATTTAATTCACGTCTATATCCCTCCTGAACAAAAGTAGCTATTGTATAAAAAAAAATACATATTTTGAGTAAAATCATTTGAAATACTCTTTTATTTCTCAATTACGAAAATTTTTATTACGACTAAAAATACATTCCGAAAATAAAATATCGTTAAAGTATATATTCTATAATATTTTTTTACGTTTTTCTATATATAATATAAATTTTTAATATTATAGGGGTAATTTTTATTATATAAAAAAACGTTATAATAAGGATTATATACTTTATTTTAATAATTTATAATTATATTACTACGAAATTTAATATATATAATAAACGATTTAAATTATAATATTAATGAATTTTTAATATTTATCCGTCGTATCGCCGACTTTCGAATATTTAATATATTTAAATATTTTGAAATAGATTTACGATATTAAATTAGCGAAATATTATAATGTACTATTTTTACCGACGACGAAAATATATAATATAGGTTTATTAACGTAATAATTATATATATATTAAATTAGGGTTTACTACCGAAATAAAAATAGCGTTACTTAAAGTTTAATTAAATTAAATCCGTTTATTATATTATTTATAAACGAAGCGATATAATTTTAATTATTAAAACGGGCTATAGTAAAAGTATTATTTTCTAAATAGTATTTTTTATTTTATTTAATAAAATTATTATTTAAATTATCCCGTTTAGTCGATTTAACGAGGAATAGCGCGATATTATCGTTAAATTCCCGGGTATTCGGCCTATTTTAATTAATTAATTAATTATTATTGTATAATAATAATAGTTTTAAAATTAATAGGGGGGGGGGTTAAAAAAATAGGAGCTTTACCCCCCCCCTATTAATTTTAAATTTTATTTAAATAATTATAAAGCGGACGTTAATTTAATTTATTATAGGATATCCGATTTTAGAAAGATTTAGAAACGGGAAACTATATATATATTTTCCTAAATTTAAAATAAACTATAAACGAGAAATTTATAGAATTAATATATAAAGTATTTTTTAATTAGCGGATTACTTTTATTACTATTAATAAATTATATATTATTTTTTAGTAGCGCGATTTCCGGAAATAATTTATATATTTTTATATTATCCAAATAGCTATCCTATCGAATATTCCCTAATTTAAGTATACAATTATATTAATATATAATATTTAATATTATATTTATAAATACGGCGGCTTCCGCTTAAAGGGTCGTAAAATAAATAAATTTATTATTATTCGTATTTTAATTAATTATACTAATATAATAATAATATTATAACTTATTTTAATAAATAGGATTTATAATTATCGGCGGTTTAAATTCGTCTTCGGCCTATTAACAATAAATGCCCCTACTCCTAATATACACCTTCTTTTAAAAACGATTATTTATATTAATAATAAACTATTATTATTTTGCGCCCGGGCGTATTTACTATAATATTTTATATTTAATAATTACGATCTATTATATATAATAAAAGTAATCCGTAAATATAATATAAATACGCGTCCTAAGGATTAAAGGGAATTATACGAAGATTTTAAACATACGGATATTACGTATCGAATAATATTTATTATTATTTCGTTAAAAATAGGGATAAATATTCCCGACGTATAGCGTATAATATAATATAGCGCGATCCGGTTTAATAATATAATTAATTTAATATAACGGTTCGGACGCGCCGTCCATACGAATTTTATTATATATAATATAAGGTATTATTTTTTATTATTTTATTAATTCAATTATTTAAATTAATTAAAAACGTCCGTTAAAACGAATATTATAATCATTAATAGAATTTCGGATAGTATTTAATTAAAAATATTAAAATTATTACTTCTTCTTTTTATTATTTTTTAATATACGATATTAAATTTCATTTTAATTAAAGACTTTATTTAATCGGCCGAATCTCCGAATTAAAATACGTCCGATTAATTTTCAATAATTAAAAATACGTTGGACGAAGATATTTTAATTTATAGCGAGATATTTAATAAAAATGAAGGAGTTTTTAATTATATAATTCTATAAGATTTAGGTATTAATAATAATAACTGCCGATTTTATATTTAAATTATTAAGGAAAAATTATTTCGAAAGAAAATTGCAATTAAATACAAAGAGATATATAAATTCGTTAATATAGGATATTTCCGGTAATATATTTTATAATTATTATAAGAGTTAGGGTTATTATTTAAGCCCGGAGGTCCGCTTTTTTATATTAAAGATTTTAATATTAAAGTTATTAATATTAATCCTCCTTTAATTCTATATTAACGATATTATAATAAGTATTACCCTTTATTAAATTTTTTACCGCTAATATTTAAAAAATCGGCGGTTATTAACCGGCGTCCGGCGAAATTAATTAAAATTAATTTCGTAATAAACGAATTAAAATATTTTATATTCGCTAAAATATAAATGTTCTATTCCGGAATATTAAAATTCTTTTATTTATTTAAAGAAGCATTTATATTATTTTTACTTTAAAACGCTTTTACCCGTTTATTCGTTAAATAGGAATATATACCTACGGTAAATAATTTTATTAAAATTATCCCTACATTTAAATTATAAAAGTGGATATAATAATATAAATAAATAATAGTTATTAAATACGCCCGTATTATATTAATTTTATTAAAGGCATTTAATAATAGCGAAGAAAAGATTATTTATAATATTACGTTTATAGAAAAAAAGAAATTGAAAAAGGCGTATTAAAGGAAAGTATTACCTTTGAAAAATATATATAAAGTAATTAATATTTTAAAGTTTATCGTATATAGAAATTAAATAGAGATTAATATAAATATTACCCGATTTACGAAAAGGGCAAAGGCGAATAGAGTACCGATAAAACGGAAATAGTAAATTATTTAGTTTTTAAAATAATAATAGATTTATTTATATTAAGTATTATTATTTAATTTTTAACCTATAGGAATTAATATAATAATAGAGGATAATTAATCCTTTTAAGATTTATAGGGGGGGGGCGGTACGACGATAGGAGAAGTATTTATTATATTATTCGTAGAAATTTAATAATAATATTATAATTTATTTTATTTTTATTAATAAATAAATATTAATAAAATTAAAAGTCGATACCGTTAATAGTACGTTTATTAAACGTTTTAATCCCTAATCGATAACTACGGATAAAGTAAATAGGTCTTTTAATTTATTAAATTAATTAATTTAATTACTTACTTTATTTATAGGATTTATTTAAGAATTACAGTATTTATTCTATAAATAATTTATAGATTATATATATAAACCCCTTTATAAGTGCGATTTTTTAATTTTTTTCTCCTTCCTTTTTATAATATTTTATATTTTCCTTCTTTACTTTTATCCCCTCTATTAATTTTAAATAATTTTAAAAATATTTAATTATAGCCCCCTTATTAATTTTGGAACGAGTTTAGAAAGCTTTAATTTTAATTTGCCCCTTCCTATTAATTTTAAATTAATTTAAAACCGCCGAATATAAGTAATACCCTTTCTTCTAATTATAAAGGAATAATTTAATTTAAAATACGTAATTAAGTACGTTAAATATAAATAATTATATTAATTTTTTTAAATACTGTATTTAGTATTTACAATTAAGGGTTAGAAGAACCCCCGGCCCGGCCTACCCGTTAATTAATTCTTCGACGGGATTAATATTAATATATTTTAGAAATTATATTTACCGCCGTTAAATTTTTTTAAATATAATACCGGCGATAAATATATTAAATAGCCTTAATAAAATTATAAAGCGATAATACCCTTCAATAAATTATTAATTAATAAATTTTTAACGTACGGAGGAGGTATCGATATTTAAAAAATTTACCGAATTATTCCGGATTTATTATTAAATTAGTAGAAGGAGGAAGAAAATTTTTATAAGTAAGTAAAATATTTATAAATTTTTATAAATAATACGTATTAAACGAAATATATTAAAGGTATTAGCGATAAAATAAAATTTTTAAATTAAATTCTAATTTATTTAATTTCTTTTTTAGCGGTCCTAAATACCGTTAAGGTTTATAAAGTATTAAAATATTTAAATTTAGTAATACTCTTTTAATATTCGGATTATAAAATAAATACCGCCCTTACCCGATTTAAAATTAATGGGGGGGTAATTTTAATCCCCCCTATTAATTTTATATACGGTTTAAATTACCCCCTTTATTAATTTTATATATAATTTAAACTACGTTTTATAAATAGTATTTCAAATTATTTATTAATATTTAATAATTACTTACTTCTGTAATTTAATAAAATATTTTAAAATTAATTAAATATTAGGAAAAGAAAAGTAGGAATAAAGTAAAAATTTATTATTATAAAATAAAATTTTAAAGGCTATTCCGAAAGTAGTTAATAATTTCGTTTATAAATATATTTTATACTTCTTATTAATAATAAACGTCGAAGATATTTCGATTAACGCTTTAATTATCTGTATTAGAAATTTAATAAATTATTTAGAGAATTTCGATATTGAAGTAAAAAACGATATCGACGCCGAAATTACTTTCGTCGTCGTTTTATATTAATATTTACGTACTATATATATTGGATTAATATTAAATTCCCTACCTCAATATTCCTTAATATTCGAAGGTATACCTAATTCTTTTTTAAAGTATTAGGTTAACGATTAATTTAGGGCTATTTTCTATTTTTTTTAATTCGTTAAATACTAATATTTTATTTATAAATTTACCTTCGTTAATAGCGGCGATAATTTGAATATAAAAATGTTTAACGGGTTTATTTTTATTTTTATTATATAAAATAACGATAGTATTAATATAAAGACTTAATATAATAATATTCTAAAAAACGCGGCGTAATTAATAATAATTAAAATTTTCAATTTAATATTTGAATTTAATTATAAATATAATTAGGTAATTATTAGTATCGATTTTAATAAAAAGGTCGATATTAATAATATTAATACGGCCGCGGTAGGTAAACGTTAGATAAATTTTGAAGTATATACGTAAATATCCTATTTTTTTTCTTTAATAGGAGAGTATAAGGATTAAGGGAAATTATTTTATAATAATTTAAAGGTTATTATAATTACGTTAAAATTTTTTAATATTTTAAAAATAGATTACGCCTTATTTATATCGACGTTAACGGCTGATACCGGAACGGCATTGTGGCTGTCATATGACGTCATTACAATAAGTAACGGCCGCCTACCGGCGTTCCGAACGGTTGGCGCCGACCGCTGGAATGGGTCGCGGTCACTTCGTAATAGCGACTACGTTGCGGCGCGTCGGACCTATATAAGTAGGTTAATTATTCAAAGTTCGTAGGATATATAGTTTTTAACCGTTACGAATTCCCCTCTTATTTAATTCTTTTTTCTTTATTAATTTATATACGTTTATAATAATTAAAATTCTTTTTTATTCATTTTATAATACCTATCCGGTATTAAATAATAATTGTAATTGAAATTACTTCGATTTAAATTATATTAAACTATTATTGTTAAATAGTTATAATTAAAGCGGCCTTATTAACGTCGTATACGCGATAATTTCTTTTCTTTACCCTATGTAAAAATAGGAAATACCCTGAATAAAGTACGTAAAATAAATTTAAATATTTTTATAATTATAAAACCCCCTTTCTTCCCTTAAATTATATATTATTTATTTAATTAATATTTTTTAGTTATTATTCTCTTTAATTACCGAATTTGGGTACGTGATTTTGTACTCTTCGTAGCGAATTTAGGTAATTACGAAGATCTCCGTTTTTAATTTTATAGCGAATTTAGGTAATTATAAAATCCCCTTCCTTTATCCCTTAATATAATAAATTTAAATACCTATATTATTATTACCCGGATCTTAATAAGAAATTACTAAATATTAAAAGTTTCCCCTATTACCGAATTTAGGTACGTAATAATATTTAAAATTATTCCAATTCCTGATTATATATTTTTTATACTAGTTATTATCATTGTAAAATTAATACTTTAATTCGTATTTATTAAAGCGTATTTTAGGCTAGCCGAATAAATATAATTAATATTATACCCGGATTATATATCGATTCCAATATCCCTATCGATAATAATTATAATATCCAACCTATTTCGGAAGTTAATTCTAACCCCCTTATCGGCCGCCGAGCCTATTTCGATTATATACGCTTCGAAAATACTTTTTATATTTAAAACGATATCTTTAACCGTATTAAAAGCGAAATTAAACTATATAAGGCTAAATTTTATATTATTAAACGGCTATTTATAATATATTATAACCTTTATATCGCTAACTTCCGTTAAAAAACCCGATACCCGTCAATAAATTAATTTAAATATAAATTATCCTTTTAAAAGAAAAGGTAATTAGAATACCCTACGGTAATTATAGCGAATTATTAAAAACCGCTATAATAAATTACGCCCCTTTAATATTAATAAAAAGATTTATATTTATATTACGATTTAAATTCCTTAATATATTAAAGTTGCAATTTACGAATTATAAGCCTATTTATTTATAACCCTAATAAACCTCTCCTTACGCATTTTAAAAAGATAGGTATTAATAAGGAATTTATTTTATATTTAGACGTTAAATTCGATTAGTAAATTAATACCGTTTTTAACGAAATTTCTTTATAAATATATATTTTTTAAAAGACCTTTAGAAAAGATTGTAAATAAGTAGAGAAAATATTAATCGGTTATATATTTAAAATTAATATTTTAATTAAAAAAGTTTAAAAGAGTGCGGAAACTTTTAATACCGTTCTAAAGGACGAAATTAATCGGGATTTTAATTACGCTTTAAAAAAATAATTATTAAATATTTAAGTATAAATTAACGATACTATAGATTAGATATTTTAGGATATTAAAACTTTTATTAATAATACCCTTAAGGATTTAATTAAATAATAGAAAATAATTGCGAAGATAATTATAAAAAACGTTACGGTATAAGTTAATATAATATATATTTAAATTATTAAAGAAATTCGTAAAAATATATTTAAGGGATTGTTTAATAACTTATTTACCCTATCTAACCTTATCGAAATCTAGCCTAAGGATAAAAGTAAGGTACCTAGCGCCTTACGTATTATAAAAAAGTCTTTTAAATTTAAAAATAATATATTCGGATTATTTAAAATAGTTATAAGCGAATTAATTAAATTAATAATTAAAGAGCCTTAAATTATCCTATCCCTTAATAACCCCTTTCGTAAATAAATATAAAAATTTAAAATCGTTATTATTCCTTATAATTATATTTTTAATTATAATTATTCCGCCCCTTTAATACTATAAGAACCGCCTTAAGCGTCGCGCCCCGACCTTCCTACGAAAGGTAATATAACCCTACTAATAAATTTTAATAATTAATTATAAATTTTATATTAATTCCGGATCCCCGAATTGGCTATTAACTGTAATACGTTTAATTAGGCCCTTACTAATTAGCCGCCCCTATTTTATTAAAGTATTCGAAGTAGGCTTATCGTTATATTAGAGTTTATATTTAATAAATAGATATTAAGTAACGACGATTTTAATTATAATAATAATAATAACGGAGGAGGAGGAGGCTACGGCGGTAGCGGAACGCCCCTCGATAACGATAATAATAATAATAATTTATATAATAATAATGGAAGACGTAGCGGCGGTATCCTGTATTAAGGATTACGTAATTTATATACCCCTTTTAACCCCTTTCGCAACCCCGGCGGT
Source organism: Sordaria brevicollis (assembly GCA_033439795.1). Lineage (NCBI taxonomy): Eukaryota > Fungi > Ascomycota > Sordariomycetes > Sordariales > Sordariaceae > Sordaria > Sordaria brevicollis. Next base: position 1,189,740 of record JAUTDP010000005.1, read on the forward strand.
AATAAAGGAAATCCCCCTTTTAGAAGTAATTTATTATACGAATTAAAAGATAAGGGTTGTAATTACGAAAATAAAGACGACTTTAAGAAAATTAAACGTAAAAAAATTAACGTATTTAATTTAAATAGAAAAGATTTAAAGGATATAAACGTTATTAATAATAATAAGAATATTATATATATTAATATTTATACGTTCCGCGAAAAGATATTATTATTTTTCGAATTACTTTTTTAAAGGTAGGTTAATAATAGGATAAACGGGTAATTTTCCCGTTTCTTTACGTTATATTTAGCGGAATTTAATTTAATTTAATAAATGATTAAAATAAATAATAAAAAAAAAATAGAATAGAGAATAGGAGGTATTTATTATTTATTCGATTAATTTATTAAATATTTTATTCTAAACCCTATTATTACTATTTAAAAATTTTTCCGTAGCCGGTTCTACTTTTATAACGTTTTAAAAAACCCTAAAACCTTTATTACTTTTATATAATAATAAATACAATATATTAAAATTATAGGTATTTTTACTAAAAATAATAGAAATTAATACGGTATTATAATATAAATCTAATCTAATTTGGATCTTTAAGTATAATAATACGTACGTACCCCTATTAAAGAAGAAACTTTTAAAGATTATATATATATTATTATTAAAATGTATATTATATTAATATTAATAGCGAATAAAAAGGTTCGTATATTTAATAATAATTTACGGATAAGCCGATTAGAAAGCCGTTTTTAACGCTCTAATAATCGTCGCCCGGATAATCGCTAATTTTTTAATAAGTATTAGCCCAATATTCGTTCCGCTTAAAATAATTAATCCTTAACCAATTATATACGAAATTGTAATTGAAATAATAACTGCGATAATAATTATAATTATAATAATAACTATAATTATAATTAGAACCGTAACCGCGATTTAAATTATAATTAAAGAACGTACGAACGAATTTATTATACCCGAAAAGAGAATTTAATATTAAAATCCGAAATAGACAAAATCCCCGGTTATTTAGTTATAAAATCGAATAAAAAGTATTATGAATATTAAAAGTTTATTAAATTTAATTATAAAATTAAATATATAAAATAGTACCCGTCCCCCCTAATAATTAAAGTTGAAAAATTTTATATACCTTCCTTATTAGTACTAGAATAGCGTACTTACGGTTATTATAAAAAACGTTGCGTATCCTATAACGAATTATTTAAATATATTAAATAATATAAATTCGCCCTAAAGGGTTATTTAAAGGGAGAAAAACCTATTCTAGTATATTAAATAACGTTAACCCCCGTATATATTAACGTTCTTATTATAATTCGTAAAATTAATTGTTAATTAATAGCGGACGTTAATAATAATTTATTATCGAATTATATATATATATATATTAACGTTAAAATTACCCCCGAGAGTAATTTTATCGAAATTTATATAAACCCCGGTATAAATTATACGCTAATTAATAAAACTTTTTTTTAAATATTAAAATACGAAGTCGAATTTAAGAAAGCTAAAATAAAAAGAGTAGGCGGAAAGTTAATAAATATTATAGAATAGGTTATATTTAAGATTTATTTAAAAGGCGTTAATAAAGATAGTAATCCTTTAATATTGAAATTTATTAAGGGCGGTTAAGTCGTTAATAAATTAGAATTTAACGTTTTATTCGGTAATAATTTCTTATATACGTATATAATTAATATAGATTATAAGATCGAGATTATTACGTTTTAAAACCTCTACAATTTTATTATCGATTTCGTAATATAAGCGAATTCGAAATTATATATACATTATATTATTATTATTTAGAAGATTATTTTATTATTAAATTAATTTAGATATATTCCCGTTTTATATAAACTTTTATTAAAGGGAAGGAATTTTATATTAAATTCTTATTACTTTATAGTAGTTAACGTAGTAGTAAGTATTATATTCCTTACGGTTATATTTATTAATAATAATATTAATAGTATAATTATTATTCCTAAACGTTTTAAAATAAATATTATTTCCGAAGTTACCGATAGCGGATATTTGGCTTTAATAAAGTAGATAATTAACGAAGTAATATTTTACGATTAAAGTATATACCCCGCTTCGTTAAATAAAGAATTCAATATATTTAAAATTACTATATATAATATTATTTAGGAAGGTAACCCCGCTAGGAAATACGAATATATTAAAAATATAATAAACGAATAAATTTTCAACGAATTTTTAGTAAAAAACGAAAATATAGCTTAGGAAATTATAGAGCTCCCGGACGGCGAAGTTAATATTATATAAATTTTAGGCGGATAGAAGTACCCTCTTTGTAAAGACGGATAGTAGGAGGAGCTAAGGTTTAAGGTTATAAAGAAGTATTTAACGTTAGGATTGAAAATATTAATTAATTTCCCGGAAGAAATATATAAAGGTATTTATATTTATTTTAAGGATTTAATAATAATTAAAAATATTAAACGTATTATTAATAATTATTTATTTTTATAGGAGGAAGGAGGGGTAATCGATATAATAGAAGAGGATATAATACGGATTCTTTTAGTAAATAAATAGTAAAATTAATATATTCGGTTAAAATCTTACCCTTTAAATAAGAAAAATTATAAAGTATTTAATTAAATTTTTAACGCTTTATATTAATAAAGTAAAATAGATTAAGTTAATCGAATTACCCCGTTTATATATCCCGTTTTCGTCGTTTAGAAAATTATTAAAGGGTAATAAAAGGGAAGAATAATTATCGATTTGAAAATTCTAAATAAAATTATAATACCGGATAATTACCCTTTATTATTGTAATTAGAAATTATAATTTCCTTAAGGGGGAAGTATTTTATTACTATTATTAATACTACGGCTTTCTTTTATTAATTCGGCGTTTAGCTACCTTATAGAAATAGATTTACCCTAATTAACTTTTACGGATTAGAATAATTAAACGTCGCTTTTATAGGTTACTAAAATTCTTTAATATTTGTATAGCGATTTATAAATAAGCTTTTAACGGCTTTCGCTAAATTTTATTATATATTTATCGATAATATTATTATTTTCTCCAATAATATTAAAAATTACCTAAAATATTTATAATAGGTCTTCGATTTATTCGCATTTAAAAATATCGCCTTATCTTTTAAAAAATTATATATTACTTATTCTAACGTCGAATTACTCGGTTTTAAAATAAACGCCTTAAGTCTTTCAATTTCCGACGAATAATTAGAAGTATTTAAAAATTTAAAATTTCCGAATATATTAAAGGTATTAGAGAAGTATATCGGCGGCTCTAATTTTATTCGCTATTTATTCCTTTATTATAATAAATTATCGGAATTATTATAAAATAAAAAGGTCGTTTTATTAATAGAAGGAAGGAAATTAAGAATTATAATTCTTAGTAATTTAATTAAGTAAGCTAATTATTACGTTAAAATAACGTACGAATTAATTAAAAAAAAATAGAAAGCCTTTAATATAATTTAGAAGGCTATTTACGAAAATATAAAATTATATTACTTAAATCCGGATAAATAAATATTTTTATAGATCGATACGTTATTAGAGCGAAATTATAGTATAATACTATTTTATATAAGAAACGGCTACATTTAGACCTTTAATACCCCTATTTTAGCGAATTAAATTTTATTTATTATATTTTTAAATAAGGCTTTAAATAAAGTAGAAATAAAATATAGACTTTTTAAAATAGAAGTAATATATTTAATTTAAGTAATTAAATACCTCCGTACCCTATTATATTTATATAACCTCCCTATTATTATATTTACTAATTACACCGCTATTAAGGGTATTTATAAATAAATTATCTTCGATACGTTATCGACGGATAGAGGTAATTATAAATTAATTAATATATCGATCTACTTTTCGTAATATAATTTAAAGGTATATTATATTATAAGGAAATTAAATTTCGTATTTAATATTTTAAATAAATTATTAATTAAAGGAAATAAAAAGGGTTATAACGAAGAGGTCCCGATTTTCGATAATATTTAATTCGTATTATTAATATTTTTCGTTAAGGCGGAAGTATAAATAAATAAATCTATAAAAAGAGGATTTACAAATAATTATTTTAAAGATATTAAATTTATATTAATTATAGAGGAATTTAAGAATTATTTAAATATTACCGAAATCGATAGCGTTATTTCTTACGCCGGGTACCCCTTCGAAATCGTAGACGGATTATTATATAATATTAATGTAAATAAATTGAAAAAATTATACGTATTATAATCTATAATATTAATTATTCTAAACGCTATTTATAACGAGAAGTACTACTTCGGTAAGGATTATATAATATATAATTTTAAAGAATATATTATTATAAAAAAAATTTAAACCGTTAAAGAATACGTATAATATTACTTAACGTATTAATTTAATTATACTAATCGCGAAATAATTATAAGGGATTATTAATTAATTAATCCGGAATTTATAGTATTTATAAAAACGATTATAATCAATTTTATTATAAATTTATTTAAAGTAGTAATATTGGGCACACTATAATATATACCCGGATTTAACTTCTTCGATATTTTAATACTAATATCCTATTATTTATTTAAATATATTTAACTTATCCTTAATTATTATATTTATATTATAGAAGATTAAGGTAAAATTTTGGTTAAAGAGTTTATTTTAAGAAATTAGGGTTTATCCTAAATTATTATTTTTAACCGCAATAGGAAATTTATATTATATATTTAAAAAGGAATATAATAAGTATTAAATATTAAATTATTAATAATAATAGTATATTACCCTTAGGGAAATAATATAATAAAACGTCGGAATTAAAATATTAAAATCGCGATCCGGTATTATTATTTTATAAAACCCGAATTTAATTAAGTCGAAATATTATTTAACTTTTAATAAAATATAAATAATATTTACTCCAATCCGATTAAATCGTTTCTATATAAATAGCTTTTCGGTTTTAAACCCTTAGGACCCTTCGATATCGTTACTAAAAATAATAAGAATTTATTTAATTACACCATCCTTCGAGATAATTTCCGAAAAGACGCTTAATTAGTTATAATATTTACGATTACGGTAGTAAAAAAACGGTACGATAATTATTATAAGCAATACGAATTCGAAGTAGGAGAGAAAGTCTTTTTAAAATTATATAAGGGATATTATTTATTAGGCCGCCTTTTATAAAAATTCTTATAATAATACGCTAACTTATTTATAATTTTTAAACGTATTGGTAAATTAATTTACTAATTGGACTTACCCCTCGAAATAGCCGGTATTTACCCTATAATATCCGTTATTTAATTAAAAAGCGCTATTCTAAATAAAGACCCCTTTAATTATACCCCGCCGCCCTTTAAATTTATAAAGGAAAATTAGAAAGATTAGGAGGACGATAAAGAAGAATACGAATTAAAAATTATTTTAAAATATTCAAAGGATAAAAAGAAAGGAGGATAGAAATATTTAATAAAATAAATAAATTATAATTATAATTATAATAAATAACTACCGGAGGACGAAATATATAACGCCCTAAATTTAATTAAAGAGTATTAAAATCGGTTAAGAAATATATTACCGAAGAAGGATATAAGGGTGAACGTACGGAGGGTAATATTCGAATTATTTAATTGTACTTTATGCCCGCGGAAAAAATAAATATAGAAGTAGGGTTATAGAGGTTATTATATATATAATTAGTTTTATTAAGGTTAATAATAGAGATTTTTTAGAAGCCGGGATTTAATACCGGAATAGTATTATAATTATTATATAATATTATTATAATAAATAACGGCCGCTTGCCGGCGTTCCGAACGGTTGGCGCCGACCGTTGGAATGGGTCGCGGTTACTTCGTAATAGCGACCGCGTTGCGGCGCGTTGGACCTATATAAGTGGGTTAGCTATTCGAGGCTCGTAGGGTATATAGTCTTTGACCGTTGCGAATTCCCCTCTTATTTAATTCTTCTTTCTTCATTAATTTACACACGTTTATAACAATCAAGATTCTTTCTTATTGCTTCACAATACCCATCCGGTATTAACGGCCTTAGACCGGCTTATTAAACCGGGTAAACTAAAATTCCAATATAAAAATACTATTATATTATAATTAAATAATAATTTTATATCGATATTATAATTATTTTCTAATTTAATATAAATAGGAAATTTAATAATTGAAAATTAATTTACCGATATAATTAATAATATAATTATAAATTTAGATAAGAATTCGCCCGAAATTTAAAAGGAATTTACTATTTTTATATCCGAATTAAGTATATTTTAAAAAGATTTAACTATTTAATTAGCGAAAATATAAATACGGGTATAATATTAAATCATTAAGTTTATTAAATACTATTACCTATATAGGGAGATATTATCGGATTAAGAATTCGTTTATAGGGTAATAAAAGAATAAGGGCGTATTAAATTCCTAAGCCCGGGAAGATAATTTCTTCTACTACCCTAAAATAAAATAGAATTAAAAGATATTAAAACCCTATTTTACTATTTTAAAGACCCCCCCTAAATTAATTAAAAGTTATATAAGAAAAATAAAAAAAGTTTCTTACTTTATTAATTCGTTAATAAATTTTTATTTATTATATTTATTTAAAATTAATAGGGAGGGCGTATAGTATACCCCCCCTTATTAATTTTAAATATTATCCGAATTCCGCCCCCCTATTAATTTTAAATATTATCCGAATCCCGTCCTTATAATATTCCTATAATTTATATTATTAATTTTAATTTTATAAATATTTTTATTATCCGCGAATTAAAAAAGTCACCGTTTAAAAGTATTATATTAATTAATAAAATCGGGATTAATAAAACCTTAATTTATTCAATAGTAATTATACTTTACGTCGTATAATTTTAAATTTAAAGGCGAATAGGATAGAATATTATTACCCTATTTATATTAATTTTATTACCGCCGTTATTAATTTTATAAACGTTTATAGAAATTACGGAAATATTTAGCGACGATATTAATATTTATATATAATTCAATTATAAAAAGGCTTTCGTAATCGGTAATCCGCATTATAAATATACTTTAAATTAAATAGGGTTTAATAAATTTTTAACGAAATATATTTACTATAAAAACAACCCCGATATTATTAAAATCGTTATCCTTATAGCGTAATTTATAATAAATAACCGGTAGGTATTTTCTTTCGATTATTTATATAATTTTAAAGACTTTAATTCTTTAAAGAGCTAAAACGTTTTCGAATCCTACCCCCCCTTTATTACGCCCTATAAAAATAAAGGTAAAAATAAAACTAAAATTAAAATTAAAATTAAAATTAAAATTAAAATAAAAGCCGTATTACTATTAGAAAGCGAATCTAATAATAATAATTCTAATTCTTTAGGTTTTAATATAAATTATAATATAGAGGAATAATTACGTTTATAACCCCCCCCCCTATTAATTTTAATTATTTTATATTTTTAGTTTTTATATATTACTTATTTATATATTTAAAAATTAAATACCCTAAACCTTTAAAAAAGGGTAAAAAATAAATAAAGTTTATAAAATCGTTATAATTTATTATAATAATATTAAATTTATATACGTTATTATCGACGAAATTTAAATTATTTAATATACGGATAGCGGTATTTAGCGTTATATTTATAAGATTCCGAAAGCTTATATTATCTTTTATTCGGCTATACCTTTATTTAATTTCGTTTTAAATTTAAAAGCGTTTATATTTATATTATAGGATAATATAGACTTCTTATTTCGGTCCGAATTTTTCAACGAGAAGGATTTTAATATCGAAGGCGTTTATTAAAAGGATAGCCTTAATTATTTCTTTATAAAAGATATAAATAGTAAAGTAATTATATAATTCTTAGCGATTTATTAAAATTTGAAATTCGATTAATAAATATTATATTTATAATATTAGCGGTAAATTGTAAATAAAGGTATTATTTCGAATTTAAAGATTAATTATATTATTAATTAATTTTATATTTTCTTCCTATATAAAGGTATATAAATGCCCCTTACCCTTCCTAATAATTAAATTATTTACCCGTTTATTATAATCCTATTTATATAAATATATTACGTTTATTTAAAATATAGTACGCGGCTTTATTAGCGAGTAGCTAATATAATAAATTATTATTTAATTAAAGTATTTAAGGAAATTAAATATATTAATTTAAAGATTACTATCGCTTTTCTAAATATAGGGCGAATACTTAAGGGTATAGGATTTAATCTTATATACAATTTATATTTCTTTTTATAGGACGTTTATTATTAAAATATATTATAAGCCGATAATTTCTTAAATAAAATGAATACAAAGAAGTTATAAATTTTTAACGGAAAATTAAATAAAGAATTATATTTTATTAAAAAGTCGAAAGTATTAAAAATAGCGAATTTAAGCGTTAATAAAGTAGGTAAACTCTTAAAATTTAATATTAACGGAGGGTTAATATATATATATATATTTTTAATTAATAATACCAATATTATTCCTTTAAACGATAGATTTAAAATAGTATATTAGGTTACGTTCTAATTACCATTTTAGTACTAAATTTTATAAAAGGTATAAGATTATAATTTAAAGGGAAAGCGAATATTTATTATAATTAATTATCCTTAAATATAAATATAAATTACTTTTCTTCTACCTAAAATTAATAGGGGGGTTATATTTAATCCCTTTATTGATTTCGAATATATTCAGTACGTATTAATTATATATAGAATCCTTTTATAAATTTTATATAAAGTTAATTTTATAATAAAAGTTATTATATTTAAATAAAGTATTTTAGAGTATAAAATTATTATTAACAATTAAAACGATGCCTATTCGTAAATAAATATCCTATTATTAAATTTTAACGTTAACGTTATAAATTTAAATACTTATTCTTATTATTTTATTAATATCGGCCTATATTATATTTAGAATATTTCTATTATTTTATAATTTATAGGGCGTCTTTACCGAATTGGCTAGAAGAAAGTAATTAATTAATACTTCCCGTAAATAAACGGAACTTTATCAAATTAGTAAAAAGATTAAATAATTTATAAAATTAGTACGTACCCCCTCTATTAATTTTCTATTTATTTTATATTAACGTTTTAATAATAAATTTATTCTTTATAAATTACTTTAACTTTATTAAAAACAAATTATATCTCTTTATTTTAAATTTATTATTATATATAAAATTGCGAAAATAATCTTTACTTATAATTTTAATCGTTATATTTAAGTGGCCGAATTATTTTAAAGGATTATAAATTTTATAATACAATATATTTAATATATTAATATTATTTATTCCGTTATTATTAAAGCGTTTATTAAATATTTATATAATAATTTTAAAGAGGTTTTTAACGATATTCGATATTTTTAACTTATTATCGTAAAATATTTATTTATTATTAAGCCGGTATATATTAATTAATATCCTAATTATATGAATTTTATTACCTTTAACCGATTTAAAAAGGTCGTAAATTTTATTTCTACGCTAAATAGCGATAAAAAGAGGCGATATTTAATATAAATAATATTATATCCAATTAAGTCGGCCTAGTAGGAATAGAAATACCGGATTTAAAAGTAGAAGAAGTTTACCGAAAGGTTATATTAATTTTCTTTAATAATTAAAAATATTATATTATATATAGTAGATTTCTATACGCGGATTTTAAAGTATAACCGGCCTATATAAATTCCTTACGGTTTCCGGAAATATAATATTAATAAAGTAGGATTTAATAACGGTGAAGATTCTTCATTGAAGTATTATAAAAAAAAGGATAATAAAGGCGATAAAAGCGATAATAATATTATTAAATCCAATAAAGACAATCCCGAATTATAAAAATTTATTCGAATTATAACCGATTATATAATTCGTAAATTATACGCCCCTTTTATTATATTTAAAAAGAATTCTCCCGGAGGCTCCTTTAAGGTTAAGGAGGGCGTTATTTTCTTTAATTTCGTCCGTTTTCTTAAAGTTAATATTCGTAAATATAATATTAGAAAGGGTTACGGTATTTATTACCTAAATGGATATATACTATTTAATAAAGATAAATATTTATTCGTTTAATAATTTGGTAAAGTAGTAAATATATAAATAATTTATAAATTTTTTAGTGGTAATATATATAATAATAAGGAAATAATTTAAATATTTAAAGTTTTAGCGAAATACGTTTATAAGAATATTATAGTTTACCGGGCTAAATTTAATTAAAATTAATAGGGGGCCCTTATAAGTTTTAAGTAGTTTATTTTATTTTATTCGAAATATTTCTTTTATAATTAATTTATATAGTTTAATAGAAAATAATAGGATGAAGTTAAATAAATCCCCTTATAAATTCTAAGTGATTTTTTTTCTTTATTCGCGATATTTATTTTATAGTTGATTTTTATAGTTTGGTAGAATATAATAGGATTAAATTAAATAGGTCCCTTTTATAAATTTTAAGTAATTTTCTTTTTTTATTTACGATATTTATTTTATAATTGATTTTTATAATTTAATAGAATATAATAGGATTAGGTTAAATAGGTTTTCTTTTATAAATTCTAGGTAGTTTTTTTCTTTATTCGAAATATTTATTTTATAATTGACTTTTATAATTTAATAGAATATAATAGGATTAGGTTAAATAGGCCCCCCCTATAAATTCTAAATAGTTTTTTTCTTTATTTAAAATATTCATTTTATAATTAATTTTTATAATTTAGTAGAATATAATAAGATTAAGTTAAATAGGGGCCGAATATTATTAAAGGCCGTAAAGGTATTAAATATTTAGGATTTAGAGATTTTAATAATTAATTATAAATATAATTTCCTATTTAACGTTAATAATTCTATATAAGCCTATAATAATTATAAATATATTCGGTATATAATAATATTAGAATATAATAATAAAGTAATTAAATAAATTTATAATATAAAATAAATATGAAAGTAAAGGTTAATAATTATTATTATAACGAATTATATTAATAAATTTCTATTTATATTTAATTTTTAAAATAGATATTAATAAAATAATATAATCGATATAAGGTCGGTTTACCCTATTTTACCGAATATAAAAACTTAATCGATTCGTTCGCTTAATAATTATATTTATAGCGATATACGGTTAGGTTTCTATTTAAAACGTTAATCGGTATAAAGTAAATATTAAATTAGGAATTATATATATACAATTAGGGTAAAGTATTTTATAAATTTATTATTAAAGATATATAATACTTCGCTTAGTAATTAATTATAGAATAAAAGAGGCGGTAAAGTAAATAAATTTTATTCAATAAATTTAATACCGGTATTACGGATTAATAATTAGATATTAAATATATTCCAATTTAATATATTTATATATTTACGCGGAATTTCTATTTAATATCCATTTCCGGCGCCCTATATAGCGTTTTACGTAAATATTATTATTTTAATAAAGAAAGTCCCTAATATATAATTTATTATTAAATTAATATAGAAAATGTATTTTAAAAGGATAATTAATAATATTAAAATATATAATAAAATTCGTAAATTATATAATTTAACGGAAAATTTAGGAGATAAAACGAAATCGCTTCGCCTCCGATTTTATTTCCTAGGATTTCCCTTCTTTTTAATTTTAATTTATTCCCTATATTCTTTATTTATTATTATTCTTTACGTTTTTAAATATAATTTATAATTATTAATTATTATTATATTTTTTTGTATTTAATTATTAAAATATTTTATTTAGTTTTTTATATATTATATTAATAAATATTTTTAATCTTTATAACGTATTACGAATAGCCTTTAGGTCTTTAATTTATTATTCGTTTCGCGGGTAGGTTTCGTTTTTTACCTTCTATTATTTACGCCTTTAAATACGACCTACGGATATTAATTTATTACTTTATATTATTATTTAATTATTAAAATACTTTATTTAACTTTTCGCTAATTACGTTATAAATATTTCGGTATTTTTAACGTATTGTAAACGATTTTTAAACTTTTAATTTATTATTCGTATTATAAATAAGCTTATAAAGTAGAATAATAAATACGTTATTATAAAGGATATTTTTAAAGGTAGTAATATAAATACTATAATCCTTAATATATAAATATCTTATTATTTACGTTTAATAAATTCGTTTAATTTATACTTTTAATAATTAAACGATTTTAATAACTATTAATCCTATAAAGATATTAAATTTAATAAAAGTCGGAATTTAATTTATAAAGATATTAGATTTAACGGTCGGGATAGTAAATTAAAGGCGTATTTTATTATTTAGCGATTATTTAAGAAAAAGAAGATAGAAACAATATATAATAACGAATTATCCGCGGGTAGTATTAGGATTTGAAGTTTATATCCTTTTCCGAATTATAATATATTAATTATTAGTAAGAAATATTTTAAAAAGGGAAATAATTAAATTAATAAAGTAAATAATATCCGGCTCGTTTTAATAATTATATTAACGCTTTAAGGATAGAGAAATTTATTCCCGCTTTTCGATAATTTAAATTATTTTCCTTTTTAATTTAATATAAAAGGGGATTTACCCCTTAAAGTTTTTAATATTTAAATTCTTATTAAATACGTATAAATCGTTTACGAAATTCGCTTCCTACGGGTAAAACCCGGTTCCGATAAAGAGGTTCTATATTATTTAATTTTAAAGCCCTTCGACTTTTAAATATTAAAAATATATAATTTTAATTAATTTTATTAATTTACCGTTTTAATAATTCTATTTTTAATATTAAAACGGCTATAAAATTACTATTTATAATTATAAACTTATTTCGAAATTAAGGCGTTTAATTTCTTTTCTATTAATATACCATTTATATAACTAGCGTCGATTAAATTATACCCCGCTATTTAAATTCTTATATAAAAAAATTAAATAGGATATATAATTAATTATACGCCGAATATTATATTATATATATTTAAGTTTTTACTATACGAAGCCTTTATTACCCAACTTTTATTTATTAAACGGGTAATATAATTTGAAATTGAAATTGATTATATAAATGGCGAAAAAATAAAATAAAGGGAATTAATAATTTAATTTAATAATTATTTAAAATACCCCGCCGCAAAATTATTCGAAAAATTATTATTTAAAGAAATTATAATATAAGGCGAAAAGCGGTTATATTTTGGATAAATATTTCGAATCTTCCCCCTCAATTAGGAAAAGCGTATTCCGGTTTCTACTTTTAATAATTTAATTCTATAAGAATTATAATATCCGTTAAATTAATATAAGGGAAAGGGAAACGATACGGAGGTAATAAATATATTTCGCTTCCTATTTACCCTTCTACCTTAATTTATATTAAATAACGGAGAAAGTAAATCCTCTTTTATAAATAAAATACCGCGCGTATATTAATATTTATAATATAATATTTATATATTATAAGGATACGTTATCGGAATCCGTTCGTAAAATATAAATTTTAATTATATTAAATAATATTAATTAAAAAATTTATTATTTAGAGAGTACGTAATATAATATACTAATTAATAATTAAAATAAATTAGAATATTAATTTAAATATATAAAGGTTAGGATTAATGTTATAAAGGTATTTATTTATTTTATTAATATATATTTCGAAATATTATATTTAAAGATTAATAAAAATACTTTTATATATTACGCGGAGGTACTTTATAATATAATATACGTTTTTGAAGTTAAATTAAACGTAAGAATTTTTATTATATAAGCGGAAATTAAAACGGTTTTTAATTAATATATTAAATTAGGGGCGGGGATTTTAGAAAAGGGTGAAAAGATATTTAACCTTTTAAATATAATATAAAATAATAATTAAAAAAATTGAAAGCGTATTTTCTATATTTATTATATTATTTTAATATTATTTAATTTATACGTTAATAAAATATAAGGGATTTATTTTAAATTTTACGTTAATAGCGTATAGCCTTTACGCGGATATAATATATACTATATTTTTCCTTCGTTTAAATTTTTTAATAATTATTTATATCTTTTTCCTTTTTTATAACTTTTATATATTATAATAATAACGTATATTAAAGACGAAAATTTCCGGTTATTCTAGTCTTTATATAATAAATATATTCTTAAAATTAAAAGGTAAATAATATATATTTAATATCGTTTAATTTATTTTAATAATTACGCCCCTAATTTTTTACGCCGCTAGCCCTATACCGCTTTTATATAAATTATAATTTAAATAATTTTTATTCTCCCCTTAGAGGTTAATATTGAGGTTATTAAATTTATTACCGTGCGATATATTTATGTTTAATTCCGTAAGTAATTTTCTACCCCTATTATTTTTAAAAATATATTAACCTTCGATTACGTAACGGGTACGAAGCCGAATAAATAAATTTATTATTAATAATCCGGTATAAGTAATAATATTTATAAATTCCCTCCCGGCTTTAATATAAATATATTCGAAATAATCTTTTAAGTAAATATTACGAAGATATATAAATAAAAGGCGGAATCGGTTACGGAATTATAAATTATAAAGGATTTACGGAAATAAATTAAATACTTATACTACGTTATATATTATTTCTTTAATAAAATTTACGAGGTTATATATAATTATATTTACGTTTATTCTAAAGATTATTAGGATTTGGGTAAATTTAATATTTTATAATTAGAATATTATAATTTCCGGTAATTAATAGGCGGATAATAATATTATAATACTTTAGGAAATAAATAATAGCGGATTTAATTTATTTATAAATAACTATTAAATATATAACTCTATTATTTTTACTTTCTATTTAAATGAAATTTTACTTTCGCTTTTATTTTAAAAGAATTAAAATTAATAGGGGGGATATACGAGTTAAACGCGATTTAAAATTAATAGGAGGGAATATATAATAATCCCCTTTCCTTCCCCTTTATTAATTTTAAATCTTCCTAAATTTATATTCTCCTAATATATATCCCCCTTATTAATTTTAGGTCGCGCTTAATTTATATATCCCCTTATTAATTTTAAGGTTATAATTTTTTTATTTTATTAATCCTTTATTTATTATTAGAGAGCTATATACGGATTTTTAATTAATTTATACGCATTATTATATTATATAATTTTAAAAGGGTAGGGTATAAATACGAAATTAACGCGGAATTGCTTTATATTA
The DNA here is from genome assembly GCA_033439795.1 of Sordaria brevicollis. Classification (NCBI taxonomy): domain Eukaryota; kingdom Fungi; phylum Ascomycota; class Sordariomycetes; order Sordariales; family Sordariaceae; genus Sordaria; species Sordaria brevicollis. The sequence continues at coordinate 1,205,105 of JAUTDP010000005.1, forward strand.
AAAATGCGTTAAATTATATTTAAATCCTATCCTATAAATATTTAACTATTATTAAAATTTCCGTCCGAAAGAATAATATTATTAAAATATATATAATCGCTTTCGTTATTTTTAATAATTATATTTCCCGAATTTATTTCCGTTTATACGGTTAATTAATTAAGGTCGTAAATAATTATTTATTTATTTATTCGTAGAAGTCGGATTTCCTTTATATTAAAGGCGTTAAATTTTAATTCTAATAATATTATTAAATTATTTTATAAAATATTTAGTATATTAAATTTAACGTCATTAAGCGGCCTAAGCGTAATATATCTTCGATACGCCTATTTATTTTAATATATAGTATAAATATAATTAATAATATTTCTATTTATAAATACGTTTATATACTTATTAGCCTTATACGTTCGTATATTATTTTTTAATCCTTTTCGAATTAATATAATATATAAACCGATTGCGGAAAATCGTATAAATATAATACGAATATTATATATAAAGTTCTTATTAAATTTAATATCTTTAGTATATAAAGTATTAATATATTCTAACGTTTAATTAATAGGCTTTTATTCGTTATTAATTATAAAGTAATATATTATATTAAAGCGTAAAATAGTATCCGCGAACGGCTCGTCCGTAATTTTGGGGTAAAATAATTATATTAAATAGAGTATTTCGGGCCCGTAATTATTAAATTTATTACTATAGAATAAAATAGGAAATAGGCTTATAATTTTATAAAATATATTATAATCTCCTATAAATACAATTTTATTAAATATTATAAAAATATAAATAATTTATAAATATTAATATATATTATAATAGTCCGTATTTATCTTCCCTAATAACGTTTTATATCCGGACTACGTAATTAGGGAAAAGATATCGTTATAAATAGAATATAATTATTCTTTAATATAATCCCTTCCTATATAATATAATACCCGATATATTAAAGATTCTATAAAATTAAATTCGGGTAAATAATTATATTAAACCAATTTTATAATAAAGAAAATTAGGATTTTTAAGGTAAATAAATTTTTTAATAAATATCGATTATTATAGAATTTAATCTTTTCCTTCTTTACCCGAACGTTCCTCCCGAGGCCGTTAATATTTTAAATTATTAGGGGCTAAAAAATATAGAAAATTATATTAATATAATTTATACAGAGATAAAAGAATATAAAAATAGTAAGGATTTACTATTTGCGGTCGTAAGTGTAATTAATTTCGAATTAATTAAAGATAATATAGTAGATGAAGGATATTATTTTCTAGTCGCTATATATTAAAATAAGTCGGTCCTTAAAATCGTTCTCGTCGAACCCGAGGATATTAAAGAATAATTTATTATATAATCGATAAATATTAGTAAATTCATTTTTATTTTCTATAATTATAAATATTTATAATATATAATTTGTATTAGTTTTAATTCGTTTAATAATCGGAAAAGCTAAGATATTTTATTCGGATTACTACCCCCGGCCGTAGAATATAGAGGTTAACCGCCTTTTAATAATATAATATATTACTTCGTAGAGGGATAGTAAAATAATATTAAAGTAATTAAAGAGTTATTTAATTTCGAATTTAATATATAGGCGCTATTAAACCGGAGTGAATAGGTTATAAATATTAGGATTATTAATAAAGAAGTATATAGTAAAATTCTATATAATATTTTACTGCCCGATATTAAACCTATTAATATAATTTATAAAATTGAAATTATTATAAATAATAATTATATTAGGATTATAATTAATAAATTTCAAATTAACCTTAATAATATTAATATAAGAATAGGTATTAAGAAAGTAAATAAGTATATACTATAAAAATTTCTATAAATCGGTTAATTATACCGAATATAATTTTATATAACGATATTATATTAAAGCGAATTAGTATATTATATATACGAATTTATATAAAACTACTTTTAAAATAAATACTAAATAATTATAGGATAAAAGTATTCTTTTAAAGCGCGAACGAACTTATAATAATAAACGCTATAATAATAATTCTATTATAAATATTCCATTATTTTTAAAGATTGAATTTCCACCGGTATAACTTTTGTAATACGCGTTATTGTATATATAGTATTATAAATAAGGAAATTAAATTTAGCGCGTATTAGACTATAATTTTATAGGCATTATAGAGCCGAAACCGAACCTAAGTAATATTTAAAATACTTTTAATAATAAAATTGCAAAATATATTATTAATATTATTAAATAATTCGGTAGGAAATTATTAAAAGTTTAATTAATATAAAAATACTTTAAATTTAGAATAGAAAGAAGTTTTAAAATACGTTTTAAATTATACGTAAAATTAATATATTATATAGGATAAAATAAAATCCTTAAAAGAAAGGGGTTTAAAAGTATTGGAATTATTTTACTTTAAATATAAATAAATTCCGTAATCGGTAAATATTTACTATATAAACGGATATCGAAGGGCGAAGATAAATAAATTAAAACGTTTATTAAATTAATATAAATTCAAATTATTTTAATATATAAATAAAAAAACGAAGTATTATTATAAATTTAAACGATATAACCGGATTTAAATATAAATTTTATTAAGGGAATTCTAAATAAAAATAGATTTTTCGGATTTTAATTTTAATATACACTCTTCATTAAATAATATATTATATTCAATTTATAATTCGTCGATTTATTATTTATCGGGCTCGGTTTATATTATATATAACGATATAACGTATAGGCTTTAAATTTATAACGTTCGAATAAGGGAAGAAAGAACTGAAGTTAGTTCGTTAATTTAAATTAGTTAATAGGATATAAATATATTAAAAATATTAGGAAATAATAACGGAGAAAATAAAATTAGTAAAAATATTATAATAATTATCGATTATATATATTAAATATATTGGAGATTTTGGGGAAGTGTTTTTATAGATTGGACCCTTTTATTTAAGTTGTGTTTAGACCGCAGTAAATTGCGTAGTTTAGAACTTACGGGTCCAAAAATGGTGTGATATTTGATTGGTGGGGGGGTGTATATTCCTATTTGGACCCGCAAAGTTCTAGCCGCAGCGCACGGAGGTTTAAGAGAATGAAACTACGTATATTACGAATTTATCGATTTTTTTATTTATAACTTTATAGAGGATAATTTTATTATTTTTAAATACCCGTAATTAATTTATTACGCCCTTAATATCGATTAACTTAACGATCGCTTTATTTTCGGTTTTATTTACGAATAACGTAATTATTTTCTTTTAGGAATACCCTATTGCTTATATTACGTACCGTTATTACGTAAATATAATATTAATACGCTTTTAATTATTATTCTTAACGATATACTTTCTATTATTATTCTTAAAAATTCCTTTAAAATGCAATTAATATATTAAAAACCTTCCGTTTTAAACGTCTTTAATAAAGGAGAATTTAATGCCCCCGCTTTATTATTAAAGGCCGTTCATTAGATTTTTATTTCTATAATCGTTAAACGCGCTATTTATTAATATTTTAATAAATTTAAATAAAGGGTTATTAATAAAATAAATATAATTCCTATTAATAAATATCAAGGGACAGCGTTAGCACCGTTAGGTATGTGATGAGATATGTGTTGTTGCACGAAGGAAGGGAAGGGAGAAGTGTGTGCGGAGGACTGGATATATGGGCGCGAGCCCATACCCTAGTCCGTGCGCACCCATATAATACTGCACGTAACCACAGGTGACTAGATCTGGACCATGTCGAGCCATAGCATGCGTGCCATAGTCGGGAATGGTCGCTAGGGATCTGGGCACCTATATAGGTGGTTAGTGCGTATACCGGGTATAGCACAGGTATAATCTTGTGATAATAAAATTATTAATAATTAAATTCTTATATTAACGGTTATAATATATTATTACCCCCTCTCCTACTACGTATAATCCTTATACTATATCGCTTAATTAAAAGAGTATATACTTCTTTCCTTAATTATTAAACGCCAATCCGCTTTTATTATATTTTTAAAGGACCCTTTGATCCAATTAATATTAAAAAATTCTTAATAATTATATTTAATTAATTCGCCGAAAAATATAAATTTTAAATTATCCGTATAATGAAGGTAAATATAATGAAAAATATTTAATATATAATAAATAAGGATAAAATAACGGAAGAAAAAAGCGCCCTAACCCCGAATATAATTAGCAATAATTTTACGGTTAATATAATTAAAAATATTATAAACGGTAAAATAATTTATTATAAAAAGTTTTTTAATAGTAATTACTATATTTAAATCGATATATTTTATAATATTGAAAGTAAAGAAATTATTAAAATAATTAAAATCTCCGCTTTAATTATATTTACGGGTAATATTTCTATTTCTAAATTTACGAAGAAATTATTAACCGTTACTTTACCGCTAATAATATTAATATTAGTAAAATTATATTTAAAAATATTATTAAATTTTATAAAAAGGTAAATATACCCTTAAGGACCGATATATAAATTTAATAAAAATTATTTTAATAATATTAATAATAGACGAATAATTTCTACTAAGAAAATATTAATACGTTACCCCTTAACCGGTTTTATAATTTTAAATTCGAATTTAAATTTAATACTATATTACCTATTTCCTATAATTATATTTTTAGCCTAAAAGAATTTAGCGTTATTAAAAAATAGATCGATAATGATTTAAAAAAGAAATTTATCCGCCCGTCGTAATTAAAAGCTTCCGTTCTTATATTTTTAATTAAAAAATTAAATGGAGGAATCTATATTTATATTAATTATTAAAATATTAATAACGTTACTTTTAAGTCTTATTACCCGCTCCTATTTATTAAAAAATATTCGACGTTATTTATTGCGCTAAAATTTTTATTAAATTGGATATTATTATTACTTTTAACCGGGTCCGTATTAAAGAAAGTTATAAATAATTAACCGTATTTATAATAAAATTTAGGCTATTCAAATCTTTAATTATACCTTTTAGCCTCTAAAGCACCCCTAACGCCTTTTAAAATTATATTAATAATATTTTATATGATATTCTTAACGTTTACGCGACCGCCTATTTTAATAATATCTTTATATATTTTAATAACGAAAAAGATTACGAATAATATATTAATAATATTTTCGAAGGTTTAATTAAAATTAATTTAAATATAAATATTAATAAATATAAATTTTATACGAAATGTACGAAATATTTCGATTTAATTATTATATTAAGCGGTATTGAAATAAATTTAAATAAAATTAAAACCGTATTCGATTAGGCGCCCTTTTAATTTAAAAAATCGTTTTAACAATTCTTCGGCTTCGTAAATTTCTACCGGCGTTTTATTAAAGCATTTTCGACGATAATATCCCTATTATACGAATTATTAAAAAAAAACCTACTATAATTATAATCCGACCGCTATTAATCCGCTTTTAATATATTAAAGAAGGCCTTCGCAATTAAACCTATATTAAAAATTTATAATTAAATTAAAAACACCGTAATCGAAATAAATATATCTAATTAAATAGTAAGGGGTATATTTTTATAATATATAACCTAAAAATATAATTATAACGTTTATAATAAAGAATTTTTGGCTATTATTAAAGCGTTAGAAAACTAATAGCCCGAATTTAAAAGAATATAATAATTATTTATTATTTTAACGGATTATAAAAATTTAAAGACTTTTATAATTAATAAATAATTTATATAATAATATATACGTTAATTGTAATTTTTATTACGTTTTAATTTTTAAATTTAATATATTTTAAGATTAAAGAATTTACGCCTTAATACTTTTAATAAAAAGTTTAATAATATCCCTATAAATATAGAAGATAAATACTTTACTATTTATTAACGTACCCTTTTCTAACCTTTATAATTCGTAAACGGTTATTTCGACGAAGAAGACCTAGCCTTTTATTATTCCTTTTCCCTAATAAATAATTACGAAGATAAATCGATTAACGATATTATTTTGAATAATTACGAAAATTCTATTTTTTTTTAAGAAGTAGTCTCCGCCCTAAACGATTTAAATAACCGTAATAAACCAATTTCGATTCGTAAAATCTTTTATAAAACTTTTAATAAATATTAAATTACCCCTAATAATATTATTAAATAGCGCGACCGTATAATAATCGACCTTTATAATAAAGAATTCTAATTTTAATTAATTAATCGTTAATATAATTTATTTAATGCGGACTATTTTAATTATAACACTATTTACGAATTCTTATTCCGAAAATTCTATTAAGAAGATATAATTAATAATATACATATATTTTATAAGGTTTATTTACTTTATATAAAGATTAAATTCCTTAAATATAATTTTACCGGCTTTTTTAAAACCCTATTTATTATACTAATTCCTTATATCCGTATTTCCATCGATTATATTACTCCGCTCCCTAATAATTTCCATTTTAATTAAGAATTTAAATATATTTACGTCGTCGTTAACCGGTTAATAAAAATATAGTATTTTATATTAATAATTATATTATTAATAGCAAAATTAACCGAATGTTTTATTAATTACGTATATTACCTTTATAACCTTTTAAATTCTATCTTTTCGGATAAAAATATTCAATTCGTATTATAATTTTAATCTTTTTTATACTAGCGTTTAAATATTATATATATTTTAACTTCTACCTTCTACCTTTAAACGAACGCGTAAATTAAACGTATTAACGTAGAAATAGAATAATATTTCCAATTATATATTAATTAAATATAAATTAATTAGGCTAAATAACTTCCTTTTATAAAATTCGCTAATAATAACGTAATATCCTCGTTAATAAACCCATTACTTTTCTTCGCTAATTATAATTATTACCCTTATATAAATACCGAACTTCGTAACCCCTTACCGTTAACGTTATTATTTATATAATTAAAAGAATATTATAAAATTAATAAATTTATTAACCACTTCCGTAAAATTTAGAATTTTGTAATTTAATAAATTAAATACAATTAGGACTAATATAAAGAGAATATTAATAAAAAACGGGTCGATTTAATAAAATATAAAAAAAGGGATACCGTTTTATTCGATACGTTTAATTTAATTAATAATTATTTATATATTAAATTCTTCCCCCGCTAAGAAGGATTATTTAAAGTTTTGAAAGCGGATTCATATACTATTAAATTACGGTTATTTAATAATATAAAATATTTACCAATCTTCTACGTTTTAATAATCTAATATTAAACCGGTTAAAGTCTCCCCGGCTAAATTGTCGATTCCAACGTTTATATTAACGAAAATGGAATTATAATCCGTACCGACGATTATCAAGAATATATTAAATAAAAATTGAATAAATTATTAAATATTAAATAAAAAGGAATGAACCGTTATTAATATTATTTAATTAAATTGAAGGGCGATTATAACCCTATTTAAAAAAAAGTTAATAACGTTATCAATTATAAAGTACGTTTTTAGGAATTTTATTACAATTACCCTAATAAATTAATACCGCCCCGTATTAAGGAATTTTTCGACCGTTTTAAATAAAAAGAGGGAAAGGACCTAATAACGGACCCTATTATTCGTAACGAATAACCCGACGCTAATACCGAACCCCGCGCTTTACGCCGCCGCTCCGCCTATTCAATATAATAATTTGCTATTTTTAAAAAAAAATTATTATTAACCGAAAAAGAGGTAGAGGAAGGATTTATAAAAATAATAATAAAGATTATATAATTTTTAATAAATAAATAATTTAGGATATAATTAGTATTACGGTTAGAAGTATTTAATAAATTAATAAAGGATTTTAAATTATAATTATATGTATATATAAATTTTTTTAATTCTATAAACTTTTTTTAAAAGGGGATAATATTATAGGATTATACTTATATTATACCTAGTATATATACTAATTACTTATATAAATACTTAAATCCCTAGCGACCATTCCCGATTATAGTACGCATATTATAGTTCGATATAGTCTAAATTTAGTTACTTATAATTATATATAATATTACGTAGGTACGTACGGACTAGGGTATAGGTTCGCGCCTATATATCCAGTCCTCCGTATATACTTCTCCCTTCCCTTCTTTCGTATAATAATAAATATCTTATTATATATTTAACGGTGCCAACGCTGTCCCTTAATAGCAATAACCCTTCCGTACGTAATTGGCCATTAATTAATTTCTAATTCTTAATAATTAAAAAGAAGGGCTAATAAAATTATTATATTAGAAACGAAGATAAATAATATTATAGAAAGAATTAGCGGCGCTTATAAGGAAATAAAAATTGGTACGAAATTAATCGCTATACGGATTATATTTAATAACCCTAATCTATAAAATATTATAAGAATTATAATAACTATATAAAATATTAATTATATATTTTTTAATCAAAAAGGAATATTAAATAAATTAATTAAAGCGAATTATAAAGGTTAATAGGGATTCGTTAATAATAGAGGAGAAGCGGTTTATTAAACGGTTTTAAAAAAATATAAATAATACCGATTAAATTTTCGAAGTATTTCTAAACGGCCGGGGGTTTATAATAATTAAGGATAAAATCGGCTAATATTAAAGAATAAATAAAATAAGGGGGAATATAAGCGATATTATAAAATCGTTAATATAAAAGTATAATAAAAGGAAGAAGGAGGATTTATATATTAGTAAAAACCTAAAAGGAATTATTACGTTTAAACTTTTTACTAATTGTAATAATTCTAAAAAAGATAAAGGGAGTATTAAATTTAATGGGCGTACTTTTACGAAAAAAAAGACAACGACTCTTTATCTTTTATTATTTTTATAATAAAGAAGTTTTTATAACGCTTATTATAGGCGGGGGTTAATATAGTAGAAGGTTTATATCGTTATTATTAAAAGAAGAAAGGGTTTAAAGGATTATAAGAAGAGGGGGTTTTATATTTAGGAAAGAAGGCCTTTATATTAATAAAATTTAGGGTAGAATTATAATCGTAATTGTCACAAGCCTAGCCGTAACTGCACGTAATTAGTATATTACCATTACGTACTTATACTCGTATAGTAGTCGCTTCCTAAAACGTACTACTATACTCGGGATAGTCCCGCCCGCACGGGATATTACGTCACTATTTACCGCCTATACGGTTAGGGTTACCTAACCGCGCGTAATTAACGCGTTCCCATCGCGTCCTATAAAGGGCGGGCCTCCTACGCACACTTTCTTCCTTTTCCTCTTTTTTCCTCTATATAATTATATATATTTATATTTATTATTTACCTTTATATTAATTATCCTTATAATAGTTAATTATACTTTTAAAATAATATATTTACGTACAATTTTATTTTATTTAAAATAAATCGCCTATTTCCCACTCGCTATATATAAACCGTCGAATTAGCGTATTTCCTTTATTATTAAATCTCTTTATTTAATTAAATAAAGGAAGGTTTTTATATTTAGTAAATAAAAAGATTTACAACGATTAAATAATTTTAATTATATTATTTTCTATATTTTATAATAGTAATAACGACTTTATAATTTTTTCCCCTAATAATACATCGAATATTCTCTTTAACGCTCCGGCTTTTAATATTAATTTTACTAATCCTAATAATACCGTTATTTTAAAAATTTTGTATAATATTATTAATAATAATAATAATTTAATTCCCGACGTTAATATTGTCCACGCTACCCTTTATAAATTTACTTTTAACGAAAATATTAAAGAGATCTTCGTAAATTTTAATAACGACGAAGAGCCCCGCTTTATCCCTTATAATTACTTCGACCGCGCCTCCTTAATTATTAGAAAAGCCGCTTTCGCATTTATCATTTAATTATTTAACTACGCTTATTAGCACTTTTATAACGATTACGTATTTATCCGCAATTAGAATAATAATTTTATTAATTAGTTTAATATAATTTTTATTAATTTTAAAAACTTTTAAATATCGTACGCTACTCTTTAAAAGGAATATTCCGATTTTAAAACTTAATATAATAAATTTAATACTTAAACCGCCATTATATTTTCTAACCCCAATAACCTTAATTCCATTATTCTAGGTATTAATAATACTTATAAATAAATAATCGCCGACCCTTCCGTTTTTACCGATTTCGAAAAGGATTCCGTTAAATATATTCGTATTTTTTACTTTTAACGTATAATTATTTAAATTTAATAAATTTGCAACCCAATACTATTTTAAGACAAGCGTTAAAAGATTTTACATATAATTATATTATTTAACCCCGATTTTAAATCCAATATTAACGATTTTATCGAAATTATTATAACCGAAAATAATAAAAACGTTTAGGAATAAAAAACGGGCATCGAATTTATATAATATTTAATTAAATATTTCGAAATAATTAATATTAAATAGGATATTTAATATCGCTTAACCGAATATTATTAATTTAATAAAAATTTTACCAATTTCAAAATAGAATTAACGTTTTTAATAATTATTTATAATTTAATTAAAATTTAGAAGGTCGAATATTTAAAAAATAAAGTCTCTAAATATATTTATAACGCCGGCGTTTATTATAAGCCCCCCGCTAATAACGCTTAGGATAAATAATTGGAAATGTACTATAAAATCGCCTACGCTTAGGATAATACTAATTATTACATCTATATAGCCCGTAATATTTTTAATAGCGCTCTTAATAATAACGTTAATACTAATTCCGGTAGTAATTTTAATTCTATTACTAATAATTCTAATTCTACTTTTAACCTTAATAATTATATTATTAATTAGGGCGGTAATAAAATAAATTTCGACGCTATTAGCCTTATTAATATTATTTACTTTAATATATTAAATTGACGTATACGTAATAGCCTTTATCGTCGTTATAATTAATCCGGCTATTTAATTAAAAATTATTTTCGTTCCGTTAATTACAATCCTTAGGGCCCCGTTAATAAAAATAATTATTATAATAATAATTATAATCGCGGTAGAAATAATAATAGTAATAATAATAATATTATTAACGTTCGTAGCGCTAATACCCCCGTTATTAACCCGATTTTCGCCCCGGTTATTAATCCGGTTCCCGCCTAGCCCACTAAGTAAATTATTAACGGCGAATATTATAACGATTAAGGAAATATTTAACCTTTATATATAATCGCGTATAAAAGCCCGAATTAATTTTACTAAAGAAGTAAATTTTAAATTATAAATTAAAAGATTTAAAAGAAATACGAATTTAATTTTTAAATAATTCCGTATTTTTAAATTTAATATTTTTATTATTTTACGTATATATTAAATCGCATAAAGATTATTATATTATTTTAATAAATAGTAATTACTTTATTTATACTTTTTTAAATTCTTCGTTTATAAAAAAGAATAATCTCTTACGTTTTAAACTTTTACGATTAAAAAAATTGGTTTTTACCGATAGAATTATTAAAAGTATTATTTTTAAAGGAATTTACGCCCAATTCCGTATTAATTTTTATATAGAGATTATTACCTTCTTCATTTATAATATTTTTAAAAATTACCCTATTATTTTCGGCTTCCTATAAATATAATATTATCGATTTAAAATTAATTATAATAATTATACCGTCTACTTTATTTAATACCGCGGCCGTTACTTCCTTTTAAATTTTTCTAATAAATAGATTACTATATTTAGAAATTTTATTAATCGTATTATAATAATAATTATTCGCCTATTATTATAATTAAATACCCCGATTTTAACCCCGCCGTCGCTTCTATTCTTTAAATCCCTTAGGATAATTTTACAACCGGAGCCCGCTTTTTAAATTACCCCGCGAATAATACCGATCCTTAAATTATTACCCTCTTCCCTAACCCTTAAGAATAAACCTACCTTAATTCCCTCCCCAATCCTTAAAATTAAATAATATAATAATTTTCTACGCCGTCCTAATAACCCTATAAAAATTCTAATCGCTAATCGAATTAAGATTAAAATATAAGGAATTTCCAATACGGCCGCCCTTTTCGTTAAAATTAAAAACCTTACGGTTTACGAACTATATATTTATTTAAATAGCTATTATATTTTTACTAAAATAATACGCTCGATATAATTATAATATTTTATACGCGTTAATAGGATATTTAACGCAATTAATATTAAGGAATTTAACGTTACTACATTTAATTACGTATACGAAAAATAGAATTTTAAGCCTTTAATCATTAATTACGCCGCGTTAGAACGGTTATTTATAATTTCAGAATTAACGAACGTCGAAGAATTAATAGAGGATATAATAAATAATATTATAAACGGTAAGGGGGAATAATATAAATACCTTTTATTATTATTTATTTATCCGTTCGTCGATACGATAATTAGTAATACTAATTCCGATAAGGATAAAGAAACCGCCGTTTTAATAAAAATATTAAATTTAATAAGGGATTTTAATTAAGATATTCTTATATATAAAGAAGTCCTTAAATAAATTTACGTTACTAAAATTACCGAAGAAAATATAAAAAATTTTTTAAAAAAGAGCGATAAATTTATTAAATTTAACGACGAAATTAAGGCTAAAGTCCTAATTAAATATTATAAAAATATCGAAATTTTCCTTCCCCGCTTAATAGAAGAAATCCCGCCGTATTGCGTTTATAATTATAAAATCGAATTATTATTAAAATAGTAGCCGTTTAATACAAAGCTTTAATATATTATACTTATTAAAGCGGTTATAATTAAAAAATAGATTGATATTAATTTTTAGAAGAAGTTTATCCGGCCTTCCTAATCCGCCGTTATAGCCCTTATCCTCTTCGTTAAGAAATTTAATAGCGGAATCCGTATTTACGTCAATTATTATAATATTAATAACATTACTATAAAATCCCGCTACCTATTACTATTAATTAAAAAAATATTTAATATTATTTATAAAGCGAAAATTTTTACTAAATTCGACGTTATTATTATATTTAATTATATTCGGGTTAAGGAGGGATACGAATAATTTATAGCGTTTATTACCCGTTTCGGCCTTTTCGAATTAATAGTTTACCTATTCGGTCTATAAAGTATATTAAGGATATTTTAAAATTATATTAATAATATATTTTATAATATTTTAAATATTTATATTATTATTTATTTAAATAATATTTTAATATATTCCGATAACGAAAAAGATTACGTCTATTATATTACGGAAATTTTAAACCGTAAAATTAAAATAGGTTTTTAATTCGACGTCGATAAATATGAATTTTATATTACCCGTACGAAATATTTAAATTTAATTATTATTCCTAATAATTTCGAAATAGACCCCGAAAAAGTTATTATAATTACCGCTTAGGAGGCTCCGGATTCTAAACGTTCCCTCTAACGTTTTTTAAATTTTATAAATTTTTACCGACGATTTATTAAATACTTTTTTATTATTATAGGATTAATATATAAATTTATAAAAAAAAATATAAATAAAATAATATAAATATAGACCGAATAATATTAAAAGTCGTTCAACGCTTTTAAAAAAGTATTTACTACGGGTCTTATTCTACGAATTTACAATTAATTTAAATAAATAATTATCGAAACCGACGCTTTTAATTAAGTATACGGCGGTATTTTTTCGTAATATAACAATAAAAGTATTTTACACCTAATTACTTACTTTAATTAATAATATACGGCGGCCGAAAATAATTATAATATTTATAATAAAGAATTATTCGTTATTATTAAAGTATTAAAAGAATAGAGGCTAAAATTCAAAGGCGTATAATAATCTTTTAAAATATTAATAAATTATAAAATTTTAAAAACGTTTACTATTAATAAATAATTTTTTTTCGGTATATATAATAATCCTAATTTTTATTATAATTTAATTTTACGATTAAATATCAATTAAATTCCCTCTAAGTCCAATTTAACGTTTTTAATTATAAACTAAAGGATATTCTTTACGAAGGAAACGAACGCTTACTCGTTTATAATAAAATATTTTTTAATTAAAATATATTCATTAATAGAATTTAAATATTAAATAATATAAAAACGGAAATAAATTCCGAAATTAATATAAATACGTATTATCTTTACAATTTAGAAATCTTTAACGAAAAATCCGTAAATAACTTTATTACCGAATTTTATAAAAAATTTATCTTTTTCGTAAATTTTTTAATTTGCCTTTAGGATTCCGAACGCCGTATTTAATTTAAAGAAGTACGAAAATAAATAATAAGGACTATATTTATAAAATACCGAACGGTATAAAGGCGAGCCTATTATTATAGCATTATTATCGTTAATTTAAAAAATATAGAATTATAATTTTAATTAATTTATTATATTTACAACGCCCTTTCTATTAATTATTTAGGTTGCAAAAAAACTTTCTATTTATTATTTCGTTCGTACTTTTAATTAAAAATATATTAATCGGTTCGTATTTATTATAAAATATACTTTTAATATATTAAAATTAAACCATTATATTATTCCCCTTATAAATTATTAAAATTATTAAACGTCCCTTTTACCGCCTAGAAGGAGATTTTTATCGATTACATTACCCCTTTTACCCTATATTTATACCGCAGCTAAAAATTTAAATACGTTATTATAATAATTAACCATTTTATTAAAATACGTTATTATATCCCCTACGAGACTTTTATTACCGAAGAATTAGCCGAACGTTTTATTAAACGGGTATATAATTTATATAGCCTCCCCGATTTTATTATTTCCAACCGCAATACCTAATTTATTTCGATATTTTAACGCGTTTTATTAATACGGTTAAAAATTATATTAAAATTATCTTCCACTTTTTATTTAATAATAAACGGTTAAACCGAACGTATTAATATAAAAATAAAACGGTATTTAAAAATATATATTATTTAAATATAAAATAATTAGGTTAATTAATTATTATTTATAAAATTCGTTAATAATAATTAAATTTCCGAAATAATTAATATTTCCCCCTTTTTTAATAATTATAATTTTAACCCCTATATAAGCGTTAAATTAATAATATTTTATCTTTCCGAAATTTCAGTAATATAGTAGAAAGAGTATTTTAAAGCCTATAAAATCATTAATTATTTTAAAAAAATATTCAATTATATTATAGTAAACGTTTAAAAAGCTTAATAATATTATAAAAATAATACTAATACCCGACAATCGGACACCCCGGTATATAAATTAAAAAACCGGGTTTTATTCGATATTATTAATTTCGATTCCGGCCACCCCTATATTAAATTAATACCGTTTTTCGAAGGACCTTTTACAATTACTAATACTAATACTTATATTATTATATTCGAATTCCCTAATAATATAAAATACAACCCTACCTTCTACGTTAATAAAATTAAACGTTAATTAAATAACGGGTTATTAAAATAATTATAATTAAATAAAGATATATAAGCGAATTATAATTAGATTTTAAAATATACCGACGACGGTAAGGAGTAAATTAAATAAGAATTTATTAAAATTAACGGTTATAAGAAGGAAAACCGCTTCTAAAAATATTATATTATATAAATACCCCTTTACGCCCTTAATTAACAATTAAAGAATAACGTTTCGATATATTTAAAATATATACGCCAATTCTACGAAAAAAACTTAAATACTTTAATACTATTATAATAATTCGAAGAAGAGAGGAAACGGAGGAAGTAAAAAGTATAGGAAGCCTAAAAAGCGGGAAGAATACGGGAAGATATAATTATAGCATTAAAGGAGACCCCGGAAATAGAGATAGAGATATAATAAAAAGAGTATAGTAGGAAAAGGAAATTATTATATTTAAAAATAATAATTATAAAAACTTTTTTAATAAGGATTTTAATTATTTTATATAATAATAATTAGCTATATAACTTCTTTTAAAAGGAAGTAATATTATAAACCTAGCCGTAATTATATATAATTAATATATTACTATTACGTACTTATATTCGTATAGTAATCGCTTCCTAAAACGTATTACTATATTCGGGATAGTCCCGCCCGTACGGGATATTGTATTATTGTTTACCGCCTATACGGTTAGGGTTACCTAACCGCGCGTAATTAGCGCGTTCCCGTCGCGCCCTATAAAAGGCGGGCCTCCTACGTATATTTTCTTCCTTTTCTTCTTTCTTCCTCTATGTAATTATATATATCTATATTTACCACCTACCCTTGCATTAATTATCCCTGTGATAGTAATAAAGCAAAGGAATTTAATAAAAGGGAATAAATATAATAAGGGTTTTTAATAATAAATAAGGATAAATATTAAAAAGAATAGAGGAAGTAAATAAAAGCGGGGAAGCTATTAAACGGGGAGGGAAGAAAGGACGAAGCAATCTAATATTTTAATACAAGAAGGAATAGAAGTAATAAAACGGATATTAATTATAATAGCGGTAGGTATATATCGCTATTGTAGAACGCTAGAAAAGCGGCGCGGATATATCCGCGCCGGGAAATATAATTGGGGTTTTCATCTAGGGCGTTTAACGCTTACGGTTTCATCCTACGGGGAACGAAAATAAACCCTATACCAAATTAGCGCTATAAATATATATAATTAAGGAAAAAGACTATTATTATTATTATATTTCTACTTTAATTTTCTAATTAAATTATATTTTTCATAAAATACTATTTATTTCTATCTACTTCACCTTTATTTTATATTAACCTTCTTTAACGTTCTTTAACGTTTATTATATTTTATTACTATTAATTAATACTATTAAAAATATTATTATATTTAAAGGTCCTATTATTAAGGTTTTTCGTCCTTACTTTAATAACGTTAAAAAATATAAAGAATAAGAGAACGACTTCTACGGATTAATTATAAATTACGAAATATTCAATTACTTTAAAGGATTAAAATTAATTCCTCTTAATTTAATTAAAATTCCTATAAATAATTACCCTTTTATTTAATAAATTCAAAATCGGATTAATATTATTCGAAACTGTATAATGAAATTATAAAACGGTACTTTGGCCTATAATCTTATTTAATCCGCTATAACGATTAGTACCCCTCAATTTATTATTAAATAAATTATTAATTTATATATTACTTTTATCGATTTTATTATAAATAGTAAGGAAATATATAAAAATGATTAAGAAGAGAATATTTATAATTTTAACGTCTATAAAACTTTCGTTAATAATAATATTAAATTTCGAAATTAGATATTTAAATTAATTAAATTAAATTTCAAAATTAATACCTTATTATTTAATTTAATAATATTAAAATAATTTATTAAAATTCGTTTAATTTATAATTACGACCCTATCGATACCTAAATTATTATTTATCGCCGCTATAAAGCTTATATTAAATTTCTTACTAAAATTCCTAAGGGCGGAATAAATAAATAAATTAATAAGTAAAATACCCTTATAACCTTTAAAATTCGCTATCAAGTTCCTAAAATATTAAATATTAATGTTTAATTTAATAATATCCTTAAAGCGTTATTTAATATACGACCCTTATAAATATTTAAAATTCGCTATTATTATAAAAAAGAAATTCGTTATAATAATTTTAATTTCCGTACGGTTTTTAATAATTTTAAGAGATATAATACTATTAATAAAGTTATAACGATTATTACGATTAATATTATTTAAATTCGTACGTTAATTAAATAAAGAGCCGGTTTCTACGCTTATAATAAATAAAGATTTATTTTAAAAGAAAATAAACCTTTTAAACGTAAAAAGACCAATATTAATAAATTAATTAAGGGTAATATTCGTTATTTAATTTATAATCGCGGTTAATATTTATATAAATAATATTAGTATTTTTACTTTTAATTTATTAAATTTAATTAATCCGGAGACGAAAATATTAAAAAAGAAATTAAAAAACGCCTTTAAAATAATAAAAAACTCCGCCGCGATTACGAAAAATATTATAAATCCCTTAAAAAGAAATTTACTAATTAAAATAAAAAATTTTATATTAATAATAAGGAAATTAATAACGGAATTAGCGAATCGAATTAATTAATTAATTTACTTACCTTACTAAAAGAATAAAAAAGGGTTTATAAAATAATATTTATTATTACCCCTTAACCCAACGATAATATTATTTATCCGCTTAAAAATTATATTATTTTCAATTCGGGAAGTTTATTATATATTTTCAATTAAATTATTTATTTTTTTAATTTTCGAAAAGCTCTTTATAGCGAATTCCTTTAGGTTAAAAATTCTACTATTCTTATTAAAAAATTTAGAATAATCGATATTATTATTAAAAATAAACAGGGATTTAAACGGCTTCGATTTAAAAATATTGCCTTTATTCCTAAATTCGCTACGAATTTAATCTCTTTATAATTACTTCGGTAATAAAACCTTTATTGAAATTATAAACTATTTAATAATTACCTTCGTTATTATAATAATATATTCTTTTATTAGTTATTAACGCGATTAGGACAAATTATTCTCGAAGATTTATCGCTCTTTAAAACGTAATTATTATTTTTTACGTATCGAAATTAGCACCGTAATTTACTACTTAATCGCTATAATACTTACCGAAATAATCGAATTTAATATTAACGCCTCGATTATTATAATTTATAAATCTTCTCTTATTTATATAACGTTAATAACGCTAAAATTAAAAGCGCGTTAAAAATAATAAAATATAATAATTATATTATGATAAAGATTAAACGTCAAATTTATTAAAAGGTTAAGAACCGTAGTAATAAGTTAAAAGAGCGGATTGTTATCGATTTTCTTAATTTCAAACCTATTAACGCTAATAAAAAAACGAACGCGATATTATTTATTCATTAATATATTAAATACGTTCAGGATTATTATTTTAATAATAGAAATATAATTTCTTTCTTTACTATATTTCGCGACTTATTCGTAATTTTCGAAAACCGTTATTCGGTTATTTTAAAATATTTCGAATATAATAATAAAATTATTAAAACATTCGCGGTTATTTTATAATTTATAATTAAAAAAATCAAAATTAAACCTTATATTCCTAATATATAAATTTAAAATAGCGGAGCGGAAAGATCTAAAGGTATTATTAAAAAAAAATATTATTATAATAAATAATTCTAAATTTCCATTATTTTTTTAATTAAAAGTCTATTTAACTACCGTTTATTTTTCTAATTAATTACTAAAATTTTTTAACGATTAGAAATCTTTATATAAGCGTTTTTATATTATTATTACCCAATAACGAAATTTCATTACCCTTCGCAAATTAAATTTAAGCTATTTGAAAATTTATAAGTATAAAGTTTATATTATAACGAAATTTATTTAATTTAAATAAAATCGATTAAATAAATTTCGATTTAAAACATAAATTAATTATTTTATAAAATATATTTCTATAATTATTTATCGTATTTAAAATCTAATTATAAATTAAATTATTAATATTCGAAATATTATATTTAATAAATATTCGAAATTTTCTTCAAATTTAATTAAGGAATAGAAATTTCTTCGTATTTCTTCCGACCAATTTACCAATTTGTTTAAAAAAGCTAACTAAAATCCTATCGAGCCTTTATTTATAAGAAGTCGAATCGATATTAAAGATTCGAATATTTAAAAAAACTTCCCCGGCGATTTATTTCGATATAAACCTATTAAGGATTTAAATTAAGAAAAGGAATAAAAGTTAAAGTAATTAAAGATATCCGAAAAAATAAAATAAATTATATTTTTAATTATTTAATTCCGCTAAATACTTTTCCTCCTTTATTATTTTTCATTAATCTATTTTAAGAATTTAAATTCGAGAAAGAGATTAACGAAGGCTTTATACCCTAGAAATTAATTTTTAATATTAATTATCCTTATTAACCTATTACTTTATATAAAAGCAATATTATTACAAAGGCTTAATTCGAAAGGTTATTTAAAAATAATAAATTTTATACTCTTTATAAATATAATTTGCCGCTAATTCTTAAACGATATAACGATTTTAAAGATTACTTCTTTTATTAATAATTTTTCGAAATAGAGTAAAATTATTTTAATAATTATAAAAATATATATATTTACTTAGAAATTAATTTTAATAAACTTAAAATTAAAGGTAAGTAAATTTTTAATTATATATAGGTCTACGTTTATAGATTTTATAAGAATAGGAAATTTAAAAAGATTAAAGTAAAATTAATTATACGAGGAGATTAATAATAAAAGATTAACGAAGAAATATATACTTCTATTTTAATAAAATAGTCGTTTCGAATTATTATTATTATTATTATTCGTTTTAATTTAGAATTAATTTAATATAAGGTAATTAATACCTTCATTAACGCTAATTTTAACGAAATTATTTATATACGAATATTATAAGGTTATTAAAAATTAAAAAAGGTTTTATTTATTAAGAAAGCTTTATACGGATTGAAGAGATTATTATTATTTTAATAATAAGAATTTATTAACGCCTTTTTAAATATTGGCTTCTTATTTATACCGGAAGAATTTTATATCTTTATTAAAAATAGTATTTACGTTTTTTATTAGATTAATAATAGAATTTTTATTTATTTAAAATATTATTAGAAGGAAATTCGTCGATATATAAAGGAATTAAAGTTACGTTATTATTTTATAAAAGGAGAGGATCTTTAATAGTTTTTAAGTATTAAAGTAATTAAAGACCGTATTAAACGTAAAATTTAATTATTTTAACGTTCCTATATTAAAAAGATTTATTAATTCGCTACTAATAAATATATAATTTTTATCCTTATAATTATTCGAAAATTAATACCCTTTAAAAATAAAATAATAGGTAAAATTATTTATAATTATTAAATTAAAGTAGGATTTATTTTTTACGCTATTATTATTATTCGATTAAACGCTATATTCGCTATAAATCGATTAATTCGTTATTTTTACAATCTTAATTCAAATTATTATAAAGTAATAAATAAAATATTATATTATTTTTATATAATTCGTAATTTCTATTTAATTTTTAGGGGTAACGATATATTAGAAATTATTTTGGATATTTCGTTTATAAATAATAAAATAAATCGAAAGAATTCTTAGAGCTTTATAAATAAATTTTTTAATAATTTTATTTAATAAAGTATAATTAAATAAACGATAATTATAATTTTAATAACGGAAGTAGAATTATTTTCTTTAAATTTAATAATTAAAGAAGTTTTTTTTACCGCTCGTTTAATTTTATAATTTATTAACCTTATTAATTTAATACTTACGGTTTTATACGATAATATTCAAATTATTCGGTTCGTTATTATAAAGAATGCTTAAATTAATATTAAATTCCGGTACGTCGATATTTACAATTATTAAATTCGTTAAGAAATTAAGAAGGGGATAATTAAAATTAATTATAGGGAAATAAATAAAATGCTAACGGATAGAATAATAAAGGTTTTAATTACTAATAAATACGCTAAATTCCGGGAAATATTAAATATAAAATCTCTTCGAGCTTTACGAGGTTCCTAAAATAAAAGGCTACTATTAAATTTAAATAAAATCGAAGATAAGGAATAAGGTTTCTAAAGTTAATAATAAATATAAGGGGCATAGCACAATTGGCATAGATGTTGGGTCTTAACGAATCGATAAGGTTCTACGAAAAGGAAAAGGGAAGAAGGGAGGCGCCCTCTGGCCGGCACTAGCCAATTATCCTTTTAAAAATTGGGTACGGGTTATTCCGCTTACCGTAGTAGTAAGGACCGCGATTGGCGGCCCGACTGGCGGCCCGTTTGGCGGTACGATTAGCAGTACGATTAATAGTACTAATTAAATTCAATTACGGGTATTAGCCCTATAATATTAGCCTCTCCCTTCTCCCCTAATTAGGAATATTATATATAAATAAGTATATAATTACGTAGACCCCAAATATTAAACGATAAATTACTACCGCGCGTACTTCTAATATATACCCTGCGCTTCTTTCCTTCTTTCTTTCCTTTTCTTCTTTCTTCCTTTAATTTATTAAATAATTAAGATTATAAATATTAATATAGGCGCGCGCCTTAATTAATGCGTATTAAATATATCTTTATTATTTTTATTATTATTATTATTATTATTATTCCTATTAACTCCTTTATAAATATATTAATTAACCGTTAATTAATCGCCGTTAAAATAAATATTCCCGTTACCGCTATTTAATTCGAATTTTTCTACAAATTCCTAATTTTATAGAAAATTATTATTAATTCCTTTATTCCGCCGCTAACCTTTATTCCCGCTTTTCGTTGTAATAAGGGCGTCGTTAAAATCGTTACTTTTAAACCCGCTATTCCGCTAAAGTTTTATTAAATTCGGCTTAATATTATTACCGCCGGCGTAGTTAATAAATTTACTTTTAATAATATTCGCGAGTACGTTTTATCCGGGGTTAAATTTTAAAATTTTTTGATATAAAGGTTATTTAATTAATAAATATAATTATATTATATTTAATAAAAATTCTTTTACTTTTATATATTTATTTTATTAATACGCCCGTAAAGGTTATAAATTTATTCCTATTTAAATTTAATCCGCTTTTAAAATTTAATATACTGAAGAATATATATTTAAAAATTCTTATAACGATTATTTCGTTATATTTAAAATTTCATCGGGATTTTAAATTTTAAAAAAATAAAAGTTTATTCTTATATAAATTTCCTTTTTTCTTTTACCCAACGGTTTTTTAAATTACTAATATAATTTAACGGCTTTATTAATTAAATTACCGCTAAAGCGCCTCTTGCGGAGCTTTTTTCCTTTATTAAAATTACCGACGGTTTGGCTAATATTACGGAGATTTAGGCTCTTAAAAAGCGAATCTATAAATTCGAAAATTTTAGGGAGTAATTATTTAATTTTATAATTAATATAAAAAAAGTAAAATAAATAGGTAGTTAATACGCGGATTTTAACCGTTTAATTAAAATTATAATACCTACGTTATTACCGCCGCCGAAGCCGCCGCCGCCGATATTACCGCCGCCGATATTACCGCTATTATTATTACCGCCGTTATTAAAGAAGCCGCTACTATTTAACCCCTATTAGCGAAGAAAAGAAGAAAAGGAAAAGAGGTCGAGGGAAATAGTAAGAAATAATATAATAAATTTAAATAATAAAAAGTATAACGTTTCCCTTTAAATATCCGCCTTAAATATAATATTTACCTTTTATTCTTTTCTTCTTTTATTATTATTAGGCCTTCGCGCTTAGAGAATTACCGTCTTATATTTTTTATTTTCCGCTATTACGCCCGTAAGTTTTTAAACGTTTATAATTTTATTAATATTTATATATCCGATTATAAAGGGAAGGAGAAAACCGTTATTAAAAAATTTATATTAGAAGTAATAGAAGATAATTTAATAAAAGATATTTAAATTAAATTAATAATTAATTTCGCCGGGGCCCCGCCCTAATTAATTTATTATTTATTTTAATCCGTATTTAAAAATCTTTTATTCCATTCGTAATATATTTCGCCCTATTTATAGCCTTTTATAAGAATTTTTTAATATATTAATCGATTAAGCCGTTATTATCCGCTATTAAATTATATTAAATTTTAAATTTATTTAAAGCGATAATATCTTTAAAATTTTTTAAGGGCTTTTATATTAAATTATAATTTCCCTTCTACTTAATTAAAACCTCTTTTATTAAACCTCTTTTCCTTTTAATAATATTAGCGTAAAAAATTTCTTTTATTTAATATTTTAATTCTCCTTCGATTTTAATAATTAAAGGTTGTTCGTCGGTAAATTTCTATTTAAGGAGAGGGTTATTAATAATTCTACGTAGGAGATTAATATAGAAAACGTTATAAATAATATAAGGAAGCCCGGATAATTTAATTATATAGGGAAATAATACCTTCGAAACGGTATATTTCGTATAGAATTAATCGAATTTTTTCTTTAAGCGGTCGGTAATATAATTTTTAAAATTAAATTAAATTTTATCCCCGATTACGAAGCGTTTTATAAATTATTAATTATAATTAGCGAATTTTTTTTATTTTTAAATAACGGCCATTATAATGATTTAATATAGATCTATAATTTATGATAATTTTTTAACGAATTTTTAAACCCGCTTTTTAAAGGATAGGGGCGAAAGTTAACGATTAAAAGGATTTTGGTTTATAGAAATTAAGAATTCGGGGTCGAATTTATAAATAACGAAAAATAGAAATATATTTATTAAAATATTAATTTAATTATTAATAATTAATTACGTTATAAGATATTATTTACTCTAATTATTTTAAACGTAATTGATAATTATATATAAATGAATATAAATTTTGTAATTTATACGCTCCGGGCCTCTATTAATCTATAAATAATAAATAGTATTAAATAGACGTTTAATACCTAAAAATTCGTATAATTTAATTTAGAAGCGGCTAATCTAATTAGAATTATGATTATTAATAATAAATTTTAAAAAGTTATAATAGCGAATAAAATATTGGAGGAAACGTTCGGCGTAAAATTCGGCTTTTATAAAGGGTATAAATTCGAAGAATATAATTTTATTAAATTTATCCTTTATAATTTAAAAATAAATATTACCGTTAAATTTTAAAAAGTCGGTAATAAAATTTATTTATATATCTTTATTAAATTATTTTAGGATTAATAATAAATATAGGAGGCCTTTCTTTTATTCCTTCTAAACCTTTATAAAATTATCAATATAATAATTATAGAGGAATTACCGGACGTAAAAATTAAGGAGAGGTTAATAAAAATGCCGAAAGAGTATTATAATAATACCTTTTCTATTAGGGTATTTTAATATATATAAATTATAAATAATTTAAATTAATATAATACGAAGGACGTTAAAATATTAATCGGTATTAAATAATATAATTAATTCGGATTTAATATATATAAAGGTTCTTAATATTTAAAAACGATTTTAATAATAAAGGCGGCCGAAAGAATTAATAAAGTAATTTATGATTTAAATTTTGAATTTTAAGGACGGGTCGAAGTAACGATCGTTATAAAAAATAGCTTCCTTTATTTATTAATATAGAAAATCGTAAAATTCTATTTATAATTAAAATTATTATAAATCTGGATGTTTAAATATATTTATACCCTCCTTCTTTAAGTAGATTACCCGGGCCGCCGAAATATAAAGTAGAATATAACTTTTAAGAATAGAATCCGGTATTATTTAAATATCCTACGTTTTATAGTCTTAATTTATAAATATATTTTAATTTCGTCGAAAGAAAGCGTTAAGGATTATTTTATTTTTATTAAATTTATATTCAATTTAAAAATTAAATTAGGAGAAATATTCCGCCTATTGCGGTTACCGTTCCGAAAATCTCCTTAATTTTATAAAATATTTAGAATTCTAATAATTTATTAAAATAATAAATAATTTATAATTTTGCAATTCTATCGATTATTATTTTAAATAATTAATAATAATAAATATTTCCTTATTATAAATAAGATAATTCCGTTTAGTAGGGTTAAGTTTTTAGGAATAGAAGCCTATAATTTTACGAATTATATTTCTACTATTTTCGTTTACTTTTTAGGAAATAACCCCGTTTAAAGTAAATTTATTATAATTTATTTTTAAAAATATTTTCCTATTTGGGTCGAATTCTATTAGAATTGGAACTCTCGTAAATAAAATTTTTAAAAATTAGAAGGCGCTCTCGCACTCTTTAATTTATTCGAAAATAACCCCTTTACCGGTTAATTTTAATAAGGGGGTAATTATTTTAAAAAATTAAGGAATAAATATATAATAATAATTAATAAACTTTAGGAAGCTCTATATATTTTTTTAAAAGGTAGGGGGAAATTAATTTAAAATTGCTTTAACTTTTTCGGGGTTAATTTATACGTTAATATTAATATAAATAATAAAGTTTAAATATTTAATCTTCTTTACGTTAAATTCGTATTTATTTAGGTTTAAATAGAAACCGGCTTCTAATAATTTAGTAAAAATTAAATATATTTTTTATTCGTAGTCTTTTAAAAGGAATTAAAAGAATAAATAAATACGTTATTTATATAAACGGTATAAAACGAATTTAAATAATTATAGAAAATATAATTAATATATTATTAAAACGTAATTAATACGCTATTTAACCCAAAAACATATAATTAATTATTCGAATAATTTATACCGTATCCGAAATATTATTTTCCCTTCTTCTCCTTCTATTATACGAATTTTATAAAAGGTTTATATAATATTTATTTTAATATATTATTTTATTCCTTTTAAAATACGGAACGTATTTTTAATTAATAATAATAAATAGTAGTCCGCTTTCGTAATAGCGTTAAACGTATAATAATTATAATAAAAGCGAAATTCGCCTCCGGGTTTACGTATAAATAAAATTAGGACTCCTACTTTTAAATTATTAATTCGAATAAACACTTTATTTAATAAATCTTTTAGAATCTTTTTAAAAATTAGGAATTTTTCCTTTATTATATTATAAAACGGTTTAAATAAAATAGGGAATTCTTTACCGTTTTTATCCTTTTTAATTTCGATTTTATAATTTATATTAAGACGATAAAGGTTTAATTTATTAGCGTTTTCCTTTATTTAAAATAGTATTAAGTTATAATATTTTTTAAGGATTTTCGCTTTTAATTTTATATTAACATATATTTTCTTTAATTTTAACGCCTTTTTAACGTTTTTTAAACTAATTACGAAAATAGCTTCTTTAATTATTTAATTACCGAATTCCTTTCTTGACCTACGAATATAATTTATAAAAATAGTAATTAAAATATATATAATAGATTTTAAATCGGCGATAAATAATATATTAAATACTTATTCTCTATTAATATAAGGAACTTAATAATTAATAACGCTTATAAATAAACGCTTTTCGTAAGGGATAGAATATATTCGTATAATTTTGAATTAAGGTTTATTTAATATAATAGGGAATTCGAATAATAGGACGATATAAATATAAATAGAATAGATATAATTATTTACTTCGGCTAAGAATCGGATTATATTTTGGATAGAAATTCCTTTTATAATAATAGAAGCTCCTTTTATAATACGAAATAAAATAGGGATAATTAGAATATAAAGTTTTTTAATAATTTTTTAATTAATTAAAATATAATATTAGTAACCTTCGTCGACGAGGATATAAAATAAATTATAATTATTAATAATAAATAGAATTAAAGTAAATTTTATTCTTATTTCCGATTTAAAATTTTCTATTTTATTTAATATTTTTATTTCCGGTTCCGGGGCCCGATTTTATACTGAAATTAGGCTTTTACTTATTATTCGGGGGCGGAATCGTAAGCCTCGTTATCGTTATTATTTTTTAAGAGCGGAAGGATTTTAATAATAGTAATTTGAATATATATTTTATTAGAGGAAAGGAAAATTTTTAATTAGTATAAATAAATTAAAATATAATATTTAGAAGCGTTATAATATATATATAAATTATTATCCTAATATTATTAACGCTCTTTATCCAATATTTCTTTAATATATTTAATAAAAGCGGAAGCGGAGGCATTTATACCGGAGCCGCTTCGGCTTTAATTACTATAATTATAAATTATATAAATAATATTTATAATGATATTTCCGTTAATATTAATTAAACGTTAAATAAAAATTGTAAAAGTAAAACGAAGGGTAAGTCGTAAAATATAAAAAATAGTAGGATAATTAGTAGAAGAGGCGTTAAGGACGTAAAGGCTATTACTTTTAGTTTTTTTTTTTAATTATATTAATATCGGCAATAATTTTTTTTAAATTTTATTATTTATTTATATTTAAATACGTAGTATTAAAATTATTTAAAATATATATAATAATCGTTAAAAAAGGTTATTATAAATATTTTATTATATTATTTTTTATTAAAGGTTCGATAGAAATAATTTAATTTAGTAGGGCTCTTTTATAAATAATTACCTAGTTTAAATATTTTATTATTAAAATTGGCTAGAAAAATAATAAATAATTTACCGTTTTTTTAATATATATAAGCGAATTTATTAAAGGCCGTTTTTTAATTTTGATAAGAGCCGAAAATTGTACGGATTTATTCGAAGAATTCCATTAGGTTTTCTTTATTACGTATAATAATAACGGTTTAAAATCCTTTTAATTATTAACTATATTCGGTAAGAAGGGTATTAATAATTTTATACTAAATAGCGTTCGGGTTATTACGAAGCCTTTATTTAATATTACTATTATATATTATAACGAATTTAGTAAAGAAGAATTTAAAAGTATAAAGCTAATTATCCTATTTAGGGAGCTTTAATTATTTTTTGCGATAGGGAATTAAATTTGTATTATCGTTGGAATCGTTATTAATTAAAGTTTTAAAAAGGGATTTCTTTTTACGAATAGAGTATTCGGTTATTCCGAAGTTTAAATAGGGAAAAAAAATATTAAAAATAAGGGTAATATTAAATAAAAGGGATTTAATATAATTTTTAAGGGTAGCGCTACTTTTAAAAATTTTAATTAAGCTTTTAATTAATCCTTTGCTACCGTTACCGTTTTCCGGTATACTATTTTAAAAATTGTAAAACTCTTCTTCGTCGTCGATATTTATATCGTTAAATCCGATTATAATATCGAAAATAGTATAATATTACGTCAAAACTATTAATTTTCCGCTTATAAATATTATTATCCGTTTATTAAATTTACTATTTATTATCCGCTTCTTATAGGTAATAGAATTTAATATAAAGGGTATAGTATAATTAATATAAATATTAGGTTTTAACGAATCGATAAAGTTCTACGAAGAGGAAAAGGGAGGAAGGGAAGCGCCCTCTAGCCGGCATTAGCTAATTATCCTTTTAAAGATTGGTGTCAGATAGCACAAGCTCACAACGTGAAGTCCTTAATGAACTGGATAATTATAGAATACGATAATTAATTCAGGAGAGAAATCGAATCGAAGCTCGACCTTTCGGCTATTTATTTATATATAGGAGTTAATTCGGGTCGTCCCTAACCCGACTCTTACGATGCTTGAAGAAGAAGGTGAGTCTACGACCGATTTAATATCGAGTCGTGGCTCGTCTCGACCTATTCCCTTCTTTCCTTTATAATTGGGTACGGGCTACTCCACTTGCCGTGGCGGTAAGGACCGCGATTGGTAGCCCGATTGGCGGCCCGTCTAGCGGCACGACTAGCGGCACGACTAGTAGTGCCAGTCAAACTCAGCCACGGGTATTAGCCCTATAATAATAAATTTTTTTATATTCAATTTACGGTTTTCTCTATTATTCTAACTTTACCTTAATAATTATAATTAAAGGGGTATATCAGAAAACTTAATATTATATTTATTAAATATAAGGATTATAAGTGGTATCGTAACCTTTAATTAGCTTTAAACGATTTTAACGTTATAATTGTAGTTTTATATATTAATTGATATAGGAAATGTATAATAGATTAGATAGATATATATAATAAAGGGTCGCTTGCCTACTAGAGGTATAACCCCCTGGCAATCGCTGACCGCCTACGCGGTTACTACCCCGCAAGGGCGGTGACCGACGAAGGTATAGCGAAGGCGATAGGAAGTAACTATCGGGAAATAGTTTTATTAACCCCTTCTAAGAAGCCTTTCCCCGATTTCTACTTCCTTTCTTCTTTATAATGCTTTTTAATATAGATTACCTTATTTAATAAAATAAAGTATTCTCTAAAATAGCCGCGCTTCCGCATTATATAATAATTATAATTTCTTAACGTTACGTAATTATTATTAATCTTTATTCAAAATAATCGTATTGCGCAATTAAGTTAATTAAGCTTTACGATCGTAATTATTCAAATTTTTACGTTAAATTATAGTAAGTTTAAAAAAAATAATAAGAATAATTATATCGCTATATATAAATACGTCGAACTACCCTTTCTAACGTTAAATTATAATAAATATAAAAAAAGATACCGATAAAGCCGTATATATTTATCCCCCTATTTATTCCGTTTAAATCGAATAATTAAAATAAACCCCCCGCCGGACGAACCCTTTATTATTTTCCTATATTTTTATTACCTAAATCCAACTATTATTATACCGCTAAATTATAGTAAACTACGTAATAATTATTAACGTTAAAGGTTTCCCCCGCTTCCGAATTATAATAAGAATACGGCCTTATATTATTACGATTATAATAATTATTTTAGATCTAAAATTTTAAAATAATTAATTAAAAATATTTTTATAAAGATTCCTTTTCGAATAACGTATTTATAATTTATTATAATAATTCCTAAAATAATATAATAATTAATAAACCCCTATTAATGCCCGACGAACCTCCTTAAAAACGATTACCCCCCGAACCCTTCCCCCCCGGGTTAAAATAAAACGGTTAAATCGCCTCTAATTATTAAAAGCCCCCGCTACCCCTAAATATTTAAGAGGAATTACTTATAAGGAAAGGATTCTGTAAGAAAACCGAAAAGGAAATTAGAGGATTAAAAGAATTAAAGGAATTAAAGACTTTAAATACTCTTATAGAAAAACCCCCGTTACCGGTTAGATTTAAAAGATTTACGAATAATATTCCGTTTATATATTACTTAGGAAAAATTTACGATTAATTATATTAAGAAATTTGAAATATTAAAAATATTATTCGTAAAGAATAATAAAATAAATTGTTAAATAATATACTAATATAAAATTTATAGAAATTAATTAATAAATTATTTAACGAAATTAAAAAGATTAAAGGGTAATATAATACGTAGGCTTAAATTTTAGAATTAATTACCGCGCGTTTAAATATTTTAAAAGATAATAAATAAAAAAGAAAATTAGTGATTAATGACCCGTTTAATAAAAGGCTTAAGGAAGTAATTAAAAAGATAAAAACTTTAAAAAAGGAATTTAAAACCGTAAAAAAAATATAATAAACTATTTATTAAAATTAAAACTATAAATACCTACTTCCCTTCCGGTTTTATAAAATAAAAATTAATAATATCGATTATTTTTAATTCTAAATTATTATAATAATTATAATAATTAATTAATATAATAATAAACAATTCTACTACCGACCTAAACGCTTTATTCTCTTGAATTATAAATATTATTCGTAATAACCCTTAATATACAAACCTTCTCCTTTAATTTAAAATTATTTAAATTACTATATAGGATTCCTATACTATATTTCTACCCCCTCCCCTTAATAATAGTAGTACGTACGCGGGTCGAAATAATTATTTATACCGAAAAGATATAAACTAATTTTACCTTTATTATAAAGACCCTAATAATATCGGTATAATTTCTAACGGCAAGCACCTAATTTATACAAACATTTTCTACTTCGTAAATCGGTTTAAATTTTTTATTAAAAATCCTACTTTTAATAACGCTATTAAATAATAAATTTTATTTATATTTTAAACGCTATTTATAAATTCCGCCGTATTTTAATAAATAAACGAAGTTGGTTTAAAATAAAAATAGGAATTATATATAGGAAGTTTTACGGCTCTAATATAGGCCTTAACCGAACGTTTTTATCCAAATTCTATAATAATTACTAAAAAGTTTATAGAAGGAAATTTAACCTTTAAAAATATAATTAAAAATAACAACGCTCTATCCTAATTCATTTAAAAAAAAATTGCGCTATACCCGGGTTATAAATATTATAATTGAAAATAGAGCGAATTAATATAATATTATAATTTAAATTTAATTTAATATAAATTTGTAAATTCGGTAATATTTACCTCCCCCCCTAAAATTTAGTAAACTTATTAATTATATAATTAAAATTAACGAAATTAAAGCAATCCTATTAATAATAGCGTTCGAAAGATATTAGAATTAAATTAAGAGGAATTAGAACGAAGCTAATAAGTAAATTACGGACTCGTAGAGACCCTATATAAAGAATTAATTACGAAACTCTCGTTATACCCCTTATAATAATCGATTAAATACTTGTAAATTTAACGACCGTAAAGATTTCAATAGGTTAGGGAATAAGGATAGGGTGTATTTCGTAAGGACGCAAATTAAGAGAATTTACCCGAACTATTACTACCCTCCTCCTTAGGTTTTAACTTAAATAATTTCGTTTAAAATTCTAAATTTATATCTAAAAAATACGCGAAAAGGTACAATTCGGAAGCCGGTTTAACGGAATATTATAATTAATATAAATAACTTACTACTTTACGTTGGGAATCCTATCGAAATAGACCGATTCGTAAGATTTATAAATATTACCAGATAATTTATACCTTTAGGAATATCCTATTTAAATATATCGATTAATACCGTTATAAAAATAGACGGGTCGAATTAAATATTAAAAATAAATATAAAGAAAGTATTTATAATAAGCCGGAAATATACGCTATAATAGAAATTACGGTAATCGACGAAAAAAACGTAATTTTAGGGCCTATTTCGGACTACACCTATTTATATATTTATATTAAACCCTATATTTAAAATAAATCGGATAAAGTTTATATCGACCCAGGTATAGGAAAATTTATAATTGATTAGAAATTTTTATAAAAATTCGAATACTTTATTAATAAAAAGAAGCTGCGCCGTATTAAAGGAGTCGGAAACTCTTCGATTATTAAAGAATAAGCTATATTCTAAATTTATTTAATAAATATCGGCAAAGAAAGGAAATCAACGTTATTAAAATTCCGTAAATCGGTATAGGTAATCGATAAATTTAAAGCGAATATTCTCTTCGTAAACGATTTCCTAAATTCGAAAAGCGGGGCGATTAATTATAACGATTCCGTTATAATATTTAACGGTATAAGAAATTTTATATTATTATTTATAATAACGCGACGATTTCTATTATATATTAAAAGAATTATTAATTAAATATAAATTATTATTTCCCCCGGTATTTAAATATATATACTAGTAATTTTTAAAATATTTCTTAAAAATAAGAATCTATATTTCTATATAATTTACCCTTAAATTATCGATTTAATCCTCGATATTAATACTCCCTATATAATTTTAATAAGGAACGAAATAATAACCGACGTTATAATATAAAAGAATACCCGGTTAGGAATAATAATTGAATACAACGACGGGGTATATTATATTACGGGGGAATAAATATATTATATTAAAAATAATAGAATAGAAGATAATTCCAATAACCGCCCTAGGGTACTTAAAAAGGATTTAATATTAAATATTAAAGCCCTTAGCAATTAATTTTATATTATAACTTCCAACGGGATTTATATCTTTATTAAAAACCCTAATTTCGCCGAAATTATAACCGCTTTAATTAATAAATACCTTACTTTCTGAAAAGAAAGAGGTTTAATAAATATTTTAAAAGACGAACTAATAAAAATACTATTAGTAAAAAAGTAATAAAATTAAAAGATTAATACCCGGGTTTACCCTTTAAATAGAAAGATTAGGCGGCTATTAATGCTATATTCGATAAATTTTATAATTAAAGAAAAATAGATTAATACTACGAATTAATTCTATTTTTATATTCGGTCTTTATAATTTAGAAAATAATAAGGGAGGTAAAAAAGAATCGCTTAATTATCGATATTAAATCGTTAAATTTCGTTATAATCCTTAATAATTACCCCTTACCTAAATAGGAGGTTATTATTACTAAAATAAGAGGGAAATTATTTATTATAATTATAAACGCGGTTTTATTCTTTTATTAATTTAGCGTCTATCCCCTATACTATAACCGGTTAATAATAATTTCCTATCGAAAATTAGAAATACTTAGGGTAATATTAATAAGATTCCGGAATACCATTACCTATATATAAAAGTTTATAGACTGTCTATTAGCCGAATATAATGGGTATTATTAAATATATATTAACGATATTATAATCGTATCCAATACGGCCGAAGATCATTTAAAATATTTAAATACTATTTTTAAATTATTTATTAGTAAAAATATAACCCTCGCTCCTAAAAAATCCTTTATTAATTACTTAAGAGTAGAAATTTTAAAGTTTTACATTAACGGATTAAAATTATTTATAATAAAGGAGCGTATTATAATAATAAAAAATTTAAACTTCTTAAACTAATTTAAAGTATTCGAATAATATATTAATATAATTAAATTCCTTCGCTATTTTATCCCTTATTACGTATAATTTATTAAATTATTATAAACCCAGAAGGTAATTTTATTAGTGGAAAGCTAATAAATTAAGCGGATTGAAATAAGTAATTTAAATAAAAGGATAAATTATTACGCTAAAACCTTTTTTAAACCTACTATATAAGAGTTATTTTCCTTCGAAGTACTATAAAAAGAGATTTATAATTTAAAAGGATTAAAATTAGGCGTACTATACTATTTAAACGCAAATAAGTAATTATACTTATAAATAAACGGATCGTTAAAAAGAGGCTACGGCGCTATACTCTTTTATACGAAGGATAGCTATAATTAAGACCCCTTAATAGGCCCTATTTTAATTAATATAATACTCCCTATTATATTTTTTAGCTATTATATAACGAAAGCGGAAATACGCTATAGCCTATCGGAAATAAAGGTAATATACCTAATTTAAGCAGTAAAGAAATTACGAACGTATATCTATTCGGCTAATAAAATAATATACGTATTAATAAACTATTTAATAACGAAGGGTATTATTAAATAATATAATTTAAAAATATTTTTAACTAATAGAGTAAATAAATAGTTAATAAATATTTCGGTCTATTTATCCTAATATATCCTAAAGGTATTCTATATCCCGGGAAAATTTAATTTCGTCTTCGATATATTAAGCCGTTTAAGAGCCAAAGGCGATATAAACCCCGAATCGAAAAAAGAAAGCTAAATAATTTTAAATAATATATAATTAGCGGTAATAGAATTATATATAGAAGAAGGATTAAAGGCGAAATTAATAGCCGGGTATAGGATAAACCCTAAATTTATTAGTATTTTAAAGGATTTAAGAGTTGTTAAGGACGGAAAAGTATTTTCTAAGCCCGGATACCCTTTTATAATAATAAATAAATTAATTTATAATAATAATATAAATAAATTAAAAAACCTTTATATCCTACGAAATTATATTCAAAAAATTCTCTAAGAAGTATACGACGAGAAATATTATTTTAGAAAGGACCGAATATTATACAATTTAAAAGTGCTATTAATGATTAATAAAATTAAAATAATTAAAAAATATTTAAAATATTATTTAATTTATTAATTCAATTAAATAAACCGCGAATCCTTTATTAACGATTATTAATAAATCCGATTAACTATAATTTTACCTATAAATATTATTATAATAGATTTTATCGTT
Organism: Sordaria brevicollis; assembly: GCA_033439795.1. Taxonomy (NCBI): domain Eukaryota; kingdom Fungi; phylum Ascomycota; class Sordariomycetes; order Sordariales; family Sordariaceae; genus Sordaria; species Sordaria brevicollis. Next base: position 1,240,689 of record JAUTDP010000005.1, read on the forward strand.
AGGCTTTTTATCGTCCTATTTAAAGTAATTTTATAATATTTAAAAGGCTTCGCGGAATTCGATACCCTTATAATAGTAATATACAAATTATTAAAACGGAGTTTATTAATTCCGGGATATTTAATATATATAGCCAAAAATTAGAGTAAAATATTAATAAAGTATTTAATATTCGGAAAGTAAAGAATTCCAACGGGTATTATCTCTAATTAAAACCGCAAATTTATATTTGCCGTTTAAAAAAGGATATAATTAGTTTAGGGAATTAAATTTATAATAACTACTATATATTATCTATAAGAAGATAATTTAATAAAGAGAAAAAATTAAACGGTGAAAATTATTTTAAAATATTATTATTTTAAAAACCTAGCCGCCGAATAGACCGACTTCTTATTATCGTTTTAATAAAACCTTAATAACGTTTATAATAACGTTATTAAAAATTTACCGCACAAATAGCTATTTAATTTTAAATTACCTAGTCCCTTTAACGCTATTACTAAATTATTTTTACTAAAAATTTCCAATAAAGTAAGGAATAGCCTCCAATAAAATACCTATTTAATTATAAACTTCGCCGTTATAAACGTTAAGCGTAAATATAATGGGAAATATAAATAAATCGAATTTTAAGTAAGAAATAAAATTTTCTTATAATTTTATTACGGCTATTATCTCTTAAGAAAGCCGTTTAAAAAATTATCCTAATAATATTCAAAATTATATAATATCTTTAAAAAGGTCGGAAAGTTAATATACCGCTTAAAATTCCTTTCGGGAATAAAAATATATTTAATAATTTCGGTAGCGTACCTTCGCCCTAACCCTACTGAAAAGGACTTTTACGGCCGTTATATCCCCCCGTTAAGTTTAATTAAAGAGATATAAAATTCCGAAAAAAACGGAGATAATTACGAAATAGAGACTATACTAAAATATAAGAAAGGACGCTCCGGATAGAAATATTTAATTAAATAAAAAGGTTAAGGATATTAATTTAACGAATAAAAAATAGATTAATAATTGAAAAATAATAAGGATTTAATAAAAGAGTACTAAGTACGTAATAGAGGAAGGCCGTAAGAAAAGAAGAAAAGGACGGGAAGGAAATAATAGAATTATATAACTATTAAGGATAATAGAAGGACTTTACGCGGTTAGGATTTAATATAGGAAATATATAATAAATTAAATAAATATATATAATAAAGGGTCGTTTACCTATTAAAAGTATAACCCTTTAATAATTATTAACCGCCTACACAGTTATTACCCCGTAAAGGCGGTAACCGACGAAAGTACAGCGAAGGCGATAGGAAGTGACTATCGGGAAATGGTTTTATTAACCCCTTTTGGGAAGCCTTTCCCCGATTTCTACTTCCTTTCTTCTTTATAATGCTTTCCAATATAAATTACCTTATTTAATAAAATAAGGTGTTCTCTAGGATAGCCGCGCTTCCGCATCATTAATCCTAAACTAAGGGAATAGCTTTATTTAAGGGTGGCTTTAGGAAGATATAATACTTTAGTTTATAAATTTGTATATAGACCCTTAAACTCCCTTATTTAATAGGGATTAATTCATTAAAAACTCTTTAAACCTCTTTAAGTTAATCTACTTAATTACCTCAACAAACTTTTTACTACCCCTAACAATATTTCTAACAACCTCCGTCCACGGCGCTCAGCGGACCTACCCCACAAAATGTGGGTCTCCTCTCCTCGAACTTTAAAAGGGGGGGGTGGGGTTTCGGAGGTTAAGTGGGTCTAAGCTGAGACTACGCTAAGCGGTTAGCATAGGGGTAGTACTATTTGATGCTGGTTTATTTATTAGCGCGGTTCTTGCCCTATATTTTCTAATAGGGGGAGAATAGGGGGTTTTGCTAGCTAAGATTACTTTATTTACGTAATTTAATTGGTTAGAATATTTTGATTTTAAAGTTAGATTAAGGTAATAAATAATTTTTATAATTCGATTACCCTTACCCTCTCTCCCTTTTTATTTTAATATATAACCGTTAAAATTATTTAAATTATAATATTTTACATATTTAAAACGGTAAAATTATAACGCTCTTCTAAAGTATTTATAACGGTTTAACGGAATTAACTAATTAAAAAATAGGATTATAACCGAAAAAACCGATAAATAATAAATTTTTTAGGTACCTAAATTATTAAATCTAATAACCTCTTAAATTAACTATTTGGGTATATTATATTTAAAAAGGCTATTATCTATTAAATTTCGATTAGAATCGACGAAATCTAACATCTATTTACTTACTATATAAACTAAATTTGCCTTATATAAATTATTATATTAACCGTATACCCGCTAAAATTACTAAATAATTAATTAATTATATATAACCCTCCCTTTAATATATATATAACCCTCTCCCTCTAATATACTCCCTACTTTTAATTTCCCCTTTTTTAATAATTATTAACCTTTTATTTTTAATACCCCGCCGCTAATTCCTATAGTTCGTTAACCTACCTCTACCTTTTGAATAAAAGGCTCTAGTAATTATTTAATATTAAAATAAAGGTAATAATACCAATTATAATAAAAAAAAGAATTTCATTTATACCGGTAATTTTAATTACAATTATAATAAATATAATAGTAATAAGATATTTTTATTACCTAATTATACAATTACGCGGATAATTTAAAAGTAGCGCGAATTCTTATAAATATTGAAGGTTCGTTACGAATAGGGTATTATATTTAATAAATCTTATAAATATCTCCTTTATATTATTTATTAATAACCATTATTTTTAGAACGTAATATATTATCGCGGTCTTTATTACTTATTTTCAAAGGTCCTATTCCGTTTTAATTTCCCCACTATCGAATATAAATAGGCGTAGTAGGTTGCGCGCTACCTTCTTCCCTCCTATAAAAGCCGTTATCGTTACTTTCTTTAAGTATAAATATTTCCTTCTTTTTTTCGATTAACCCCGCCGATTTCTTTTTTACTAATAAAAAATCGTTTAGAAAAAAGAAAATAATAGTTATTATTTATAAAGAGCGTTTTATTTATAAAGTATTACGTTAATATATTAGTATAGAATATAAAGAGATTATTAGGCGTTTTAATTTAATTATAAGGTGAATTTCTTTAAATTAAAAATATTTTTCCTTTTAAATTTTAATTAAAAAATAGGCAAATTTAATATATTTACGTAATTTATAAAATTATCCCTAAATATAATTATTACGGTTATCCGTTCTTTATTCTTCTTATTATTTTCGATATTTTTAAATAATATATAGATACGCTTAAAAAAATGAAAAGGTTTCTATTTTGGGTTGAATTTAAGTGGAAAATCCCTAAGTTTGAGCCTTATAAAAAGTAAATTATTCGATTAATTATAGAGAAATAGGGAGTTCGTTAAGTAGAATAGCCGGTAATTTTCTTTCTCTTTAAAAGAATACGACGTTTCCGTTTAGAATTTACTTTATAATTTATTAATTTTACCCTATTCGAATAGGAATCCTAAATTTAATTTAATAAAATGTAAGTAAATAGTATTTATAACGATTATCGTTTTATTATACTTTTTAAAAATAAAAAATTAAAAAACTTTATTAAAATTAATGACGCGGGAGTTTCCCCGCTACACACTAGGCTTCCATAATTCATAGGTTAACGCTGCCGTACACGCGCAGTCAATGCGTAGCAGGCGTCAATAGGCAAAGCATCTACTATAGATAAAAGCCAACGGGTCGTCAATATTAACGCCCAACCTAAATAATTCATTAATTAAAATATATATTAATTTTTAACGAGCCCTCTACGTATTATTACGCTACGCCCGTAATTCCACGCATTAATAATAACTACAACTCGTTCTATTTGAATTTATCCTAAATTCCGATCGATATTATATAAGCGTTAATGCCGCGTATTAATTGTATATATTAAAGGTATATATTATATTAACGGCTATCTAATTACTATTATCCTTACTTCGACCTTCGTTAAAAATATAATTATATTATTAATAATATAAATAAAACGGCTATTAAGAGTATTTATCGTATACTACCGGCCTTAAAACCCTTATTAATTATTTAAATACCTATTATTAAAATAATAATAAAATCGATTAAATTTTTTATTAATAAAAGGTATTATACCTTCCCCCTAAATAATTAATAAATATTAAGCGATTAAATTCTTTATTAATAAAAAATATTATATTTTCTTTAATTAATAACGTCCTTAACCTATTTACCCTCTTCGTCCTTTATTAATTTATTAAACGGTTCGGTTAGGCGACTTTATTACCTTATTAATCCCTTTTTCCTATTTTATTAAATTTTTCTTCTTCTATTAATTAATTTTAGTATTTTTTTTTTTAGCTATTAATAATATTATATATTTTAGAAATATATATCTTTATACGCCGTTTCGCTTAATATTACGATTATTATATTTAATATTTTATCGATATCGATTTATCGTTTATCCTTCTTTTTAATATTTATATAAAATTTATTTTAAACTTCTCTATTAACGATTAAATACGTTTAATTACGGTAGTAGAATAGTAGGGCCCCGATTAATAATTTAATACCCGTTAAATAATTGATTTTAATTAATTAATAGTAAACCTTCGGTAAGTAATAATATTTATCGAAAAGAGGCGTCCTTAATAATTCGCCGGCCTATCCTAAATTCCTTTATAATAAGTAATTAGCCGAAAAATCGAAATCCTTAACGCTCCGAGTAAGTAATATTTTATATTCCGCCCTAATTAACCTATAATTGGTAATTTTCTATAAAATAATCCTAAATTAAAATAAATCCCCTATAATTAACGATTTATTACTTATAATATTTTATAGTAATTTATAATCTTTCTATAAGTATTAAATAATTAGGTACTTTAATTATTCCCCGGTTTATTTTTTAAGGATTATCCGCCTTCCTTTATTAAACGGCCTAAAACTATTACCCTTCGTCTATTAACGGATTTTACCTAATAATTATTAAATTAAACCGAATTATAAAGCGACTTAGCCCAATTCTTATTTATTAGTATTACTTTTAAAAAAAGATTATAGTTAATACCGCCTAGAATATTTATAAATAATCGTTTATTAATTCCCTTAAAGGAATTTAATATTAATCCGTTAATAAATTAACTATTAATAATTCAATTATTAATTACCCTAATAAATTAACCGTTAATATTTTAATTATTAATTATTTCGGTAAATTAACCGTTAATAATTTAATTATTAATTATTTTAATAAATTAACCGTTAATAATTTAATTATTAATTATCTAATCGTTAAATATATAGTAATAATTTATAATAGGCATTTTTTAATAGTCCGGTATAAGTTTTAAAGAATTCTTATTTAAAATTTAAAGACCGTTAATAAATTTTATAACGGTTATAATAAATATAATAAAGAATTTTTCTAATATTAATAGTCCTATTTTAGTATTTAAAATTATTTAAATCGGCTATTTTAACCCCGAAATCGAAATTTAAGACTATAATTCGACGGTTATAATCGGTAACGATATTTATTATAAAAATATAACCGTTTTTTAGGACACCGTAATAATTAACGCTAATAATAATAGTAAAAAAGATTTTATTAAGAAGAATTTATATTAATTCCTCCGTAATATAATCTAATAATAATATATTGTTTAAATTTTCGAAAAGGAGCGTTAAGAATTCTATAAGGATTTTAATAATTAAAAGACTACCCTATTTTAATTATTTAGTATAAGTTCGATAGAGGCGGTAATTAAATTAGCGGTATATACTTTTTTGCGTAACGATTTTATTAACGGGAAATCGTTCCGAACCTACGCTACGGTTCGTATACGATATATAAAAACGCTCGGTATAATTTTTAACGAATAATTTAAATTTAAATATTTATTAATATATACCCCGGTTTTTAATAAATATACCCCTAGCCGGCCGACGTTCGTAAATTCTATAAATAAATTAATACGGCCGAATTAATAACTAAAATATATACCGATTTATTAAATTATAAATTTTATATAATTATATTAAATATATTTACCGCGGTAATTATTAATATAATTAGAACTATTAAAGTTAATTATATAATTATTAACAACGGCCTTAACGCTTTTATAAATTATAATTTTAATTACTCGAAAAATAAGGATAGAAATAAATGAGAAAAAGTAGGTAGAAATAAAAATAAGGATAGAAATAAAAATAGAAATAGAAGTAAAAATAGGAACGGAGGTAGAAAAAGGTATAAGAAAGGTTTTAATAATAAAAGTAAAAATAATTGGGAAAAGAATAAATATTATTATAGAAATATAATTTAGAAGTTAAGGCGCCCGTTAAAAAAGTATATAAAATTTTATAGGAAGAATTATTATAAGTAGGTAAAATTACGTAAAGGAATAAATAGTTATATAATAGTAAAATTTATTAAGGAGGATAATAATAATAAAGAAGAATTGGAGGATTATTTAAAGGAATAGGGTTATATTTTTAATAGAGGAGTATTAGAAGAGGAAGAAGAATTTATTTATAACCCCGAAGAAGTCGGTAATATATTTATATTTATTTATTCGTTAATTATAACGGTTAAGTTTCTATATATTTATTAAAAATATAATAACGCTTTTATAGATTATAAATTTTTAATGGCCTATATTTTTTTAAATATTTATAATCCGTTATTATTAAAAAAGATAACGTTAAATAAAAATTTTATACCGGCCTTATTAAAATTAAAAATAGGTAATATTATTTATATATAACCGATTCCCCCGTTAAATAATGGCTACGTTAAGAAAAATTTATATTATAAAATTAAAATTAAAATCGGTACGGAGATAGATTTAATTTATATCGATTTAAATTATTCTATAATAATAATCGATAAACGTTTTTTTAAGAAGTATTGGTTGGAAGTAAAAATTGTTAAAACCCCCCCGTAATTAATAAATAGAATCGGTAAAAGTAAAATTATAATTAATAAATAAATCGACGTTATATTTTATATCCCGGGAATAATAAATAGAATCGAAGTCTTAAGGTAATTTATAATTATAGCGTAATTAACGGTTGGGCTAAGCCCGAATATACTTTTAGGTATAGAATTTTTAGATTTTAATTATATAATTATTAATTACCCCCGGTAAATTATTATTTTAGAATTATATAAAAATTTAATTTTTTTATTCGAATGTATATTAAAATTAATTTTTATCCGCCGGCGTATAGTAATTATAATTAAGACCGTTATCTTACTACATTCGATAATATAAATTCTAATTGATTATTATAATTTATTTTAAACCGACGTTAATAAATCCCCCCGAGAGTATATATTTTATAGAATTATTAATAGCGTTATTAATTAATTAATATATATTAAATCCGCTAAAATAATTATAATTTTAAATATATCCGATATATATAAGATTATTAATTGTAAAAAGAAAATCGGCGTTATTAAGGATTTCGAAGATAATAGGTATATATTTACGAATTAGGAGAAAGTAGCTTTTATTAATTTAATTACCGAAATAATAACCGCGGAAAATTTTATTTTTAACGAAATCGTCGATAAATTAGTAAAGGCCGACGAAAATAACGTTTATATTATATTTAATGAAATATTTAAAGCGGATAACTTTAGAATTAAAAATTTAATATTAAAGCCGGAAAAAAAGGAATTAAGACGTATTAAATTAATAATTAAATTAATAAAATTAAAAGTATATTGGGAAATAAAAATTAAATTATCTTTATTAAAATAATTTAAATTTAATAAATTTATAATTAAACCGGTAAAGGTAAAGAAAGCGGTTGAATTAAAAATATTCTTTATTTTTAAAAGTATTATTAATAGTAACCCGAAAGCGGATTTAAAGTTTATTAATTTAAACGATTTACCCGGCAAATTATTACCTAAAGTATTCGATAGGTATAAAGAATTTAATATTAGCCGTTTGAACGGTATTTTTATTATTATAATTAAAATCGGGGTTTATATTATAAATATTAATTATAAATTAACGAAATAATTAAAGAAGATTATTAATAGGTTTAAATATTAGGGTAGAGAGGGTACGGTAAAGATAAATAAGGATAAATATTTAAAGATTAATTTAATTGAAGGTTAATAAAAGGAAAAAGTAGGAGTAAAATTGTATAAATTAAGATTAGAGGAGTAAAAAATAATCGATAAAATATTTAATAAATTAAAGGATTAAGGAAAATTATTATTTATAAAGTACCTTACTCCCTTCGGTTATTTAATATTCGTTATTTAGAAAATAATTAATAGAATAAGGAAAGGCCGAATAGTAATCGATTTGCGTATATTAAATAGGATAACGATTTTTAATATTTACCCCCTCCCTAATTAAAACGAAATTATTAATACTTTAATCGGGTATATATTTTTTACAACTTTTAACGCTTCGTCGTTTTTTTATTAACTCCCGATTTAATTTCGGTATTAAAATTATATAATTTTAATAACGTATTAAAGTTTAGAAATTAATTTAATCGCTCTTATAAATTTTAAAAACTCCCCTTCGTATATTTAAAAATTTATAAATAAACGTTTAATAAAATTTCGCTACTTTTATTATATGTATATTAATAATATTATTATTTTTAGTAAAATAGTAAAGGAATATATTAAATATATACATAAAATTTTAACCATATTTTAAATAATAAATTTGAATATTAATTTATAAAAATCCTTCTTCGGTTTTCTATCCGTAAAACTTCTAGGTTTTTATATTAATAAGCTAAGTCTTTTAATAATTATAAATAAAGTAGAAGTATTAATAAAATTTAAAATATTAATTACTTTTAACGATTTCGAAATATATTTAAATTTAACGGGCTTTTTACGCCGCTTCGTCCCCTTTTATAAATAGAAGGTAGAACCTTTTAAAAATTATAAAATAATTATATTAAAAACCGGGCGCGAGGATAGAACGTTACCTTAGGGTAAATCGAAGGTAATAAGAAAGAATTATACTTTTAAAATTAAATTTATTCCAACGAACTACGAAAAGGAAATATTTACTATTTTATAAAATTATTTAATTAAAATAGTATATTTAATTTATTAGAATTTAAATCGTATAATTTTTATTAAAATCGATATATTAAAGAGAAGTATAAACGTTATTACTTTTTATATTAAAGGTATTATATTTAATTAAAATTAGAAAATTATCCCTATTAATAAAATTTAATTAATTTTATATATTAGCCGGAAATTTATTAAAACTAAGTAAACGTATTAATTAACCGAAATGGAAATAACCGATTTAATTTAGATAATAAAGAAATTAAAATTATAATTCTAATTATTAAAATTTCTAATCGTAGTTCTTATTAATTATAAGGCTACCCCGAATATTATACGCTAAATTTCTCTCGAAATAACTAATATTAATAAATTTAACCTATTATTTATAATAGCGTTAATTATATTAGCCTAATTTAAACTAAACGTACGTTATATCCCTAGTAAGATAAATTACGTCCCTAATGTACTCTTACGCCTTTCGACCGTTAATAATAACGAAGAATAAGAAAAAAATTAAATTAAAAGCGAATTTAACGATATTTAGGAAAAGGGATATACCGTTTTTATAGCCGAAATAGATTTAGAATTTAAGCGAAAAATTATTAACGGGTATAGAAAAGACGCTAGGTTAACGAAAATTATTAAATTCGTAAAAGATAAAAAGGCGTTATACGAAATTAACCTTATTAAATTATTAATAATTAAAGGAATACTTTTTTATTTAGATAATAATTTCCTCTTTTATTGAATATCGAAATAATAATAGAAATTATATATCCTAAACGAATACGTTAAAGAAATATTAAAAATAATTTATAATTTTAAATATTATTTTAATATTAATCGTATAATTAAAGATTTAATATTGTATTCCTTTTTAAAAATAATATATAAAATTGGAAATTATATTAATTATTGTCCGGAATATTTAAAGAACGTTATATCGAAGAAGAAGTTTTTAGGAGAAATAAACCCGATTAACGCCTTACCTATCCTTAATTATATTATTACGATTAATTTTATTATTACTTTTCCTATTTATTTAAAAAACGACGTATTTAAAATCCCGGATAGAAATTTTAACGCTATTTTTATAATTAATAGTAAATATAATAAACGTACTTTCTATATCCCTAGCTAAATTACTTTTAACGTAAAGTAATAGGGAAAGTAATTAATAATATACTTAATACTTTGTAATTAAAGCTTACCCTTTATAATTATATCCGACCGGGATTCTAAATTTATATTAAATTTCTAGTAAAGAGTATTTAAAACTATAGGAATTAAATTTTTAATATCTTTAACGTATTATTTTTAAATTAATAAACTTTCGGAAAGAAAAAACTAAATTATCAAAATCGTTATTTAATATTATATTACTATAAACGAAATCCTATAAATAAATATATTCCCCACTTTATAATTTAATTTTAATATAGCATATATTAATATAATTGGCCGTTCCTTTATTAAATTTTTAATAGGGTTTAAATTTTATACCCTTTCCGATTTAATTTTTAATTTAGGAAACAATTTTAATATTAAAGCCATACGTATATTAAATTATTTTAAAACGGAATTAATAATTACTTATATAATAATTATTACGAAAATAAAATATAATAAAAATAAAACGCTAATAGAATTTAAAATCGGAAATTAAATTTATTTACGTTTATATTATAATTATTATTTACTAAAAAAACCCTTTAGAAAATAATTGTAGTAGAGAATTAACCCTTTTAAAGTAATCGGCGTTAAAGAATTATTAATAATCGAAATTAATTTCCTAAAAATATAAAAAAATTATTATATTATATCTATTATTCAATTAATATTAACTTTAATAGGAAACGATCCTTTTAATTAAAAACCCTTTAATCCGGCCTAAATTGTAGAAGAAAACGCTAATAATAATAAGGAATACGAAATTAATAAAATCCTAAGGCGTAGAACTAATTTTAAAAAAAGCCATCCTATTTTCGAATACTTTATTAAATAAAAAAGTTATAAAAATTAATAGAATTTATATATTCTACGCCTAATTTTATTATAAAACGTTTTAAATTTCGTTTATACTTATAATAGCGTACACCCTATTAACGTTAAAGAATTCAAATTTAAAAAATTAAAAAAGGTAAAAAAGAATTAAGAAAAATAATTTAAGGAGGAATAAGGAAAAGAAGTTATTAAAATCCTTAAAATAAATTTCGAAGTAAAATTACCTATACATTATATTTAATTACCCTTCCTTTAATTATATAAATTGCGTTTCGTCCTATTTTAAATTAAGAAAAGTAGAAATTTATATATAATTCAATTAATTTACAACTTTTATATAAATATTATATTTATCTTTCGTAAAATTAATTAATATATTATAATTTAATATAAATAAATAGAGTAAATTTATTAAATTTATTTATATTATACCCCTATTCCTATTATTAAATCCTTTTTCAATTTTAAAAACTTTTTCCTCTTTATAATTATAATTGTAATATAATAAACCTCCCTTACGAAGAATATTTAAAACGACGAAATTTCTTTAATTAAATTATCCCTTTAATTCGCTTTAATATAATTCGCGCTAAAAGAAATATACTAGTTAAGAAGAATATAATACCGTCGGGCGCTAATAAGGTTAATTTTAATTTACTTCCCGAAACGAATAAGTATAAAATAAAAAAGGAAATCGCTATAATTAAATAATTCGCTAACGATATTAGTAATTTATTTAAAAATTAAAACGTTAAAGTAATTATAACGGTTATATATTATTATTAAACCCTAAATAATAAATCTACCGACCTATTTTAATACCTAGTAATTAAAACCCTTAAAAACGAATATTTTAATAAAATATACGAATATAAAATTATTAAAAAAAGCTTCCTATTAACTAATAATAAATTTCCGTATATACCCGAGTTTAGCGTATTAGCGGCCGTAATTATTATATACTACGCTATTCGTAAAAATAAAAAGGACGATAATAAAGAGGCTTTCGTTCTTCCGGCTTTCTTTAACGATTATAAAAATTAGGAAATTTAAGATTATATTATAGGTAATAAATTAAAAAAAACGTTAAAAATATACCGCTATTATATTTTTAATACCGATTAAAGGGTTAAATATATAGAGAATTATTTATTTAAAATCTATTTAAATATTAGGGTCCTAATTATCCCCGAGGATTTTAATATCGAAATAGACCGCTTAAAAATAGAAATACCCTTATTAAAAATATCCGATATTTAATTTAAAATAGGTAATAAATTCGTTTAATATTAAGATTTTAAATTTAGAAAGTTAAAAATTTAATTAATCGAAATTAAAAATAATGGTAATTAAAAAGCCGATATCGAAAAGTTTAAGCCTATTAAGAAATTTCTATTTAAGGCCGTTAATAAAAAAAGCGAGAAGAGTCCTATTAAACCCGTTAAAACCCCTAAATTAAAGAAGATTATTAAATTAAACTTATTTAAAAATAGCGAAAAGGTTAAAAAGAAATTCAAAATTAATAATTTATTAGGTTTATCCGATAGAAATTTATTAAAATTGGATAATTCGAACGATTCGAATTTTAACGATTCGGATAGTAATTTTAAGGTTAATAAAAATAAAATTAGGAAAAGATTTAAAATCCTTCGTAATTCCTTAAAAAAAATCGAAACGCTTAAGGAAATTTAATTTAAAATCGTTAAAGAGGTCGAAATCGTTAAAAAGGTCGAAGTCGTTAAAGAGGTTAAAATTACTAAAAAAGTTAAAGCCGTTAAAGAAATTAAAATTACTAAAAAAATTAAAGAGGTTAAAGGCGTTAAAAAAATTAAAATCGTTAAAGAGGTTAAAATCGTTAAAGAAATTAAAGCCGTTAAAGAGGTTAAAATTATTAAAAAAATTAAAAAGGTCGAAGAAATTAAAAAAGAAGAGGTTAAAATTAATAGGAAGCCGATTATTAAAGAGGAAGATAGAGAATTTATTATTAACAACGTATACGATATAGTAATTATTAATATAAAGGAATTTAAATCTAATAAAAATAATATTAGCGAAAACGATTATTTAATTACTTTAACCGAAGTTAATAAATATATTTATAACGTTCTATAAATTTTTAAAAAATAATAGAAAAAAAAGTTGGACTTCTATTATTAAAATTTAATTACCTAATCTAATTTTATAGAAGTTATTTTATTAATTAAACGTAAATATAGCGAAATAAAGGGTAAAATAAACGTATTAGAGGAGGAGAATAAAAATTTACGTAAGAGGATTAAAATATTAAAGGATAAAGTAAAAGTATTAGGTAAAATTAAAGCCAAAAAAAAGGGTAATAATAAATTAAACGTTAAAATCTAAAATTAAATTATTAAAATAAATATTGCGAAAATAGAAAATAGATAGAAGAAATTTAAAGGAAAGAACGGCAAATTTAGGAAAATTGAAGGCGGTTATTACGTTTTCTAGCCGTCGGTCGAAAAAGGTTTATTTATTTAGGCTTCTAATAAAGAAGACCCGTATAAAATTAAATAATTGGATGTTATAATTTTAAAAAAGACCCGTTAATAGGGAGGATTTTAATTTAATTAATAAATAAATAACGAGGATATTATTATTTTTTCTATTCGAGGGTATTAACGCGGGAGTTTCTCCGCTATATATTAAATTTCTATAATTTATAGGTTAACGCTACCGTATACGCGCAGTCAATACGTAGCAGGCGTTAATAGGCAAAGCATTTACTATAGATAGAAGCCAATGGGTCGTTAATATTGACGCCCGACTTAGATAATTCATTAATCAAGATATATATCAATCTTTGACGAGCCCTCTACGCATTGCTACGCTGCGCCCGTGATTCTACGCATTAATTAAATTAAAACCGAAAAAGTAAATATTTTAGGCTTACTTCGTAAATAAAAAGAAGGGTACATTTCTATTTTAGGATTATAAAATTTAGGGAAATATTATTAATATATTTTATTAAGAATAGATTTTTCTTTTTTTATAATAATTTTAGTAAAAAAATTCGACGTTTATCGTTATATAAAATAATACCCTAAATTATAGTTCGAAATTAATAAAAGTATTTATAGTACGTACTTTCGTTGGCGTTAACGTTATATTTTGGCCGTTATATTTTCCTAATTTTAATTTAATTGAAAACGTTTAAAATTGGATAAAGGTATAAATTTAGAAGGAATACCTAATTAAATTAATTGGGAATAACTTCAAATTTGTAATTGAATAAGCGTAGGTAGCGATTTTAGAAGATTATTTATTCAAGTTAATATATTCGATATTTAGAAGAATTTAAGCGGTTATTATTATAAATAGTAATTATACGAATTATTGAGTGGATATTACGGTTACGAAATAGTATTCGGATTTTGGTCGTTTTTGTATGGTATATTGGCTTGTCCTCTGTAATTCTGTTGTTTTTGTTCAATTTCTGGGCGCCCTATCTATATAGAATTGTGATTTTTGATTAGTTTAACCCCCTTATTTCTTCCCCTATTTTTTCTTATTAGAAGCCCCGCAAGTACCGCGCTAACGAACTTACCAGTAGAAGGGTGTACTACAAAGGTGGTACGGACCACTGAAAATGGGTATAAGTGGGCTTCCCGCATTGGCTATACTATAGTAGGTCTAGGTGGGTGGGGGGGGATAAAACCAAATCGAACGAGCAGATGCGGTAGGCATCGTACACCGATATCAGAGTTTCCATGATACGCCTGCTGAGAGCCTCAAGAGCCTCAACCACTACACTAGAAGTCAGACATCACCATCTGGAACAGGAGTGCCAGCCAAGGCTTCCATTCCTACCATTCCCCCCGGACCGGGCGGCCGACTCGCATCCGACACTGGCTGCCCCAATGCCCAGAGCTTCGGAGAGTTTCTAGCCTAATGTTAAGCTGCCTGCAAACTGCCGCCGTGTCCACCTCAGCCACTGTACTAAGATCAATACACTTACCCATATACTACCCCCGTCCTTGTGGTCAGTGAGTTCATCTCGATTATGGACGGTCTCATTTTCAACATGACTCTGTCCACCGCTGTCTCTTATACCACGGACGACGCTACTCTGGCCAGACGATATTGACTATGGATATCGGCACGGATACCACTGCTCGACACATGCACGCCATCCGAGTAGCCGAATATCAACGGCCGGTTGCCACTGACCGCCGTCCCTGGAGATGAGGATGAGCGTCGTCCCGAGAGACGGTTGCTGGCGATCCCCTTCAGACGATCCGATCCCCAGGTTTTTCCATGTCAAGACGCCATCCTGGGAAAACTCTGACTGGCAGAGCAAGAGAAAGACGCCTTGATGGACCATCTGTGAGTGTTGATAGCAAAATGTCCACAAAGAATGTGTAAGTCAAGGGTTGCAGCAGTCGGCCATCATCTCTGCTCCGCCGTGTCCGCAATAGAGAGCCACTTCTCACGAGGTTGACCATGTCGCGCGTGGCTGGCACGATAACCTAAACTGCCCAAAACATGAATTTGTAAGGCAGTCTGTACCGAAGAAGAAAGCACTTCGGCTTGGCCTGGGGGTGTGGTGGGACCGAGACGGAGATTGTTCCTGGACCTGATTGTCTTCGTCCACTCACAGGCTCTCAAGCTCCCCACGAATTCGGATATAGTGACCTTTTCTACGCAGGTACCGTGGGAGAATCGTGCCATGCCTCCATTTTGGTCCCAGCCAGAGGGTTCACTTTGGGCCGTCTAGCTGCATGAACAGGCATGGGCATGGGACCCTACGAGTCCCTGAAGGGTCTCGCCTGTGTTTTCTCTCCTCCAGGGTGGGTTCGGGAGAGCAGTCTTCGCGTGGCAGACCACGCCCGCCCCAGGGCATGGAATCATACTTAAAGCATGTCGACTGCCACCATGAATACATCATCGCCAAGGTAGTCGTTCTCGGTGATCTTCAACCTCCTCCCCCACGCTCTCTCGCACTCAAAAGCTCCAGCAGAAGCGTTCAGGCCAGCCGCTCACTTCGAGCCTCGCTTCTCCGTCCACTCGTTCTTCTCACCCAGACGACTGACCTCCCGAGGAACCATCGCCATGAAAGTTTCGGCCCTTCTCTCCTCCGGCCTCTTCTCCGTCGGTGCCCTGGCCGGTGCCATTGGCTCGACCTGCAAGTGCTTCCCCGGCGATGCTTGCTGGCCTTCGACCGCGCAATGGAACAAGCTCAACCAGACCGTCAACGGCAGACTGATTGCTACCGTGCCTCTTGCTGAGGCTTGCCATGGCGACAAGTACGATAGCGCAAAGTGCGCCAGCCTTCAGTCTTCATGGCAGACTCCTGACACTCAGTGAGTCCTTTTTTCTTCGTCTTATCTTACCTTCGGGATTTAACCATCACGATCTTTTGGTGGTGGTGATCATCATGAAATCCCCTCCAATATTGCGTGGTTTACTAGTGATACCCCTGAGCCCTTGATCCTTCCTGGCTTTTGCATTATCACATACCGGATCCGTACGCATGTATTGTCGATCACTAACCATGTCTCCCCACACGACAGCATGGTTGACTCTGCCTCTATCATGGCCCCGTTCTTTGCCAACCAGAGCTGCGACCCTTTCACTTCGCGGGATAAGCCCTGCGAGATGGGCAACTATGTGAGATACGCCGTCGATGTCCGGACGGCTGCCGATGTCGCTGCTGCCATCAACTTTGCTCGCAATAACAACATCCGCTTCGTCATCCGCAACACGGGCCATGACTACAATGGTCGTTCCACCGGCGCCGGCGCCCTCTCAGTCTGGACCCACAACCTGAAGGAGATTACTTTCAAGACCTGGCAAGACAAGTACTACAACGGTCCTGCCGTCAAGCTCGGTGCCGGTGTTCAGGGTTACGAGGCTCTTGCTGCCGGCAAGCCCAAGGGCCAGGTCGTCGTTGGCGGCGAGTGCCCTACTGTCGGTATCTCTGGTGGTTATACTCAGGGCGGTGGTCACTCGGCTCTGAGCACCAGCTTCGGTCTCTCTGCTGACAACACTCTTGAGTGGGAGGTCGTCACTGCTGATGGCCGTTTCGTCAAGGCTTCTCGCACCGAGAACCCCGACCTCTACTGGGCTCTCTCCGGTGGCGGTGGTGGTAACTATGGTGTCGTTATCAGCATGACCATCAAGACCTTCCCCGACGCTCACGTCGGTGGTGCCACCCTCTCCTTCTTCTCCTCTGAGAACCCCAAGGATAACTTCTATGCCGCCATCGATGCTTTCCATGCTGCCCTTCCCGATATGGTGGCCGCCGGTACCATGGTCGTCTACTACTTCACTTCTGACTTCTTCATGATCTCTCCCATGACTGCTTACGGAAAGTCTGAGGCCGAGACCAAGGCGATCATGGCTCCCTTACTCAAGACTCTGGACGGCATGGGCATCAAGTACACTGCTGGCTACACCGAGACCGAGACCTACTATGACCACTACGACAAGTACTTCGGCCCTCTCCCCACCGGCAACATTCAGGTCGGCATCGCTCAGTACGGTGGCCGTCTCATCCCTGTCGACACTGTCAAGAACAACGCCAGCGAGTTCAGCAAGACCGCCCGCTTCATCGCCGAGTCTGGCGTCACCTTTATCGGCGTCGGGACTGACGTCTCCGCCTTCGGCAAGGACAACCAGAACGCCGTCCTGCCCGCCTGGCGCAAGGCCCTCGTGCACGCCACCCTCACCACCCCTTGGTCTTTCGAGCCCCAGGACTGGGACAAGATGATCGAGAACCAGTCCCTCATGACCAACACCATCATGCCCGCTATCGAGGCCGTCACCCCCGGCTCCGGTGCCTACATGAACGAGGCCAACTTCCAGCAGCCCGACTTCCAGCATCAGTTCTTTGGAAGCAAGTACAGCAACCTCATGTGCATCAAGAAGAAGTATGACCCTACCAACTTCTTCTATGCTACTGCCGCTGTCGGTAGCGAGGCTTGGACTGTCGCCAACGATGGTCGCATGTGCAAGTCTGCTTAAAATGTTCAAACAAAGCACAGCAGAGTGGGTTTGTTTTTGCTGAGCGGTTCTGAAAGTTTTGCTTGTCTGTTATTAGCCTTGTTTATTAGAACTTAATTCCTTAGTCTTTATTTTCCCACTTTCTCTCTCGCTTACCTGCTCCTACACCTGTCTTTGGTCTTTCTATCTGTCATCTGTCACGGGTCTGGTATGGGTAAGCAGATTGAAGGTGATGTGGGGGGAAAGAGGAAAAACAACGTCGTGATGGGTTTGTGTAAAAGTTGATGATGGTTGATGAAGAAGGGAAGAAGCTTCTTGGCTTTGATGATGCCTATACTATGGTGCGCACGCTCGCTGTAACGAACACATCATGTCCATATGTTATTTTCTTGTATATAGTTGCAATAAAAGACCATCAAGTACATACCTTGTTACAAGAATTGGTCTGACTGTCTAAACCTCCATCTCTCAATGAGCAGCGTGCTCTGTACTGTTTCCCTTGGAGTCATTGAGGTGATAGGTAGTAAGCCGGTCTGATGATTACCAATTCTGAGGATCACATTGCTCGCATCAATAAGTATACTGAGTTCGTGTAACAATCGCAACGAACAACACTTTGGAAGCAACATTACCCACATCGTCGTCGTACTTTGTGACAGGCACAGGAAGGAGCTTCCCTCGAAAAGGAAACAATACTTGGCTGTGATGCCGTCATTCGGGTCGATGATGCGATCAAACTCCACATATTCCCTCTCAACAGTACCCCGCACTAGAGAGTTAAAACCGAAAGATGCAGCTTCATCTCCTTGGCTGTTACTGCACTAACAGAACGACTCCAAAAGTAGCTGAAGCTTCGGTGTACACCAATCACCGATACGGCGATAACGACCGCGATGGACCACAGGTTTGTAGGTGTATTTATAAGCATCATGGAATCCGGAGACATTCTATAGGTAAGTATGTATGTATGTATGTATCTCCTCATCGTTCTTCCCAAGAACATATGAACCCCTCATGGTGCTGCTCTTTAGTACGAGATTAAGACCCCTTCACAACACCATCTTGAGAAGTTCGTCAAGTAAAGCACAGTTCTTCTTCTTACAACCACAGCAACAAGCACCATTGCGATCCATAGCCAACAGACTATACACAATGGCGTCCCAACAGAACTCCGACATTCACCTCTACACTGCCCAAACTCCCAATGGCATCAAGGTATCCATCCTCCTTGAGGAGCTTGGTGTCCCTTATAAGGTAAGTACTGATCAGATGAACTTTCATCCCATTTACGGGACAAGTGTGAACTACACATCTCCTCCTCTCTCTCTTCACCTCCCTCTTCACTTCCCCCCGTTCATAACATGGCACTAACCCCGCTCCGCAGGTCACCGCAATCGACATCTCCAAAGACGTCCAAAAAGAGCCCTGGTTCCTCGAAATCAACCCCAACGGGCGCATCCCCGCCCTAACCGACGTTCTCGAGGACGGCACCCCCATTTCCCTGTTTGAGTCCGGCGCCATCATGCAGTACCTCGTCGAGCGCTACGATTCCAAAGAACACAAGGTTTCGTACCCACAGGGTAGCAAGGAGTACTACCAGACCCAGTCCTGGCTGTTCTGGCAGATGGGCGGCCTGGGCCCGATGCAGGGGCAGGCCAACCACTTTACGCGCTACGCTCCGGAGAAGATTCAGTATGGTATTAACCGCTATCAAAACGAGACGAGGAGACTGTATAGGGTGATGGATAAGCAGCTGGAGAAGAACGGGACGGGGTATCTTGTGGGAGACAAGGCGACGATTGCGGATTTCTCGTGTTGGGGGTGGGTTGCTGCTCATGGTAAGTTCTTGTTATTTCCTTTTCCCTTTCCCCTCTGTAGTGACATGCTAACGATGAAATGCAGGCTGGTGCGGCATTAAGGACTTTGACACCCAATTCCCCAACCTCAACAAGTGGCTCAACAAGCTCCTTGAGCGTCCTGGACTCGAAAAGGGCAGACACGTGCCTAGCAAGCACACGATTATGGAGAAAAACAAGCTGAGCGAGGAGGAGCTCGACAAGATGGCCGAGTCTTCTAGGGCGTGGGTCCAGAAGGGTATGGCTGAGGATGCGAAAAAGTAAGGAAGACATTGATGCGTGAGAAGAAGCTACAAGCTACGAACTATGAACTTTTGACAGGTAGCGACATAGACTGAGAATTTCGAAACTGACGGTTTTTTGTGAGAAAGGTTTCGGTCCAAGGTTTAGGTTTGAAGTTCAGTTGGTGAATTCGATGTTGCCGATATGTCAGTGGATATTAGTGGGCGATCGCTAGTGGCACTCGGGCCTCTTTATTGGGTTGAAGTTTTGAATGACTCTGGACGTGAAGAAGAGACTGCTGCTGTGTTATAATTGCTATGCACATTTGCAGCTTGATTCTGGATGAAGCTGATAATTGTCGATGAGTACCTGGGGAGTATAACATCATTGATATTCTGACATGAGATGATGTTCAGACATTGGAAGTTGAGACGGAAGTCCAATTCAATTGCAACGGTCACGTGTGGCTATTAACAGCGGCCGCTTGCTGTGTGAAGGCCTGGAACGTTCAAGTCCAGCGCGCCTGTGCGTCCCCCGTGCTTACTGCTTGGTTGCACCTGCTCGCTTACCTAAGGCGAATGCGGGCTCTGGCCCCACTTAAACCTTTGGCTTTGCCTCCCGCATGCGCGTCGTTCTGCCTGCAACCAGCCGTTCGTGCCAGCCAACCAACTCTGGCACCCAACCAAAACCACATCGCATCGCCAGCTGCTTTGTGGTCTACTCTGTTCATTGTATTCCTCGACACAACACAGAAACGGCCTCATTCATCGGCGAGCAAAATGTCGTGGAGAAACCAAGGAATCACGGGTTCCAACAACATCCCGTTGGGAAGCAGACGTCGCTTCGCTGGCGACGGGGAGGAAGAGGACGGCGCTGGCAGCGTAACACCAACAGCTCAACCACCTTCTGTCGCCAACGGAGACGGCCACAGAGAGAGAGACGGTCCCATTACCTACAGCAATGATCGCGACGTCAAGCGCGGCCGCAGCCCCGAGCGCTCGGAGGATGGTCCCAAGCGCCGCAAGAAGCGCAACCGTTGGGGCGAAGCGACCGAGAACAAGGCCGCCGGTCTGATGGGCCTTCCTACCGCCATCGTTGCTAATATGACGAGCGAACAATTGGAGGCCTACACTCTGCATCTGCGCATTGAGGAAATTACTCAGAAGCTCAAGATCGACGACGTCGTTCCTGCCGATGGGGACAGGTATGTTTAAAAATGTTCATCTACTCGTTACTTTCGAAACCTTTGACTGACCTTCATGTTCCCTATCTAGATCACCCTCTCCCGCGCCCCAGTACGACAATCATGGTCGCCGTGTCAACACTCGCGAATACCGTTACCGCAAGAAGCTCGAGGACGAGCGCCACAAGCTCATCGAGAAGGCCATGAAGACGATCCCTAACTACCACCCGCCCTCTGACTACCGCAGACCTACCAAGACCCAGGAGAAGGTCTACGTCCCGGTTAACGATTACCCAGAGATTAACTTCAGTATGATAACTAACCCTCCAAACTCCCTCCTATTAACTCCTAACCTTAATCCCCTCCCCCATTGGTATTTTGCCAGGCATGATGAACCCAAGCGCTTTCAAGACAGGTTGTGTTGGTGTATCTCGTGCCTTGCAATTTTGCTTATGTTGAAAAAACTTCTAACCTCTAACCCGATCGATGACTACAATAATCAATGATAACAATACTAACACTTAGCTTTCTTCCTTGTTCAAGTTGGTTTGCTTATCGGTCCTCGTGGCAATACACTCAAGAAGATGGAAACAGAATCTGGCGCCAAGATTGCCATTCGTGGAAAGGGCTCCGTGAAGGAGGGCAAGGGCCGTTCTGACGCTGCCCACTCCAGCAACCAGGAAGAGGACCTGCACTGTCTCATCATGGCAGATACCGAGGAGAAGGTGAACAAAGCCAAGAAGCTGATTCACAATATTATTGAGACAGTATGTATCCTCATTCCCCTTTTTCACATTTGAAACCATACATCCGCTAACTCTTATCTAGGCCGCTTCGATCCCTGAAGGCCAGAACGAGCTCAAGCGTAACCAGCTGCGTGAGCTTGCTGCCCTCAACGGTACTCTGCGTGATGATGAGAACCAGGCTTGCCAGAACTGCGGTCAGATCGGTCATCGTAAATATGACTGCCCCGAGAAGCAGAACTACACTGCCAACATTATCTGCCGTGTCTGCGGTAACGCTGGCCACATGGCCAGGGATTGTCCTGACAGGCAGAGGGGTGCGAGCTGGAGAAACGATGGTCCCGGTGCTGGCCGTACCGCTGGTCGTATTGGTAGTGCTGGTGGCGGCGATGCCGTGGACCGCGAGTACGAGGTATGTTTTCTCCCCTTCTCGTTTCCTGTTTCATGAACAACACATACTGACATACACCAGCAACTCATGCAAGAACTCGGCGGTACCGGTGCTGCCCCTGCTCGCATCGAAGCTGGCCCTGGCTCATTCAGCAATGGTCCCAGCGGCGGCAACGGCGATGCCAAGCCCTGGCAACGCGGACCTACTGGCGGACCTGCTCCCTGGCGCACTCGCAACACGGACCGTGACCATGAAGGTGGCCCTCCCAGCGGACCTTCTGGCGGCCCGGCTCCTTGGGCTCGTGACCGTAACGAGCGCAGACATGATGACCGCGACCGCGACAGAGGAGACAGCTACTACGGTGGCGGTGATCGCAGACATGACGACTATAGCAGAGGCCACTCCGGTGGCGGCGGCGGCGGCCCGGCCCCTTGGCATCAGCCTCCTCCCGGAGCCCCTTCTGCCCCGGCCATTCCTGCCGCTCCGGCTTACCCTGGTGCTTATGGTGGTTACCCCGGCTATGGTGCTCCTCCCGGTATGGGCGCTGCCCCTCCTCCTGGATTGCCTCCTCCGCCTCCTGGCGCCCCTCCCGGCCTTTCTGGACCGCTTAACGCTCTTATCCAGCAATATGCCAACGCGGCTCCTCCCCCGCCCCCTCCGGCAGCTGAGGCACCCCCTCCGCCTCCCATGGACCTCCCTCCCCCTCCCCCTCCTGGTGCTTGAAGAGAGCATAGGGCTTTGAGGACACTGAGGGCGTCCGAGTAACGAACTAACCAGGTGTCTCGATGCTTAACTGCTTTGCTTGCTTGGTTTCGGAAAAAGTCGACATGGAAAATGGCGTAACACTGACTGACAGGGTAATTCACTTGATCAACAAGGTTTATACTCGAAGATGTCAGCGAACTCACAACGCAGCACTAGCATGAATCAACTTACCCAGAGGCTGCCAGGTTATTTTTATTTGGGGTTTGCTGTTGGAGACAGCGAGAACTAACTTTTAACTGTATACAACATGAAAGTAGCGGATCAAGACTAGGTTTAGGCTTTACGTTTCATAGATATAACGCAGAGACAAGCAACGATCACTGTATAAACACAAAACAAAAGACGTAGAGCAAACCAGAATGCCGGTTGATATTATGTGGACGTAGTTCTTTGGGTGAACAACCAAGTTGGTGGAAAGGCTTGATGCACAGAACAAGCTCGAGTCGTTCGCCAATCCACCTGGACGTAGTGGGAGCAGCTGAAATCCGTACATGCGCATGTTATCCTCTTAGCTGAATATCTCCTGATCATACCATGGGAAGGAATTACGGAAGTGAAATTTGCATGCATCTTCATGTCCTGAGTGCTCAACCCAACACCCATTTCCCATCTTACAATGTCAAACCCAACCAGCAGTTGCATAGGGGATTTCTTCATATGTTTGCACAAAAGTGACCTTGCACGGGTTTGCAGAGATACAGTCCGCAGCGGTCAAAACCATCCAAGGTGGCGAGGCTTATAACGCCAGTAATAATTTTTCTTTCTTCATTCATTTCTGTTCTGTTTTGTTTCCTTTCCAACCCAAAAAGTCTCCCTTCCTCGTAGACCTTAGTCCTGCATAGGCCTAACCGGATGTCCGCCATCCACAATCATGACCTCGTCGAGCCTCTTGTGGATATCCTCGCCGTACTCGACCCGCTTCCACGTGTTGATGCGTCCCTCGTTCATATCAAAGTCAAACACCCTGATCTTTCTATGAAAGCCTCCGTATCCGGCATACCCGCCGAAACCGGCGCCGCCGGCGTAGCACATCCACAGGGCGGGCTTGCCGTCTTCTTTGAAGTCTACAGCGCAGTATTCGTTTACGTGGTCGCTGTACAATTTTTTGTTAGTGAACCATGGTATAATAGGGGAGGGGTGAGGGAGGAATAGAGAAAATCTTACTGTCCACAAGAAACCATGACCACGCCCTCCTCCACCAACGCATCATGAAAGCCCGAATTGAACGATGGCGCTGTAGTCGGCTCCTTCCACGGGCTGACCAGCGTAAGGTTGCGTCCGTTCTGGTACTCTGGCAGCGGGATGTGAATAAACGCCACATCCATGTGCACGTGCGTGTACTCGCGGTGCTTCTTCTTTAGTCCCTGGGCCGTCTGCCGGAACCACTCGATCTGGTTGGGCTTGATCCAGTCGTAACCAGGATACTTGCGCTCGTTGGGCGAGTACGCGTGCGTGTCGAGCAGATACACGGTCAAGGCCGAATGGCTGGACGAGCCGCGCCCCAGCACCTCGATGAAGTAATTACCTACACCGTCGATGCTCTCGGGCCCGGCGTGGGACAGCGAGTAAGGGAGGGTCTCGATCAGGTCCATCTGCGCGGCGCGCGACATGGACCCTTCGTCGTCGTGGTTGCCGAAGATGGATACGTAGGGGATCTTGTGCTTGATGAGGATTTGGGCGTATTTGAAGATGGCCTGCCAGCAGAATTGTTAGTCACAGTCGTTTCCTCATCGTCGAATAACCCGGTATCCTACCGTCTGCGCATCAGGCGCCGTCTCGCCATTGACCTGATCACCGCTCAACACCACCAAATCCGGCTTCTCCTCCTCCAAGATCCTCGTCACGAAATCCAGCGTCCTGGGATCCGCCTCGCACTTCTGCCCCTCGGGCAACGCATCACGACAGGTCCCCACGCCCGTGCTCAAGTGCAAATCCGCCAGCTGCACAATCTTGAACTTGCCATTATCCCTTACCCTCAACACGGGCTTCACAGGGGGCGGGTGCTCCGCGCCCCTCCGCACCGTCAGATGAGCCGAGGGAACACTCCTTCCCACATCCAGCAACAGCGGCGTGCCCGTCATGGACCACCCGTCTCTAGCCTCCACGGCATCGTCGCCAAACAGCACGTCGACGCCCGTCACGGCATTCTTGGAGTCGCTCGCCCCCTTTTTCGAGGACCGCTTCACCCACAGACCAGCCGGCCTGGACTCCCACTTCTCGTTCTTGTTGGCGTCCACGCCCTTGGCGGCTGCTTTTTCGGCGTCGGCCACGCTAGGGTCCAGACGCCCCACGGTCACGTCCACCACCACTTTATCCCCCTCCTTCAGCTCCTCCTCGCGCTTGCGGCTGATGTGCAGGTAGGCATGGGAGAAAAGGGTCTTGCCGAGGTGGAGATCTTTATCGACGCGGTGCCAGACCGCGGTGTCGAGCTCGCACGAGGAAAAGGGGTTGTAAGTGGTGCAGGTGACGACGGTGATGTCGGTGATGACGAGCCCGGCGTGGTGGGTGGGCAGGTACTCGTGGATGGCGTTGGGGAGGACGCGGAAGTTGCGGTCGAGGAAGAAGATGAGGAAGAAGGTGATGACGGCGGCGGTGGAGATTTGGATGATGTTGCGGACCTAGGGTGTGAAGAAAAGGTTAGCTTGGGGGACTGGTTTGGGTGGTGGTTGGTTTTGGAGATAGCTTCATCGTTTTGGTAGCCTAGCTACCTGCAGCATCATGTAGAGAAACAAAACAACGATGAGAGAAGGGGTAAGGTATGGAGACGACCTACAATTCGTCGTGTCATCTTGAATAGATTTTGTATTTTGTATATTTGGCCGCTATGGACCTTGCTGGACTCTCTCTCTCTTCTCTCCTAACAACAGCCGTCTCTACTACCCCGTCGTTCGCTGTTGAGTATGCCCACTACTACTGAACGAAAGAAGGATGCCCTGCTGTTGTAGCTCTATGCCCATCCTTATAGCATGTCGCTAAACCGGTCGTCGGTATTGTCGGACACCAACTCTCTCTTTCGAGAGAAAGTTCGAACCGCTCTTTACTCCTTGCCAAGTTTTTGTTGTGAACAAGCCGAGAGAAGCTAGCTATCCCAGTATGCGTAATCTCGATTCGGAAGTGCCTATGGTAGGCCGTCAACGTCCGTGGTGCGTGGGGTCGGTCGTGAGGTACTCTCGATCTTTGACGTATGGTGATCTTTGATGTAGAGATGGAAGATCAATGGTCGGACTCTCGATCGGGGGGGTTTAAGGTTTTGGGTAGGTATGGTAGTTGTTCGTTCGGGTTGCGGCACGGAGAACTCCTCACGTTCTACAGGTATATCCAAGAATAATCTACCTCTAAAGTGCGGCTTCGCCAAGAGAAAACACAAGTAAGTCGCCACTGTCACTGCAACTGTCAAGTGCAAATGAAACTGGATGATTCGAAGGAGTGGAAGCGAAAAAGTGTCCGAGGGGTTCGGAAACTGCTTGTCAGCTTCAATCAATTGCAATGATTAGATTTCGTGGAGATGCCTGCCGCTGCCCGCAGCAGGCAACGCTGTAAAAGGAGAGAGTCGCCCATGTGGAATCCGGGGAAATTTACCCAACAAGGTTCACCCACGTCGGTAAGGGTGCGGCCGAGCCCCGCCCAGAACACCACAGGGCAGCCCACGCTCGGGGCCCCTGACGAAGATTCTACTTCAATGACGATCTGTTAAGAAAGTTTATACTTAATAGTGGTAATCACTAACAACTAGTACATATGTAGACAGAAACAGAAATATTCTCGAACTACCCGTTTGAATAAGACCTTCCCCTATCACGGAGCTCTTCTGTTGCCGACTCCCGCTCTATGATGGCCGAGAACATGCATCTTTTCGCGACCCCAATTCACGGTTTTGTTGTCTGCTCCAAATTCTGTTCACCAAAATCATTTCTGCCCTCAATGCGTATGTATATGTGCGACCCTACGTGCTCCAGGCATTGCATTGCATACGTGATTGTAGCTGGGTCACGCTATGGCGTTGGTAACTTATACTAGTGGTAAACTGAATCCCTTTTATTAAAACAGTGTATGGCTAGAAAAGGGGGCTCGCCCACTTGGTGACGGGATGGTCCAGACCCAACACATCTTCTGGATTCATCATTTAGCCTATATCGTTAACATCACTGCTTGAAAGTACCGTCCTCAAAAGTTATGTTATGCAATACATCCAATTTCCATTCTCAAGACAAAGACATCCCATGATGTCTACCTGCCTGCATGCTTCGCTATGTCACTATGTAAACAAGATGCTCCTTCCATCCTCCCTCCTCTCGTCATCTCTACAACGGAAAAGACTGCGGGTATAATGTCCACCTTTCATCTCATCCTTTCCCATGTTCCATTCTGTCTCTTCTTGCCCCTTCCATCTTCACCTTCCACCTCATCATACTAACAAATATCATGCTTCGAACTTGATAGAAAAAGACAAAACCCCAAAACGCCAGTTTGCCTGCCAGTGATGACAGATTTGCCCAATCTCTCTTAAACCCAAATTTTCCCTGTCCGTCGCGTCATGAAACCCGCACATTACGTCGTTACAAGGAAAAAAAGTGTGAAAACAAATAAAAGGAGAAAAAGAAGAAGAAAGAGCGACGTGCCTGCGCCAAACCATAAGAAAACCAGTCAATGGTCTTTTATCCTCCTCCTTCTCTTCACCATTACATCCCAAGCACCCCAAACATCTTGTAAAGGAAAAGAACCGTCAAGGCATCCTCCCCGGGAAAAAAAGCGTCCTACCCATTCGTACCGGTCGAGTGAGAAAGAGACAAAGAGAAAGAAAGGCAAGCGAAAGTAATCCCAGAATGTTGTGTTGTCCTGTAATACCAAAATCCACTCATAAGGAAAATGCAAATGCGTGTCGTAACATGTCGAATGAACGACTTCTTTCGTGTGTGTAAGATGCAGTGTTGTTACACAGCTGGGCTCGCGCCCTCTTTTATCTTTCTGTCTTCTTCAATCTTTCTCCTTCTAATCATGAGTTTTGTGTGAAACGGGTGAAAAGGTAAGTGTGGAAGTTAGATGCTTGCAAGACGAGGTCTCCCATCAGGAACCCGAGCATGGCAGACCATGAGTTTGAGACTCGTGCCCCATTCCTCACACTCAGCGAGGAGGGCCTTGTCCCTCCACATGCTTCCGAGAGTTCCTGGACCAATGCCAGTACCAGCGGCGCTCTCATAGCACCGACTGTACCACCATCGTCCCACCTTCGCCACCATCTTGGTAATGCTTTCATCTGCTACCGGACTTCCGTCGCTGATCATCTCAGGAAGACTGCGTTCGTCCTTCAAAGTTTTGCTCTTTCCTGCACCCTTGCTGTTCTTGCCATTCTCACTACTAGATGATCGTGGGATGACACTAGCAACCGGGACGCCAACGCGGCAAGTCTTGAGATCGACGAATCCCTTTCTGCCAAGTAGTCGAAGGATGAGATCCGAGGTCGACCCGAGACTGACATCAGGGGATTTGGCATTGATGCGTTCCTTCAGGCGCCGGACAGCCTTACGTCCGCGGTTGCCCATGTTGTTCAAGTCAACATCAAGGATCGAGAGCTCAATGTAGCCACCAGGTTTGAGGACACGCCGAGCCTCCGAGATGATATTCCGATAGTGTGCCTCGGGGGCCGCAGCCGGGAAGCGAAAAACCACAGCTGTGAAACTCTCGGCGCCGAAAGGAAACTTGCCGGTGTGCGACATGTACTGCTTCTGGTAGTGGTTTGGAGGACTAAGTGGCATACCAGTAGCGCCATTGCGAGCAGTTGGACGAGGCGGACGAGGCGAAAGGTTGAAGAACGTCGCTGCCGGATACGTCTCGGCCGCATAGAAGGACCAGTCGTCGTTGCCAAGACCGTCGATAACGAGAATGGAAGGACGCTTGAGAGAGCCCACATCATTAAGCAGCTCATCTCGGACCGGACTGAAGAGAACATGTCCAAAGGTGAGCCATTTGCTGACAGTCATGGACCCGACGCGCAGATTGACCAAAGCAAGCGGGGAGCCATCTTCCGAACTCTGACTGCAACCACTCGAGTCGGAGCGCCGTGGTTCATTGATAGGAAGGCTGCTGCGCTGTTTTTCAGTCTCAAGCTCTTTAACCTGTTCGGGTTGCTTGCTTGCAACCTCAGTGCACGACTCCATCTCTGACTCTTCGGGTATTTCAGGCTCCAACGAGCACCTCGGGCTGGGATGACCAGCTAGGAGTTGCTTTACCTTCTCAGCCATGTCAGAACTGTAGACGCTAGAGCTGACCGGAATCCTTTCCGAGTGCATAATCTGGGTAAGGCTTTGGACCTGTTGTTCTTGGAATTGAGAGCGCAGAGTTGGTGACTCCAACGGCGGCTCAATTCGCCTTGTTGGGGTTGCCGTGTACTTCTCCAGGTGGAATTGATTGCCGAGAGAGGAACGCGTCGAGCGTACAGAGTGAGGCTGATTCAGCGTTTCGTCCCCAAACAAGTCATCGTACTCGTCCCAGATCTCATCCTCCGCCAACGGTGCACCAGGCTCTGGAATGATTGCAGTAGCCTCGGCAAAGTTGAATCCTCCGGAGCTGCTTGAAGTCGTGGTATTGGTGGTGCACTGAGAGCCCTTTCTAGGTGAGAATGCCAGAAACTCCTTTCCAATCTGGTTGTGGTAAGCTGGAATAATCGATCCAGGACTTTGAGTCAGCACCGGGGCCTCGATTCCTACTGCCGTGGTTGGCTCCATCTGGACAGGCGTCGATGGCCTGGGTGGACTAGGCCCCTTAGCAATGGAGTAGGCATCCCGCAGGTCCATCTTGGACGGTGTGGCTTGAACGCTAAGTCTGTGGAACGGCCGGGAGAAACTCTTAGGTGAGATCTGTTCGGCACGAGCACTGATGACTTTGGGAATCCGCCCAACTTGAGGAAGTCGGCTTGGACGGCCCTGTGTGGGAGCGGTGATGCTGGGCGCCTGTGGTGCAGCGGGTAAAGGCAAAGACGGAGGAGCTGGAAGATTAGGAAACCTGACCGGCGACATATGCTCGAGCTCAGCGACCGTCGGGGCCTGTGCACTGGCATCCGAAGCCGAGAAGCCCGGGTGCGTATTCTCCTGCGTTACGGATGCCCTGCGCTCCTCGGATTCCTTGTGCTGAAAGTCGGGAAATTGCTTTTGAGTTGGAGAGTCTGGACTCTTGGCCTCGCGGAGAACCTCCTCCAAGTCCGGAACATCGGTATCCTCCTGCTCAGATGAATCCATCATGGTGTAGAATGCCAGTGGCTTGCTCTGAACGACCTGTACGGTAGCTGCTACTGCCGCCACCGGAGCCATAGGTTCTGGAACGTCTACCTTTTTGGCTTCTGGATTAGGTTGGCTGTGATTTCTACCGAAGAAGTTCCATTTCCGCGGAGAACGAGCTCGCTTCATCAGGCGCTTGGGACCAGAGAGATTCTTGCTTGCTTCTGGAGCCTTGATACCTTGGGTGGCGTCAATGGACGGTGCCAACATGGAGTCGTCCGTCATTAGGACACTAGCGTCGATGCTAGTAATTGAAGGAGAAGTAACATGGGCTTGCGTGACGATGGGAGCCGGAATCCTCGGGGGTTCCTTCTCTCCAGACTTCAACCTCTGTATGGATCTCCGCAGAGCCAACGTCGACTTGATAACCGGTGCCTCTGACTCACTGCTCTCAGATGGTCTGCGGCTACTGACCGACGCGCTCTGAGCATGCTGAGCAGCGCGGGGGAATGCAGATGGCCAAAGGGTTTTTCGAGGCGTAGGGTTGAGAGAGGCTTGCGAGCTGTTCTGAGACTCCACACTGGGTCGTTCACGCGTGACACTTTGGCTGCTTTCCGTCCGGCCTAGTTCTGAGCCAACATTCCTGTTCTCAACAATTTCCCCGCCTGCAATAACGACAGGTGCCATCCTTTCTAACAAGAAGGAATCGTTGGTCCCAATGCTCTCTTGCGAGCTCATCGTTCCAGGAATTGCTCGGCTAGTGTTTGCAAGGCTGTTGCTCCTACGGCGTGCTGGCCCGACGCGCCCATAGCCTTCGTGGCCAGTTCCCGCTGCAGGACCTTTCCTAGTTGGCTTCTTCTCGTCCTTTTGCAAAGGGACCTCCGGAGCCGTCTTTGTTCGTCGTCCGAACAGGGGGAAACGTCGGAAAGTCGACACTCCAGGACTTGGTGTACGAGTTGTCCTTCCTGGTTCGGCCTTAATGGTGCTTGCATCCTCCACCATCCTGGACATCTTTGGCGCTGGCGTAGCCTCTCTGTTGATGGCCGGCCTGAGTAAATGAACATGTGTGTCGGAGGTTGACGATAGCAAGCCAGGCCGAGTGACGGCTGCCGGTGCCAAGAGTTTGCTAGATCTCCTTTCGGATGGTGTAGATGTCAAGTTACTCTGAATAACGGGAATGGGCAGACCTAGTTGAGAGTGGAGGTCCGGAGTACCATCTCGGCTCGGACGGCGAGGAGGTTGTCCTCTCAGTGGTGGACCTTGCTGGATAGTCTGGGCAGGACGAGGTCGTGAGAAAGAGCCTGGCTTTGGTAGCAACTGTGCGGTTGCCGCTGCCGCTGGCTGTGTCGGTGGCGCCCGCCAGGGCCGCGGTGGAGATAAGCTTCCATCGTGGCTCTTGGTGAATTTGTGTGAGGATATGCGTGGAGGTGGGCTGGGCGCAAGAGGTGATAGCTGCTTTCTCTTCTTGGAGGAGTCCTTCCTTTCAAGCTCACGAACCGTCGAATTTGAGGATGACGAGGTCAGGGATTCCCTGACTGATGGCAAACCCTGAGGGTCAGCGCTGACAAGATCCAACTCGTTCGAAATACTTCCTCCTCTTCTCCTGCTGACAGGTGGTCTTGTTTGGGTCGAGTCAACCTGTCTCATCCTGACACCAGCTCCCGGGAATCGTAGAGGCGCCACCATGCCAGGTGACTGAGAAGACATGGACGTAGGCGTGGTATCTCGGCTATAAGGACCGGGCCCTGGTGACTCGGAGAATCTTGTACATGGGCTGCTGCTGAAGCCACTCATCTGACTGCTGGATCCGGAAAACAAGGGCGTAGGAGGAGGGAGATCGTGGGTTGTGAGCGGGTACAGCACCTCAATACCGAAACCTCCAGTGTAAGCTGGTACTTTGACATCGCGATACCTATCCAGCTCTGGGTATAATGTTGGCGCTTGCTGTGCGCCTGCCGCAACTTCGACTTGATGAGCTACTCGAATTTCCATCGTGTTCATGGTCGGGTTGCGTTCGGAGCGCGAACTGGCTGAAGAGTCGACTGAGGTCTGAGATCGAGCGTTGGAAGCCGAAGATGATGAGCTGGTTTTGGAATGGTTTCCGGTTTCGTCTCGGGAGCCTTTACGAATGCTGTTCACCACCTCTTGTGATATCCCCGAGTT
Source organism: Sordaria brevicollis (assembly GCA_033439795.1). NCBI lineage: Eukaryota > Fungi > Ascomycota > Sordariomycetes > Sordariales > Sordariaceae > Sordaria > Sordaria brevicollis. Next base: position 1,273,292 of record JAUTDP010000005.1, read on the forward strand.
CTTCCTCCTAAGCACATTCCGAGGTTTCAAGGTCGGCGCAGGTAGCCGGCTGGATGACCCTGATGTTATCGTTGTGGTGTTGCCGAAAAGTTTCGAATTTCTGTTCACAGTTGTAACCCGAGGCTGAATGGGTTCCGGTTGGGTATCGGAGGGCCGCCGTTGCGGCAAAGACTGCGGTAGCCTGCTGGGCATCTTGGGTTGAGGTAGTGTCCTAACACGTTCGGTGGTTGACTCTCCTCCTCTTTTCTTCAATAGTAACGAACCGGGTGGCGCTATAGTCCCGGGATTTTTGAGCCTGCTATCGGCTGGCAAGCCTGAAGGACCAAGTCCTGGCCTTTGGGAAGCCATTGTGATCCTATATCCCACGGAGGAAGGCCGGCTAACAGAACCATACTAAGGCTCTTGCTCCGTGGTCCACGACATGAATGCTGTGCAAGAGTAACACAACCAAAGTCTACCGCGCTGGTAGTCCGTGTTCAGGGGCGGGAGGCTGTGACGGACACAACGGGAGCAGCCTAGTCGTATCGCGGAACACCGGTTCTCGATCCTGGCCGTGGCAATTAAGTCCTGATCCCGTATTAGTATTCCACCGGGAGCTGAAGTACCTGACAAGATTTTGAACAGAAGCAAGTGAATTAAGCAACGCCCATGATGAACGGGAGAAGAAGAGAACTGGAATTTTGGAAGAAAGAGGCTGAGAAAAAGGAAGGGTGATTTAATTAATTTTCTCAAATCCCGGGAACCATGGGCCCCGCATGGAGTGTGGTGTATAAGTGGTTCAGTGTGTGGGTAAAATGTGATGGATGGCCACCAATATTTCTCTGTGGACAGGGGAGGTTCAGGTGTTTTTGTTCATGTACTATGTGTAGTAGATTCGGTTGGAAAGAAGATTGTGTGTGTATGTGTAAGCTCTTCCCGTCATGCAAAACGAGATGGAGGGTATGTGGGTGGGTGGTGGGTGGTGGGGGTTAGATTAGGTTGACGAGATGGAAGGTATCACAGCACATAGTGATATGTATGTAGTAATGTGGAAGTAGCAAAGGATGGGATGAAATACGGATACGCCTAAGGGAAGGCTTCCTCGGATGTAGCATCCAAAACAGAAAAGCAAAGAGAAGAAAGAACTTGCGAGCCCAGGCAGACGGAACAGACACACTTACCAAGATTAGGTTGAAAGTTTGTTGGCTGAGCTTCTTGGAACTGGATAGCCTCAGATTCAGTTACAACGTGGAAGCCCTGGTTAGGTAGAGCGTTCCGAGGCTTTGGTAGGTTGAGTCAAAGTTGGTCTGAAAGTGGTAATATGAAAGTGAATGATGATAGCCAAGTGGGAGCGGTACTACCTCGAGGAAAGAAAAGAGAAGAGAGAGAGAGAGAGTGAGGAAGATACCGAGATGACAAGGTACTAGGAGGAGAGTTGGAATGTAGTCGAGTAGTCAGTGAAGGCAAGACTGGAAGCTCAACACCTCAAGAATCAAGAGTGGCAGTAGAGTAGCAGTGTCGACGAGATATCAATAGCGCGGCAAAAAGAGCCCGTGTTCCTGACTTGCCGCGTAGGGCAACGATCTGCCGCCAATGAGATGGTCGAGGTCGGCGACAATGTGCTTGGGAAATGTCAACCATGTCAACCCAAGTCTACCAAGTACACCTTGCAGACATGTATGGGTGGAAGGTACAAGGGCCAGGGTTGGTATGATAGCCAGTCCATCGGTGGAAACATGGCAACATGGGAACCTCAATGGCCCGTAGACCGAACGGCCGCCCTCACTACCTAAAGAGACGTGTGTGTAATTCCACCATGGTAAGGTAGAGAGATGCTTGCTAGTGCCGATATAGGCAACCTCGTGTTGCTATCTTTTGACTCTCGGAGAGGCGTAGACAGCTTTGAGCCCCAAGTGGATGAAGTGTTGTCAACTCAACAACACCCTGACTTTTGACCATATGAATTTCGGCATGAACGATGAGAAGACGGTGAAAGACTTGGCAGAAACATTGGGCAGTGAAAGAAGGGCAAACATGATGCGTTGTGAACTGGCAATTGACCATTTTCTGAAAGATGCCCGAAAAAGAAAAAGAGGGGGAGGGAGCCTGAGATGGAAGACGGGATTGAAGACGGAGTCATCCATCGCTGAGAGTTGGGAAAGAGGGGGACAACAAGCACTGCAGCGGAGAGCAGTCAGTCCACTACAATCTGCATCCCATTTGGCGACCTCTTGTGGTTTGGTTTTGAAAAGAACTGTCAAAAGGCAAATGCGTCCTTGCCGTTGGTTGGCCTACATGGTGCGAATAGCCTCTAGTGTAGTGCCAGGGTGCACCTGCAGCGGGAAGAGTGGAGAGATGAACAGCCCGGAAGGGGCCCCGTCAAATCTGTCGCTGAGTCGTCCCTTCCCTTCCCGGGGTGGTTCCACAGTCCACTGTATCGCCCTGTTCTTGGTGGATCGCATCGCCCTGTACCGGGGCGACGCTGGTCTGTACCTGCCCGGCACTCTCGTACCTGACGCTACAGCTAGAAAACCCCAAGTTGAGTGCCAAATCGTGGCGAAAACACCGACCTCGGCAGCATCGCGAGAACAACATTGAACCAGGGGCAATTCACCTTCAATGTCAAAAATCCCAATGCAAAGGGTGCGTGTCCCTTAGCGGCTGTGCCGCCTCATGCTCAACACCACAACCAGAGACAGACCAAGACAGCCCTGGAATATGCATGCGGAGATGCCCTATGAGCACCCAGAAGGCAATGCGAAGAGTGCCATTGGGTGCGAGTCAACACTGGGGATTCTGCTCAATGCTACCCTCCTCACCCCTCAATTCTTTGTCGCCAGGTCGCATTCGATCCTCTTGCTTCCTTCGTTCGTTGTAGTAGTGTCGACTTTCTCCTGGGCATCCCGAGAGAGAGCCTCCATTCGAGGCCCGGAGATCGCTGCTTACTCGTCAGAATGCGCAATTTGCGCGTTGGTGATGAGCCCCCTTGGCCGACCATCTAGGCCGACTGAGGATATGAAGAGCAGTGCCCCCGGCCCGTTTGTCTGGCCATCTCTGTCTGCACTTTCCACCTCGGGCATGCCGCGATGGACATATCCAAGATATCTTATGATCATGGATGTCCCTGGCTTTTGGGGATCAGAATAGAGAAAGTCAATCGGCTCAAGACGGCACGGGAATTTGATGGACGGCAAGGTTCTATGGATGCTTGAACGCGGGGTTCTTGCGTCCTCATCTCAGGGTCACTAACTTCAAGTACAGGGGATCGCGAGCTCATCAAGTCTTGGTGTGATATCTCCGTCATATACCCACTCAGACTAAGGAAAAAGTTGGAAGCTCTCAAATCTCTGACGTGCTCAACCTCATAAAGTCATCTCACATGCCGGGCCAGGCATCGGAAATCAAAGAGACTTTATGTCACCGTGATGGGCCCCTAGATTTTGTTGCACTATCCTGTTATCCGACCCTTCATCCGATCACACAGGACAGAACCCCTGTGATGCCGTCAAGGATTTTGAAAAATTGGGCAAAATGTCATTAAAAACCCCTACGTTCGTTCAACATGACAGGATCCATGCCGTTGATCCCCCGGAGGCGCTAATGAACTCCCCAGCACAAACCAACCTATAAAAAAAAAATAAAAAAAAAAAAAATAATAAAAAATAAAAAAGAAAGAAAGGAAGCAAGGGGGCGAACGGGTCCTGTCCGAGGGAATAATTTCAGGTATAATGGCGGCACCATCACCACCATCATCTCAATACCAAGACCATGGCATGGCACAGACGATACAAATTCTCTCATCCCGCGGTTCATCCTCCAAACGCTCATCTGGGCTCGTCATCCTCCATCCCGTCCCCCAGCTTCGGGTCCCCAGTCTGTGCACAGCGCACATCTTATCTCACAACGCCCGTAGCGACTAAGCTTGTGCCGTGTCATGTCAATCAAGTGTCAATCGCGTCCGTGAGAGACGGGATAGAGAGATTGAAGGGACACCATCAGCACCACAAGCGAGCCGACTATCACCGAGTCCTATGTACGCAAACGGCAACAGACATCTCACGGAAGTGTCCCAGATCTAAAGCTCCGGTGTTCGCGTCCCGTGGAACCGGCTTGTCGAGGTCTCGTCGGGGTATCGTCATATCTTACAAGCACAACAGCAGGTAATTGTCGTGACGAACCGAAGCACGACGCCGAACGGACGCGAGGACCGGTTGCTTGAATTCTGCGATCAGTTCGTGTTCATGTCCCAAGCAAGCGTCCGCCCGTAAGCCATCGGCGGCGGGCCATGTCACCCACGTTGTCTGGGGAAGCACGACATTCTTTTTGGTCGGGGTGGGATGGAGCCAGCCATCCATCCACCCCTGAAGGACATTTAAACCATTGAAGACATATCGTGTGGTTGCCCTGCCGTGTCCCACTGCTGAAAGAAGAGACTTCGGATTCTTTGTTTCTCTCCCACGGAAAAGGAATGATAGCTCACCGGCGTGACTTCCATATTCTGAGCCCCCACCATCTCGAAAGGCCAATGGATTTTGGAAGTCGGGGTTTTGTTCGCCTGCCGTAAACCGCCAAGTGGGCATCGTCAAAAAAGCCATCGTTTCGACAGCCGCCCAAATCCACGCTACTATTCGTCGATCCATACCCTAGAGTGTCTTGATTAGGTGCATGGCATCAATCTGATTGGCTGGAAAAGAAGGAGGTATTGTAACCAATCACTTTTGCTTGATGTCGAGTGGGTGTCATGAGTCTCTCTTGGTCTGGAATCTAGAGGAGTTCTTGATTTTCCAATCACAGTAACTAAACACCACTCTTGAACTTCAAGCCTACTTAAAAGGATGGGTTGAACCGAATTCTCCGTGATTCCCTTGTCAAAATCTAAAGAGGATGGAGTGTTTTTCTCTTCACTATGGAGCTTCACGAAAAGATTCCGGTGCGGATTTTGAAGTCGGAGTTTTCCTTCAACCATGACAGCTCAGAGACGAAAGCCATACAGGAGGTGGGTTAAAAATTGTACATGCGTTCGGCACCTTACCTGAGGCCAACGGTTGTGCATCAGCAACCATCCACAAAGAGGTATCACCAGAAACCTCGATGACCGTACCTGATCAGCCATCCACGCTCGTGAGATGGTGGACCAAGGAAGCTGAAATCTACATACCAACAAACCTTCAACTATCCAGAGAAAACCAAGCCGGACATCCAATCCCTCACTGACAAGTTTTCGATGATCGAGAATGCCCCTCAAACTCAATGCTACTGCTACGACAAGCCTCCATCGCCCAAGGTTGCCATCGGTTGTCTTCGCCGAAAAGTCTCCACTGCAGGAAACCAACCCTCAACACCAGAGCTTGTACCTGACCCTAAAAGCTGCCAGTCATCCAGATCGCATTTGGCAGGGCTTGCTTCGTCCCAATGTTACTGCACAAGTTCAAGACAAGCGTCTACGCCAGCTGGTCGGTCGGCTTTTGGGCCATTGGGCTTTCTTCGGTTGGTCCCAAGAACGCTTCATTCCGAATCCTTCAGTGCCAGTATCCAGCTCACAAAAACCGCGCGAACCCGAACTGCTGGAGACACTGTGGCCGCCTTCATGGGCCCTCGATGGCCGGTCGGCCGGTCGGGTTCCATCGATGGGTGTGGCGAGTGCACTGCATCCCAAAAAAGCGAGGATATCGCCAATTGGTAAAGTTGACCAACCAGATCTCTTCAATGGCGGCTCCGCCACACTCGAAATACAATTGCGGTGGGAAAGCGCGATGGGTGAAAGTGAGGCTGGTGACGTGGCACTTACACTTTAGCGGTCGGCCGTCGTTCGTTGAGAAGCCGAGACCGCTACCAGAAAACAACTGAACATTAGAGGTAATTGAACCGCCTCAGCTCAACGGCTGCCTCCTGTCAGATTGCACAGCTAAATTGAAGGTGGAGATGTATGTGTATTGTATACTCTGGAGCCCTCTGTAAAAGGGTCTAGGGATGCCAGAGTAATAGGAAAACTCTGTAGTCAAATAGGTGGCTAGGAGGCTAATCCTCTTATAGAGATACCTCCTAATTAGCTAAATATAGCTTACCTATTTTAATATACCCCCCTAATTATAGCCTTAATAGGGTAAAACTACTAAATTACTCTAAATATATAATTCTTAAAATTATTTACATTATACTACTATTCTTAGATTTATCTCCTTATTAATATTATTAAAATTTATATAATTTATCCCTTTATCCTTCTTTTATTCTCTTATCCTTTTTATTAAAGCTATTCCCAATATTTTAATAAATTTCCGATGCTTTTTAACCGTAAATACTTTAATTAAACTATTTATAGGCATTTTAAGTATTTTTAAATATTTAAAATTAATCCTACTAGTAGTTACCTTCTATTTTAATTAGTACCTATAAATATTAATATACTTAAAATTTATATATAATTTTAAAACTTCTACGGTTAATACTTTAATAATCTATTTATTATTATAATCGATTATTAGGATTTTATCTTCTAATTTTATTATAAATCCCTTAATAAATTTTATTATCCGGATTACTTCTTTTATTATTAAATTTACAGTTAGGAATTCTATTTTTATAATTAATATAATAATTATTATTTATTTAATTACGCCCTAATAAATAAACCTACTAAAGAATTTTATAATAAAACCTTAGGAATTTTTACGGTTAAAAATATTATTAATAAACGAAACGTTAAAAGTAATCTCTAAAATATTATTACTATTAAAGTATAAAACTAGATTTAAGGTTTTATATAGGTAATAAATAACTTTATTTACCGCCTTATAATAATTTAAATTAGGGTTATAAATATATTTAAAGAATTTATTAGCTATAAAAATAATATTTAATCTAATAATAATTATAATATAGAAAATAAACCCTATTTTAATTTAATAAAAGTATATAGAATTATTTAAAATTTTACTTTCGAAAAGTACGAATTCGATATTTAATATAAGGATATTTATTAAGATTTAGAAGCCTATTAGCTTATAGATTTTCTCGATATACAATTATTAGAATAATTAAATTTTGCCTTATATATAATCGCGAATAATTTCGATCCTTAAAAATTATTAAAGCTTATTACCCCCTATTATATAATACCGTTAATTAAAAGCGTTTATATAGGTTTTAGTTTCAATTTCCTTATTTAAATAGTATATAAATATAATATTATCGATATAATAGAATACGAAGATACTTTTATTAATTAAAATATATAATTCTTTAAAAAGTAGTTAAAAACCTAAAGCGGCGAATATAATTATAAAGTCTCGTTGCTAAAAAAGTAAGGAGCGGCGTAATTTATAGAAGGCCTTAAAGATTTTAAAAAATTTACCCAGAATTTCGTAACCCGGAAGGAAGCGTATATAAATATTTTTATTTATATTTATATTAACGAAGGTATTAATTATATTATATTAGATAAATTCTAAATTGAAGCGTATAGCGATAGAGATAATTAATTTAAAGGAGCGCTTAACGAAGGTAGAAGTATACGTTTCTTAATTTATATATTTTATTTATTAATCGCTACGTATAACGAATTTTATTTTAACTTTATTAAATCTCCCGTTCTTAAAGAATTTATATATATATATTTATATATAATCGAATACTTATTTCTTACGTACCTTTAATTTTTTAACGTTAATAATAACCTAGGTTTTTATTTTTTTATAATTATTAAAATAAATTTACTCAATTTATTTAAATAGTTAATTAAAGATGTAGGTATTAAGTGACTTATAGTTTTTAAAAGGAGGTAATAATTTTAATTAGTAAATACAATTTATTTTATTTACGGAAATAAAATTATCGAACTCTTCCTTAATAATAATTTTATTATTGCGTTATAACTTTTCGAACTCTATTTTAGTAATTAATTTACTATTAAAGATTACCTTAAATTAATAGAGATGGCCGGTATTAAAAATTATTATTTAAGGAGTAAAATTATAATATATTTCCTCTTTTATACGTTTATTTATATAGAAGGATATAAAAAAGGATATAAATATAGGGCGGTCTTTAGGAATTTTTAGAAGTAATAAGTAACTAATATTATTTAGGATAAAATTAATAGATATTAGGTTTTTAAAGGAGGATATAGTATTAAGGAGTTTTATAGGAGTAAGAACTTCGTTAAATATTTACAGAAGTAGAGGATCTTTTTTTAATTTTAATAAAGAATTAAGTATTTTAATAATTTCGATATTTTTTTAATATTTAAAAAAGAAGTTTTTAATTAGTAGGTTTATAACAAATATTTAATTATAGCTTTAGAGTAATTCTACGAACTTATTTAAAGAAATTTTTAAAAATTAGGCTTCAATAGGAACCTCCCCTAAGAATATAGTATTTTTATTAAAAAGTACATCGCGTATATAAATTATTATATTAGTAATTAAATTCTAAATACAATAAATTAATAATATTATATATTTAATAAAATAACTAATTTATATTTTAGGGTTAAACTTTTAATAACGTTATTCCTTCTTTTAAATAACGGGAATTATAGCGTATACTCTATAATTATAAATTTATAAATAAAAGATATTTAAACGCTACGGAAATAAGTAACTATTTTATTAAGTAATAAAAATATAAAAGCATTCGTATAGGGAAAATTAATCGTAAAGAAGTTTTAAAGACTTATTTATTAAATAGACAACTATAATTATAATATTTAATTATAAATTTATAATAAAATAAATATTTTTTTATATTACGTTAATCTTTTCTTTAATTATACCCCCCGAACATTCAGCGCCATTATTTTATATTTAAATATAAAGGGCCGAGGGTTCTATAATTATACTATTTAACGTAAATAATTTTTATATTATATAAGACCCGCTAATTTCGTTATTATATTCAATAATTTTAATAGTAATATTATAACGTTTTTTAAAGATATTAAATAAATCGTTAAGGAAGTTGGTAATTATTTCGATACGTCGATTAAGTATATAATAATCCTAAATATAATTAATATATTTATAAATAATTAATATAGCGTTAATATAGCCGCGGCGGTTTTTTATATAATTAAAGAAATTAATAGCGAATTTCTCCCTTAGGCTAAAACCGTAATCTCGAAGTCTTCTATTAATTTAGCGCTTAATTTTTAAAATTGTATATATATTATAATATATTGTAAAGGGGCCTTTAAAATACGTATTAATAACGTTAGAAAGGTAATCGAAGATTTGGGGACTTAAATAATTAAAGTAGTAGTATTAAATAATAACTTCTTTCTTATAGTATTTATAACCATTAATAAAATTAAAACGGTTACGCCTAGCGTAAAAAGAGGTTTTAGAAATTTATTTAAATAGGCGTTCGAAAATAATTTAGCGGTATAGAATTGAGAAATAATAAAAGAGAAAATCGTTTAAAGACTATAAGTAATTAGTAAAAGGTCGCTAATTTTAATAGAGATTAATTTTTCAAAATAAATATAAAGAAATAAAATTAATTATAAAATTAGAATAGAAGGCTACGTTATAAAAACGAAGGGTACGCAGGCTAAAAATACTATTAATTAAAATATCGACGTCGCCGTATCCTTTAATAGGAATACGTAAATTTTTAATTTATAAGCTATTATTATAAGGAACGTAATAAAAATTAATAAAATAAATAATTTAATTAAAAATATATAAAAAATTCCCCGAATCGAGGATTATATAATTTTTAAAAAGGTATAAATTTATACGCCTATTTCCTACTTAGAGAGCCGCCTAATATATAATTATTATATAAACTAATATTATTAATAAATTCTCGCTAAAGAATTAAGTAGAGCGGTTACCGCCGATAGGGGTATTATTAGGGTTAGAATTTAAAATTTAAATAACCTCCTATTATAATTTATTAATTTCTTTTTTAAAATCTTTATTATTAAATAGGTTTTTAATAATTTTGGCTTTAATTTAAAGAATAGGCTTCTATTTAGGGTTAATAACTTTCTTTAAGAATAAATATTAATAGTATTTAGTAATATAAGTACCTTATTAATATATTTTATAGCGAATTCCTAGGGTTTTTACTATAAGATTAGTAAATAAAGCTAGAGGGGCGGCCTTTCGATTTAATACGCTTTTATACGCTTTAAAAATATTATACCTTCTTTTCCGGGATATATTATTATTATTAATATATTGAAAAGTGTAAATAGAATTCTAGCCTATTTAAATAAAATTTTGATTATTAATTAGGACTTTATTAGGAAAAGCGTCTTTACCTTTAATATTATTATTTTATAAATTTTTAAAAGTTAATTTTATACCGAACGTATTTCTATAACCTTTTAATAATAGAATTATAATAGAAAGGCGTTTATATAATACTTTAAAGCGGAAATATTTAAATATAAGGTAAAAATTTAAAATATTAATATACGCCCTTTCTTTAAATTTTTTAATAATAATATAAATTTAAAGGGGTTTAATAACCTATAAAATATTATAAATATTTTGGAATTAAACCGTAACTAATATAATTTTAGGGATTTTATATTTCCGGGAATTAATTATAACGGTTTCCTAGCCGTTAATTTAGGTTTAGAGACTACTATTATATTTATAGGGTTCGTTTAATAAAAGTTTTATATAATTATAATATTTTTAATATACTTTGAATAAGGAATATTCTTCGTAATAGAATATAATATCTTTAAAATTAGCGTATTATTATAGAATTATATAAATATCGCCTATATAATTAGAATATAGGGCTTTTAAAACGGTAGTTTATATACGGTCTCGAATTAGAATATCGTTTTTAGTAAAATTTTTATAATTTTTAAAGCGTTAAGCGTAATTAATTTTATTAGAATTATAATTTTACTTAATTATAATAGTAAGATTAGAAGCTAGGATACTAGCTTCCTCTTTTTAAACTTCTTCGTCTTTATCGGTAATCTCGAAATTAGAAACTTAAATTGCGGCTAGGGCGGTATTGCGAATTGCGGCCTATTTAATAGTAGAATTATTTCCTAAAATTAAAATATATATAATAATTTTATTAGCGAATTTAGTAAATACTTCGCGGGTAATATTAATACGACGAAGGGAATTGGCTTTGAATTTATAATTTTCGAATTCGATTTCGAAGGGTTTAGTAATTTCCTTATTTTTTTTAAATAAATAGGATTTAAACTTAAAGCCCTAAATAAAGCCGAATAATTCCTTATTCTAATCCCTAAAATTAAATCCTACGTTCAAAATCATTCTATTACTAATAAATATAATTATAACCGTAAGGGTAGTATAAATATCGTTAATAAAAGATATAGTAGATTGAAGAATAAGGTTGATTATTATAAATAAAGAGTTTATACTTTTGAATATAGCGTAGACGCAAGGCGTAAGTTAAATTGTTAATTATTAAATTATATAACTAAATTGAAGGTAGAGATATATATATATTATATACTCTAGAGCCCTCTATAAGAGGGTCTGGGGATACCAGAGTAATAAGAAAACTCTGCAGTCAGACAGGTGGCTGGGAGGCTAGTCCTCTTGTGGAGATACCTCCTAATTGGCCAGATATAGCCTGCCCATTCTGACACCTCCCTTTCTATACCAAATTTCGCCCTGGATATTGTACAACTCATCAACTCTTCAGCTTCGTTTGCCCACAAGAATACGGAGCCCTCCGTTATGCGTTTGCAATTCAGCGTTCTCCTGGAAAAGATGGGATTTGAGAAAGGAAGAAATCGAAAGATCGCAACGAAACATGCCATCATCCGCTCAAAGTCCAATCTGGCAGTTCACCAATCCGCTGGAAAAAGACAGCTCGTGAGGCGCGACAACCGAAAGGTCCAGTTAACCCCTGTCACTCATCCGCGCCAAGCCAAAGGACTACCAAAAGCTCGCCGCAACAGGGGTCGTTCGTAGATCTCATTGGCCATCGGCCATGTCTTAGACAACCACCGAACTTGTCGAACTTGTGGACTGTGGACTGCAACCAGGCGGCTTCTGACGACAGGAGTTCAACGATCGCTTCTGTTCCGTGGGATTCTCTTCTTGAGGTTGAGGGAGTTCTCTCCTGGAACCTATGGTCTACGCTATCTGGTAACGTGATCGCAAAGTGGTGTGAACTGTTTGGAGTTACCATTCCTTTGCGGCTCTGAGTGGGTACGAGTTAACCACACCTCATCCATACACCTCATCCAAGAGGACATCTGCCTTGTTGGTGTTTTCTCTTTGGGTATAGTCTCCGTGTCACTCGGCGGCTGTGCGAAGAATCTTCGGTTTATTATAAGCTTCTTGCTAGACCAGATACGTCATCTAGACGGCTGAGAGGGTGAATCCGATCGGGTTTGTTGCTGGTGGCTTCGGATATCCCATACCGAATGATGTTCAGGTGTCGGCTTGCCGAAAGGTAGATAGTCAGTCAGTCTGCCTACACTAGGTCTCTTGAGATGGCCGACGGGAGTCATCCCTCAGCATCAGCAAGCCTTAGACAACAGTATCATACCAGAAATGTTCACTTCCCCATCTCTTTCCCCATCAACTCTTCCCTCGCCAAGCTAGCTGAGTACCCAACATGGTTTTGTCTTCCTAGCTGCCTCCCCAACGTTCCAAGCTTACCTAGTCTTTCTTCAGCAATGGCATCATTTTCAGCTCTCTTCTTTTGCTGACTTGTCGACACTATCACCAGTTGTTCATCCGATGCTAGCTATCAATGCCACACCATGCCTTTCCCATTTTCATCTCATGTCTAGTTGAGCTCGATCGGATGGAAGACGCAAAGATTGGATGAATCGAACTCACCTCTCCCTCGCCTCAGCTGTCCGTTATCATCTACCTTACCCACCCATCTGACTGTACGATATCCAACCCAACTCCACAGAAAGCAGAGGATACTTCCATGTACCCTGCTCTCCCGTATCCCGTCCCGTCATCGTTTTGTCTTGAACGTAGTGCGGGCGCTTCCATGTCAGCCTAGCTTGAGACTAGTCAGTCGAACTCGCCAGGTTAACCTCGCTTCAAAAAATCCTCGAAAGGCCGAAGCCGGCAAGAAACCAAGACGAAGATTAAGACACCAAGATGTCTGAGATGTTGGGGTAGGGCGGGTGTGGCTGCCTGGTGTAGAACACATGTCTCCGCGCTTGATTGAGCTTGGATCGTGAGTGGACTGTGCCGGGATGATGTTCTACATTCACCCAGAAGGGCAACCATTGTCTTGGTTTTCTCTTTGCTATTCCTACCAGTTTCGCTACTAATCCTCACAGAAAAACTTGTCTGTAGGTGTTTCTAGGTGGTTCTATTGCCGAGTGTCCCTCCGCTCCTTCATTCCCTCCACGGCATCCTTCTGATAACCCAAGCTTAGGTCCACCTATGTCTACTGGCCGGTCAGTTTCAGTCCACTCCACCTCTAGCTAGAAATGATAGATAACATAGGATCTCACTGAACTACGCTAAAAAAACAGTTTTTCAAAACCCTGTGCTCGCTTCTTCCTATCCATTAATCCTCCTCCTCCCCGAACTCTGGGCGTCTCCTTGGCCTATGAGCGTCCATGCAACTTCTACTACCCCTCCCCCCATTATTTGCTTCTCCTCAAGTCTTGTCATCCTCTTACCTTACCTTCCTGAGCTAGTGTCTCCATCCATTCCCTCCTCTCCTTTATTAATACAATATGACATATGTGCCGTTCTTAGTCCCAATTCACCATCGGATTTCGAATTCTTGCATTTTTTGTCTTCCTCCTTCGACTCCGCTTGAAATGACAAAATGAAAACATGGCTGAATTTCTAGACCAGTAGGAATGAGTGACGTCGTTTCGAAAAGATGTCTTAAGCGCCCATTCATGATTAGTTGCAAAGGATGTGACTCAGCCCTTGACTAACAGCAGACTAGACCAAGGCGTCAGTTTGTCATTTATCTATGCATCTGTTACAAATCTCAAAAATACATAGCCTACAATAATAAATGTGAGTGTCGACGATGGATGGAGAATTACAAGAGCAGTAGTTGGCTTCATTTCTTGCTGATGATGATGAAATGGCTTGCTTGCCAGAAAATTGACCTCGGAGTGGACATGCTATTGTGTCGGAGCCGGGTACTGTTAACGAATGGTCTCTCGTCGAACCAGTCATGTAGATTCGCGCGCCCGGAGACTTGGATGAAACGAGCCAGTTATATAGCTGAATGAACCGGATATTAGATACCTTCCTTGGTGCAAGCCCGGATTGTATTGGAAAAGGCGTTTCGGTCATGATGACGGAGGAGGCGACTTGTTTGTTCATGGGTATCTGTGTAGTGATAGGATGACAATCACGATGTTCGGTAAAACATATTGGGACCAGGACTGCATTGAAAACGTTTTGAGTATGACAAATATGCAATATGTAAATGAATTTCAGTTATGTACATTTAGTGCAAAGCGTCTGTATGGTTCAGACCCCAATCAAAACAGCTCTGTTGGTTCCTCCTCACGGAAGGCCATGCTTCCCGTTCTTGCTCTCGTTATGTATTGTGACCCGTGACCTTCTAGGATATGCTCCTTTCTATCCTCTATAGATCTGTCTTGTGACATATTCTGTCTATATGACCTGCATAATAAACCGGGTATATAATGAAAGATGAAAACAAGTTCCTGATATATCTGGTTGTTTGGTCGGTACTGTTGTATCCCGCAGCAGCTTCTTGACTGCTTTCTTACTGTTTGTTTATCTGAGGTAGCGATCGAAGCCCTCAAAGTCCTGGAAATACTCGTCCAAGGTCTTTGGCTCTGGAGGTTTTTTGACCGGATATGATTTCTTCGTGTCCGGGTTTGCATTACCCTCCGCTTCCTCTTGTTTCTGTCGATGTAAATATTTCAGTTTGGTGGCGAACGGTGGCCTTCCACCTGGGCCATACTTCACCCAGAGCCTGCTTCCCAACGCATACTCGCGATTGTGAGGAATGAACAGCTCTGGCTGTGACTCTCTGAACTGGACTTTCCACTTCTTCATGTGGTGGTGATACAGTACGGGCAGACGTTCCAGAACGTGGCTGCCCCATGCAAGGTTACACAACCTAATGGCTTCTTTGAGCGAAAGCGTCTCCCTGATTTTGGGAGGCACGTAATGATGCTGCCACTTCTGAGGCCGGTGAAAGCGTTTGATCTCGCCGGTAATCAAAAGCACGGTGAGTGCTGGCAGAATGGCCTGATGAGCCCAGGTATCGTCCGCCCTTACCCCTCTTTCCTTGAGCATTGCCACTAGTTTGATGCCTCGGGCAAAGAAGAAGTCTGCTGGCTTTGACAACTCTCCCACAGCCCATGGTATACCCCTGGAACTGCGAAAACCCCAGCGGATGATCGATCCCATAAGCTCCGTGTTGAATATTTTGTGCAATGGATGGTAAGGGCTCGTCGTGCTGAGTTTGGTCGGAAGGCTCATGAATATTTCAGACTCCGGCAAATTCTGGGCAATGGCATCGGGGAGATCGGACTTATGGACGCGGAAAGCACCTGCCGGAGGCTCCAAAGCACCCTCGTAATAGCGGACAATATCCCATACAAGTTCGTCCCGCTCGTCATGCAGCCCTGAACGACCGAGTCTGAAGAGAATAACCCGAGATGCCTCAACCGTGAGTGGATAGCCAAGTCGTAAAAGCCGTCTATGCATGTTGGTATAAGAGGAAATGTCCACGCCATCCTTCTCAGGCCGTGGAACTATCTCTTCGCAAATATGTAGTGAGACAGTCTCGACAGTAGAGTCCATCAGTTCGATATTTCCATTGTCCATGATGTCGAAGAAACCAACCATAGCTGAAGCGCTCTTGGCTTCCAAGCAGACCAATAACGCTTCGTTCGCCAATTCCTTCAGAAGCTGCCTCGTTCTGAAATGACTAGCTTCCACCAGGAGTTGACAGAGAAGGAAGTCTCCCTCCATAGCAGCACCCCTCAGATATGAGGAGTGCATGGCAAAATTATCGAACTCTTCCGGATGCATGACGGTGTATATCAGACCCTCGAAAAGCTCTTCGTCGCCAATTGTGGCAAGGTACTGCAGAGTCTGTGAATATGTCGAATCGCCGATACTGATCCCATACTCTCGGAGTAGCGCAATGTAGTGGAGGAGTCGATCGGGAGATGGTTTGCGCCGCGCAAGAGCTTGCAACGAGAGCGGCCCAATCTCTCCAAAGCCGAGAGTTGAAAGTGTACCAATGATTGTTTCGATGGAGAAATCGAGGGTCGCAAACCATCTTGCGCCCAAACTGTCGTTATCTGTTTGATCCCTGATGCCGAACACATTGCCCAGACTTTTGGAGATTTGATAGTCGAAGCTGACATTAGATTGTCGGTTATCGCTTCGCAGAAGCTTTTTAATGTCTTCATATTTCGGAGGCGCAGCTTTTCTCGGTGCAAGCAAAGACTCTTCTTCGGCAGTCAACTTGATCTTCGGATGAAAGGCAACCAAGAACTGCAAGAACGGCTGAGAGGCCCCGGTTGTTGGAAAGTCCTTGTGAGAAAGAAACAGTCGTCGCCAATCACGGGCAATACCTTCCTCTCCCTGAGCAAAGAGGTAGGATATAATTTCGTCGTAAAAGTTCTGGCGAACGCTCGTCATATAAAGTGCTTGGAGAATTTCTCGAACCTTTGCGTCGGAATTAGTGATGAACTGCTTCAGCACTTGGATAAGGGGCTTAGCATCGGGGCAAAACGACGAGCTGAGGCGCAGGTGCCACAATAGAGTTGATTGTATATCTTGTTGCGCGATGAAGTAAGATACAACACCTGCGTAGAGGTTTGGCCACAAGACTCCGTGGTCTTTGTAGAGCCACTCAGCATAGGACCATGCACTGTGTAGCATGAATTGATCGCGAACAGCCGCGCCTAGTATTGCTTGCCAGAATTGCTCAGCAATTGGTCCTTCCACTGTCGTCAATTTTCGCCGTTTTTGCAAGCCCTTGAGAACTGCAGCCACTCCGGCATCCCCTTCGGTGCGTTGGCGGTGCTCTAGTATGCATGACCAAAGAGTGATGTCGTTCGCATACTGTGGCCAGTCAACCAGTCGCGGCTGTCCATCCTCTGGTGTTTCTGCAAGAACATCGCACTGGAAGCGCAACTCTTCGTCGGTAGCCGTCAAGATATCCCAGTCGTCCCGTTGGAAGGGCTGGTTGGCGAAACGAGATGATCGAAAGCCCGGCCATCTTGACAGGTCGTACGTGCTAGACGACGCTTGGCACGATAGCGCCTGGACTGCCGAGGCACTTGAAGCATTCTCTGTGGTATTCCGAACACCGTGGTCTTCTTCAGCCGCCGGACTCTCCAAAGTTGCGTGTGCCGTCAACGACTTCGACCGGCGCGCGCTCGTTGAGAAGTTGACGCATCCTGGAATTGGTCCAGATGCTTGTAAGTGCACGGCGTCCGTGTATAAGTGCGATATGGTGGAGCGGCCCGAGCGAGCTACATGTCGCAGCACAGGAGGCACGCCTCGCATAATGGTATCGTGGCCGCTCGACACAAGGAATCGGGCATATGAGTAGCGGGGACTCTTTTTGGAGGCTTTCTTATTTGAACATATTGTTTCTTTTCTCGTTCCGAGGTCGTCGCTATATCATCGTCGTCGTCGTTCGTATCGAGCGTATGTATCGTGAAGGTACCTGGCGCTGTGTTGACTGACTCGAGTAGTTCTGGGGTATCGCGGTCCCGCGGATGGGGTTGTGAGGGGATGTGGAAACTTGGGTTGAAGCTTTGACATTCTGGAGTGGAGGAGATGCAAAGTGGAGGAACTTGCATGGAGAGCTTCCCTAAAATCATGCTTAGTCATCTCTTATCGCGCTCCCCGGCAGGCATTGTCCTATTGACAGCTTCTGAAGGTCAACATCAGCTGAGAGAGCTGTCACCTGGCAGGCAGGCAGAGCTTCCGCCGTCGTCGGGTGCAGTCTCCATCCACAAGTCCGTCCGTGCACCACAGAGCAAGCCCCGAGCCGAGAAACCTGGAGCATTGAGAGGTTCAAAGCTAACCTTCCGTCCTTTCCACGCATTCGACATCATCACACCCAACCCCTCGCATCAACACCCCCGGAATCTTCCACCCCAACGACCACCGACAACAATTCAAGATGGCGTAAGCTTCTCCCCTCCGACTCCGAGCTTCTCGACGACCCCGACGACCTTTCCCAAGCGACTGCGCGCATTGCGGACGCCCGCCCCAAATGTCCAATTGCAACTGTCGTCAATGACGCACGATTATTCGTCGTACGATATCGGAATCCCAGGCTAACAGCTATCTTTCTTGCCCGACTGCAGCGGCCTCGTCAACGCCAAGAACCGCGTTCCTGAGAAGCAGCGCTACTACCAGCAGGCTTACAAGGCTCACACCCGCCTCTGGAAGATTGTGAGTTGAATTCGACACTCGAGGATGGAGGAGGAACAACCAATGGATGGGAATGGAAGGGCGAGAGACGGGAAGAGAACAAAGAGGATTGAGGAAGAGAGACAGAGACGGAGCTTCGATCGGGACAAGGGCTGATGATGGAATCACAAACAGGGCCCTCGCAGCGGCGTCATCATGACCACCTTCAACCTTGCCATGTGGGGTACCTTCGGCGGTGCGTATATCTTCATCTCTAGCTTACCGCTTCGCCCCTGGGTCATTCCGCTGACTATACAATAGCCTCCATGTACGCCATGGGCCGCAAGGTTCTCGGCTACAACACCTGGTTCTCGGAGGACTAAATTAGCCGTCTTACTACGATAGCCAACGAAGGTATTACTGGGCCATGAGAGAAGCAAGTGATTCCCTTTGCATATGTGTATAGTCACAAAGAGAGCAGCATAGACAGACGGCGGTAGAGGGAAGGCCGCCTTTGGGTGACTCCTCCAAGAAGAAGCAGGCCACCGCGCCAACATTCCCTGTTTGCATCCTGGATCCAACCGACCACCTTTTGGAGCTCCTGTAACCGTGGAAATTCGTGATCCATTGGGTCTCGGCGCTTCGACTACCAAGCTCCAAATACCGATGGCTGCAGCTGGCAAGCCTTTTTCTATCATTACAAAATTATGGCTTTCTTGTTGGCCATGTGGTAGTAGTGGCCGTGAATGCGTAACGAGAGTCCGTGAAGAATGGCAACCCGTGTTGCCTCCTTTCATCCGTCATCGGGGGAGGTCAAGCAAGCTGCTTTAAATTCCCGAGGCACCGGGGGCCTTGTCGTCTTTCTTTAGGCTTATCAGGAGCTCGCGGAAACGCTCCTTGCCGGAGCCAGCAGCACCGCCCTTAGCTCCCTTGCCGCTAACGTCAACCAGCTTGGCAATGCGCTCCCAGCTCGTGCCTCCCGATGTGGTGTCTTCGCGGCTGGCAAGGAACTCCTCGGCCTCCTTGCGGGTCTGGTTGATTGCCTTCTCCTTCTTGTTGTTGTAGTTCTCGTAGAATTCGTCAATGTTCTTCTGGGCCTCCGCGATGGTCTCGGCTCTCTGGGCGGCGAACTGCTCGGCCCGCTTGGCGAGCTGCGCATCGCGCTTCTCGCGCCACTCCCTGATCACCTCGGGCTCTTGCTCCTCCTCGGCGTATGGCGCATATCCAGAGTTGTAGGTAACGGAGGGACCGGAGCCAGTGATGGTGCCGCCGGGCGCAACAGCCTAAAGTGAAGACATCCTTGTTAGATCCCCTAAATCCTAACGCTGGCTGTATCGACAACTTATAAATAGTTGAGGTTCTGTCGTACCTCGTTGCTTGCGGAGAGATCGGGGAACTGGCTCTCGAAAGCAGCATCAGTCTCGATGCCGGCGCCGGCGCCAGCGGAGGTGTCGAGACCACCCCCTAGAAGATCGTTGTCATCGTCAAAACCAGCATCCTCGACGGTCGCAAATTGGTTGGCATCGTCGCCGAGAAGCGCCTTCTCACGCTCGAGGAAGTTGGAGGCGGAGGGGCTTCCGGAGTCCTCCTTGATCTCGGTCTGGGCTTTTGGGGGTAAAATGTTAGCCAGACAGCGACAGCAAGGTAAGGGGATCTCTAAATAATGCCAAGCTTACCGCCGGAGTCGAACTCCTCCAGCGAGGGGAATCTGTCAGCCATGGTGTGTTGGAGGTGAAGCTGACTTTCGGTTGGTTAGGTTGCGGACGGGCAAGAGTTGAGACCTTGACGGGAGAAGCGGATTTCGAATGAAGGATTAGGTATGTCAATCAAAGAAAGTTGCGAATCGAGAAGGTTTGTTTGAAAGTGTCTTGGTGTTGGTGTTGCAATGCGGGAGTCCGAGTTGCAGCCCCAGCGCTCCAGATCGCGCCAGGTTGCGACGGGACGCCACTCACAGCGGCCAGTTTGGCACTTTGGCACTGTCCACAGCGGGCGGCCTGGTCAGGACGGGACCCCCGGCCTCTTTGGCCAGGGCCCAGGGGAACCTGAAGCCGCCCGGAGGGGCAGGAACGACACCAGCTGCAGTGACAGATTCAGGCAGGTTCGACCGGCAGGCAACTCAAAGTGTACGGTCCCTCCTGCACGCCCTCGCATTGGTTGGACGGCAGGAAACTCTAACGTCTGCTTCGTTCCACTTCACGTCGTCAACTTTCTTTCTTCCACCTTCTTCCTTTCTTTCCATCAACAACATCCAGCACCTGTGGTTTCAGTTGTTTGTCACGGAGCATCCAAATCACGCTCATTTGCTCTTCGCACTGCAAACTCTTTCTGGTGACAGCATTGGTAATAGCAGGAAAACGACTCCGGTTGTATAGTTGGACCACCACAGCTTGACTCTGCTTAGTTCATCCTGAGCATTTCATCTTGCCGTCGTCCATCATCAGTGTTGTGTGTTGATAGTCCACGCATTCTGCCACTTGAGCCTGTTTCTCAAAGGGACTTTTCGGCCCATATTCTAGATCACCATTTCGGCTGCGTCTGGAATTTCTGCTATACACATACACACAAACAACTCGGATACCTCCTCGTACTGCTGTAGATGAGATCTGAATAAACCCGACACCGCATATCTAAAGCATCTGTCTGCCCACCAACACCAACTACCTCTACAACCCATCAACAACCCCAACTCATCCTTCAGCCGGCGTGGGTGGAGGTGTTATCAGCCATCAGCAACCACATTCCCAACAAATTCCAACAAATCTCACCTAATCTTTCACCATGGCGTATAACGAGGATGCTGTGCTCTCGAAGCTCTCTGCACTCACAGAGACTCATGAGAGTATCGCAACCACCGCCCAATGGATCATGTTCCATCGGTAAGCTCCCGCTGAGCCTATAACGACCCCGTTTCCCTTTTTGTTTGGTTTCTTGACCGACCAACTGACTGTTTATGTATCTCAGGCGCCATGCTGCTCAGACTGTCCATCTCTGGTTGACTAAGCTGAAGGACCTCCCCAGTCCCAAGAGGCTCAACATGATTTATCTTGCAAACGGTGAGTGCATGTTTTGAAGTTGTCCTGTGTCTTGAAATTTGTTCTGGACACACCTATTCAGTCCTTGCCGTTTGGAACCAAACACTGACCTTTTGCGTTTTTCTTCACAGAGGTTACGCAGCAATCAAAGGCTCGTAATAAGGAGGACTTCCTTCAGGCTTTCTCTCCCTTCATTGCGGATGCAACCGCGTTGTCTTATAAGGGCGCCTCGTCAGACATCCAGAACAAACTCCGAAGGGTTGTTGATGTCTGGAGAGAACGAAAGATTTTCCCACTAGAAGTACAGGATGCTATTGATGCTCGACTGAGAGGTAAGTTTGATATTACTTGTCCCGTCCATTCTTAAGAGGTTACTAACTCGTTACATTCAGAGCTTGACTCGGCCCGCTCCGGTGGTCCAATGTTTGGTTCCTCGTCGCTATCGTCGTCATCGGCTACAGCAGTGCCTCCAGAATTGGCGCCCTTGGTTACCTCACAGCAAGCAGTTACTAAGAGTGCCCAGGCGTTGAAGACCAGCCTCACTACCGCCAATTCGGACTACAGCAAGCTGATGGATCCTGCCAACGCTCCTCCTCAGGCGCCAGTGTATGCTGCGCGACTCAATGGGCTGCTTAAGAACCTCGCCAATGCTGAGGGAGCTGTGACGGAATGCATCAAGACTCGCGAGGAGCTGATCAGTGCCTTGGAGAAGATGCTGAACTCCAACCGTCAAGCCTTGGAAGTGGAGCAGTCGCAACTTAGGGATATCGGCACCCGGAAAACAGCAGTCGAGGAGAAGAAGCAAGCGATTGAGCTTAGCATCATCGGCGGGTTGCCTCACAGCAATGCCCAAGAGCAGGCTACCGGAGGAGAGGAGCGCGCCCCTGCCAGCTCGGATGGTCACGACATTGGCCGTCCCCAGGTCGAAGCTCTCACGCCACCGCATGTCCAAGATCACGACGACTTTTACGATAACCAACCTTCCGAGCAGCAACAACAGCAGCCCCAGAACGGTCATGCCCACCCAACCGGATCGGCGCCCGGGATCGAGATGCTGTCAACCCTCGCTTCACAATATGAGTCTGTCCCGACTCGCGAGGCCAAGAAGCGCAAGATTGACGAGACTGAGGATATTCCTGACGTGGGAATAGATGCCGATGTCGCCGAGATGATTCGGAAGGAGAGCACGGCTTAGAAGACCAATTCCTCGAACGGATCTTCAGTCTAAAGGGTGACACCAGCTCCTTAGGATAGGAAGCCTATTACACTCTGTCCTTCCAAGCTATGTATTCTAATGCCCATGCCCTAGCATGGTGGGCTTGACTCGCTATTGCTGGTTTAGGGAATTTTCATGGCTACATGGCTAGGAGAATAGTTTCATATGGGACTTTGGGTGCGGGTCTAATACCGGGCATCTCTAAAAGAAAGACTGCGCAGATACAGAAAGACGGGCATATGGCACGCCTCAATCTCAGTGGGAAAAGCTCGTAAAGGCAAGTCAATTAGCTTCTTTACTAGTCGTAGAGCTATTATAACTGGAATCAAATGACCTTAAACGTACTCATCAGTCAAGTTCATCATTCGAACAATTGGCTGTTTCTGTCGTTTTTTTCTTTCTTGTGATTGCTGCGATGACGTCCGCAAAGCTACCCCTGAGAGGCCAAGCTTGAGCACAGACCACTTCATGGAAGCTGCCGAACATCGTGAAATGTGATTGTCGGATTCCGGAATCGACCATGACTGCCGCCGGCAATAATCGTGGCTTGCTCCTCGGCGGAATGACGAAATGTGCCGATTACTTCTTGTAAAAGACGCGCGCTTTGCCCTGTTGGGGGAGAGGGACAGTTGAAGCTGAGAACATGGAATCGAAAGCCGCCGTGGTGATCCCCTAAAAACCTTGAGCGCCAAATCGCAGTTGTATGCAGCGCAAAACCGGCGATTGCTCACTGCACTTCAAATCCCGTTCGCCGGGACAAGCATCGACAAGGGTTTTGCACCGACGGCCGAGCCGACCGAACTGCCCGCCCGCCTGTCATCTCAACTTGAGTTTCCTTCCATCACGAGGTAACATCCCCGCCGTCTGCCTTCTCCCGCCTTCCGTCCTCGGCAATAACCTTTCCAACTTCCTCTCCTCCCATCTTCTTTCCCGTTCAGCCTCTCAACAACAAACCCACCCATCTGCGCGCCCGTGCATGGACTGCTACTGCAACGAAACCAGACACTGACTGGAAGCAGGTTCACGCGCGCATGCGTGTTGGTGGTTTCGCAGCAGGCAGTCAGTAACATAGCCCACTAAGCACCGACATGATACCATAGAAACTCGACACCGCAAATCCTCGACACCGCGAGACTAGTAACTAGTTTTCTACTACACAACCGATATATATCCAATACACACATACTCCAGACCATGGCTACGGGGGCAGCGGTGCGCCGCGCCGTGCTGCTCCCTCAATGCGGCGGTAGCGGCGCAGGGCTTGCGGCCTTGCTGCCTTTTCAACAATTTCCCACCATAACTTCCTCGATCCTGTCCGCGAAGTCCTTCCGTCCGTTCCCCTCTCTACCACGATCCACGACGGCAAGACCTTTTGCGACGTCCTCGTCTTTCTATCCCGGTTCACGACCATGCGTACAGTCCCAACGATGGACTTCCCCCTTCGGTATTCTCCGCCAGCTGTCGACATCGCAAGCCCGCCTACGTGAGCAACAGTCGGCCAAGAAGGCTGTGGCAGAAGCAGCGGAAGAAGCGGCGAAAGATCTCAACAAGGTCAAGCAAGAAGCATCCGAAGAACATCTCAAGGTACACGGTTTTGCGAAGAGCGAGAGGGCGCAAAAGGCCGCCCACATCAACATGAGCGCTCGCCTGTCCAAGGATGGCAAGAGTCAGTCAGGCACCAAGCCCGGTTTCGCCGAGGTTTGGCGTCTGATCAAGATTGCGCGCCCCGAGGTCAAGGCTCTGAGTGTCGCATTTGTCCTGCTTCTCATCTCGTCCGCGGTTACCATGTCCATCCCCTTCTCTGTCGGCAGGATTCTGGATCTTTCCACCCAGGGTCCTGCCGACGAGGTTCGGCTCTTCGGTCTTACCCTCTACCAGTTCTTTGGTGGTCTCGCTGGTCTGCTCACTCTCGGTGCGACGGCCAACTTTGGCAGAATCATCATCCTCCGTATCGTCGGCGAGCGTGTCGTGGCTCGCTTGCGCACGCAGCTCTACCGCCGCACCTACGTCCAGGATGCCGAGTTCTTCGATGCCAACAGGGTCGGTGATTTGATTTCCCGCCTGAACTCCGATACCGTGGTTGTGGGCAAGAGCATTACTCAGAATGTGTCTGATGGTCTTCGTTCTCTGGTTAGCGGCGCGGCGGGTTTTGCGGCCATGTTCTGGCTCAGCCCTAAGCTCACGTCTATTATTCTCATCATGGTTCCCCCTATCGGTCTTGGAGCGGTCCTCTATGGACGTACGATCCGCAACCTCAGCAGACAGATCCAGAAGAACGTCGGTTCGCTCATGAAGATCGCCGAGGAACGGTTGGGCAACATCAAGACCAGCCAGGCCTTTGCCGGTGAAGTGCAGGAAATTGGTCGCTACAACAAGCAAGTCAGGAAGATTTTCGCGCTCGGCCGGAAGGATGCCATTGTTTCGGGTGTCTTCTTCTCCTCGACGAGTTGGGCCGGTAACATGACGATTTTGGCCATGCTGATCGTCGGTGGAAACCTCGTCCGCTCAGGCGCCATGTCTCTCGGCGATTTGACCTCGTTCATGATGTACACCGTCTTTGCTGGCTCGAGTCTTTTCGGTGTTAGCGGCTTCTACTCGGAACTGATGAAGGGTGTGGGCGCTGCGAGCCGCCTGTTCGAACTCGAGGATCGCAAGCCGACTATTCCCCAGACCGTTGGTGTTAAGGTTACCTCTGCGCAGGGTCCCATCAAGTTCTCCAACGTGAGCTTTGCCTACCCTACCAGACCTGCAGTTACTATCTTCAACGGCCTCGACTTCGAGATCCCCTCGGGCACCAACGTGTGCATCGTTGGTCCTTCGGGTGGCGGCAAGTCCACTGTTGCCTCCATGCTCCTGCGCTTCTACAACCCCACTTCCGGTACCATCACCATCAACGGCGTCGACATCTCCAAGATGAACGCCAAGTCTCTCCGCCGCCGCATCGGCATGGTTGCCCAGGAGCCCGTTCTCTTCTCGGGTACCATTGCCGAGAACATTGCTTACGGCAGACCCTGGGCTTCGCGCACCGAGATCATTGCGGCTGCCCAGAAGGCCAACTGCGGTTTCATTAGCGACTTCCCCGACGGCCTCGAGACCCAGGTCGGTGCCCGTGGCGCCCAGCTCTCCGGTGGCCAGAAGCAGCGCATCGCCATCGCTCGTGCTCTCCTCAAGGATCCCGATATTTTGATTCTCGACGAGGCTACATCCGCCCTGGACGCCGAATCCGAGACCCTGGTCAACTCTGCGCTCGCCGAGCTCCTCAAGGGCCGCAGCACCACCATCTCTATCGCTCACAGACTGTCCACCATCAAGCGGTCCGACAAGATCATTGTGCTCTCGAGCGAGGGCACCGTGGCCGAGATTGGCAGCTACACTGAGCTGAGCGCGGACAAGAACAGCCACTTCAGTAAGCTGATGGAGTGGCAGATGAGCGGCGGTGATGTCCCCTCGGACCACCGCCCTCCCTCTGGCGACCCTCATATCCGTGAGGTCGAGGAGATTGAGGAGGAGCTTGCGGAGGCGGAGGATGACATTGATGACGCGGTTGAAGAGGCTGAGAAGTTGCGCAAGAAGCCTGTGAGGGAGTAAAGAGTGATGCGCGTGGGATGCAACTTTTTCCAGCAATCACACACACTCCCTCATATCAGATCCCACACATCAGGTGGTACGTGAGGCTGAGAATAGATCAACTCCATGCCACGTGGGACGAGCTTTCCAGTCGGTCGGGCCGCTGACATTGGGGAATATATGATCCCGAGATTCACAGGCCCGATTGGACTCAACAAACTCACGCATCTTCCACCATATATACCCGCCGAGCAAGTGGCCGAAAACACAAAACGTTTCGGCTTGCTCCCATCATTGCTCCATTCAGAAGAGGGCATTGTCACCCCCTTCATCATGTACATACCTTGTTTACTTGCTACGATTGATTGTTATTATTAGCTTCTTTTGAGATTTCCTCTTCTCTGGGGCGTTGTGTTTTCTCCACTCTAGACAACCGGTCATGGATGGTTAGGATATCAGCTACATGTATGATGTATGATAGATCGGATGGTCGAAGTAGAAAGGGCACTTCTGGGGAGGTAAGGGGAGGGAGGGTCAATTTGGAGGAGTAAGTAGGAAGGATAGATAAAACAACATGAGGAAATATCTGGCAATTGTTCTCTTATGAAAGCGACGTAAAGTGAGGCTTATGGCGTAGTGAACCAGGTACAAAATGCAGCGAGACCAAGACACGACATTTTGTTTCAATCTGATCGTTCCTAAACCTTCCGCTGCTTGATCCTCAAAATATTATGGACCAATTTCCGCAGCTTCCGTGAAGACCTTCAGCCAAAGGTGATCGTACTTACCGAAGCCTTAAAGGCCCCTGAGTCGGGTTGTCGTCTCCTTTTCACTAGCGTTGTTTCTAGCAATCCCGACTCCCGACGGAGCCTCTTCAAATCCCAAATCCCAAACAGGGACATGTCGTCAGCGTCGTGGTGGCGAGCGGCGAGGCGGCAAAAACAATCGAGAAACCAGCTCCACTAAATTCTGTCACAGCGATACAGCGCTGTAAACCAAGCTCCATCAACGAACTCTAGGGGCATGTTTGCGGCGGCTTGCCGTCAACCATACAAACTACATTGAATATAGCGGGCATATGTAGTCGAACTTCTACGAAACATAAGGAGGATGTTTTGTCTTTTGGTCCAACTGCCGGTCCGAGTTAGGTATGACTCTTTTTGTTAAGGCCGCACACCGTAACATCTATATAGAGGTGTTAGTGGTAACCGAACAGGCTATTGATGCTACGCTATATTCGGAGCAACCTAGCGAGCCCTGCGAGCGTAGACCTAGTTGTGACTCTTCTTGCTCCTATGGAAGCTCTTGTTCGTGTTCGTATGGAACACCGAAGACTCAATAAGGTATTGTTCGTGGTTTTGGATAGAGACAGGGGCATGGATGCTGGTAGATACCTACCTCTCTAGTTGATGAACCGTACAGAGAATCTCGTTGTAGAGGTGTTTCATATGAAGCCCGGACCTGCCTGCCGCTTCTACGTTTCCCGTTCTTGCACTACCTACCTGTTGATGGATATTCTTGCCGTTGCTTGACTTGCTTTCGAATTGCTTACTTTCAAGTTATTCACATCTCAACATCTTTTAGTTGACAAATCTTACGAGCTTAAGTACCTGCATTACGAACTCTAAAAACCACGCTGTTGCTGTCATACCGGATGAATCTTTTACAATACACTGAAGAGTTCTGGACGACAATAGACCCCACCCCCGCAATCCCCGACTCAGCTCCGGGACAGGGGTTCGACAAGGAACAACAGAACAAGAGCGGGAAGTCGTCTTTATCTTGGCTTCCAAGACCTTGAAGTTTTGTCTTTCTTCTCTCAAATCTTTTCTCTCATACAGCTTCACCTCACCAGCTCAATCTTTTTGATACCCCGTCACTGCCTCCTTCCAGCGCCCGGCAGCTATACACCCTGCAGCGACGACACGCATTGGCACCTCAATTCCAGGGCGTCCACATACTGTACCTCGGGCCGCTAAATTTAAGGTTTTTAGAACGATCCTGTGCTGTGACCCTTCCATTGGGAACACAGAAGAACGGACAAAGACATCATTGGCTGCAGAGCGCCGACTTCGCAACACTGCCAGGAACAACGGGGCTGCCCTTTTCTCTGCGTTGGCTGAGTCACTTACTCAAGCAACACACCTCAGTGGGCAACAGGGTGTCTCAACAGCAAAGAATCTTTTGTTGAAAGCACACATATCGGAGATATACTCGTCCACTCACTCACTCACTCATTCATCCCTGAGATACCCCATACTTTTATAACTTTCCCCTTCGCCCAAAGTTTTCATTCATTACATAAGATTTCAGACATACGCATACAAAAATGACTGGGTCCCTACTACTACAGAACGACAGCCCCAATGGCTGGATCGTGCAAAAGTTCGGTGGCACAAGTGTGGGCAAATTCCCTGACAGAATTGCAGAGGATATTATCAGGTATGGATATATGATGGGATCTGGGTTGTGGTGTGTCTCATATGTGTCCACCCACCCGGCTGCCCGCTTCTCACATAAATGAACAATAAGGACCCTGTGACTGACCTCATCTTTTGAATTGCAGACCATATGTGAAGGACCACAGGCTAGTAGTCGTCTGCTCAGCAAGGAGCACAGGCAAGAAGGTTACCGGAACCACAAGTCGGTAAGTAGGATTGCATCTCATGATGAATCTCATCGCTCAATTTGCACCTTTTCGAAAGGAAATGAGGTCATGATGGCCGGTAGCTAAAACAGGCACACAGGTTACTGGAGGTATTCAAGGATCTCAAGGCCATTGCCGCAGACGCAAGTGACGAGGGGAAACAAGATGTCCTCCTTAAGGACGCCAGACGAGTTATCCAGGATATCTGCAGCGACCACCTCGCCGCGGCCGACCAGTTCATCCAGAACGCCGACCTGGCGGCCATCGTGAAGGAGGAGACAGTAAAGGAGTGCCAGCTGCTGACCGAGTACCTGGAAGCCGCCAAGCGGTTCCACCTCGAGGTGAACTCACGAGCAAAGGACCGAGTCATCAGCTTCGGCGAGAAGCTCAGCTGCAGATTCATGGCGTACCTGCTCAAAGACCGGGGAGTTGACGCCGAGTACGTCGACTTGGCCGACGTGCTGCACTTCGACGCAACCATCGAGCGGCTCGACGCCAGCTTCTACCGCGACGCCGCCGAGACCATCGCCAAGAAGATCCTCTCCTGCGAGAACCGGGTACCAGTCGTCACCGGCTTCTTCGGCAACGTGCCTGGCGGCCTTCTCGACGGCGACGTCGGCCGCGGCTACACCGATCTCTGCGCCTCTCTCGCGGCCGTAGGCCTGAAAGCCGACGAGCTTCAAATCTGGAAGGAAGTCGACGGTATCTTCACAGCCGACCCATCCAAGGTTCCCACGGCGCGCCTGGTCCCGTCCATCACGCCTTCGGAAGCCGCCGAGCTGACCTTTTACGGCTCCGAAGTCATCCACCACCTGACCATGGACCAAGTCATCAAAGCCACCCCTCCCATCCCCATCCGCATCAAGAACGTGAAGAACCCTCGCGGCGAAGGAACCATCGTCAAGCCCGACCCGCTCCTAGCCCCTGACCAGACCCTCCACCGCCATAAACAAAACGGCACCTGCAGCGGCACCGCCACGCCCAACGGCACTCTGATCCCCAAATCCACCAAGCCCAAGCGTCCCACGGCCGTGACCATCAAGGACAAGATCTCCATCATCAACATCCACTCCAACAAGCGGTCGATCGCGCACACCTTCCTTGCGCGACTGTTCGCCATCCTCAACAAGCACAAGGTCTCGGTCGACCTGATTTCCACTTCCGAAGTGCACGTCTCGGTCGCCGTGCACATGGGTAACGCCGAGATGACCAACTTTGACGCCGCCGTAAAGGACCTGGCCGACTGCGGCGATGTGAGTGTCCTGCATGGCCTGGCCATCTTGAGCTTGGTGGGCGCGGAGATGAAGAACATGATTGGTATTTCGGGCAAGATGTTCTCGACGTTGGGCGATCATAGGATCAATATTGAGATGATTTCTCAGGGTAAGCTTCACTCATTAACATAGGTTTTGGGAAGAATGGGTTGCTAACTGTGATTAAACAATAGGTGCCAGCGAGATCAACATTTCCTGCGTTATCGACGCTAGGGACGCCGAGCGGGCCATGAACATCTTGCATACCAACTTGTTCACCTTCCTTGAATAAAGGAGTCAGAGGACAGAAATGTTATAGAGGGTGTGAAAAACTAGGGCAGGGCTGGGCTGGCTTTAATCTTATGGTAAGTGAGCTAGACGAAGACGGTCCAAAAGCAAGAACAGATATGCGAAGACAACGCTGGTTAGACTTGCGAGAGTAGAGTCTTGGAGGGGGGATCAGATAGACGATGGCCGCTGGATGGGGTCCCTACACCATCAGGACAGGTCACAGTGAGGACCTCTTTTTTTTTTTTTTCTTTTTTTTTTTCTCATTTTCATGGTTTTGTATAAAGAGCATGGAAGGTAACGAAAAGGAAAGGGTTCTGAAACAGCGCAATAGACAAAAAGTACAGATCATCGTATTGCACATGAGATGTGCTGGAACAGAGAGCAAGAAAGGGAGAGTCAATATTATCCACATAAGGCTAACAGATCCATTTGGAATACCGAGGCGCCTTTCACCGATACAGGACTCAGTGTCGAGAATTCTTACAATCGTCATACAAACAAGTTCGAGGGCCCGTGATTCTTGACGGCCCTCTCCCATTCTCATTACATTACTTTCTTAGTTCCCTTCCCTCTCTCTATGGCTCGCTCGCCCCTTGTATACCTTCGTGATCCTGGGTCCTGGTCCCGGTTACCCATTCTTCCGTCCCATCTTGCGCTTTCATCTTCCCCTTACATCCCATACATAGCATCTCATCCTCAAATCAACCGTGTTTCCCTTCACCCATGCTTCTTCGGCTTGATAACCAGCAAGATGATCATGCCCGCTATTATAATCAACAACAGCAGTATGATCTTTCTCTTGGTCGTCTTTTTTTGATAGCCCGACGCAACCGTCAGCTCCTTGGCCGCCTCCTTGACGTCCGTCGCCATGCGCTCCACGTTGTAGTCGATCCGGTCCAGCATCGTGCCCTGGTCGATCACCATGGTCTGCAGGTCCCTGAACAAATTGGACAGGTCGATAATGCCCTGCGCAATGTCATCGATCTCGCGCTCGCGCTGCGCTATCGCCTGGTCGTTGCTGTTAAGCAGTTTCTGGTGCGTTGTCTGTTGTAGGGTGGACTGGGAGAAGACCCGGTCGGCGTCGGATTCTAGGATGGAGGCGCTGTTGGAGCTGTTGCCTGGTGGGAGACCGCTGGGGCCGTAGGACGAAACAGGCGTTGAAGCTCGGTCGAGGGTTGGACTGGCCAGGCCACTCATGCCTTTTAGTTCTATAGTGGGTGGGAGTGGTGTCAGCGACTATTCTCCTAAAGCCAAATTTTGGTATGAAAGCGGGGGGCTCACTCTTGAGATATGCGCTCTGCTTCTTTCGAAAGTTGGCGCTTGCCTCCTGGACTCTCGTAGCAAGGTTTATTTGTATGTTCTTGGCCATGGTCTCGTCGGCGCGACTCATCTGGCCATTTTGCTTTCCCTCGCGCACCATGTGCTCGATGCGCTGGATGACGCGGCGGCAGTCGTGGAAGCCCTTCGTGATAGACTGCGTGAGCTGCTCTATCTCACGCTCTTCATCCTTCTTGGTTTCCTCATCGTCGAATCCCGGCAGTACGTGCTTCTGATGTAATCGTTCCAGCTTCTGGCTCTTGCGCGCAATGTCGGCCAGCAGCTCCGATACCTCGTCCGACGCATCCGCCCACCGAGGCGGTAGTAGATCCATTTCGATCACCGCATCGCCGTCGTCGACATCGTAGGCCCCCGCCGATAGAAGGCCGCGCCGGTCATCGTCGGCCGAGAAGAGGACTCCCGTACTTGCGCCCGCCCCGCCGGAGCTCCCGCCGAAGCGGTCGCCTGCGCTCTGAGGGGCATATCGGTTGCGCTGGGTCGGGTGGTGGGCGTAAGACGACCGGTACGAGATATAGCTGGAGTAGTGGCATAGATGTTAACAAAAGACGTCAGAACTTCGGAGGTCAGAAGATTCTCCGTACAGATTAGTGCGGTCGCGCCACATGGCGGACGCCGGAAGGGCGAAAGGGTCCCTTCACCTCGGTTGCACGCCGAAGGCTAGTCGTCGTCCCGATGGTCGGAGATGGGAATCAATTGATGGTGGTTGGTGGTAATGGTGGTCCAGAGGCGGATTGGAATTGGTATGGCATCACATCGCATCGCATGGACACGACTGTGTGAGGTCGAGGTTGAAGTGACAATGTCTCCTGCCCAGGTTGATCTTCCGGGGGAATGTTTCTCGGCCTCTGTCTCTGTCACTAACAGCAGTAGCATGGGGGCAGCTACCACTAACAATGACGCTGGCGCCGCGGCGGTTTGGAAACCACAATGCTGGCCAGTTCCACTGTTCCAGGGATGGAGGGCATGATGACATGGGATGCATGTCACCTGCCGAGCACTTGGGAGCTGCCGATAAGGGGTATCGTTTGCCTGTGTCTCAAAGAGTCGGTCAGCTGGCAGCCTGCGGTGGGAAGCTTTCCGCCTGCCGGTCGACCTTGCCCATCTTTCCATTGGGTCTCCTGCCTGCCATCTGCCTGGCCGCCGTTCGTTCATTCTGCCTGGCCCGTCATCCTCCATGGAGGTGGTGATGCATCCCATGCAGTCGCAGCAGCCTGTGAGACGCCATGGGCTCCGGGGCTGTCTTTAGTCTCATTTTAGCGAGCGTGTTAGGGAGGGACCCCGCCCCGCCTCCCTCCACTGCTTCGCAATCGGCGGCCCCAGCTGGTCATTTAAGGAACGATTTGATTCCACCCCAAGAACGAACTAGGAGAACGGGGACTTGGACCTAACCAACCGGTTTCGTTTCTCTACTACGACCTGGACCTATTCTGCCACTTCTAAGCCAGAACAACCTTCGAATCCTCCTTCGACCATATCCAACCATCTCACACGCTCGCTCTCCTTTAGACTCTCTACCCATCCCTTAATTCTATCAAGATGGTATGCTTATTCCTTAATCTCGGCGCCTCCGGTCGAAGCTGTTTGAGCGCAACAAGAACCCCGCGGTTCAGCTCGAGGGGCAGCGATCCGGCTGTGAAACATGCGATGATCGCTGGAAAGGAGACAACGGGCGGATGTGGATGTGTGCTAACCTGGCTATCAATAACAATAGGCGGATTCCCTTACCGAAGAGCAGGTCTCTGAGTTCAAGGAGGCCTTCTCCCTCTTTGTAAGTCATGCTTCCTTGCGCCGAGCTTCCCTGGTGCTCTTTCCCCTATGTCGCCGTTTGGCGCAAATCGTGCGAGCCTGATGACTGACCCGATACAACGTCATACAGGACAAGGACGGTGATGGTTAGTCTTCCGAATTCCTACCCCCAGATATCCGATCCTTCACATCACGAAGTCGCCGGCAAGCGCATTATATCATGATACTTTGCGAGACGCCGAACAATCTTCACCGCCCGCCCCTGAATCGAGATGCGATGTAAACCCGCGCCGTACCGTTATGCATACATACTGAACAGCTGCTAGGCCAAATCACCACCAAGGAGCTCGGTACCGTCATGCGCTCGCTGGGCCAGAACCCCTCCGAGTCTGAGCTTCAAGACATGATCAACGAGGTCGACGCCGACAACAACGGCACCATCGACTTCCCTGGTATGGAACACTACGACACTCCGACTTGCCAGTTCGCCGCTGACGATACCCTACAGAGTTTCTCACCATGATGGCCAGGAAGATGAAGGATACCGACTCCGAGGAGGAGATCCGTGAGGCCTTCAAGGTGTTCGACCGTGACAACAACGGCTTCATCTCCGCTGCTGAGCTCCGTCACGTCATGACCTCCATCGGTGAGAAGCTTACCGATGACGAGGTTGACGAGATGATCCGCGAGGCCGACCAGGACGGTGATGGGCGTATCGATTGTACGTATTCAGTTCTTGCGATTCAACACGGCTGTAGCTCACTAACACGTCTTTTCCCAACAGATAACGAGTTCGTTCAGCTCATGATGCAGAAGTAAACGTCTTTCTCCTATTATCCGACTCTACGAAGACAGGTTTTAGCGTTCTCTTTGAATACCACAATTAGTTGATATGCCTCCATTCGGATGTGAGGGATAGCTTCTGCTTCCCATGCTTGGTACGTTTGCAAGGATCGTTTGTGTTTTTCGTTGCCGCGCATTATGCTCAAGTGTTTCTCTCCACCTGTCTTCAAACCGCCGAGCTCGGGAGCAGTGGATGATGTTGGTAAGAGATGGACGCATCTCTCGTAATGGCAACCCATAATCAAGCGTTATTTTGACGAAGTGGAAGCCTCTTTTCGCGAGCAAACTAACACTCCTGCCTGGAGCTTCGGGCAACACCCCGCTGTTTGCTATTGAACCCTTTTCAAATGTACGGCTTGCGCATTCACGTCATCAGGGACCACCAAGACCCGAGACCTGTCAATGGGTAGGGATGACGTGCAGGGAGATTGTGGCAGTGCTGTCTAGCGACGCCAACCCAGGATGTATCTGTGGATATCAGCCCTATAGGGATGGCATATTGCGCACTCAGTACGGCACAGCACCTCATGTTACCCATATCATCAGGTTGCCGTATGTATGAGGGATTGGGTAATTGTTGGGCAGAGATGGCTTCAGGTTATAACATGGCTGTTTGGTGTTCGCGACGCCTTCGTCAGTTTGATTAGATCGCAGACCGAAGATGGACCGCTCACTCCTTGCGGTTTCTCTCCCACGGTACTCATTGCTCATGGCCATGTCCTTAGCCCACAAATTGACGAGAAACTCCTTGTATTCCCGTTCAAAGCAAAGTGTTAAGCATTTCTTACTACCAACCTCATACTCACAATGATCTTTAAGCTCTGTTCGTCTTGGTTGATATATGTAGGGTTTTCAACGGGATACAACAATTAAAATCCTGATAGATAGATACCAGGTCATGTCTTTAGGAATCAAGCCCATGACAAGTTGGAGGCATATCCTCAAAAGGAACAACGTCTATGGGAGAGTGTCTCGTGAGGCTCGATATCTATGTAACTGGCAGTATCCGACCCTAACCCTCATTACCCCTTTTCCGGTGAGGCCGTCAGGGTGCCTGACAAGACGGTCTAGGCCCCACCTTCCGTCTCGAGTTGCAGTGCCCAGAGCTGAGGAAGGGAACAGCGTCCAGGGTCCCTGTGGCCCATGCTTTTCAGTGAGTTTGGCGCCTGCCATCGCACCGGCGCCGGGAAGCCCAGCTCTTCAGCGGAGAGGCACCTACCTGCCTGAGGCCACCTCACCGTGCTGGCCGTCACCGTCTTCCACCTTCGTTGGAGGCTTGGAGCGGACTGGCCCGGAGAGGTCGAGTGGGGTGGATCTGGACACGGTTAAGGACGAGAGCTCCAATCAAGCGCATCCCCGCCGGTGGCCACATCGCCGCCCGCCCATTGTGTGCTGTGCTGGGCTTCCACTTAGGTTGTCGTGTTTCGGCCGGGATTCCCAAAGGTTAATCCTCTCTCTCTTGTAATTGTCTACGTACCTTTTCCATACCGTATCGTAATCTCTGCCCATTGCGTGCCTCTTACTTCCATCCGGATACCCCCTTGCTTGAAGTTGCGAAGAACCACCATCAATCAGCTCTTCGTCTCGCAACTCCCCCGCCATCTCGAGAGCTCAGGCATTCGCTTCCATTTCCAGCACTCTGGTCCAGATCCCCTAGACAGGCCCCCTTGCGGGCCCCTAATGATTGCATCGCCATGAGTTCCCGTAAGTGCGCCAACAGCATCGCCATGATCCCAGGACTCGGGCATACCAAGAGGAGACCAAGGCTGACTCCTATGGTTTCTCAATAGTCAAGCAGTTTATTCGCAATGTCCGCGCCGCCAAGACGATCGCCGACGAGAGAGCCGTAATTCAGAAAGAGAGCGCCGCCATCAGAGCCAGCTTCAGGGAGGAGAGCCACGATCACGGAGTCAGGTGCATTTGAGCTGCCAAAGTACCGAAAGCTTCCGAGGGAACTCTGTTTGCTGATCAACTGTCTTGTCATTGTAGGCGCAACAATGTGGCCAAGCTATTATACCTCTTCACCCTCGGTGAGCGCACTCACTTCGGTCAGATCGAGTGCTTGAAGCTCCTGGCCTCGCCGCGCTTCGCCGACAAGCGTCTAGGCCATCTTGCGACAAGTTTGCTGCTCGACGAAAACCAAGAAGTCCTGACTCTGGTTACCAACTCCCTTCAAAAGTACGAGCTTCAGCCGGACGACGACGACGATTATGGATGCGCAATGTGATGCTGATGTTGGACTATAACAGTGACCTTAACCATTCGAATCAGTATGTGGTGGGCCTCGCCCTCTGCACCCTCGGAAACATCGCATCGGTCGAGATGTCCAGAGATCTGTTCCCCCAAATCGAAACCCTGATATCGACGACGAACCCTTACATCCGGCGGAAGGCGGCTCTGTGTGCGATGCGCATATGCAAAAAGGTCCCGGATCTCCAAGAACATTTTATCGAGAAGGCGGCGCAACTACTATCAGACCGCAACCACGGCGTGTTGCTCTGCGGCTTGACATTAGTGACGAGCCTTTGCGAAGCTGACGAGGCCGAGGGAGGGGAGGAGGGCATCATTGAGAAGTTCAGGCAGTTCGTACCGGTACTCGTCAGGACTCTCAAGGGGCTGGCTTCTTCCGGTTATGCGCCGGAGCATGACGTTACGGGCATTACCGACCCGTTCTTGCAGGTCAAGATTTTGCGCCTGCTCCGAGTCCTAGCCCGCGGCGATGGCCATACGACGGAGCAGATCAACGATATCCTCGCTCAGGTGGCGACCAACACCGACGCTACCAAGAACGTCGGAAACTCGATTCTTTACGAAGCCGTACTTACAATTCTTGATATCGAGGCCGATGCCGGCTTGCGCGTGCTGGGTGTCAACATTCTGGGCAAGTTCTTGGCTAACAAGGACAACAATATCCGTTATGTTGCGCTCAACACACTGGTTAAGGTGGTGGCCATCGACACCAACGCAGTACAAAGGCACCGAAACACCATCCTGGAGTGCCTGAGGGATCCCGATATCAGTATCAGGAGAAGAGCTCTTGATCTAAGTTTCACCCTGATCAACGAGAGCAACGTTCGCGTCCTTATTCGGGAGCTGTTGGCGTTCCTGGAAGTGGCGGACAATGAGTTTAAGCCTAATATGACAAGCCAGATTGGTATCGCCGCTGATAGGTACGCGCCGAACAAGAGGTGGCATGTCGACACAATGCTTCGGGTCTTGACGCTGGCCGGTAATTATGTTAAGGAACCTATCCTATCCTCCTTCATCCGCCTCATCGCTACGACCCCTGAGCTTCAAACATACGCCGTCCAGAAGCTCTACACCAATCTCAAGAAGGATATCACACAGGAGAGTTTGACGCAGGCCGGCGCTTGGTGTATTGGTGAATACGGCGATGCCCTTCTCAGGGGAGGCCAGTATGAGGAGGAGGAGCTCGTGCAGGAGGTCAAGGAACATGAAATTATCGATTTGTTCACAACCATTCTCAACAGCAACTACGCTACCCAAGTCACCACCGAGTACATCATCACAGCTCTCATCAAGCTCACCACTAGGCTGCAAGACCCAGCCCAGATTGAGAGAGTTCGCCGTCTGCTTCAGTATCATCAGACAAGTCTGGATGTTGAGGTTCAGCAGCGTGCAGTGGAATACGGCAACTTGTTCTCTTTTGACCAGATCCGCCGCGGTGTGCTCGAAAAGATGCCTCCCCCTCAAATCAAGGAGTCTTCCCGAGTCCTTGGTGAAGCCGCCAAGAAGACCACTAAGGCGGCGGGCAAGAAGACCAACAAAGCTGCCAAGCCCAAGGAAGAGGACCTCCTGTTTGACCTTATGGGAGACACCAACCTTCCATCTCCCTCTGTCCCTAACGGCGGGACGAACAATGCCGACCTTCTTGCCGATATCCTCGGCGGCGCCACCTCGCCTCCCACTTCGACCTCTCCGGCCCCTGCGCAGTCGAACGTTGCTTCGATCATGGATCTTTTCTCGCAAGGACCTACCTCCACCCCATCTCCCGCACCTGCTGCGGCACCAGCGGCTGCTCCATCAGCAGTTCTTGATCTCTTCAACACCACCCCGGCTGCCGCTCCCGCTCCGGCCCCACAAGCGGCGCCCAAGCCCGCTGCGGCTGCGGGACACCCTTGCTACGACAACAACGGCTTGAACATCACCATCCAGATACAGCGAAATGCGGAGGGCATGATCCAGGCCACGGCTCGCTTCCGCAACTCGTTCCCTGGCGGCGCGCTCTCGGCTGTCGGGTTGCAGGCGGCCGTGCCCAAGACCCAGAAGTTGCAGCTGCTCAACATTTCTTCGA
This sequence comes from Sordaria brevicollis, assembly GCA_033439795.1. Lineage (NCBI taxonomy): Eukaryota > Fungi > Ascomycota > Sordariomycetes > Sordariales > Sordariaceae > Sordaria > Sordaria brevicollis. Next base: position 1,311,839 of record JAUTDP010000005.1, read on the forward strand.
CGGATATCGCGCCGGGTGCGGAGGCTACGCAGATGATGAGAGTGGCGGGTTGCACTGGGGTAAGTTTTTCTCACCATGTCACTTCTAATATGTACTGGATCAAGTTGCTAACCTGTTATGTGCACAGCCATTGCGTCTACGTCTCAAGATAGGATATACACATCCTACTGCCGGACAGGTGTTGGATCTGGTTAACTGGACGGAGCCTCAATGAATGAGGCAGAAGCATGAGCCTGGATGAGACGTACGGGGACAAGAAGAAGGAAGTGGAATTATAACGTATAACGTATTAGCTAGTGAGTGGCCAAGTTCACACAAAACAACCCTTTAATTGCAGGGTAACTCGAATAGTATCAGCAAGAAGATGCAAGATCACGGTTTTATAGAGAGGAAGCCCAAAACTTGGCAGTCGGTTTTTGTCAAGGAGTTATTTACTACAGTTGGTTCCAGGAAAAACTTGAACTGCACAAGGTGCCATGCATAAAGCGAGCCTTCAGCTTATACTGCTCTCCTCTTCCATTCCAAGCAACTCATCACTTCAAGGGACGGTTTTTCATGGACATTCAGTTTTCATTTCTCTTCATTATCAAGACATTATTCGCATGTTTTCACCTTCATCGTCACCGCCATCGCTGGTATTATTAACGAGTGTCTTTATTTATACCTCGTTTGCTATCCCATTTCCATCACGTGCCTTTTACGGCGCCGCCCATTAACGCCCTCTTTGTGGTTGTAGGTAAGTATAAAAAATTGTTGGTAAGAAAAAAACACAAAAGGGAAGAAAAGAAAAATTGGAAGGGTGATCTTCCGTATGATACAAGTAAGTTTATGCTTTTGAGTTATCCACACCCCATGCATTCGCTTCCCCAGTTACTGACACCTCAACAACAGAACGTTTAGTTGCCATAAAACCAGTACCTATTCCATCATGTTAGCACTTATCCTCTCTCAACTCCCAGGAAAGAAGGGTAAACTTACTGAGCAGCATACTGCACCTCAAACTCCGCCGGCATGCCCTTGCACGTCTCCGGCGCGCTCCCGCCCGCCGTCTCAACCCTGTACACCTCCTGCAACCCGCCCGTCGCACCAGGTCTGGTCACAAGCTTCAACCAAGGCACCGCCTTCTCCCCCTTTTGCCCCTTGGCGGCCGCCTCGGGAGCAGGCGTCGAGTTGTTCTTCGCGCAGGGGGCTTCGCCGATCTTCCACGCGGAAGCATCCATGTTGAAGAAGGGAGTGGTGGAGTTGGTGAAGTAGTGAGCTCCGGAGACGGCCATGCCCGAAGTAGGGGCGAGGGTTTGTTTGAGGAAGGATGGGGGCAAAGATTGAGCGATGGAGGCCAGATTGGAGAGGTTGAAGTTCATGGAGACGGGGGATAGCATGGCGCCGATGTCGGGGTAGGCGGCGACGATGCAGGAGGCGTTGAAGAGGGAGGCGACGGCGCCGTTGGCGACGGGGAGGGCGGTGGCGTTGGAGAGGTCGCAGGTGTAGTTTTGGGTGCCGCGGCCGAGAGCGACGTGTTTGAGGGTGAGGCCGAAGGAAGGGGCTGGGAGGGGGATGGTGCTGGATGAATCTGTTAGTAAGATGGGAGGGAATATGAAGGTGAAGAAGAAGGGCTTACCTTGTGGCATGACAACCTTGGAGAGATCACATGTCGGTACGGCATTCTCAAACTTGCTTTGTTGGACCTTGACGGCGAGGAGGTTGAAGTAGTCTGATACTTGCTTAAGAGAGTCGGCGTGGACTGAGTTGGCGTTGATCTCGGGGAGTACTGGAGCAGCCATGACGGAGGAGACGCTGAGCGCCGAGAGTAATAGTGAGGCACGCATTGTGATGATGTGTTGTTGTTGCTGTTGTGTTTTTGGAGGCTTGTGGAAGATGAAATCGTAGAGTGTCTCGTTGACCCAAATTATGAAGTCCGCCTTTGCTTGTTGTTGTAGTTGAGAAAACCAATAACCACCAGTGGTCTTTTTGTGTCGATGAGATTGGGTATCGCAATGATGAATAGGAAATCGCCAAAACCCGTAAGAGAAAACCCTGGAAAACCGTGATAGAGAAGACCCAAAAAGAAACAACCCAAAAAAGACTTTCAAAGAAAAAATCCAACCAGTGAATATGCTAGCTAGATCAGATGAAAGCTCGAGGAGGAGGAAGAGGCTCTCGGATATATAAGATATATGAGAACCACTGGTATGGGAAGTAGAGGATGTCGATCTTGACCCTCCATCATCTTCCCAAAAGCGGCGGCTTAGGAGGGCTAAATAGATTAAGACTCGTTTGACTGGACCAGAGAGACGCAACGCTCTTACGGGACGGCGGCACAGAGTACACTACACACCCTCGCTTGCTTGCTGAGTACCTACGTACTCTCAAGATAGAACATGGAAGGATGTGGGTGTGGGTGTGGTACCTCTAGCGCTACGCGGTGCTACTACACTGTACCCTTGACCTTCAAGGCCACGATCTTGGACACTGAGGAAACACTGCATGTTCAGTGGTTCGGTGGCCAGCCGCCGGTGCTCCCGTTGAAGGTCTTCGTCCTTCTCTTCAAGATCCCAGGTCCCCTTCCGTGTCCCCCAGAATTGGAAACGTTGGAGGTTGATTGGATGAACCGAGCGGTTGTCATTCGGAAAGGCAACAGATGGGAGGACAAGCCCCTGTCTGTCAGATCCCCGTCTGATCCACTGCAAGCGCCGGGACCGTGCGCTAGTAGGGGTTCGTTGTGTTAGCGTACCACTTTATATTGTGGTCCCTTGTTCGTCCTACGGTCCTTCCGTCGTCTATCTTCTTCCTCACAAAAGTTCCATGTGCAAGAAGTCGAGTTGACGAGCAATCAAGATTCCCAACCTTCGGTGGTTGATACTGACCTCAACTTGATTGGTAGTAGGTCCGAGGAAATGTTGGAAAGCCATCGTCATCGATTGAGTGTTTCTGGAACACCTTTAGTTCCAATATCTGAAAGTCCGGAAGATGGACGAATTTGACTTTGTCCAACATCACCACCCACCACGTCCTTCATCGTTTCGACCGCGCAGAATCTGGAACGTTTGAGCACTGAAGATCTCTCCTCAATCCATAGTTAGCGCATCGTGCCAGCGTCCCAGTGTTGGAGCCGTATTGACCCGTCCAGGCGGAGTCAAGGCATCGACGGTCCGGGGACCGGGTGTCGTGGCAGCATGGCAGCATGGCCATCCGGTGATCGACTGAAAAAGTTCCGATAACTTAGTAGTGTATCCTGCGATTGCTAGTCGTATGAAGCTGGGTATGTAGGACGGGGAATAACACATGGAGGTCCCATCAGGGTCTTTGACGTTTGAGAGAGGATCGACGACCAGCTTTTTATCTGCTTCAGAACATGTCGGATGTGTGAGCAAAAGAACTCACAAGGTCCGCACTGATGGTAAATAGTAATTTATTTGATTCGACATATGTCTCTTTCTCTTTCTGCTCCTTCCCGAACTTCGCTTCCTTCGTTCTCTACTCCCACACAAAACCAAAAAAAAACTATCTATCCGCAACACTACACGATCCTCCGCGAGAACAAAAACTAACCTACACATAAATCAAGAAACATGGAATGTCTCGAAAGCCGATCTCCCGTCTGCACGTCTTCTTTCTATTCCTGGTAGTAAATCCTCCCACAAGAGACACGGGCACCAAGGACCCCTTGCTCAATGCTACCGGTTCATTGGGTCACAGGAACGAACAAGTTTTGAGAATGTGGGCTAATAATGTAAGGTGGGCGGCTAAGCAACATTTCCCAAGTGGGACGAATTAGTCGGTCTTTTGGCGAGTGTCCGACTCCGACCTGTCATGTAAAGCCCAACGGCCGACCCGCGGTGCTGATGTAACGTCAGATCAGCTCTAGCGAAAGATCAGAAAGAAAGTGGGCAAAAATAGATTGCTTCGTCGTCCTTGCTTATGCCCAACCTTGTTCATTTTGCTTTCTTTTCCGTAGGACATCGTACGGTTTTGATCCCCAAGATGGAAAGCGATAGTTGGGCTAATTATTGGAATATGGACCAATCTTTGGCGAGTTTTGTCGCAGATGGGAGGCAAATTAGGTCGCTCAAGATGGGAGGTGGCATCGAGAACAGAGGGGAAATTATTCCAGGTTGCTTCTTGTTCATGGCTTTCGAAGAAGGTTGGACGGCGAGCTGTCATTGGACACTGATCGATATCGGCTTGGACAAAACTTCAACTTTCGGATGCCGTGTTGCCCGACTGTTCTGCTGTCGTGGAAGGTTACCTAGAGACTTTCAATCTTCGACATCTTCAAAATACAAGAGTCAATGCTCGCGAGGCTTGAGGGTAACACCTTCTTGAATATGAGAAGGTAGTTCCAGAGGATCTTTCTTCCTATTCTCAGGAGGCTTCATTCTTGCTTCGGTAAAGGCGCGTTAGAAACGGACTGGGCACGTGAGATTGTTGACTTTGACCAGCTTTAAGCACCCTAGACTTCCGTTCAATAACAGAAACATTCCCAGCCTTAAATTTCCATCTCCAAGAGATCACCCAAAACCTACAATACCAAGCCAAACATTACAAGCTTTTTTAACCTTCCATCCCACCTCGCCATCCCATCTACAGAAGCCAAGCTTCTCCCAAGAAAACCTTCCATCCGTTCTCCAACTTCCAAAATTCCATGCCACCTCTCTACGCACCGCTAGCACCCATTCATGTACACTTCCGTTGTACCACCCACGCGTCCACCCATCTGGTTGGCCATCTCTCAAAAAATAGACGCCGGCCATCTACCGCGGCCAACCCTTCCACACCACACCCTCCATTCCGATATGATAGATGTCCTGTCGTGGCACCGTTATTTCCGATATCCTACTGTGCTCATGGAAAAATAGTGTCGCCATGGGCGATTCTAGTCGGCGAGATCTCCATATGCATGTGTGTGCAAGCTGAGGTTCGGTAAAGAGCCAAGATAGCTAATCTATCTTTCTCGCGGTTGTGATGGTGGGACTCTGTGGCTTCTACCAGTAGTGTATCTCCGGCTTGCCTTGGATGGATGGATGATGAGCGGGCGGGAGTGACGAGATCTTAGGTTGTTTCTATGCAAGAGGTGAGTTGTTATCACAGATTCACGGCGGGATGGTACTTCCATGTGTTTGCATGTTTGGTTTGCTGGCGTATTTTGATTGTTCAGTTGTTCCAAACATTTTTTGGATATTATACAATAGTGTGCAATATACTGACCAACTCTAGCATCTAGTGGTTTTGCATGTGCCCATCTGACTGACGAGAGGCTTTGCTGGTTACCAACATTAAACTCAATGGAGGGAGGGGACACTCTTCATCAACCACATGCCATCATGAACCAGGATGATAGCGACGGTTTTCGAAGGAAGCTCTTCGATATGGCCAGTCAGGCATGTCAGGCTGGTTTCTCCGGCCTAGTATTCCCGCAGGCGCTCACGGCACGGTAGCCCAGATCTTGGCCTGCCCATAGGACTGACTCTCCAAAATTCCCATTCTTCATCTCGCCACATCCAAGGTTCCAGCCGCCTTCCATGGAAGTACACCCCCAATCATCCACTTTTTGGTACACGATGGCACTTCCTTGATAATCATATGGTTGTTTCGGAACCAGCATGTGAGCGCGACCTCTTTCATCGATCCAAGAAAACCAGCCAGGGCTCAACGCCGCAATATCCGTCCCAGGCGCCCACTGGTACGTCGCAATCTTCTATTACCGCTTCGATATATGCAGTTCCTTCTGCACGTCATCCCCATCACGATTCCTTCCCGAGTGGATGATGTTTGTTTCGGTCCTACCGGTGACTAAACCCTTCCTCACTCCACTCCCCACCACCACTCGCTCCTGATCCTGCTCCCGCCGCCGAACCCACGGCACCCACTGCCGCTGTGACAACATGCTGGTCCGCATCTGCCGAGCCCATCCAGTACAGCGACAGGAACACCAGCAGATGAAGCGCCACGCAGTAGGCCGCAAACAGGTTCCTGCTCGTCCTCGTAGCAAGCACCATCCTCGTGATCGAGTATACCGCCCTCTCCGGCAAACTCATCCGCTTGTACGCCCTAGCGGATTCGCGGCCCCTGAACGCCGCGAAGGGCGATATGTTGGACTCGTACGCCTTTCTGTATCTGTCCAGCGCCACGCCGCCGTTCCCGTCACTGCCGCTGGTTGCGCCGAAGGAGACCGCGGATGGGTTAGGGTTGGATGAGAAAGAGGCCGTCGAGGTGGCCGACGCCATGCCGCCTCCAGCGCGGTTATAGCTAGACACGTAGCGCGTCTTCTCGTAGAGGTTTAAGTTGTCCCGCTGAAGAGCGGCGATTTCCTGTCGTAGTTGGGAGACGGTCTTGTGAGTCTCTGACAGCTCTTGTTCGAGCTGGGCGTTACGCTTCTTGAAGCGGTCACGCTGCGCGGTGATCATGGGAAGAATGCCACCCGCTCCGCCACCAGCAAAGTCCGGCGATTCACGATCGAGACCGCGGGGATTGAAGCCGCTCACAATCGAAGAGGTAGGGGATATCCTACCACCACCCAGCTTCCGCGTAGGTGCGATCGAAGGGGCATACCGGGCAACAGACGCGCCTGAAGGGAAGGCATTAGGTGCCTCTGCTTGAATGGTTGATAGCTCATTTTCAAGCTTCTCATTGAGGTTTTGCGACTTCTCGAGCTCGGCATTGGTCCGAGACAATTCTTCCTGCAAGTCTTGAAGACGCGTCTGAAGGTCCTGGTGCGACACCCGCAGGATGGTCAACTCGTCATTGAGCTTCTTGTTTCGCGCGAGAAGAAGCTGCTCGAGCGTATCTCCCTTTCCTTCGCTTTGCCCCTCAGCATTGTTGCCCGAAACCGCACGCACGGCCTCATCGTCATCACCGGTGGCAAACTCGATGCTCTTGAGAACTTCAAGTTCCTGCTTCACATCATCGTAGTCTGACCATTTCTGAACCTTGGCCTTGAGTGCGTCCCTTTCCTCCTTGAGCAAGCCAACTTCTCTCTCCAGACCTCGAAGCTTGGTGTCCAGATCTCTCTTCAGTCCTTCCTTCTCCACCCGCGCCGCATCCAACTTGCGAATTAGCGAAGAGTTCTCTGACCTCACGCGCAGGTATCCCGGGTCATCTTCCAAAGACATAGCGGGCTGTGCGGAAACCTGCGACTTGGACTGCGCAAGCTCAAGACGCAGTTGTTCGTTGCGGGCTTCCACCTCAGCAAGTCTCGTGCTTGTGCGCTCCAAGTCGGACTGGACCATCTCCAACTCGGCGCTCGTAACTTGCCCGGTCTGTTCCTCGGCATCGTCGGACTTGCCCAATCTCTGGTTGACTTCGTAGCTGGCCTTGAGCTCGCTGAGCAGACGATCCTGGTGCTCAATCTTCTCCTCCAACGCCTTCTCTTTGGCCGTCCAGTTGTCCTGCTTCTCGTCGAGTACGGCAGTCCACGAGGACTCGACCTCCTTGACCTTGGATTCCAGATTCTCCTCTAGCTGCTTTCTAGCGTCGGACTCTTTCTGTAGTCGTGATTCCGTCTCTTCAAGCTGAGATGTGAGTTTAGCAACGTTCTTCTGCAAGTGGTCGTTCTCCTCGGTGAGCTTCGGTAGCGTATCCTCGGAAACGAGCATCGAGTCGACCGATGCCTCTAGAAGCGGGTACGGATCTGGCGCTTCGGATAAGGATGTGTAGGCGTGTAGGAAGGCCGAGTTTACGGACTTGGAGTGGTTCGTCAGGAGGTCGATGAAGCCCTGGTAGGCTGTGGTTATGGATCTGCGTTAGTCCGCCTGCTCAAAAGCCGTCCCTGACATGGGATGGAATGTCGTGTACCTTTAAGCAACCCCTTGATCTCTCCCAGCTTGGTAGCATCGTCTAGCTTGCGGAAGTCCTTGGTTTTTTGCGCAAGGTCTTTTCTTTGGACAGTTGAGTCCCGTTGGAAGGTTACGATTTCGGACGCCGTGTTATCGAGGTTCGAAATTAGGGAGGTGAAATCGAGACCTAGAGAGGTGGAGAGTCAGAACCACAGCCTGGAGTACCACTTGAGGACCGGGGAGTATAGACCGTCGTACTTCTCCATTGTGAGATGGCACTTTGGAACTTGTTTGTCGCATTCGGGGCATCTCCTCCTGCTGCCGCTCCTCCTGCTCCTGGGGCCTCTGGGTTGGTGACGTCCGCCATGGTGTCGTCGGGTATGGTGCCTGCTTGCGCAGTGCTCGAGTATCGTATTAGAAGACCTAGGCCGGCCTAGGATTATAGTTGCATAGAGCTGGTAGTGTGGTGACTATCAGATATCAAAGGATGGTGTATCGATGTGCTCGGGAAGTCGGGAGATGTCAAATGGCAAGATGCGTTTGCGTGGCAGGGAGTGTTCAGTTTACACGCATCATTACAGACACCAGGCATTCAGCAGGAGCCGACGGCCGTCATGGTTCCTGCACCGCTCCGGGCCTGTTGGTCCGGGCTTCATGTGCCTGGGGCTCTAGAGGTAAACCCCGCCCGCGAGGCAAGGAGGACGTGTCCCACAGCGGTCGCACTAACAAGCCGGGCACCTGCAACAGGGAAAGCCCAGCGTCGTCCCCTCCACCAACCGCCCACTGAGCTTACAGGGGTGCCGGGCTGTTAGTTTAGCTACACTACGTAACTGCATGCCTGATGGCCCGGTGTCCCGCATAGAGGTACCTCTATGTGGGAGGTGCCCTCCAACTCCATCCGATCTTCCTTCTCGACTTACAACTTGCGAATAGCTTCAAAGCACACTAAACTCCCGTTACCTTGCGCAACTACGAGGTACAAGTCGCATTGCGCAAAGCTGCACTTTTGGATCCGGCATGCCCAGGTAACAATGTTGTCGAAGCTGCACCGGAATGGCACCCGCATCCGCAGCATCCCCCAAGCCCATGGCAGCTGGTCCATACGTCTTGCGACCCTTGCTCCACGATGTTCCTCTATCGGCTGAGGGTAATGACGAGGATATCAAGATTAACTGCGTCGACTACTTAGGTGAGTAGCTCTGAAGATTTATACGCCAGCCATACTGACCTAGCTTTGCACCCAACCCAGACGGTAACCTTTACGTTGGAACATCTGCCTCCGAGCTGCTCCATTTCTTTCGCATACCGCCCGATCCCAACGACCCGAACAGTACCGATACCTTTATTCTTGCTTCAAGACTTCTTCCTGCTTATTCGGATACCTCCGGTGCGCCCAATGGCCCGAAACCCGGTGTTCAACAGATCCTCTTGCTGCCCCGCGTCGGGAAAGCTTGTATCCTTTGCAACTGGACAGTCACATTTTACTCGCTACCCGAGTTGAGCCCGGTTTTTGGAACAACACAAGTCAGAAACTGCAACTGGATTGGAGGTGTGGACTTGAACGAGACGTCCGATAATTCAGGGACGGCCGTCACTATTCTCCTTTCGCTCAACAGGCGCATACAGGTTGTGAGAATTGGGGATGATGCTCGTGTCATCAGGAAGATTGACTTTGCAGGGAGCACTCTTTCGGTGCGGAGAGATTCGATCGCATGTGTGGCTGACTCTAGGAGCTATGCCTTGCTGGACGTGGATCGACAGCTCAAGATCCCGCTTATGAGCATATCGTCTCTGGATGACTCGGCACCTGGAGGACAGTATGGGCAGACACAAAACATCGCAGGTCCTCCCGAAAACGGAGGTCACTCTAGAAGCGCGTCCTCCGCAACGGCAAGACTTGCGCCAGCTGACTTCCACAGCCACTCAAGAAGCACAAGCTTGTCTGGGTTGATAGGGAACATGCGTGGGAACCAGAGACCGCAGGGAGAGCAGGAGGATCCTGTCTTCCAGCAACCAGGCACACCGAAATCCTCAAACACTCCAGAGCGGAAACCTAGCCCAGCTATAAATGATGCGGACAAGCCATTGCCTCCTCCCCCACGGGATTCGGCGGCATCTCTGGCGTCCCAAGCTTCTGCTGCAGGAGGGATATCTCCGGCACGCGTAGCATCGCCTAAGCCGCAACCTGGATTGGTCTTTTTGAAGCCACATATCGTGTCCCCTACACCAGAAGAGTTCCTGCTCGTAACTGGAACAGGGCCACTTGACCCCGGCATTGGCATGTTTGTGAACCTGGACGGTGATCCTACGAGGCCCACTGTCGAGTTTGAGAGATATCCACGGGAGATTGCTGTTGATGGGGGTTCACCGGACGTCACATCTCCAGGAGCATCGACTTTGGGTCGTGAGGAAGAGGGCTATGTCTTTGCTTCCATGGGAAAGGAGTTCGATGATGGTGTACATCAGGGCTTGGAGATACAAAGGTTCGATGTGAACGTGGGAGAGGACGAGGCAGAAAAGTTCTGGCTGGAAGTACCTAGCAAGGACGACTCAGCTACTCCTGCTACCAGTACTCCTATAGGCATCAGATCCCTTTTGGCCAGTGAAGAGATGCAGTTTGAGGAGGTAGTTAAAAGGCTTTGCCAAAGGAGATTTTCGCCGTTCAACGGGGGTACCGCAACACCCGCTGTGTCCACAAAGGGGGCCGACTCGCGTACGCGATCCTCCATGGAGCGGCTAGCACGGGAGAAGGAGTCATTCGATCGAGACCTCGCATCCGAAGAGGAACCGCTGCCGGAAAACTGGGAGACAATACGTAATAGAGAGAACGAAGAATTCGTACGTGTGCTTGCCAAAGGCTCCTCGCGCCTTGCAGTCTGGACAGGGGCAAACATATGGTGGGCGGTTCGAAACCCTCTGTTGCTTCAGTTGGAATCGAGCCTGGAGTTGGCAACGTCTAAAGAACAAAAGAGCAGCTCGGACAGCTCGGAACAGAAGAACCAACTCCTCAGCCTTATAAAAACCATCAATAACCGGGTGCCCAAGACTGAGCTCGAGTTCATGACTCTCGGATACGTCAAGCAAAGGGCCAGCATCATGCTTGTGGCTTATTTTCTCAGCTGTGCCGAATCCCCATTCAGCGACTTTGAAACAAGGCAGATGGAAGCAAGTCTTCTAGACGGTGACCTAGATGCAAGAGTCGTCCTGTCCCTTATTCCCGCTCTTCGGAACGAGATCGTCATGGGCCAGAAGGGGATCTGGGTCTATGGGGGCATCAAGTCTCTTGTCGAAGAATACATCGCAGCGGAGAAGGACAAGGCAGTTACGCAGACGGTTGAGTCGCTGCCTCGACATGTGCTCGACTTCTTACGTCGGTTCCTCACTGCTTGGAGAAACAAAAAGGGATTTGGCAGCATCTCCGCCGAAATCTTCCGGACAGTGGATGCGTCCCTGTTACTAGTACTCCTAGAGCTGGACAAAAACACGCCCGCGGGTAAGTCTGGCGAGCCTGGTTCACCTCGAAAGGAACTGTACGAGCTCGTGGACCATGGAGTCGACTGTTTCGATAGAGCAGTAAGTCTGCTGAAGGGATATCGTCGCCTATATGTTCTCAGTCGGCTCTATCAGCAACGTAAGCTCTCCCCATACGTGCTCAAAACATGGAGGCGCATCATCGAAGGGGAAGAGGATAGAGGTGGCGAGCTGGGAAGCGACGGCGAGCTGCAAGTCAGAAGGTATCTCAGCAATATCAGCAACCAGGAGCTGGTGAAGACATATGGTATCTGGCTTGCTAAGCGCAACCCCAAATTGGGTGTCGAGGTCTTTGCCGACGACAAGATGAAAGCACCGAAGTTGGTGCCTACTGAAGTAGTTGCTCTGCTTCGAGAAGAGGCACCCGATGCAGTCAAATATTACCTCGAACATCTCGTGTTCAGAAAGGGCAGCACAGCCTACATCAACGAGTTGATAACATACTATCTCGACATCGTCATCAACGATCTGCAAAGCTCGCCAGATTCCCGAGCAACCGCCACGGCCTCATACGAAGCTTACCGCGCCTTACGTCCGCCCAAACCTACCTACCGCCAATTCCTAACCGACAACGCTCCTCCAGACGATGAAGCCTGGCAAAGTCGACTTCGACTCCTCCAACTCCTCGGAGGCGCACACGACTACGACGCCGCCGCCATCCGCCAACGCATCGACTCCTCTCTAGCAGAGTTCTCTTCAGAACACGGCGTACCACCACCGCATTCCAAAAAGCAAAATCAACCACAACCACAGCCACAACCAAAACAGCGCCTCCTCGTCCCCGAAGCCATCATCCTCAACGGCCGTCTCCACGGCCACGAAGACTCTCTCCGGTTACTCGTCCACCACCTAGGCGACTACGACTCCGCCGTCTCCTACTGTCTGCGCGGCGGCCTGTCCCTGTCCTTCACCAACACCACCGCCCCTTCGCAGCAACCGAAACAGCCTCCACCAAGCAAAGGAACTCAATCCCATCTCTTCCACGTTTTGCTGTCCGAGTTCTTAACAATCGAAGACGTGAGTGACCGCGTCGAGCAGACGGGCGCTTTACTTGAACGGTTTGGCGGCTGGTTCGACGTGTTGGAGGTCCTGGGCATGATTCCTGATGGGTGGGCGGTGGATGTCGTCGCGCAGTTTTTGGTGATGGCGCTGCGGAAATTGGTGGAGGAGAGGCATGAGAGTTTGGTGCAGAGGGCGTTGAGCGGGGCAGAGAATTTGAGGGTTGGGTATGAGAGTGTGGTTAAAATGGGGGAGGTTGGGCCGACGGTTGTTGGTGGTGAGGATGAAAAGCGTGGCGAAGGAAGACAAGGTGAGGAGATGCAGCACATGGAAATGGGGGAAATGCAGGAGATGGGGGATATGGGGGGGAGTAGAAGGGTAGTTGATGACGATGACGAGTTTGCTTGAGGCTTTGGTTCTTCTCTTTCTGTATATGCTTAGCGGAACTTTTGGGACATGTTTCCATCCTCAAATTTGCAAAATTGATTGTTCTTCGATCGTACAGTTTGTATTTTCCAGGAGATCTGGTCATAGGTGTTTGGGCCGAAGAGAAGAATGGAAACGGTATATGGCATGGTGCTGCCCAGAGGGAGGATTGAGGCCCCGTATAAGGTCCACATTTAAGGATTCCCTTCAACAACGGTTGTATAGTGTAGCGGTTATCACTCCGGATTCTGAATCTCATCAGAACATTCCGGCAACCCCGGTTCGATTCCGGGTACGACCTTCACTTTTGACTTTTTTTCTTACTGCTCCCTTACTTCGAACGTTCGGTTCTTTTTTTGTTTTGGCTCATGTCGCTTTTGTATTTCAGTTGTATTGCCCTGTTCAATTGTTTAAGGTTGCTGTCATCATTTTGCGCTCCACGTCGGGAGTTGTGACGGAAGCTTTTTTGCCTACTCTTTGACTTATGTCCATATGTTCAGACCAATGTTATCCTGGCACGAGTGAAATAGCGCTGAGGAGTCCATGTCGTGTTCTATGACGCTGTTGCTAAGGTTGGATAACCCGTTCCTTTTCTTCTTACGGCCTCATACCTCCCTAGCCTGGAGTACACGCCTTCGGTTACTTTTCGCAAGACCTGTGCCGTTCTCCCGATCCACTTCCAAGAGGTACATAACCTCTCCGCGTTGTCCTAGGTTCGGTGCGAAGCTGGGGGCTTCCAGGATCGCGTCTCCTTCAAACGGATGCCGAACTTCATACTCCGACACCCCCGTATGAAATAATCCAACAGATTTGGAGTCTTCGAGCCAAACAATCGCTTTGCAAAGCATGCCCCATACAACAAGTTCATGCTGCGTGACCTTGAGAACGGCTATTTCTATCTTCCCAGGAACGTCCAAGAAGTCAACAGCGCCAATGACCGAAGCCCAGGACCATGAAGGCGCCGCTTTTTCAGGCGATCTGGTCACGGTCTCGGCATCAACCGGGTACCAGAAGAGGAGTTGGTGAGCAACGTCGTCTCCAAACCACGACCCACTAGCGTATCCGTACGTAGACAAAGCCTCTAATCTCTGCGCAATGGCCGACAGAGCAGGTAGCCTGTCCATCGGATCGCTCACGGCACGACGAGTATAGTTCCTTATCAACCTCTTCCAGGTTTGCACGACGTGTTTTTCCAGCCGGCGATGTGTCATCGTCGGCACTCTGTTACGGAACCTGTCAACTTCTTCCGTGCCAACCACTACCGGAGCCCAGTCAATGTTCACCGGACTCTTCTCAATTTTGTCTCGGGTCCAGTCGTCCACGTTCGGCGAACCGTGAGCGTGCGGCACACCGTAGCGGGTACAACTACAATGCCACCTGGTCTGATGCGTACCAAACTCCAGCATCCGCGAAGAGATCAAGGACTCTTTTCAGTGTCCATCCTCGACGGTCGATGGGCTCGTCCCATTCTTCGCTCCGGTTATACCAGAGCAGAACTTTCCCTTCTGTTTTACCGTCGAGGCATCTGAACGGGATCGCAAAGCTCCCTTCCTCTGAGGTCTGCCGCGACTGGAGAAAGCCGTCGTGGCAGGTCGATGCTCGAGAGGCCGAGATGGTGACCTCGGCGTTCCCGTAGATGTGGCCCATCTTTTGTATTTCTTCGTGCTTCTCGTGGATGTCGTTCTGGATTATGCAGAAGGCATCGACCCAGAGGTGACGAAGACCCAGCACGAGCGTGATGTGGACGGCGTCTTTTACGGTTTCGGGAAGCTCCGCGTGCGGAATATCGACGAGCCACTGGAAGAGGCTTTCGTTCCGGAGGACGTTGGTCTGGCTGCGGCCCCAGCAGTAGCTGAGTGCCACGTAGGGAGGAACGGTAGTCCGCGTTGCTGAAGGTAAATCGGCAGAGAAGTCTACCGGTTTTGACCTCGGAATGGGTCCGTCGTCGCCTGATATCTGGAGCAGTCGTTTAGGATGCGACTGTGTTGAAAACGAATGTTGGCCGAAGCGGTTTGAAATAGGATTCCGAGGACATTCGTTAAACCACTTTCGTATCAGGTCGAGAGACGACTTCGAAGACGGATACATTTTCGGGGGTCTGGTCAAGACCTCCCGTGCGGCAGGATCACTGGGATCTTCTCAGCCTGATAATTCCAATCCACAAAGGGAGAAAGGAAGGAGGGAATATTAGAACTCACCTTTCACTTGCACAAATTACCACTTTCACGGAGTTGGTCCCTTCCTCCACAGAAAGGAAGCTAACTTCTGTTTCGTCATGAAATTCATCACCGGAGTCGTCCACCGGCTCATCCGCAAGCAGATAGTGGCCTTTTTCTTCGGCAGTTTCTTGCTGCCAGTCTTTCTCTAAGACGCCCATGATTTCTACTTCATCTTCTATCCGGATCGGATGACCCCTTATCAGACCTGATGACCTTCGTTTCACATCGTTGGCGTCTTTCTTGGTGCTGGCTCCCCCTTCTTTGCCAGTCCGACCAGCAGGCGGCCGATAAAGCCCGTCCGCCGAGCGAAACGATCGTAACCAAGGGGTATATCGTCCATCAACCCACTGGAGGTAAAGGTGAGTCTTGACTGAGCCATGTTCGCCAACCAAAGCCTGCAGTTGACCCCAACCAGGAGCGTCTAGGACAGGAGGCAGTTTGGCAATCAACCATTTCATAAACGGACATCCATCGTTCTTACCCGGTGATGAGTCCGCTGCAAGTACAAAAGCTTCGTCGTAAAAAAGGTCAAACATGTATACCTCCGCATCCACACCTGTACAATCAAGGGCGCTTCCGTGGAAGGAAAAGAGGAGCTTTGGAGAGAAGCATCTTGCGCAGCTGTGGGGTTCCGGATAGATGTGCGGTGCCATCGCTTGTTGTCAAGTGTATGTCTAACATGACAGTGAAGCCATAGGAGCTACAGATTCTCCATGATAAAGTCTGACGTCCATATCGATGATTCTCCCGTTGAGAGGCCGCCGGTTTTGCGTGGGGGGGGGGGGGGGGGGGGGTGGGGGGCTGATGTGTACCGCCATGAGAAGTCCAAGGGGACATGATGGCACCCAACCATCAGCTGAAGAGCTGAAAATCGGAGCTTATGGAGGTCTCAGGTCCATCATGAACAACGGACATTGGTAGAATAGCCAATTTTGGACAACGATAAAAAGCCCCTCTTTCAAATTTGAAGATTTCCGTACAAGTCTTGTAAAAAAAAACAGAAAGAACCGACAGAGAAGAAAAGGAGGTGGAAAGCGAGTTCACGAAGCAGCAGCAAACAACGAAGTGGAAAGTGCGGGGTACTTTCCTGCCCCAAAAAGGGGGAAGCTCCATACAGAGCTCCATAGCTCTAGAGCTTGCCCCCGCCAAGACCAAGCTGTTCCTTCCCAACGCCCTATACAAACCACCTTTTGCAATGTGTCTTTCAAGCAAATGGCCCGCTGGCCAAATGGTAAGGCGTCAGATTTCGGTTTCTCGAGAGAAAGACCAGAAAGATCTCTGAAGATTGGGCGTTCGAGCCGCCCGTGGGTCGATTATTCTTTTGCTTCTTTTTTGGTTTAGGTGGATGTGTTAAGGAGGTGACGATGTTTGTTTTTTGGGGGCATATTTTAGGCGAGGAGTCTCGAGTTTACCTACATTATACCCCAGAGCTTACGGCAGCTACGTATGTTTCCCCTTGACTTGTGTAGGACTCGTCTGTCTTGCACTTTTGGTTCTCCATTCCTGGCCGAGTACTGCTTCATCCCTTTGTTTTTTTCTTTCTTTTTTTTGGCAGCCGCCTTTACGAACAATCCCGGCCAGCGTGGGTAAAGGGACACCTGCCTGCTATTGTGGCAAATGGGATTGCCATCACTTCTCTTCAACCTATTTCGCGAAAGACGTTATGACTGAGATGTTATGCCAATGATTCTGAAAGATACAGGGAAGGTGGGACGACAATTATCAAGTCCGCGAAACAACTGCCAAGCTCGGAAAAGATGATGAACTTCGCGTTGACGACATATTTGGTTAGAAGTTACATGGAAAAATCTCGGACTCAAGTCACAGAACTGAACTATTCAGGGTATTGCGTCGTGAGAGGTTGTCGCCGGTTCACAAGTTGCCGACAGGAAGGACGATCATGGGAGATCGACAACAGTACCGCAAAGAGAATGGAATAGGCGCGTCTTGGCACCAGTATGTGACGAGGTTGGAATTGATATGATCACAGAACTCCGAATGGGTTTGGTGACAAAATGGCAGCCTGGAGGATGCTGGGGTTATGAAGATGTTGGCGGCTCGGCGGCAAGCTAAAGGGGGAAGTTGAGGCTCGAGGCTGAAGTGTCGATCACTTACCTTCGACCCCAGATGGGACTACGTACCACTTGATCGACAGTTCGACACTTTTGTGCCACTGTCTCACTTGAGTTCATGTGAACGACGAGAATGGCATACCATAAGCTGTGTTCAAGCCTTTTCAAAGATGCTGAGAGACCAATGCGCGTTTGAGCGTCTACTTCGTGCCTCTCCTTAACCAAACTCCGGACTCTATCGTCTAAATAATACAGCAGAAACAACACGGACCTTGGCTCCTAGAGGCTATACCACTGCTTGCCGAGTCGACCCCAATCGCCTGGCTGCTTAGGCAGAAGGATATATTGTTCGAGATCTTCAACGACTAAGAGGTTGAAGGAATATGGACCCGCAACTGTTTCCACCGATCGTCGTTCGACCATAGGAACAGACACGAACTTGGACCCTTTACTCAGCCGTTGCCATAAGGCAGCCGTGATAGTCACAGACGGTTACCGAACGATAGAAATGTAAGGATCGAAGGAGCTTCTCGGCAGGGTAGGGCAGACGGTGATGCTGTCGATCTTGTCTTGACTTCCTTTCTGAGTCCGAGTTTGGTGTTTCCGAGGTCTACTAGGTGACGAGAGACGATGTTCGGCTATCACAGCTTCATGAGGCTCGTCCTTGACAAGCAGCATGTCGACCTGGCGCAAGGAGTCTTAATGGCAGACCCGAAGTGTATATAAAGCTCAATGCCCTCTGGTCGTTGAAGCACCTCATCTCTTCATCAGCATCAGCATTAACAACCCAAACAACAATCCAAAGCAACACAAAAACCACCTCAAACACCACTTCAAAACCATACCCTCAACACCACGCAAGCCCCTAAAAGCAACAATGCAGTTCTCCATCACCACTCTTCTCGCCTTCGCGGCTGCTGCCCCCCTCGCCTCTGCATTCACCCGCCCCAAGGCCAACGAGTATAAGGATACCAACTGGTAAGTGTCACTCAACCATAGCACTCCCGCCTTTGAACCTCTAGAGCAGCAACCAGCCAATCAAGAGACCAGAAGCTAACATCACCTCCTTCTTTCCCATTAAACAGCAAGGACTGGAATTACGGTCACAACTCCTATTTCCTCAACAGCGTCACCATGGACGACACCACCAACTCAGTCTACCTGACCAACGGGAACGCGGCCGAGGGCAAGCCGAAGGTCTGGTACGGATACTCGGAAAAGGAGAAGGACGGCGGTTCTTGCAAGGGCCTCAACCTCGGCCGTATGCCTGAGGGTTGCGTCAAGATCAACGAGGTGGCCAAGCTCGTGGGACGCGTCAAGTGCGTTCAGTCTGTCTATTACACGGGCGTTTAAAGCGGGTGCGCCACCTTTTGAATTGAGGTGCACCAATCCTTATAGGTGCACCAATAATAGGCTTAAGGGAGGATAAGAATGGCGACGATGATTTTTGGGTATGAGCGTTTCATCACGAGTTGAGATTAGCATACAGGTGCCACAGGTTGGAGGGGGAGTGGTGGGCGATACCCTTGGTTCGGTACCTCCTGTCACTTGAAAGTTTCGTTGTCAGTTTTGTATTTGGTCTCTCAAGAAGTCATTCGTAGTTCTCTTAATTCAACCAAAGCTTTGTGTGTTCAACTTTAACGAAACTGGCCGTTGCCTTCGGTGCTCAGGTGAATGAAGAAAGCAAGCGAGCTTGCATCCCCATTGAGCACCGGTCAGATTCCAATTGATGTCAAAGTCTAAGGGGAGTTGTAGGCCATTATCAACATGAAATCGAAACGGTACAAAAGGTAAGGACATCGTCTTTGCTGAGTGTCTGAATGGAAGACAGAAGATGGAGAGGAAGTCGACATGATGATGTCCAAAGGGAAAGCATCCCTTGTCGGTGCCTGCCGGGAGCGGTGCTAGCATTTTATGGGGAACAACACCTTTCCCGATCAGGAATGCAGCCCCCTTTACCGAAAAGCACGGGCCATCTCAGCTCTCGACCAACGCAGCCGAACGCCAATGCATTGAGGCGATGTGGCATTTGGTGGTGAGGCGTACTGGAAAGGTGACAGCTTCCCCGAGAACGCGACTTCTTTCAACTTTCTTGAACCATTCAACCACTCTTTTAATCCACTACTTTCTTCTCCGCCAACGACGACCCCATTTTCTTCTTTAGCAACGCCAATTCGACGTGTTTCTCCTTCGCAAATATCCAGTACAAATAATTCACAATGGCGGACCAAGTGCAAGAGATCCTCGACGTGCCCCGCGAGTTCCTCAAGGACGGCATCCAGTTCATCAACAAGTCCCAGAAGCGTATGCCAACTCCCAATCCACTCCAGCTTCAACTCGACCTTGCGCTACCTTGCCTAACGTGGATGCTAACTGTGGTTCTCTGTTACAGCTGATCGCCGCGAGTTCATCAAGATCTCCCAGGCCGTTGGTGTCGGTTTCTTGATCATGGGAGCTGTCGGCTACCTTGTCAAGCTCAGTACGCTGCCCTCTTTTCCCCTCTACTATTGACGTAAAATCTAACATGCTCGTAGTTCACATTCCCCTCAACCAGGTCCTCGTTGGCGGCGCGTAAAGCAATCTACCACTTTTCGACGAAGATAGAGCGAGAAAGCGGACGAAGTTTGTTTGCACCGAAGAGAACCGATAGGGACAAAGATACCCCATGAATGCTTTTTTTTCACGACACACACATGGACGGACGACGGCAGATCCAACCACTACAACTCGGGAGGTCTTGAAGCCGGGCCAGGTCAAAATGACAAACGGCACCGGGCCGCTGACCGTGAATAATCGGGTATGGTAACAGGAGAGACGGAGGACGAAAAAAGATATCCTATTTGCAGGTCGCTTATCACGGGGTCGACTGAACGCCTGCTTATAATTTCCAACGACGCCTGGGACGGGACGTCGAGAGGCAACTGTATAAATCATTTGATGGCGAAATTGGCGGGGAGGGATCATACGCGGAGACAACAAGTTCTAATACTTATGGGAAATGAAAGGCGCTTTGTTTGAAGAACAACACAACTCTGGACCGAGTTGTTTGCGTGAAGTATGCCAGGTTACGTGTGGCATTCAGACGGGGTGCTTAACAATGGTCCATGTAGGCACAAATCTGAACGCTAAGACGAAAGTGTTGTTCATATAGGGAGAATGATTCCTCCCAGAGCCATTCTTCCCCGTAAGTGCATCTCCAATCCTACCTGGGTGCCACGAGCACTCTTGGAGATCAGATAGTGGCCCGATATCAACGATTAAAGTAGGCAACCACGCAACCTTCAGATATCCATCTTGATCCGACCACATCTTTACCTCAGCCTCGGCTGTTCTGTTGACTCGACCGGCATGCTACCTAGAACACCTTTTTGTGTTACCCATGTGGCTCCCAAAGCATCCTCCATGCATCCTCCAGCATTCGACCAATGAAACGATAAGCAGGCTCGAATTATCTATGATTTCTCTCCATCTTTCGACAGCTGGTACTGCTATATCGTGAGCAGAAGACAAGGAGGGCCTTGCTGGGTACGATCTGTTGTTGGATACCAAATATTCAACCCGTCGATTCCTGCTTCTCTTCCGCATCTGTCAGGTGTCATTAGGCAGATCCAGTCGGGAGTTCAAGTTATTGCCGAGTGGGCAAGAACTGGTCGAATATTATATGGAATCCCACCAGCTTCGCCTCCTGGCATCTCTCTCAATCATCGTCAAGGGCGATTACTTCCGAGCCGAAGTTCCAAACTTTATTGCCTCGACCGTCGACCGGATGAGGATTGGTTGTATTCCATGCCATATCGAAAGCGTCCTCAATGATATCATCCCACTTCACGACCGAGTAGCGTCTGCCTGCGCTCCTGCTCATGACCAAACAGTTCAGGACGAAGGCGTGATGCTGGAACGGTGGCAGCGCTGGTTTTCCGACCAGCAGACCTCTCTGGACCCCTTGGCTGATCTCGCGGACGCACTCCTCGGTTAGATGTCCCTCTTGAAGGCGCCATAATGTCTTGATATGGAAGTGTCATTGTTAGCTATTCTTTGTCTTTGCTACTGGTGTTGCCATGGAAGGAGGAGGAAGCAGTTTAGCTTACCGTGCACGCCTTAATGATCTCGTCGATCTCCTTCTCGTCAAGTCCGACACTTGGGTCAGTCGGATACAACAAGCGGTTCGTCACCTCAAAAGATCTCACGTAGTTAGCGCAGGGGGTTCCTTGATTCTGCTGCACAGCCTCCGCCTGGCTCGGTGCCGTTGTTGCTGCTGGAGGACTCTTTCCCGCAGGACTTTTCTTTTTGATAACTGTCGGCAAGGCTTTCGCCATCTTATCGGTGTTCTTGCTGTCGAAAAAGTGGTTGTAAGTCCTCTTAATACCCAGACTCCCGGAACAAAAAGCCACCATCTTCCTCTTCCAAACCGTCCGCCGCGTCTTGTGCTGCTTCGCCTGCTCCTCATCCGGGTACCCGGTGAACTCGGGGTAGTAGGCCACCCAGTCGTTCACGTTCTGGGGGAGGGCTAGGAAATTCCACAATCTTTTGTCGTTCACGTCTGAGACTAGAGCGTATAGGTTTCCCCTCACGTTGCAGGCTCTGATGCAAACGAGGTGGGATGCCCATATGTTTTCCGAGGACAGTCGGTTGCTGTTGTCGTTGATAGTGGTCTTGGTGTTCTTCGGCGGCCTCGGTGCCTCGTCGATGTCGCTGTCGCTGTCGCTGTCCGGGGAATACAAGAGCTCGCCCACCACCACGAAGAGATCGCCTTTCTTGGTCTTGGCGATGTCGAGCTGCTCGGTTGTCAGCGGTGCTGGGTGACGTGAGGCGGATTTTTGCGCTGACTCTCGCAACTTCGACCAGTTCTCGGCTGCTTTGTTGCTCCAAGTCTGGACTCTCGTGTGCGGCGAAGCTCTGATGATCGCTTTTGGGATACGGTTGGGTAACAGATCGTGGTGCTCATATAGATGGGAGGTGACGGCGATGTCTCTTGGTGGTGGGTTGGGGTTAATATCAATGTCTACACGTATGTCCATGGTGATGTCCGCCGTGATGTCCATTGTGACGTCAAAGTCAGAACGGCCTCGATGCCTAGTTGGGAAGAATCATAGGTGCTGAGTCTGCGTATCTGGTGGAGGCAGGACCGAGTCCGATGGGTGTAAGGAAGGAGCGGCGAAAGATGGCGGTTCGGGGGAAAGCGAAAGTTGGATACCTCAACAGTCGCCCCAAGGACGCAGCGAGATGGTGTAGGTCTCGACGGAGAACGGAGAAGGGAGGAACGAAGGCCTGTTTGCTTCTTTCATGATTGCGCGAGTCTTTTTTTCAAATCGGCCGCTTTATGCGAGGACCGCAACCATTTGTGAGCCCTAACTGGGAATGGGATGAAAGACGTCCATGATGTCGTTAGCCTGGAATTTTTATCACGATATTCCGTGGAACCGAAGGTGATATGACTGAATTCTAGCCCGGTCGGTAAGCTGTTTGATCTTTTATACCAGAGGACAGTTTCCAGGAGGTCGGCTCCAGAGTAGACATCCAGAGTCTGGGGAGGAGAGGTACCTTCCTGGCAGCAACAACAAATTGCATATGTACCTGTTGTTAGGTGCGTGGTTAGGTGCGTGCGAAATCAGACAAAAAGGAGAAGCCATCGTTCATCTCGAACGACCTCCGAATTGTTGAGACTGAATGAACAAGAAATTAATGTGTTGCATGTTTTGGAAATCAACAGTGTCCATCATGAATTCCACTTAGATGTCGACGATATTCTTGCTGAAATCCTTTCCGCATACCCGCTCCAACTTTCGACTTGAAGGGTTACATGTCTGTTGATTTCGTTCAGCCCAAGGAGATAACAAAAATGAAAAGGGCCAAGTCTATCCACGAAATACTTGAAGATACTTGGGCATATGAAGAAGCAAAAAAATGCAAAAGGAATTGACTGAAGCGTGATTCGAACACGCGCCTCTTTCGAGACTAGAATGCACCTCACCTTGTGGTAAAGAAGAACTTGGTTCTTGAGTTCTTGAGTCTAGCGCCTTAGACCGCTCGGCCATCCAGCCATTGGAAGATTGTTGAAAATGTGTGCCAGATTAGTGCTTACGTAGACGACATCTACGCCAACCAGCACTACCCTTTCCTCCCGCTGCTACCTCTTCTCTCTCTTTTCCCATGGTCTTTTCATTGGAGCTGCTATGGCATGTTCTTGACAAGTTTGGCGTGATTCCATCTATCCTGTTGTTCGAACCTGGGCTCTTACCTGCCTCAAGTGTGCATCGACAACTGTGGTGATCGCATGTGCAAGTGCAACCCCTCAGTAGCTTCCTGCGGACCACTGCAGCAATGCGAAAGTGAAAGGCTCTTTCCCGATTCTTAAAAGGTGCTCAGAAGAAATATGATCTTGTTTTCGATCACCCCACATTTTCTGATACGAATTGGAAGGCACCGAGATCACTGCAGCCATGTGTGTGAATTAAGTTGTGAAATCCAAAAGAGTCTCTGCGTCCGAGGCAATGACGAGTTGCAGACTGGATTGAAACCAGGCACAACGAACAGGCCCGAGCCCCGGGCCCCAATCTTGGCTGGTAGCGTAGCGGCCGCATTGCGTCCCGCTTTCCCCCCCTGCTAGATCACAGCTTCCCAGAACCCACCACTGCAGGTCCCGTATCATCTCAACAACAAAACAAAACAACAGCTTTTAGACTTTTTTCTGTCGAGATTTTCTTTTGCTGATATTCTTTTCACTCCTTCCTCTCTTTCTCTTAATCCTTAATATCTCAGTCAATCCGTCACAATGGCCGCCACCACAAATCAGCCAACACAAACCGGCCAGGAGGAGGTTACTGACCTCAGTAAGCAATATGATACCCCAATGGGCCTTGCCCACTCGACAATGCAGGCCCTGAAGGATCGTATCAAGCTTCATTATGATCTTGCGAGCGACTATTATCTCAACCTATGGTGTGTTCTCAAACCTTTCACTCTGCAATTTCTTGACGGAGTTGGAGTGGCATGTAGCTTGTGAAAGGACAAACGGGCAGCCTTCACCAAACCCCTCAAACGGAACTCAATAACACCAGGACTGAGTACCAAAGACTGACATCATGACAGGGGAGAGCATATTCACCATGGCTACTGGGCCACGGATGAGGCCAAGGCCAAGGACACTAAGGAGGTTGCTCAGGTCAATCTGATCCGCCTTCTCCTTGAGATCTCCAAGCTTCCAGAGGGCGCTCGTGTTCTCGATACTGGTTGCGGCATTGGCGGCACCTCACGCTTCCTCGCCTCCGAGTTGGGATGTACCGTAACAGGCATCACCATCTCCACCAAGCAGGTTGAGATGGCCACCAGGTTGACCAAGACTGAGGCCGCCAAGCAGATCCAGGGCGATGACAAGACTGTCACTCCTGATGCGGATGGCTTCATTGCACTCGGAAAGGGCAAGGTTAGGTTCATTGAACTTGACGCGGAGAAGATGGGCGAGTATTTCGCTTCGGATGCTGGCGCCTTCGACGCTGTCTGGATCAGCGAAGCCTTGAGCCACTTCCCCAACAAGGCTCTTTTCTTCCAGAACGCCTTCAAGGTCCTTAAGCAGGGCGGCAAGCTGGTTCTTGCCGACTGGTTCAAGGGCGAAGGACTCGACCAGACACAGTTTGATAATGACATCAAGCCCATCGAAGGTGAGCTATTACGCGAGGGAGACCCCGTCATTTACTTCACAATAACTAACACCAAGTAATACAGACGGCATGCTGCTTCCGCCTCTTTGCACTCAGCCCGACTATGTCAAGTTCGCTACAGATGCTGGACTCAAGGTCTTCCACAAGCCCAAGGATATCAGCAAGGATGTCAGCAAGACATGGTCAGTGAAACTCTCCAAAACCCAATTTGGCACAAAACGTCCGTGATTCTAACAGTGTTATAGGGACATCTCGTGGTCGCTGGTACAGAACCCTTCTCTGTGGGCGTTTGCCTTTAGCCAGGGCAGAGACGGCATTGCCTTCCTGCAAGCCTTCCGTGCGATGAGGAGAGGCTATTCCAATGGCAGCTTCCGCTATGCCGTCATGTCGTTCCAAAAGTAGAATTGAACGACAAAAGCAAAAGAGTAAGAAAAGACCCAGTCGTTCGATTGATTTCTCGCCGTGTTGTGTTAGCTTGTGAACGGTATCTCTGTCTTTGCCATCTTAGCAGATGACTGGTGGCCGGCATGACTTTGTCGTGCGAATATCCCTCCGAGGACCTGGTCTGTCTCTTCCACGCCCACTAAAAGCCCTCACCAGATCATGTTGAGATGCCGTCAGTTGATTTCTTGAGGACAATCGAGAAACATATAAAAGGAATTGTAGTCATAAGTGAATGACGAATAGCACCCTTGCCCCTAGTGTGACTAAAGAGACAAACCTACCCCACCTCAATTGACATGTCCCCGACCCCGACCCCGCCCCCGCCCCCGCCCCCGCCTGTTCGAACCTCTTCCTCCTCCGTTCCGGTGCCGGTCCGGTCCGACCCGAGAACAATCACGGCAGCATGATGTCCGCAACCCCGGATCACCATCACTCGGAGCTCGGCATCCTGGTCCCACCTTGGAACCGTGTTGAAGAAAGTTGTGACTCGGAAACCACCAAATGTCACCGTACGGACAGGTGATCCGAGATCGGTAGGATTTATACCTTGTTTGTTACCTCGGCTGTGTGGAGGTTGTGTTAGTCAAGGATATAAGAAGCGAACATTCCAAACATCTGGAATCA
The DNA here is from genome assembly GCA_033439795.1 of Sordaria brevicollis. Taxonomy (NCBI): domain Eukaryota; kingdom Fungi; phylum Ascomycota; class Sordariomycetes; order Sordariales; family Sordariaceae; genus Sordaria; species Sordaria brevicollis. Next base: position 1,337,584 of record JAUTDP010000005.1, read on the forward strand.
CCGAGGAGACAGTACAGTCACAAAGTAGGATTCTCTTTGGTGAAAATAACTACCATCCATGAGTCAAGCAGCCGGACATAATGCACAGATCGTTGAATCTGGTAGGTACGTACGTGCGTCTTAACGCCGCGTACCACACGGAAGCAAACACAACGAAACACCCCTCATCCTGTGTGTCATAACCATGTACCGTGAAGAAAAAAGGAGGGGTCAAATCCGATGCCGACTTTCCTTTTTAGTACAAACCGCCCAATAGTATTGATTACCAATGACAACGAGATCGTCAATCAAGGCATTTCGTTTTATCAGTATCCGATCCCGTTGCCTTCACGACTCTCATAAGGCAAGAATCATAAATGGGGTCGTTGTTCCCACTTTGTTAGACCTCCAACGACGTTCATCCAACTTCGATCAGCTGTGCTTCTCACTCCACCAGATCGCACATATTCCACGATGCCTCTTCCCACCTCATCCGTCTACCCACCTCCATCGGCCGAGTTTATGAAATGGCCTAGCCGAAGGAGTGTGGTTCACAGCACCAAGGGAATTGTGGCATGCACGCAACCGCTTGCTGCCAAGTGCGGTATCGATATCCTCAATGCTGGAGGAAATGCTGCTGTAAGATCTATTATCCCCCCTTTCATTATGGGCCACGAACTTCTCAATGCTAAAACGTATACAGGATGCCGCCGTGGCCGTTGGTACGCTTCAAAAATCAACCATCCATCGATGACGAAGTACACAATAACTGACCACTCCTCGAATTTCCAGCCGCCGGCATGAACATGACGGAACCTTGCTCAACCGGCATTGGCGGTGACATGTTCTGCCTCTACTACGATGCCTCGAATGGCAAGGTGTCGGCATTGAACGGCTCCGGACGGGCTGGCGGCAAGTGTACGCTCGAGACTGTCCGGAAGAGCCTGCAAGTTCCCGAGGGCACCGTGGGAAAGATCCCCATGAACAGCGTCCACGCCGTGACGGTGCCCGGTGCTGCCGCTGGCTGGGTCGATACTGTCGAGCGGTTTGGAAGTGGCAAGTTGACCATGGAGCAGATTCTCGCGCCAGCAATCGAGCTTGGTGAGAAGGGATTCCCAGTTTCGGAGATGACGGCTTATTTCGTAAGTTTCTATTAAGACACATCAAGTTCTTTCTAAAGATGCTCTCTCTGACAATTTGAATGACAGTGGGGAAAGCAAGAAAAGGGCATCCGCGATGCATCTCCCAACTTTGCCGAGATGCTCAAAGCGGACTCCTCCGCTCCCGACGGCGTCCGCGCCCCCAAGGCCGGCGAGATCATCAAGCTTCCCAACCTCGCCAAGACCTTCCGCACCCTTGCCACCGAAGGCAAGAAGGGCTTCTACAGCGGCCGCATCGCCGAGGAGCTCGTCAAAGTCGTCAACGACCTCGGCGGCCACCTCGAGCTGGCCGATCTCCAACACCACCTCGAAACCGGCAGCGAGCCCGTCGAGCCCATCTCCTTGAAATTCCCCAACCCCCATGGCTCTTCCGAAACTCAGGGTGTCGAACTCTGGGAACATCCCCCCAACGGCCAAGGCATCGTGGCCCTAATGGCCCTGGGAATCCTCAAACACCTCATCGCCCACGGTACCATCCCCGCCTTCGGCCCATCCGAGCACAACACCGCCCCTTACCTACACGCCATCATCGAAGCCCTGCGCATCTCCTTCGCCGACGCCTCCTGGTTCATCACCGACCCCAACGTTGGGTCCGGCGTGCCCACCTCCCAACTCATCTCCCCCGAGTACCTCGCCTCACGCGCCAAGCTATTCTCCTCCTCATCCGTCAACACCGACATCCTCCAACCAGGCGACCCCTACGCCTCCCCCGCTTTGACTTCCTCCGACACGGTCTACTTTGCCTGCTCCGACAGTCAGGGCAACGCCATCAGCTTCATCAACTCCAACTACGGCGGGTTTGGCACCTGCATCATCCCCGCTGGATGCGGCTTCACTCTGCAGAACCGCGGCGCCAACTTTTCGCTGGATGCGAAACATCCTAATGCTTTGGCTCCCAGAAAGAGGCCGTATCATACTATTATCCCTGGTCTGGTCACGAATTTGGCGGATAGTAGCTTGCACTCGGTCTTTGGTGTGATGGGCGGGTTTATGCAGCCGCAGGGGCATGTGCAGACGCTGCTGGGGCAGGTGTTGTGCGGGCTGAACCCGCAGCAGGCGCTGGATGCGCCGAGGGTGTGTATCGGTGCGGGCATGCCGGATGAGGGGGATGTGTATGACGCGACGGTGTATGTGGAGGAGGGCATGCCGGAGAGCACGGTGGAGGGGCTGAGGAAGTTGGGACATAAGGTCGAGGTGGTTAAAGGTATGGGAAGGGCCCTGTTTGGAAGAGGACAGATTATTCGGTGGACGAAGGACGTGGATGGCACGGGGGTGTGGTCGGCTGGAAGCGATATGAGGGGTGATGGTGCTGCTTATCCGGCCTAGATGAGTGATGGCAATGGTGAGAGTTTGTTTAGGTTTGGGCTAGCATGGATTTTAGGGCGAGATGGACATACGAAAAGATTTGGATATCCTCAACGAAAAGCAAACCGACCACCATGCAGACCCCTTTCTTCCTTCTCCATCGACCAAACTAACAACAACCAAACCTACTGCCTCCCCTTCATCAAGTTCTTCATCGTATTATACATCAACTCCGGCACGCCCTTAAACCCTCTCTCCTCCAAATACCTCAACACTCCAGCCCTATACTCCTGCCAACTGATCTCTAGCCCACCCTTGCCCGCCAGTGCCACCAGACTTGCCTGCGTAACCGGGCCCGCATGTCTGGCCCTTAGGCCGTGGTCACTAATATCCATCTCCCCTTCCAACTCACGATCCTCCAACTCCCTCAAGAATGAGATACTCTGCAGGCACAACACCGGACTGTGACTGAGCCCGAATACCGATCCCAATACCAAGTCCCCATCGGGCTCCACCTTCTTCAGGTACCCCCTCAATGCCGCCTCCAGTGCTCTGGGAACAAGACATCCCTTGGCGTTGGCGTCGCTTACGGCAAACGCCCGACCGCGCCAGAGGACATTGCACAGATCCATCAGGAAGGCGTTGAAAGTGGTGATTTGTTGCCTCTCCTCCGCGAATAATGATCTGGCCGACGGGGAAGTCGAAACCATGACGGACTCCCATGCGCGCTTGTAGGTGGCGAGGATGCCACACAGGCGGGAGACGACCTCGAGTGAGTGCGAAAAGTGGAGGGTGTAGATGAGTAAGGAGGGCGGGATGGTGATGGGGATGTGTTTGAGTAGGGAAGGAGACGAGAAGATGCGGGTGGCCACGAGGGTGTAGAAGTCGAGGATGAGGAGGTGGGTTGGTACGGTGGGAGAGGTTTGGGTTAGGGTGAGGCAGAGGGTGTTGACGTGGGCGATGAGGGCGGGGATCGACTGCGGAGCTGGCGAGGCGGATAGAGGAGTGGTGGAATCTTCGGGGGAGAGCGAGAGCATGGTGAGGGTCCATTGGCGGAGGAGGGAGGTGTAGAAGATAAGGAGGGATAGTTGGGATTCGGGTGTGTTGTCGAGGAGAACAGACTCCAAGGGTTGGATGAGGGTTTGATGTAGGTCTATGGTGCGCGGTAGGTTAGCTTGGTTGCCTATGAATTTGGTGGATGGAGAGTTAGGAATACCTTCAAACTTCGTGAGCGGAAGGAAACTTAGAGTCTCTATGACGACCTCTCTTTTGTCTTTGCCGTTCCAAACTTGGAGAAACTCTCGGATGAATGTGATGAGGAGAGGTGGTAGTGCCTGCTTTAACGGTCAGTCAAGGCTAATACTTGCCAACGCTTTCTGCTACGAACCTTTGTGTTGACAGCATAGTCATGAATGATGTCTACCATGTCAAGTAGCAGACTTGGGTCGGCATCTCCATTGCGAACATCATCTAGGCAGGCTGTTACCCAGTTGTTCACCCGTGACAAACCTTCGGCATCTGGCCGTAGGAGTAAGAGTTTCTGGAGAAGAGGATCTGCTAAGACTGCCACGAGTTGTGTCGGAAGCTCGATCTTTTCTAGGTTCTCTGCCAAAGCCTTCGGCCCGTTGATTTCTTCTAGAGTGACAGAGTTCTGCATTTCGGTCAGTCACTAAGTTAGAGGTCATTGGCAACGAAAGGCGAAATGGTACTCACCTCCTGAGCATGCAGAGTATGCACAGTTGGGATCAAGATGCCCTTCGCCCCCCTTTGTTGCCGACCAAACGCAGACTTGACAGTAAAGCCATTTCTGACTGTGCCATTTTGAAATACTTCTGCTTGTTGCTGCTGGATCTCATCTAACCTCGCTCGCCATTGCGGATCAGGATGCTTGAAGGTAGCTGCCCGCCCTTTGGCAGCATCACCAACGATGATTTCCGGATAGTAGTTCTTGTAGACTCGAAGCAGGCCTGTGAGGTTCGGATCGTTCCCCGTCTGTCTGGACAGCGCCAGAATGGTCTGGATCCTGAATGGCTTGACATGTTTTCGTCGGGTGATGAGTGCTAAGACATGACATAACTGTGGTCTGATGGCAGCAGTGTCGAGGAGATTGAAAAGAACGCCATAAGTGTGGGACAAGATGCTGGTATCTTGGAGCAAGTGGTAGACCATAATCAGCCACTTGAGAAGAAGACTCTGGATCGGGAATGAGGGCTTGAGTTGGCCATGGCCTAATGCCCCAACTATTTTCAGGGCAGAGTCATTGCTCAGCTTGCCAACCGGATACAGGTTTCTGATGATTGCTCCCTTGGATGCTTGGTCAAGATGGTTGGTGAGAGTGACCAGGTCAACTAGACGGGCGAGCTCATCTGGCAGCGCACCCCTGTCATAGAGCACTGAGGTTAAGCTTTCGACGGTGGGCTTTATGCTGGTTAGTCGGCGTTTGGATGGCACTTTGGAGGCTAAAAGACAATGTTAGTAAGTCTGATATGTCGAAACAAAAAGGGAAGTGCGTACCTGCCTCGATGTCATCCAAAAGAGCGCCGAGATTCTCCTTGTCGCCGACAGGGTCATGATCACCGAGATTTACACTGGTGTCGTTTGAGTTGTGATTTTCGTCAATGGACGACATTTTTCCAGAATTTCCAAAGTGCCACGGGAAAAGTGAAGCCGACTTCCGAATTGCAAAACCACCTGCACCCTCATGCCTGGGCACCTCAAAATTGCGATTCGTTGTAATTTGTCCTTCAAGGCAGGTGCTACTCTGTCAAGTACAACTGGAAATGGGAGACGCGTCGCGGCGCGCCCCACCAAGTAACAATCGTCACCCAACCTAACTGAGCTGGTGGTTGTATGTGGCTCGTGCATTCGTCTCATTTGGGTGACCTTTGCTGACATAATATTATGCCAAATATGCATAACAGTTGTGCACCACCTCCGTTCACTAGTCAACCAAAAGTCCGCCTTGACTGGAAGCGCGTGATGTGATCAACATCCGACCTCGAACGACATTTGATTTTTTTTTTCTAACTCTGAGAGACGACCTTGTTGACGATCGACACACTTGACTCTCAGCAATTTGAAATATCTCTCCACCAGTTCTACGCACTATTGGCACCGCCTAGACAGATTCGACAAATCACGGCGTCCACTCCTTCCTCAAATAAACCCGCCCAAGAGACCGATGTGGGACTCTTTCGCTTCTCGTGTTACACAAAGCACCTCGCGACCAGGGAAAGAGCGATTTTGAGTACAACTCTCGCGGAGTATCCTGATCCGGACAAGTCTCGAGGTTGAGGAAAGAATGAGTGATGACTCGGAATTAGGAAGGTACACACGCCTTCGCAAAACTTTGCTTCAGTTGTCCGGTCTCAGCCCTCCCGTCTAATTCTCATCATCACTCATCGTCAACTGTCGGCATGTTGGCCCTTTCTCATCACAAATCCCACCATGGACGGGAACCCGAAACGAGGTAAACTCTAGGGCCAACAAAGTATCATTTTGACCTTGAGTTCCGACTTCTCGGCCGGATTTCCCCCCACCGAGAAAAGAAGACGCCTCCGGGCCACTGATGATACGACACTAGGTATGTTTCACACCGACAGCAGCACGTCGGTCTATCGGTTATCACCAACTACCTAGCCGCGGCTACTGTCACGATGCAGCAACGCCTTACACAGTGGGAGACGGCTACCCAACTTATATCACGAGGTTCAACTATCAGTCAGCTTGCAGTAAGCGTGTCAGGCTACCGCTTCTATCTACCAACAGATGGCTTTCTCAGCCGTAAGATCGTCATGCGGATCTTGAAAGCAGCAAGTTGAAACTCCAACGGGGACAGTGGGAGTGAGACGTCGGCCTGAGATTCCATTCTTCCCGTTATCCGGCACCGGCTTACGTATGAGCATACTTATACGGTACCTCTTTTGAGGACACTCTTGCAAGCGATGTGAGTTTATCCAGTGTAATTGTTGCTTGCTATTCGGTCTTCTTGTGGTTGTCACCGTCTTGTTGGCCTATTCTTCATGTGGAGTTCAACCCTCTTCACCCCGGCCTCGTCGATACCCTCAACTACCACTAGCGATTTAGTCATCTTGACCTATCGTCCTGTGAATCTTCCTTAGATGCCTCACTGCAGCTTACCTACCTCCATGTATACATTGCAGAACCACTCCCCAGTTCAGCCCCCACTGTCACCCTTCCTAGTTTGTCGTCACCTCCTCGCTTCCGTGCAGGGAGAATCACTGGACATCACTCATTCTCCAGAAGAGGCCGGGTTCGATCTTTGTTCATCACTCGATGCACAATGGTCACACGGTAGGGATTAACATCGGGCAGACTTTGAACAAATATCTTGCTTCACCTTCCTGCCGGGACGAAGCGCATGAAGCTCGGCCCTGGCCTGGACTATTGTTACAAAGACATCTCGGTTCTTCCCAAAAGGCAGGAGGCAGAACAAGGAGCATGATAGCAAGCCGATGAGGCGATATTTCACACCCTTAAGCCAATGGAACTCGGACCTTTGCGCCCGGTGTCATCATCCAGCTCTGTTGGTGCGACTGAACGACAAGACGAATGTGCTTTGTGCATATTGGAACCAGCGGTAGCCATTTGCCGCTGTCCTCGTGTCAGCATTCACCGGCTTAAGACCGGGTCCGTCAGACCTGACGAGGCATTCTGACTTCAGATAGACGGCCTTGGCACGCAAATCATGAGAGCTAGCCTAGCAGCACAGCATCATCTCAACTTTTGCCTCTTGACCGGTGCGGTTATAGTGAGATATGGGTACGTACTATGCCCTCTGCTGTGTCACCGTTTCACTCAGCCAGGTTGCGTTGCTATGGACTCGAAGAAAAAGTTTGTCCTCCCTCCCTCGGTATGGGTGGTCAGCGTTGGCGCGGGCTGCGCTTCGAGGCACCCCTTGTCAATACTATTAACTAGATTCTATAGTGTTCTTCACCCTTGAAGCTACCCCAGTACCGAGTACAAACACCAAGAAGCCCAGTTCCACGGCGCCCGTGCGAGCTCATCGTCAGGGGCTTGGGGTTTCTGGACCATTCTGATATTCTGCCATGGACTCTTTTCCCTATTCCAAACTCTACTGTCCGAGTCAAGCTCCGCGTCCGATTGAGACCTTGAAGGTCGTTGAGAGTTTCACAACCCGCTGTTGCCCCTGCAGGCCCTCCCGCTCCTCGGTCAAATCTTCAAACCGTTCTTCTCTCAGTCCTAATGTGTCAAGTATTGTGGCATCAGACGCTCTAATACAATATCAGCGCATTCTTCTTTATATTACCCCAATTGCTGCTCAGCGCACACCTAAGCCATATAGCCTGCTCGTCACCACCCAATGGGCTGTTGTCCTGCAAAACAACGCCCCTGCAAAGTTCTTGAGCCCCCTATAACTTGCCTCATCTTTTTCTTTCCTTCCTTGTATCTCTTTTAAACGCGCGAATATCCGCAACGGCTTGGTCCATCCGCCCACTTGCGTAGACAGTGGTAGCATGGTATTACCATTACTATCAAATTAAAAGGTAGACTCGACCAGTAGAAACAGGCTTACGTAAAGCGCCCCAGCCACCAGATTCTAGCTGCAAACCTTCCTAATAATCTAGGCACCCCCAACTCGGGTTCTACACAACTCTTCTAAATACACACATCAATTTTAACCCTCAATTACAATATCTATTTTACTATACAATCTAATAATTAATAATTTAATTTACAATCTCCGCGCTACGAAAACTTCAATTATATTAATTACAACCAATATTATTATTATTACTATAATTTACTATATTATTAATTATATCCCAATTAATCGATAAAGAAATTATCGCTAAATAAATTTATTTAAATTTTATAAATAAATTCAAAAAATAAAATAATAAATTTATAACCTACGCTAAGGTCCTAAATTTTATTAATTATATATTAAAAGTATAGCCAATTCCCCTTAAACCTATAAAACTAATTATTATAAATTATATTATTAAATCGTCCGCCCACTATTATATCGAAAAGGTTAAAAAAACCCTTAACGATTTTAAAAATAATACCTTTATTACGCTAATCCTTCCTTATAACGCCGATAATATCCCTATAAACGTAGAATTTACCGAAAAATCCTTAAAAAAATAGATTAACGACGCTACTGCTAAATTTACCGACTTTATTATCGTAAGGCTATAAAAATATAATTACGATATTAATATATTTAATTACCGGTTTAAAAAATACGAAACCTTTTCGAAGTACCGCGCTATATTTACTAAATAAATATATAAAACCGTTTATTAAGATTATAAATCCAATTACCTCTGGAATAACGAAAATTTCCCCTAATAATATTTTACCTTTATTAAAAAATTATAATACCGTCCCGAATAAACCTTTATTAATACCTATAAAGTTTATTGCGATTATATCGATAAACCCTTTATAATAAAGCTTAAAATAAAAATAATTAAGTAAATCGATAATTAAAAAATTATTATAATTAAAGCTTAATTCTATATAATCTTTAAATCCCTATTAATTACCGCTTAATTTTACGACTTTATCGAATATTTATACCCTATTCGATTAAATTAAGCCTCCGGCGCTTCGTATTAATACCGCCTATAAATTATTAATAATATTCTCAATTTTTGTATTTTATCCGGAAATTTCTATATTAAAGGCTTTAATAATAAAATACCCGTAATTATACAAATTAAATCTAATTGTAAAAATACTTGTAAAACGTCCTTTAAAATTAAAAGCGATACTTTTAATAGGTTAAAAAATATTAATATTAAAATAAAAAACGTTTAACCTAATAAACCCCAACGTAATTAATATAAAAAAAAGCACGCAATGTAAATTAAAAACTCTAAATAGAACGGAAATTCATCATCGTTATCTCACTATAAAATCTACAAAAAAAGTATACACATTACTAAATATTATTAATATCTTTTTCTTAATAAGGCCCTAAACCCTCGTTAAAAACCTAACCCTAAAATACAAATTCGGATAATTAAAAACCTTAATAATAATCCAAAATTTAAAAGGGAAGTCGAAATTTAAAAAAAGGAAATAGTTAAATAATTAACAAATCCTATCCCTAATATTAATAACTAATCTTAAAATAATTAACTTTTTAATAAAAATACTACTATAAACCTTATTCCTATCCCTATTTAAATTTATAAAACCGCTATAATATAAATAATACTCTAAATAAAAAAAGGAAACTCTAATACTTACCCGTTCAAAAATTATACTCTTTTTAATTCTAATAATTCTTTATATATATTTAATAAAATTATATATTTCTTTAATTTCCGTTATATACCCTATAATAATAATTTATAAATTAGAAATTCATATATTACAATCCAAAATTATAAAAAAATTAATCTTATTATTAATAAAGAAAATAGGCCTAAAAAATTATATTTCTACGATATAACCTTCTACCCTAACTTTATAACCAATTTTATCTCCCTATATTTATTATATAAATAAAATTTCTTTTAGAACTATAAACCACCTAATAATTACCTTCGTAATATAAACCAATTATTCTTTTACTATCTTAAAACCCGTTACTACTAAACTCTATTTAAAGAACTTCCCTATTTACTTATTTAGGCGAATTTCTACACCTATAAAAATATAATCAACTTCTATACAAATTATAAATATTATTGTAAAAACCCCCTCACCTAACATCTTAAACTAAAATACCCTAATCTCTAAATATTATCCCACCTTTATAATATATTAAAAGCCAAAATCCTATTTAAAAATAAAAAAGAAGAAAACGAAGAAAACCCTAAGACTAAATAATATAATACCTACGCCCAAATAAAAATCAAATAATAGATTAAATGAAAACTTAAAAATAAAGGGTATAAAACTAAAGAACGTTTCGCTATAAACTTTCTCAATTATAAAAAAAATTACCGAAAGTACACTAATACTATATTTATTACTTGTAAATTTACTAGGTATATTTAGGAATATTTCCTCTACGACTAATTCGCTACTATAATCGCAATTTACCTAAACGATTTCTTTACTTTCTTTAAAATATAATTTAATATTATAATATAAATATTAAAATATAATAATAAAATTATAAAATTATAATTACTTCTAAATTTATTAACGTAATGTAATATAATTATAAAACCCTTTACCCCGTATATTTAAATATAAAACGGAGGTATAAAACGCTTGGGAAATATAATTAAAGATAAAGCGCGCGCTATAAATCTAAATATTCGTTTTCCTAAAGATCTTTAACTGGAAATTATTTTTATAGTAATATATTTTAATAATTAATCCCCTAAATACCTCTATAATTAGAAATTTCCCTATAAAAAATTCTATACGGCTATTACTAAGAAAATTAATAGTAATAATGATGAAATTACCCCCTATAAACCTAATATCTCCTACTTTCGAATTTATAGTTACAAAATATTCGTAATAATTATTATTACTAAAAATAAATAAAATAAGCTTTAAAAAATAAACCCTAAAGTATAAATTAAATATTTAATCGGTTATACTTCTATAACCATTTATTAAATTTAAAACCTTATTACTAACGAAATTATTAATACCCGTAATATTATTTTTAATAAACGTACCCTTTTTATTAATAAAATAAAGAAGGAAGCCGAATCCCTAAAATTTACTTTAAAAGAATTTATTACTTTATTAAAAAAATATACCGTTAAAAAATAACTACTAAATAATTAATCTCCCTTTAATTTTATAATTAGCCGTACCGATATAAAAAATATAAATACCTACGACCTTCTAAATTCTCTCTCTTTCAACCTAATTTAAAAAGGGGAAATAATAATTACTAAAAAAATATAAACCGAAGAAGCAATTATTAAAGAAGTAGAGATTAGCGTACCGCTTCTAAACCCCTTTAATAAGGCTATAAACCTAAAAGAAAACCGAATAATTATCGATTACTTTATTAATTACAATTATTTAATACTACTAAATATATTACTACTAATTTCCTTTCTTACAAAAGTATTCGCTATAAATTGTATTAAATATATTAAAAAAAAACTATTAAAAGGTTTCGAGCCTTAATAAGTAATATTTAATATTAAATGTCTTTATTAACTTATAATTATAACGTATAAAAAGAAAATTATTAAAGTAAAATTGTAATATTCTATATATAAAGAAAAAATAATTATTAAAAATATAATTAAATCCCTAATTATTATTAATAAATTCCAAAGCCTCTATTATTATTAACTACCGCTAATACTATGTAATTATAAAAACCTTAATAAATATCCCTTAAATAACTTCTTTAAATAAACCGAACGAATTTATTTCGAAAATTATAAATAAATAAAAACTTAAATAAAAATAAACCGCAACGAACCTAAAATTAAAAATAAATAAATCCTCAATTATATATAAATATATACTTATAAATATTTTAAAAATAGCTACCTTAATAAAATTAAAATTCGTTTAATTATATATAAAAACCAATAAGTAAAAACTATAAAATAAGAAACCTATACTTCTACCCTAATAAAAAAATCCTTTTATACCTTTATAATTATAATTTTACACTTTAACCTTAAATTCATTTAATAAAACGCAATTAACGCCTTCGTAAATACAATAATAAACGAAGAAATCTATATATATATACTACTAAATTATTATATTTAAAGGAAAATACTTAAAATCCTCAAAATATTATATAATCTTTATCGTTCCCTACTACTATAATAATAAAAATTTATAAAAATATTCAAAGCTCTAAAATTCTATATAATCCCTAAAAATCCCTATATTCTAATTAATAATAGTATTTTAATTTTCTATTATATTAATAATATTATTTTCTATTATTACCCTACTAAAGAAGAAATTACCCGGTAATATATAAAGATTCTATAATCCCGGTATAATTTAATTAGAGGAAAAGAATTATAATAATTCCTAAGTATTAAAATAATCCGTAATCGCAAAGCTTGTAAAATCTAATTATCCTAATAATTATACCTTTAAAAGATTTACAAACTCGCTAACGATAAACGTACCACCTAAATCCTAATAAATAATATCGAACTAATATTATATAATTATAAAACCACTAATTAATCTATCTATTAATACTAAATTAAAATCGGGTCTATATTCTATACCGCCGTTATTACCAAACTAAATATTACCTTTACAATTAATCGATTTACTAAATACAATTATAACCCAAGACTAAAATATTATAAGGCTGTAAATAAAATATTATATTACCTCTTTACTACTATAAACCTAACCTTATACTATAAAAAAAATACCAAACTTCAATTTACTTTTAACGCCTCCTTTACTAATAATTCTATTAACCGTAAAAATTCCTAAGGATTTATAATAAAACTATATAATAAACTCATCTACTAAAGAGCCTCCAAATAATTAATAATAATTATTTCCATAACTAATAACGCGGGAATTTCCCCGCTATACACTAAACTTCCATAGTTCATAGGTTAACGCTACTATATACGCGCAATCAATACGTAGTAGGCGTTAATAGGTAAAGCATTTACTATAAATAAAAGCTAATAAATCGTTAATATTAATACTTAACCTAAATAATTTATTAATTAAAATATATATCAATCTTTAACGAGCCCTCTACGCATTACTACGCTACGCCTATAATTCTACGCATTAATAATAATTGCAACTCGTTCTATTTAAATCTATTTTAAATTCCAATCGATACTATACGAGCGTTAACGCCGCGTACCAATCGTACGCATTAAAGGTATACGTCGTATTAACGGCCATCTAATTACTATTATCCCTACTTCGACCTTCGTCGGAAGCGTAATTATATTATCGATAATATAAATAAAACGGCTATTAAAAATACTCATCGTACATTACCGGCCCTAAAGCCCTTATTAATTACCCAAATACCTATTATTAAAATAATAATAAAATCGATTAAATTCTTTATTAATAAGAAGTATCGTACCTTCCCCCTAAATTAATAATAAATATTAAATAATTAAATTCCTTATTAATAGGAAATATCGCACCTTCTTTAATTAATAACGTCCTTAACTTATTTACCCTCCTCGTCCTTTATTAACCTATTAAACGGCTCGGTTGGACGATTTTATTACCCTATTAATCCCTTTCTCCCGTTTTATCAAACTTTTCTTCTTCTATTAACTAATTTTAATATTCTTTTTTTAATTATTAATAATATTATATATCCTAGAGATATATATCCTTATACGCCGTTTCGTTTAATACCGCGATTATTATATTTAATATTTTATTAATATCGATCTATTATTTATCCCTTCTTTTAATACTTATATAAAATTTATTTTAAACTTCTCTACTAACGATTAAATACGTTTAATTATAGTAATAAAATAGTAAAGCCCCGATTAATAATTTAATACCCGTTAAATAATTAATCTTAACTAATTAACGGTAAATTTTCGGTAAGTAATAATATTTATCGAAAAGAAGCGTCCTCGATAATTCGCCGGCCCATCCCAAACTCCCTTATAATAAGTAATTAACCGAAAAATCGAAATCCTTAACGCCCCGAATAAATAACGCTTTATATTCCGCCCTAATTAACTTATAATCGGTAATTTTCTATAAAATAATCCTAAGCTAAAATAGATCCCCCGCGGTTAATGACCTATTACCTACAATATTTTACGGTAATTTATAATTTCTCTATAAATATTAAATAATTAAATACTTTAATTACTCTTTAATTCATTTCCTAAAAACTATCCGCTTTCCCTTATTAAATAGCCTAAAATTACTACCCTTTATTTATTAATAAATTCTACCTAATAATCGTTAAATTAAACTAAACCGTAAAGCGACCTAACTTAATTCCTATTTATTAACGCTACCTTTAAAAGAAGACTACAATTAATACCGCTTAGGGCATTTATAAGTAATCGTTTATCAACTCCCCTAAAAGAATTTAATACCAATCCGCCAATAAATTAATTATTAATAATTTAATTATTAATTACCCCGATAAATTAACCGTCAATACCTTAATTATCAACTATTTCGGCAAATTAACCGTTAATAATTTAATTATTAATTATTTCGGTAAATTAACCGTTAATAATTTAACTATTAATTATCTAATCGTTAAACGTATAGTAATAATCTATAATAAGTACCTTTTAATAATCCGGTATAAATTTTAAGGAATTCCTATTTAGAATTTAAGGATTATTAGTAAACTTTATAACGGCTATAACGGATATAATAAGGAATCTTTCTAATACTAATAATTCTATCTTAATATTCAAAATTATTTAAATTAATTACTTTAACCCTGAAATCGAAATTTAAAATTATAATTCGATAGTTACGGTCGGTAGCGATATTTATTATAAAAATATAACCGTTTTTTAAAACGCTATAATAATTAACGTTAATAATAATAATAAAAAAAACTTTATTAAGAAAGATTTATACTAATTCCTCTATAGTATAATTTAATAATAATATATTGCCTAAATTTCCGAAAAGGAACGTTAAAAGTTCTATAAGGATTTTAATAATTAAAAGACTATTTTATTTTAATTATTTAATATAAATTCGATAGAGGCGGTAATTAAATTAACAGTATATATTTTTTTATACGACGATTCTATTAATAAGAAATCGTTCCGAATTTACGCTACGGTTCGTATATAATATATAAAAGCGTTCGGTATAATTTTTAACGAATAATTTAAAACCTAAATATTTATCAGTATATACCCCGGCTTTTAATAAATATACCCCTAGCCAACCGACGTTCGTAAACTCTATAAATAGATTAATACGGCCGAATTAATAATTAAAATATATACCGATCTATTAAATTATAAACTTTATATAATTATACTAAACGTATTTACCGCGGCAACTATTAATATAATTAAAATTATCGAAATTAATTACGCAGTTATTAATAACGGCTTTAATACCTTCGTAAATTATAATTTTAATTATTCGAAGAATAAGGATAGAGATAAATAAGAAAAAGTAAATAGAAATAGAGATAGGGATAGAAATAAAAATAAAAATAGAAGTAAAAATAAGAACGGAGGTAGAGAAAGGTATAAGAAGGGTTCTAGTAATAGAAGTAAGAATAATTGGAAAAAGAATGGATATCGTTATAAAAGTATAATTTAGAAGTCGGGGCGCCCGTTAAAAAAGTATATAAAGTTTTATAGGAAGAATTATCGCAAATAGGTAAAATTGTGCAAAGGAGTAGATAATTATACAGTAATAGAATTTATTAAGGAAGATAATAGTAATAGAGAAGAATTGGAGGATTATTTGAAAAAATAGGGTTATATTTTTAATAAAAGAATATTAGAAGAGGAAGAAAAATTTATTTATAACCCCGAAGAAGTCGGTAATATATTTATATTTATTTATTCGTCGGCCGTAATAGTTAAATTTCTATATATTTATTAAAAGTATAATAACGCCTTTATAAACCGCAAATCTTTAATAGCCTATATTTTTTTAAATATTTATAACCTATTATTATTAAAAAAGATAATATTAAATAAAAATTTTATACCGGCCCCGTTAAAATTAAAAATAGGTAATATTATTTATATACGATTAATTCCCCCGTTAAATAATAATTACGTTAAAAAAAATTTATATTGTAAAATTAAAATTAAAATTAGTACGGAAATAGATTTAATTTATATCGATTTAAATTATTCTATAATAATAATCGATAGACGTTTTTTTAAAAAGTATTAATTAGAAGTAAAAATTATTAAAACCCCCCTACGGTTAATAAATAAAATTAATAAAAGTAAAATTATAATTAACGAATAAATTAATATTATATTTTATATCCCGGGAATAGTAAATAGAATTGAAGTCCTAAGGTAATTTATAATTACGGCGTAGTTAACGGTCGGGTTAAGCCCGAATATACTTTTAGGTATAAAATTTTTAAATCCTAATTGTATTATTATTAATTACCCCCGATAAATTATTACTTTAAAATTATATAGAGATTTAACTTTCCTATTCGAATATATACCAAAATTAATCTCTATCCGCCGGCGCGTAATAATTATAATTAAAATTATTATCCCGTTACGTTCGATAATATAAATCCTAATTAATTATTGTAATTTACCCTAAATTGACGTTAATAAATCCCCCCGAGAATATATATTTTATAAAATTATTAATAACGTTATTAATTAATTAATATATATTAAATCCGCTAAAATAATTATAATTTCAAATATATCTAATATATATAAAATTATTAATCGTAAAAAGAAAGTCGGTATTATCGAAAATTTCGAAGATAATAGGTATATATTTGTAAATTGGGAGAAAATAGCCCTTATTAATTTAATTACCGAAATAATAACCGCGGAAAGCTTTATTTTTAACGAGGTCGTTAATAAATTAATAGAAGCCGACGAAAATAACGTTTATATTATATTTAACGAAATATTTAAAGCGGATAATTTTAAAATCGAAAATTTAATATTAAAACCGGAAAAGAAGGAATTAAAACGTATTAAATTAATAGTTAAATTAATAAAATTGAAAGTATATTAAGAAATAAAAATTAAACTATCCCTATTAAAATAATCTAAATTTAATAAATCCGTAATTAAACCGGTAGAAGTAAAGAAAGCGGTTGAATTGGAGATATTCTTTATCCTTAGAAATATAGTTAACGGTAACTTAAAAGCGGATTTAAAGCCTATTAACCTAAACGATTTACCCGGTAAATTATTACCTAAAGTGTTCGATAAATATAAAAAATTTAGTATTAGCCGTTTAAACGGCATTTTTATTATTATAATTAAAGTTAAGGTCCGTATTGTAAATATTAATTATAAATTAACGAAATAATTAAAGAAAATTATTAATAAGTTTAAGTATTAGGGTAGAAAGGGTACGGTAAAAATAAATAAGGATAAGTATTTAAAGATTAATTTAATTAAAGGTTAATAGAAGGAGAAAATAGGAATAAAATTATATAGATTGGGATTAGAGGAATAAAAGGTAATTAATAAAATATTTAGCAAATTAAGGGATTAAAGAAAATTATTATTTATAAAGTACCCTACTCTTTTCGGCTACCTAATATTCGTTATTTGGAAGATAATTAATAGAATAAAGAAAGGCCGAATAATAATCGATTTATATATATTAAATAAAATAACGATTTTTAATGCCTATTCCTTCCCTAATTAGGACGAGATTATTAACGCCCTAATTAGGTATATATTTTTTATAGCTTTTAACGCTTTATCGTTTTTTTATTAACTCCCAATTTAATTTTAATATTAAAATCGTATAATTTTAATAACGTATCGAAATTTAGAAATTAATTTAATCGCTCTTATAGGCTTTAAAAACTCCCCCTCGTATATTTAAAGATTTATAGATAAACGTTTAATAAAATTTCACTACTTTTACTGTATATATATTAATAATATTATTATTTTTAATAAAACGGTAAAGGAGTATATTAAGTACGTACGTAAGGTTTTAGCCGTATTTTAAGTAATAAATCTAAATATTAACCTATAGAAATCCTTTTTCGGTTTTCCATCCGTAAGACTTCTAGATTTCTACGTTAATAAACTAAGTCTTTTAATAATTATAGATAAAGTAAAAGTACTAGTAAAATTTAAAATATTAATTACCTTTAATAATTTCGAAATATATTTAAATTTAACGGGTTTTTTACGCTGCTTTATCCCCTTCTATAAATAAAAGGTAAAACCTCTTAAAGACTACAAAATAATTATATTAAAAACCGGGCGCGAAGACGGGATATTACCCTAAAGTAAATCGAAAATAATAAAAAAAAATTATACCTTTAAAGTTAAATTTGTTTTAATAAACCGCGAAAAGGAAATATTTACTATTTTATAAAATTATTTAACCAAAACGGTATACCTAATTTATTAGAACCTAAATCGTATAACCTTCGTTAAAATTAACGTATTAAAAAGAAGTATAAATATTATCGCTTTTTATATTAAAAGTATTATATTTAATTAAAATTAAAAAACTATCCCTATCGATAAAATTCAATTAATTTTATATATTAGCTAGAAATTTACTAAAACCGAGTAGATATATTAATTAACCGAAATAAAAATAGCCGGCTTAGTTTAAATAATAAAGAAATTGAAATTATAATTCTAATCGTTAAAATTTCCAACCGTAATTCTTATTAATTATAAAGCTACCCCGAATATCGTACGTTAAACTTCTCTCGAAATAACCGATATTAATAAATTCAACCTATATTTTATAATAGCGTTAATTATATTAGCCTAATTTAAACTAAACGTACGTTATATCCCTAGTAAGATAAATTATATCCTTAATATACTTTTATACTTTCCGACCGTTAATAATAATAAGGAATAAAAAAAAAATTAAATTAAAAGCGAATTTAACGATATTTAAAAAGAGGGATATACCGTCTTTATAACCGAAATAGATTTAGAATTTAAACGAAAAATTATTAATAAGTATAAAAAAGACGCTAAATTAACGAAAATTATTAAATTCGTAAAAGATAAGAAAGCGCTATACGAAACTAACCTTACTAAATTACTAATAATTAAAGGAATATCCTTTTATCTAAATAATAATCTCCTTTTTTACCGAACGTTGAAATAATAATAGAAGCTATATATTTTAAACGAATATATTAAAGAAATATTAAAAATAGTTTATAATTTTAAATATTATTTTAATATTAATCGTATAATTAAGGACCTAATATCGTATTCCTTTTTAAAAATAATGCGTAAAGTTAGAAATTATATTAACTATTGCCCGGAATATTTAGAGAACGCTACGTCGAAGAAGAAACTTTTAGGAGAAATAAACTTAATTAACGCCTTACCTATCCTTAACTATATTATTATAATTAATTTCGTTATTACCTTTCCTATTTATTTAAAAAATAATATATTTAAAATCCCGGACGGAAATTTTAACGCTATTTTTATAATTAACGGTAAATATAATAAGCGTACCTTCTATATCCTTAACTAAATTACTTTTAACGTAAAGTAATAAAGAAAATAATTAGTAATATATTTAATATTTTACGATTAAAATTTACCCTCTATAATTATATCCGACCGGGACCTTAAATTTATATTAAATTTCTAATAGGGAATATTTAAAATTATAGGAATTAAACTTTTAATATCCTCGGCGTATTATCCTCAAATTAATAAACTTTCGGAAAGAAAAAACTAAATTATCGAAATCGTTATCTAATATTATATCGTTATAAATAAAGTCCTATAAATAAATATATTCCCCGCCCTATAATTTAACTTTAATATAACGTATACCGACGTAATTGGCCGTTCCCCTATTAAATTCTTAATGGAATTTAAATTTCGTACCCTTTTTAATCTAATTTTTAATTTAAAAAACGACTTTAACGTTAAAGCTATATATATATTAAATTATTTTAAAACGGAATTAATAATTGCCTATATAATAATTATTGCGAAAATAAAGTACAATAAAGATAAAACGCCGGCAAAATTCAAAATCGGAGATTAAATTTACTTATATTTATATTATAATTATTATTTATTAAGAAAACCCCCTAGGAAATAATCGTAATAAAGAATCGGCCCTTTTAAAGTAATCGGTATTAAAAAATTATTAATAATCGAAATTAATTTCCTAAAGATATAGAAAAATTATTATACCGTATTTATTACCTAATTAACGCTAACCCCGGCGGGAAACGATCTTTTTAATTAAAAACCCCCTAATCCGGCCTAAATCGTAAAAAAAGACGCTAACGATAATAAAGAATATAAAATCGATAAAATCCTAAGGCGTAAAACCAATTTTAAAAAAGGCCGTCCTATTTTCGAATATTTTATTAAATAAAAAAATTATAAGAATTAATAAAATTTATATATTCTACGCCTAATTTTATTATAAAACGTTTTAAATTTTATTTATATTTATAATAGCGCGTACTTTATTAACGCTAAAAAATTCAAACCTAAAAAGCCGAAAAAGGTAAAAAAGAATTAGGAAGAGTAATTTAAAAAGGAATAGGGAAAAAAAGTTATTAAAATCCTTAAAATAAATTTCGAAGTAAAATTACTTACGCGTTGCGTTTAATTACCCTTCCTTTAATCGTGTAAATTACGTTTCGTCCTATTTTAGGTTAAGAAAGGTAAAAGTTTACGTATAATTCGATTAATTTACGACTTTTATATAAATATTATATTTATCCTTCGTAAAACTAATTAGTATACCGCAACTTAATATAAATAAATAGAGTAGACCTACTAAATTTATTTATATTATACCCCTATTCCTATTATTAAATCCTTTCTCAATTTTAAAAATTTTTTCCTCTTTATAATTATAATTGCAATATAATAAACCTCTTTTACGAAGAATATTTAAAACGACGAAATTTCTTTAATTAAATTATCCCTTTAATTTATTTTAATATAATTCGTACTAAGAAAAATATACCGGTTAAGAAGAATATAATACCGTCGGGCGTTAATAAAATTAATTTTAATTTACTTCCCGAAACGAATAGGTATAAAATAGAGAAAAAAATCGCTATAATTAAATAATTCGTTAATAATATTAATAATTTATTTAAAAATTAAAACGTTAAAGTAATTATAATAGTTATATATCGTTATTAAACCTTAAATAATAAATTTACCGACCTATTTTAGTATTTAGTAATTAAAACCCTTAAAAACGAATATTTTAATAAAATATACGAATATAGGACTATTAAAAAGAGCCCCCTATTAACCGGTAGTAAATTTCCGTATATACCCGAACTTAGCGTATTAACGGCCGTGGTTATTATATATTACGCTATTTATAAAAATAAAAAGGATAATAATAAGGAGGTTTTTATTCTTCCAGCTTTCTTTAACGATTATAAAAATTAAAAAATCTAAAACTATATTATAAATAATAAATTAAAAAAAACGTTAAAAATATACTATTATCGTATTTTTAATATTAATTAGAAGGCTAAATATATAGAGAATTACCCGCTTAAAATTTATTTAAATATTAAAGTCCTAATTATCCCTAAGGATTTTAATATCGAAATAAATTATTTAAAAATAAAAATACCTTTACTAAAAGTACCTAATATTTAATTTAAAATAAACGATAAATTTATTTAATATTAGGACTTTAAGCCCAGAAAATTAAAAACCCAATTAATCGAAATTAAGGATAATAGTAATTAAAAGGCCGATATCGAAAAGTTTAAGCCTACTAAGAAATTTCTATTTAAGGCCGTTAATAAGAAAAGCGAAAAAAGTCCCGCCAAACCCGTTAAAACCCCCGAACTAAAAAAAACCGCTAAATTAAACCTATTTAAAAATAGCGAAAAAACCGAAGAAAAATTTAAAACCGATAATTCGTTAAATTTATCCAATAAAAATTTATTGGAATCGAATAATTCGAACAATTCGAATTCTAATAATTCGAACGGCGACCCCGAAGCTAATAAAGATAAAATTAAAAAGAGATTTAAAATCCTTCGTAATCCTTTAAAAAAAATCGAAACGTTTAAAGAAATATAATCCAAAATCGTTAAAAAGGTCGAAATTATTAAAAAGGTCGAAGTTATTAAGGAAGTTAAAATCGCTAAAAAAATTAAAGCCGTTAAAGAAGCCGAAATTACTAAAAAAATCAAAGAGGTCGAAAGCGTTAAAAAAATCGAAATCGTTAAAGAGGTCAAAATCGTTAAAGAAGTTAAAGCCGTTAAAAAGGCCAAAATTATTAAAAAAATTAAAAAAATCGAAGAAATTAAAAAAAAAAAGGCTAAAATTAATAAGAAACTAATTATTAAAAAGGAAAATAGAAAACCTATTATTAAAAACGTATATAACGTAATAATTATTAATATAAAAGAGTTTAAATTTAATAAAGATAATATTAACGAAAATAATTATTTAATTACCCTAACCGAAATTAATAAATATATTTACAATACTCTATAAGTTTTTAAGAAATAGTAGAAAAAAGAATTAGACCTCCGTTATTAAAATTTAGTTACCTAGTTTAATTTTATAAAAATCGTTTTATTAACCAAATATAAATATAGTAAAATAAAGGGTAAAATAAACGTATTAAAAGAAAAGAATAAAAATTTACGCAAAAAGATCAAAATATTAGAAAATAAAGTAAAGGTATCGGGTAGGATTAAGGCTAAAGAGAAGGATAGTAATAAATTAAGTATTAAAATTTAAAATTGGGTTATTAAAATAAATATTACGAAAATAAAGAATAAATAGAAGAAATTTAAAAGAAAAAATAGTAAATTCAAAAAGATCGAAAATAATTATTATATTTTCCAACCGTCGGTCGAAAAAGGTTTATTCATTTAAACTTCTAATAAGGAAGACCCGTATAAAACCGAATAATTAAATACTATAATTTTAAAAAAAACCCGCTAACGGAAAAAATTCCAATCTAATTAATAAATAAATAACGAAAACGTTATCATTTTTTCTATTCGAAGGTATTAACGCGGGAATTTCCCCGCTACATACTAAGCTTCTATAGTTTATAGGTTAACGCTACTATATACGCGCAGTCAATGCGTGGCAGGCGTTAATAGGTAAAGTATTTATTATAGATAGAAGCCAACGGGTCGTTAATATTAACGCCCGATTTAGATAATTTATTAATTAAAATATACATCAATCTTTAACGAGCCCTCTACGCATTGCTACGCTGCGCCCGTGATTCTACGCATTAATTAAAGTAAAATTCGTAGCCCTTTCTAACGTCGCTAAAAAAGTATTATATATTATAAAGCTATTTAAAAATCTTATACTAAAATTCTCCAACCCTACCCTAATTCTCGAATATAATAATATTTAAATACTTAAAATCCTAAATGTAGAAGTATTAAAATTAATAACCAAATTCCGCTATATTAATATTTATTAATATTAATTAAAATAAGAAATACAAATAAAGATAATCAAAATATAATATTTCGAAACTTCAAAAATACCCGCAGATAATATAACCAAAATATTAACCGCAAAAAAATATTAAAAATTCAAAAAATTAATAAGGATAGATTCTATACGAAATAAAGAAAGTTATCAACGAATAAAATACCCAAGGATTAAAGAAATAAATAAAGAGGAGTAATTAATCTTATATAAATAGCTTCAAATTTATCTATTTTAAGAAACAAACTATATTTAAGGAGGTATATTAAATTAAAGAGTAGATTCGACCAATAGAAACAAGCTTACGTAAGGCGCCCTAACCACCAAATTCTAGCTGCAAACCTTCCTAATAGTCTAGGCACCCCCAACTCAGGTTCCACACAACTCTTCTAAATACACACATCAATTTTAACCCTCAATTACAATATCCACTTTGCTGTGCAATCTAACAATTACACCTGCACCACCCGAGACATTCAAGCCAGGCAACTCCTATATAAATTATTTCCAATTTCAATACATATCTCGGCCTCTCTGGGCTACCCGGTATATAGCCTGGATGGTTGGACTGCTGACGTTGGCGGGATTATCAACCCCGTCAGCCAACTGCCCAACAAGAGGCGCTAGTGCTCCCTTTAAAGTCTCTTCATTCCCAGTTCTGCTCGCTTGTTCCTTTTGCTCGGAATTGCGCTTAGCCTGGTCTCTTGCCATTTCCGGTAGGATTCTCAGCCCAACCGTGGTGTCAAACCCAGGAAACAAGGTGAAGTCGCTCTGTTGTTATTTACCATTGCCGATTTTGCTTCCCGTTTTAGTCTTTGAATCTGCCACCCACCCCTATTGGTCCCTACGAGCTACTAATCCGACCCAAATCTGAATCCGAGCGTTGTTAGACGCGGCCTTGTTAATACTTGTGTGTGCTTGACCCATCAAAATTCTCACACGGCTTTTCCTACATTTTTTTGGACGATATAGATGGGGCTACTATCGCGAAGAGTCTTGACGTCTTAAATTTTTTTTCATCATACAATTGCATACACACGACAAACTACCCAAAGTTGTGTATACAAGTGAGGGAACGAGAAAGCGGCAGCGGTTTTATTGGGCTCGGTTCCAAGAGGTAAAGGTGAGTGTCTCAGTCAACAATACATCCAAGTAGTCCAGAACATGGACAACCCAGCCGATCCGTTTCGCTAAGTATCATATCCTACAGGTTCAAAAATCATGAACCTGCCAAGATGTTCAGGACATGGACTCGCGAGCAAAAACCCTCATGCGCCCTCTGAACAGTTATCTGCTTTCGAGGGCAGCAATCAAATAGCAACCGTCATTCGAGACTCGCCAACATATCTTCCCCTTTTTAGGTCCCTCAAGGAAAACGATATTTTATTGCTTCTCACCCCGGCAGTCACTCCTTGTCAAGTGACCTCTAACTCTGACACCGGCCATCTGACCAGCGACCCCTTCGAACCACTCGGAAAAGCCTTGGCGAAGAGTCATCCATGGGTTCGGCAGGTTCCTTATATCCCCAGAAACGGGATCACTGGAACTCATGTCGTTCACATTAGATTGGCAAAATTGGTTATGTTTGTTATCTCGGGACCGCCCTGCTTCGGTCAACCCTCGCAAGTCTCACTGGCTGAGACTGTACGATCACTATGTGAAAGCCGACCGCTAATATTGTTGGCCTGTTGCAAAATTGGATGGCTAGGACCCCTAGAGAGCTCGTTCCCCACGGTTGTTCAAGTTTCTGGGTACGCTCCTCTAGAGCTCGAAGCAGCAGCCGATACAGTCCTCGGAAAACAATCACATACAGCAAGGCCAAACGTCCAAAATCTCATTATAGCGCCAAAATCGTGGCAAGTTGAGGCATGGAATGAGCACCGCGATGTCAGCCCAGCTTACGAGTTGTGGTGCCAATGCTTTCCGGACAATTTTCGACTCTCTCGGTTCTTGTTTCAGTCTCTTCTCTGCCGTGATGGGTATGCAATGCACTATGTGGTTCGCGAGCCAGGGACTAGCCAACTACTGGGATTCTGTGCGACTTATACCACATACATTGACAGCGACTCGGAAAGACTGGTTGGATCTTTGGCTGCCCTTTTTGTTCGGCCGTCTTATCGTCAAAGGGGAATCGGGCTGAGTTTGCACGACCACGCATTACGCCAGCTAAGGAAGACCCGCGGAGTCTGTCGATTACAACTGGGAAGCACATATCCACGGTTATTCTACGGAGTTCCGGTGGAAAACCATTCGGAGGATTGGTTCAGTCGACGCAACTGGCGTGTCAAACCTCAGTCTCAGTACAGCCTACCGGGTGCTGGCCAGGAAACAACCGACTGGTTGCTTGTGTTTGACGACTGGCCGACAACAACAATGACGGAATCGGAACTATTATTTCGGCCTTGCGCATTCAGCGAGTACCACATGGTTATGGAGATTGTGGAAAGGGAGTCGAAAGACAAGGACAATATGGGGTGGTACGATCAATATGCCAAACTGGAAGGCACCATGAATATCGACGATATTGTGCTTGGGATTGACGGGCAAACAATCGTGGCCGTGGCCTTGACGTATGTGAAGAACACGGGGAGTCCGGTTTTTGAGGACTTACCGTGGGCTGGAATGATTTCAGACGATGTTGGCGGAGTCACTTGTATTTGCATAGCAGGTGAGTCCTTAGACGAGGGACGGGACCCTACATATCTTTACGGCTGGAGATGCTTACCATGACCTGATATAACAGACCAAAACCCTAGTGTGGCAAAGGGGAGAGATGCCATCATGCTTAGGCTTCTCGACAGCTGCGTCCACAAGTTTTCTGATCTAGGATTGAAAAAGATGTTCATTGATGCAATGAAAGGAGGTGACGAAGGTTTTCAGTCTATGGGTAAGCCCGCAAATATCTTTACAACTGTGAGGGTTCTTCCGCTAACTCTTCTTCTAGGCTTTCAAAAGTGGGCGAGATACAGAGAGGTCTGGCGTGATGTATAGTCCAGATCAGCTTTGGGCGTACGGTCTTATACCTTTCCCGGCAAAGACCTTGTGAGCGCATGCTATAAAACCAATGGAGATATCACATGCGAAGAGGTGCTGACCACAGCGAAAGAGATGCCGATAACAACCTAACATCAGAACAGAAGACTGATGCTGATGGGTGGGCAACGGGTTACTTCACAGAATATTAAGATACCCCGAGACGTGATTTTTGAGATACATACATAGAGCCTGTTACCGTGTTCAATCCTTCTCCATCCTGGATTCTTTAGTCTTTTCTTGCTGAAGTTCCAGGGTCGGTTAATATTACCATTACGATTACGCTTGTTACATATGACCTCCACCTACATTAGATGTTAGAACAGTATCATTACATGCCAAGTTTACATATGCAATCGTCATGGTGGTTTCCGTTTTGGGTTGCCCTGCAGCCCTTCATTCGATCACGTTATCCCAAAGCTCAGAGCCGTACTTGTAGAGAAACGTTGAACCTCATTGAAGAGAAGAGCTTTTGGTGTGGCAATTGCCAGATGCTACTCTCGTCGTGCACAGGATGAAGTCAAGAAAGAGCTGACGACATGCTCTGGGATAGGGAAAGAAGCAGGGAGGAAGCTTGGGCCAATGGATTTCCATCCTCGAGATCCTTGCTCGTTAACGTAGAGCTTCCCCTGCTGTTTGCCCTGCTAGCTCTGTTTGGTAACGTCTATCCAGCCAACCCCTCTTCTCTTCTCCAACGACGCCCATTCTCTTATCCTTCATTCTCACTTTTGGGGGCTGTTCATTTGGTTTGTTTTCAAGTTCACTACCTACCTAGGATCCGAATATCGACGGCAAGCTAATCAAGGAATCGAATGTTGTCATTGTGGAATTGCGTTTCAGATCTGTACGTGTGTTAGCTCAGTCGTGGAACTCAACTCGGCTTCGATCGACAGACAGTATTCCAGCGCGCGCGCGAGAGAGAGAGAGAGAACTCGAGCTCGAGAATAGGTCAGCACTTCCATTCAGCATCTCGGGATTCACAATCCCACCTGAACCACCAACCACCTCGCGTTGTCGCCTCCGCACTTTGTCACGCATCTTGTCCAGCTTCATCCAACTCTTGGCCTGGAAACAGCGCCATTAACCTCTCCTACATGCTTTGACCACCCCAACCTTCATCGTCGATTATACAACCTCAGCTCTTTGAAGTCTTGGTTCATTCCCACTGCCAAGACTATCTGTATCCTTCATGTCATTTACACGACGCTCTTCACCCAGTCTTTGAGGAAGCACAGGACGTTCACGTGTGTGTGCGCGACATCGGCGTTCTTCGCCCATCTCGTTTTACTTGTCTGATTTCTGTCGCGACCCTCGGACCGATCTTAAATAACAAAAACGATGATCAATCCTATATCCTTCCGGCCGGGGCCGGTCACCTTCTGGACCACACTCATCTACCTGGCCCTGCTCATACCCATCGTCATCATCAACGAGGAACCCCCGGCCACGCCTAAGACGGCCGAGCCGTTCAAGGGCGTCAACCTCACCGAGGCCTGGCTCGACCTCACCACCATTACTAGAGCGTATCACCCGTACAACAGCAAGTTTAATGAGGAAGTGCGCAAGTATCTGCTGAACAAAGTCGAGACCATCTTGGACGAAAATGGCGCTAACTGGGTGCTGGATGGGTGAGTCTTGGCTACGAGTTTTCTCGACTGCTGGAACCAGGAGACTAATGTCCTGATTTTCACGACAGCCAAACGGCCACTGCAAAGGACGGCAAGTCCGCAGCAGTCACCGTGTTCGACGACAATGTGTCCAACTCCACCTTTGTGATGGGAAGGTCTAATGGAACTGCCTTCACCCGTACGGAGTCGATTAATAACGCCGCTTACTTCGAGGGTACCAACATCCTGGTCTATATCCGTGGCAAGGAGGACGATGAGGGCGACTGGTGGGAGGCCGACTATGTCCATGGCATGAGAAAGAATGCGAAGGGTCTCACCTTGGTCAATGCTCATTACGATTCGTAAGTTTTAAACTCTGTTCTTTTGTGTGTAAGTTGCCACAGCTGACTTTTCGTAGCGTCTCAACCGGCTTTGGCGCTACCGATGACGGTATGGGAGTCGTGACTTGCTTGCAAGTTCTCAAGTATTTCACTACCCCAGGCAACCAGCCACAGCGCGGCATCGTTGTTCTGTTGAACAACGGCGAGGAAGATTGGCTCTACGGTGCCAAGGCCCTTGGTCAACACAAGCTGAACCAGTTCATCCATACGTTCTTGAACGTCGAAGGTGCCGGTGCTGGAGGCAGGGCGATAGTATTCCGTGCCACGGACCGCGAGGTTATGTCGGCGTATGCTAGGACATCGCACCCCTTCGGTACTGTGATTGCATCTGATGCGTTCGGCCTGGGTTTCATTTCTAGCGGAACCGATTACTCAGTGCTCGTCGATGCTTACGGCCAGCGTGGAATCGATTTGGCCTTCTTCAAGCCGCGCGCGAGATACCACACCAACCAGGACGATACTCGACACGCTTCCAAACAAAGTCTCTGGCATATGCTGTCAGCATCTATCCACACGACCAAGCAGCTTTCCGGCGACACTGGTAACACCTTTATCGGCCAGAGGCCTGATAAAGCCCACGGGAAGGTCGCCAACGGCCGTCCCTCTAACGGAGTGTGGTTTGACCTCTTTGGCAAGAGCTTCGTGCTCTTCGGTCTGCGCGGCATGTTCGCCTGGTCGCTCACTCTTCTCATCGCTACTCCGTTGATCTTGGTCGGCGTCACATATCTTTTGCGCAACCTCGACAAGGATTACTTCTTCACCTCCACGGTCAAGACCAAGGAGCATCCCGAATATGAAGCCGTGCCTATCGGAGGGTGGAAGGGCTTCTTCCGCTTCCCCTTTGCCCTGGGCGTTGCGGTGTTTTTGACAATCAGCTCAGCTCTTCTGATGAATAAGGTCAACCCGTTGATCGTCTATAGCAGCCGTTATTCTGTGTATGTGCTCATTTCCCTGGTTTGGTGGACTCCGGACTAACAATTGTTTTAGATGGGCTATGATGGTTTCCATCTTTTACTTCTCCTTCTGGATGATTATGCGCGGAGCCAACTTCGTCCGACCCAGCGCTCTTCAACGCGGATACGCCAACTTGTGGCTCTTCCTGTTTGGCTGGATCGTTCTCGTCGCCGTTACTGCCTTGGAGGACCGCCGTAGGATTGCGGCCGGCTACATCTTCGTCTTCCTCCAGTCAGCTATCTTTTTATCGTGTCTAATCTCCTTCGTCGAGTTCTTGGCTCTGCCGAGGAAGTCATCGTACGCCTTGCAGGTACAGGAGGACTATGACGGCCACGAGCATGATCATAACGGATATCAAGGATACCGGGATAGCACTGATGGTCCCTTTTCGAGGGCTAGGGCTGACTCGTCCGCCTCTGCTGCGTCTCAGGCATCGGCCTCTGCTCCTCAGGAGCTAAGCAAGGCTACAGCGCCGGCCGGCACTACTAATGGGTTGTCAACTGCGCCATCCGTTGCTGCGCATTCCACGCAGCCACAGCCCGCTCCTATGACGCCCACACCTGGCCGTTCTGCTAGCGCCCCTATTCCCTCTACTGCACCCCGGGACGAAGACGACACTGAAGATGATGACGAGCCGACTGAGCGGACACCACTTGTTGGCGGTAATGGCACCAATGATCGTGGCCGTACTACGTTTGCGACTACTTATCGCCGCTCTATCACCGCGTTGGTACACAGTGCCCGGAAGCTGGAAGATGATGGAGAGCCGTACGAGCACGAGCAAGAATGGTCTGGACGCTTGCCTTCCTGGGCTTGGTTCTTTCAGTTCTTGCTGCTGGGCCCCTTCATGATCATCCTTGCAGGCCAGACGGGCCTCATGCTCACAGATGCTTTATACCAGACCGGATCCGACGGTAGCAAGCTCTTTACGCCCTACCTGGTCATTTTCCTCTTCACGGTTTTACTTATCCTTCCTCTCACTCCGTTCATCCATCGCATCACCCATCACATCCCTGTGTTCCTACTTGTCGTCTTCATCGTTACCCTTACCTACAACATGGTCGCTTTCCCCTTCTCGGCCAACAACCGGTACAAGGCCTTCTTTGGCCAGTACATTGACGTTGCCACTGGCGACAACAAGGTTTGCTACACCGGTATCGAGGAGTACGTCCGTCCCATCATTGCCGAGCTTCCCTCCGCGTCCGGACGGGAGGTCAGCTGCGGCAAATCCCTTCGCAAGGGCTCTACGATATCAACGTGCTGCTTTGACGGATCTGCGGTCCCGCCCAAGCTTGGAAGCGATGAGGAAAATAACTGGGCCGACCTAATCACTGTCAACGCCACCCGTAGCTCCAAGAAGGGCGACTCCTCGCGGACCACCGCCAGGATTGAGATCACGGCTGATAACACCAAGTCGTGCTTCCTCCAGTTCAAGAAGCCCATGTCGGCATTCACTGTTGAGAACGCCTCCGGCTGGGATGATCGCTTCGGACAGTGGCCTGAGGACGGCGTGGGGCTGGTTAGGCTCTGGCACAGGGAGTTTGGCAAGACGTGGGTTGTGAATGCGGAGTGGAAGGGCTCGGAAACCAGGAAGGACGATGAGAATGATGGAACGGTGATTTGCATGTGGAGCGATGCCAACACGCCGGGGACTATTCCCGCGTTGGACGAGGCATTGCAGTTCGTCCCGAGCTGGGCGGCTATTACGAAGTTCTCGGAGGGGTTGGTGGAGGGGAGGAAGGCGTTTAACATTGTGTAAGGGGATATAGCGAGACTGGATCGATGAAGTGACGTGGTGAAGGACGAGGAGTTGCTGGCATAGGAGTTTGCTGAAGTGTCTCCTTTTTTTCCTACAAAGCATTTTCGTATACCTTACCCAGCCTATGATTATGACTAACTTGCCCGAACAAAACTTCTCTTTTTTTCCCGCTTACTCCATGTTCTGCATTTTGACTTGGATAGCCAAGCTATCTGCTTTCGGACCATATCTCGAGTTGCTCAACACACGTCAAATATGCTACCACCACGTACTGGTAGTTGCACGACAAGCCGGATGGAGTGTTCCCCGTCTTTCATGTTTCACCGTCTTAATCGGCCTGGAACTAGAATCCCGGATATCCCCCGCTGCTACCGTACTGGATGAGGGTAAGTGCAACAATCGCAGATGCCAGATGGGCTGACAGGTCTCAGAGGTAGTAACATCCAGGTGAGACTCCAGATGATTTGAATGTTTCTGTCTCTACCGAATTTTCATCTTTGCCCTCGAGGTTTGCAGATCTTTTCATCTGCGCCCTGCAACGTTTCAGTCTAATTCAAGAAGATCTTTCTATCTGAATGACGAGATGGCGGCTAATCTGGGACTTGTATCAAGCTCCCTCCCACCAGTACCTTTTTCCGCAACGGGATCAGTCCAACTCGCTACAACTGCTCCTAGTCTCACTCACAAAGGTCTACCCAGCTCACACACTTACAGTAGCTTGGAAGGAAACACAAGTGACAGAGCTGCGTCGTCAACATGTTCCCCAAAGTGTCTCAGTCGTTCCACTAACCCCCATCTCGCAGAACTGGTTCCTGCGTCTTAACAAGCGGATAGTTGCATTTTGATGTGACACGGCTGGTCGAGGGGGAAGCTTGGTGCTCGGGTCTTTTTGTCCTTTGGAATTTGCCTGAGACGGAGTTTGCGATGCTTCAGGTTGCTTGCTTGCGTGTCTCGGCTGGACGAAGATGTTTGCTGTTACTTGACCGGATGGTATATAGGTAAGTACCAGCAGGAAATCGGATAAGGTGGCGAGTCTCTCTGTAGCCGTCGGAAGATTCTTGTTGAAACTAACGGGAAAGATGGGGAGATTGTTCGGGACGGGTTGCCATGTCTGAGGAGTAAGGCAAGGAAGAGGCAACTTATCTCCTTGCAACGGGTTCTTTCCTTCCTCAGCGGGAGGGACTAACGGGAGAGATAGGACGGAACAAGCTTCGACTGTTCTTTCCATTTCCATTCCTCGCGGAAACTTAGGGCTGAACTGAATCTTTGTGACGGTATTCGGTTTCCCAGATGACGTGGAAGCGAGGAGGAAACCCACGAGGAAAAGAATAAATTTGGGCAGTGTCTTGGAAGGAGTGGTTTCTTCGTCGACCTGTTCTTTCCTCTGCTTTTCCTTGCAAGGCAAAATTCGAGTCATCTGTTTCAGTCCACAAAACTTTTACTAACCTCGCTACATCCAACAAACGTTTGACATAATCCTAATAATTATCCAACGCGATACATCAACCTAATACCAACCTAGTTGCTATACACGACCTTTTGGTTTCTCTCACAAGTCCTGAACACGTTCAACAATACTCCACCTATTCTGAGCTCAAATATTACCACAACAGCCCCCGCTCCCATCGGGCCACTTTCAACCACCATCCATCAGAACTTCCAATCCCTCAAAATGGCCCTCCTCAAGAATATCGTCCTCCTCCTCTCAGCAGCCACCGCCGCCTTCCTCACAAGCAGGGGTGCCGTCGCCACCCCCCTCCCTGGCTCCAGTTCTAGTTTCAGCTCCAGCTCCTCCAGCTCAGAAACCAAAAAAGCCACCTGTATCAACGGTCCCCCCGCCACCGATTCCACACCTGGAAGCTTACCTATTGCTGATTACTCGCTTGTTGCTCCCGCTGCTAGCCTCAACTGGACTTCGTACACGGTTAAGCAGAGTTGGTGGGATGAGCATTATTTGAGTGGACCGCACGTACGTTTCATCCCGAGCCCTTCTTCCTGAAAAGCAGGAGGAAATATATGGACAATGAGAACAGAGTGATAGGAAAGTGAGCTGACAGAAGGGAATGATAGTACATGCCCTACTCCCACCACACCGACCCCTACGGCGCCTTCAAGTGCCAGTACACTTGCAACGCGGCGGGCGATAAGTGCAATAGTTACTTTTTGTGGTATAGTACGTATCCTCAGTTTTGTCCTCCGCTCCTCCTCTTCTTTTTTTGTGTCTTGTAGAAGAGTTATACATTGATTGAACAGGCACGCTAACATGGAGCCAAAAAGCGGACATCAACGACTCAAACGAGCATATCAACT
Organism: Sordaria brevicollis; assembly: GCA_033439795.1. NCBI lineage: Eukaryota > Fungi > Ascomycota > Sordariomycetes > Sordariales > Sordariaceae > Sordaria > Sordaria brevicollis. The sequence goes on from JAUTDP010000005.1 coordinate 1,371,139, forward strand.
GCGTATTGTTTGATGATATGCAAGTCTTTCTTTCTTTCTCCCCCAATCTTTTCGTCGCTGTATCAACCACAGATGGGTACTGACAGAAAAATTAAAACGAACAGCATCGACCCGTCAATCTTCGTCCCTGGCTCCAATGCCACTATCGGCGCCGGTGGCTACGATAGACGCTGCCAGAGCTCCAAGTCAACGGCCTAGAAGTCTACTGTGCTTACGGCCTAGAAGTCTGTTCGTCCGTTGCGGTATTTCGGGTATTTCTGGGCGGCGGGGGAGCACCGAGGTCCTTATAGACCTGGCGGTGCCCCGAATGACACCTGAGAAGGTGTAAGATTGCAAAAACTTCTTTCTGTTGGAGGATGAATGATGGCTAGACCTATGCTTGGGGAAGATGTTTTTCTCGTACATACTTGGTCGAGATCAATTGTTCGTCTGTATGATGGGCAAGTTGGCTGACTGATGGTCGGAGGATTTCTGCGAATAGTTCAAGTTATAATCATATTAAACGTCTTCCAAGCTCATACAGTGGGGCTTGGTATTCTGCAATGTGCACATCGATTTAATATTTCAAATATCTGCGATGACCCAGTCACCAGTAAGCCACTCTTAATGTAAAGCTCACTCACTCGAATAGGTAACGACCTAACGCCCAAACACCAATGCCGAGTCTACCTCTAACCATGTGTCAAAGTACCAAACTCCATGTAGATATGCATCGCAAAGCCAACCAAGCAAGGCTAAAGTCGCATGAATTCCCCTATCCTTCTCCTGCCATCTTTTGCGACGTTTGAAGGATTAAGGAAACTGGGCGGCGAGCGGAATTCCTCATCTTGAGAAAGCCAATCGTAATCCATCAGATCCGCGCCCATGGTTCCAATGTCGAGGAGATTCGCTCTTCTCTCTGCCACAACAGCCACACTCTCAGCACTAACCGCACGGGACCTCTAGTCCTCCTCCATCTTGACCACCGCATCGTGAGCATCTTCAGCACCATCCGCACCGAAAAGAGGAAGGGACCTCCAATCCACTTCCATTGGATCCCCTCCATCATCCTTCTTCACGCCCACATCCCCTTCCTTCTTCTCAGCCTTGACCTGAGAACCCCCATTGGCACCGCCGGCATTATTACCGGGTCCAAAAGTGGAAGGGATTTTTAATCCTCATCCATGCGCTCTCCTCCCTCCTCCTTCTTGACCATACCACCAAGTGGTCCAGCACCAGCACCAGCAACCCCCTTCTCCCTCACCACTCTATCCGCATGCTCCTTCGCCCTCTGCCACAACTCCCGCTCCATATCCCTCTCCACCGTATCAATAGCCATATTCATCCTGCCCACATCCAAATCACCATACCGTCCCCTTCCATCGGGGTCCAACCTGGCCGCAACAGGCCTAACCCACTTCGCTCCATTATGCGTCTCGATCTTAGCCGGCCTTGTGAGTTCGCCGGGACTTTTCGGGGCGGAAGCAGCTGCGTATCCACCGGGTTTGTTCGCGGCATTGCCCTCGGTGTTGTTGCCGTCTTCGCCTTCGCCGCTGGCGGCAGCGTTGGAAGAAGAGCGCAGGTTGATGATGCCTGCTTCTTCCATGGCGTAGATTTGGCGGCGGAGCTGCTTGTCGACACGGTCGAGGGTGGAGAGGAAGGTGGATTGGATTTGGGTGAAGCGGGCTGTTGCGTCTTCTTCGGAGGACTCTTGTGATTGTGTTTCGGTTGGGTTTGAATTGTCGGGTGGTGGTGGGGAGGCGAGGCAGCGGAGGGCGTTGGAGGTTAACTCGAGAAGGGAGACGATGTCCTGTTGGAAAGAGGACGGAGGGTAAGTATGGGGAAGACTGCTGGAAAGGGCGGGGAAAAGGGAGGAGGGGAGTAAGCGTACATTGTCAATGTTGCTGAGCTGCTGGATGTGCTCGGCGGTTGTAAAGGGTTCGTGGATGTCAATGTCCATCTGCGACTGGAGCTGCTGCTGCTGCTGCCCTTGCGGTTGGGCGCTGTTGTCCATGTTGACGAGATTATATTATCGCGCTACGAAACTGCGTGTTGCGGATGTCGTATTGTCGTATTGTCGGTATAGAATTTGTGAGGATATCAATTGGGCTGTTTGTTATATGTTGTCGCCTGTTGCTGTGATTTCTTGGATGTTCCGGTGATGGTTTGTTTTGGGAGACAAAAAGGTTCCACTTGAAGCTCCCCCACCAGGGGCACTGAACAAGCAAACAGCCCTGTCAATCGCTGGGGTACAATGATGAACGAAACGTGGGGAAATTCCCGTGCCAAGACCCAGCGTGCCTGCAGCAAAGCACGGATCAGGCGCTAGATAGACGCGCTAAGTGGCCCACTGTTTGACTGTTCGCGACGTCCTCGTTCGGTAAATGCCGTCCATGAACATTCACCTTGTAGACCTCCATCGTCGACTCCATCTCGTCTGGGAGCTTCAATATCAACTGTAACTTTCCTTTTCCATAAAACACACGCTATCATTCTACAGGTCCGACCATCCAGTATCATTTTTTGGGAACCTTCACCTGCCCATTTCAAACGAATTATATAAGCACCAGGTTTTACAGGGACTGGATCGGAGCAAACCACCACTTATCTTCTATCACACGCGTCGACATCTCTTCCTCATCATCTCATCCTTACAACACCTCACTATTTCGAGAAGGCCACATACAGACGCATCCATCCATCCACGCTTTGCGAGGCCATTGTAGCCCAGCTATACGCCTATTGAATCAGAAAAAGAGCAGCGATTACGACAAAGTCTCTCTCAACAAGGGGGCATCACCACAAGAAGCATCATGTCCAACCCCCCACCAGCAAACACCGGCCAGGCGCCATCGGGTGCTACATACGGCGGTGGCCAACAGCATCAACAGCCTCAGTCTGCTGGTGGTGCGGCGACGACGGGAGGCACAGGGGGAACAACAGCCGCGGGAACGACGTCGACGAGCAGCTCGGCACCTACACCCCAGAACTTGAACCAAATAGTGAGTTCTCTTGTTGTCTGAATGTGTTTGGTTTCCAACTGTTACATGTTCAACAACCCGTTACCCTCTTAAACCCTCAACTTCCTGGATGGAAACTACGTGGAACTCTACGACCCTCACCATCTGCCTGTTCCTCCATCTCGTCTTCATATACAACCTTTACAAGCACAAGCCAAGACACCTTTCCTACCACCAGTCCATTCTTTCCATACAATTTATTTCTACGTATGCCGGGTGGCCTTGGCGTCCATTCACTCTTCCCTTTTCCTTCCCTTCAAATTCCCTTCACCGGCACTCCCGTCTACTTGTAATGAAGCAAGGCTGCCCGCTTCAAGTGTTTTCCGTTTCCGGTCCTCATTCCTGTTACAACACTACCAAGTCCATCTCTGGTGCCGCATTCTCACCTTCTACGATACCTCCTCATCTTTGACCCTTTTCCTTCATCAACATCGCCGGCAATTTAGTGACGAGAAGATGCCCCCGTTCCATGGAGATACATCCCGAGGCCCCATGCCTCGCTTTTCTCACACCCCAATTCCTCTCCCGCCTTCGGCTCATCGCGTACCTCATTTGCCACTGCAACGTGTGCCCCCGCTAAGATTCCTACAGGTTACAGATTATTTGAAGAAGAAGGGGTTCACCAAAACCGAAGCTGTCTTTCGTCAAGAGACTGCTCATCTTGGCCCAGACGGTAGGCCTGCGCCGCGCAACGAGGAGAACGGCCCACGAAAGTATCTAAAAGCATTCATCTTGCTCCGAGACTGGATCGAGAATAACTTGGACATCTACAAGGTAAGAGACCACGCAGGCGAGGAATCAACGCTCCATGCCAATGGTGCTAATAAGTAGTAGTTCGAGCTCAGGAAGCTTTTGTGGCCTGTCTTCGTTTACTCGTACATCGAGCTCGTATCCACAGGCTATGTGGAAGAAGCGAAGCACTACCTTGCGACACTACGACCTCAGTTCGAAGTGGTTCATCGCGAGGCCTTAGATCTGTTTGCGACTGTCACTCTCCCACAACATATTGAGCAGAACCAGACAATCAAGCTTTACAGAAACAACAAATATCACATCCCGCTCAACCAGTCGCTTTCTGGCAACCTCTTCCACTTTCTGGAGCGCGAGGCGGATGCTGGCGGCTCAACCATTACATTCATCCTTCAAACACACTGCCGAGTAGACGTCAGTGCAAGGGGGCCAATCGAGCCATTCAGCTTCGAGGCTATCTACCGAAGAGCTCAGAACTTGGATCTGGATGAGATCGACCAATTGGAGGGCATCCCTGGAGTCTTCACTGGTGTTACAAATAGGGATGTTCTCGACTCATCAGCACCGCTGAAGCTCGGTCCATTGCCTATGGAACCGGAGTTGAGAGAAGACGTAAGAGCAGAACTTGAGGACGAGGACCAGCGACATCCACCAGCGGAGGGTAGGGCCACACTCGTGGAGGAGTTTGACCAGCGCATCAAGCGAGAGGAGAGTGCCGACGCTCCCTCAAGGGCAGACCTCCCGCTTCCACCATCTCGAGCCAGAGACGTTGTTATGGAGATGCAAAAGGTCCGGGAAAACCGGGACCGGTTCAAGATTGTGGGTCGGACGGGCGGTGCGGGCATTCCTGTTTCGGCCTGCATGTTCACTTTCCATAACAGCTTGGGAAGGTAAGTGATGGCATACGCTCCCGGTGCGACTCCATAAATACTGACTGGTTCTCCCTCTATAGCGTATCATGTATGGACTTCTCCAATGATCACGAGCTTGTGGCTGTCGGCACTATGGACTCGTACATCCGTGTCTGGTCCATGAACGGGAAGCCGTTGAAATCATCGGTCGCCAGCGAAAAAGATCTCCAAGTTAACAACCGGAAGCTGATTGGTCACTCCGCTCCTGTCTACGGTGTGTCTTTCTCGGATTCGATAGCCAACCTGGATCGGAATGTCTTCCCAGAGTCTGATGGAGGCAAACCCGACACGAGCACCAAGTTGCTGCTATCGAGTTCGGCCGACGGCCAGGTTCGCCTATGGTCCCTCGATCACTGGGCATGCCTGTGCATTTACAAAGCCCACGATGGCCCCATCTTCCGTGTTCTCTGGGGTCCCCACGGCCACTACTTTGCCACTGGCGGTTGGGATAAAACGGTGCGTGTATTCGCACAGGATAAGGCCTCTGCGGTACGCATTATGGTCGGGCACGATACGCCCATCTCAGCCATTGCCTGGCACCCCAACGGAACATATGTCTTCTCCGCATCGGACGACATCGACAAGTCCATTCGCATGTGGTCAGTCGTAACAGGCAACTGCGTACGCATCTTCACTGGCCATACAGACTATATCAGCGCGCTGCAGTGCGCGCCAAACGGGAAGATCCTTGCCAGTGGCGATGCGGGAGGAAACATCTTCTTCTGGGACATTGCCAAGGGCTCACGAATTAAGCGGTGCCGTGGCCACGGCAAGGGCGGTATCCCGTCACTGAGCTTCAGTGCCGAGTCGAATGTGCTCGTATCAGGTGGTCTGGATGGCACTGTAAGGCTGTGGGACGTGGAATTGCCAGCAGATCCCAGCAAGAGCAGCCAGCTCGCTATTACCGGCACTGGTGCGGCGGTTGTAGGAGGCGCATCTGGCCAACAGCCGGATGGCGCCACAACTGGCGATATCATTGCCGTGACATCTGGAGGCACCAATGGTAACTCTATCACCGTGGGTGGCGCTGGTTCTTCTGCTACACCAGCTGCTGCTGCCAATGCTACCGGCAACACAGGCACTGCCAGTGGCGCTGCCAACGGCGGTAGTGGTGCGGCTAGCGGGAAGAAGAAGGGCAAGGAGGTGCAAATCACGCCTGACCAGATCAGCGCATTTGCTACCAAGAAGACACCTGTCATCAAGGTGCAGTTCACGAGAATGAACCTGGTGGTTGCTGGTGGATGCTATGATCCTGAGCGTTAGGAGAAGACTCGGGATTAGGGGTCCATGTTGAAGCCCATGATGACTAAGGTAGATATTAAATTGGGAGAAACCAAGAAACGAAAGAGATCTGAGTGACCTGATGGGCCTTAAGAAGCTGAGGGATCAGAGAGATCCAAGGAGCAATGATGCAATGGGCAGGCCAGTAGAAGATGTATCATCTGCCAACATGAAGCAGGTCGTTCTAGGGTCAAGAACATTAGCGGTTGAGAGGGTTGCATATGGTGGCTTTTGGAGCTGGCGATCCACGAGTTATGGATTATCAGGATTACCAGGTAGTCTAGAGGTCTGGCGGCCATGATACCAGCGGACATCTAAGAAAGTAAAGACATGGTACTTGGTTAAATATAGTGCATACCAGTTTACAAGGAAAATGAGCTAAGGTCCAGTATATTACCGTTCGAGTATATGTGAAGATGATGGTACGCCCCTATTCGGATAGCTTCAGCTGCCACCTCAGCTGCTCCAAGAAGTACCTGGTGAAACGACGTCAATTGGCCCGAGCGTCCCGCAGCTGCTTTGGGCGACGGGCGGGATGGGGGAGCTTGGCCGCTGACGATGCACCTGCCTAGGCGACCGGGATAGCGCTCGTACTCCATGCAAGTTCCTCAGTCCACTCGCCGTCGATACTCTGTATACTACCTTCCTTGAAGCTTCATTACAACCAGCTGACCTTGTACCACTGTCGACAGTTCTATTTCTTTCCTTATCTCGACTATCCCTTGATTCCATCATTCGATTGGGAATCCCACGACCAGGAGCTGCGCAATGGAGGATCCTTGGGCCGACAGCGCCATCGGCGGCGAGAGCAACAACAGCTCCAACACCGTTCCCCAGTCCGATGATACGGCGCCCGGCAGCAACACCACCGCCCCATCCGCATCTTCAACCTTGTCGCCGTCGACCAACGCAAGCAGCAGCCGACCTTCGCGCCTTACACCCCGTCGTCTGGTCGCCCAACCCACCCGTCTCGAGGCCGTCGAGGACGATCCGCTTGGTCCTCTAGGTGCCAGCATCCCTGCGGCCACTGACACCCCGCCTCAGCCACCTCTGAAGGAGCAGCTACCCTTGCGGACAACATTGGCCGGGGGGCCGAACCAGATCGGCGGCGGCAGGAAGCCCGGCGACCCGCACCGCATCATCGAGGAGGAGGAGCTATACAGTGATGTGAACACGACGAACAGTAGCGGGCCAAGACAGCCGCCGCCGGTACCGCCTGCCCAACCCAGCTCGGTGCGCACGTCGGTGCAGCCGAGCGTCAGCATAGAGCAGGCCGCGAACCCAACGTTCCATATCTATGTCGGCGATCCCCATAAGGTTGGCGATCTGACTAGTAGCCATATCGTTTACTCTGTGAGGACAAAGGTACAGCTCCTCTGATCAGTTCCCCTATCATGTTACGTAACATATGCTAACCATACCCGTATGATGCAGACAACATCAAAAGCCTACAAACAGCCCGAGTTCGAAGTCAAGCGCCGCTACCGCGACTTCCTATGGCTCTACAACACGCTACACGCTAACAACCCGGGCGTGGTTGTCCCGCCACCTCCGGAGAAGCAGGCGGTCGGCCGGTTCGAGAGCAACTTTGTGGAAGCCAGACGGGCCGCCCTGGAGAAGATGCTCAACAAGACGGCGGCCCATCCGACGTTGCAGCACGACGCCGATCTCAAGCTGTTTCTGGAGAGCGAGGCGTTCAACATCGACGTCAAGCACAAGGAGCGCAAGGAGCCGAACTTGGGCGAGAGCAAGGGCGTGTTGAGCACGTTTGGTATTAGTGTGGGCAGCGGGAACAAGTTTGTGGAGCAGGATGATGTGAGTTCTTTCGACTGTGAGAGGTGGTGATCTGTCGGGGACAAAAGTTTGCTAACATGGGTGGTTATAGTGGTTCCACGATCGCAGAGTTTATCTTGATGCTCTCGAGAACCAGCTCAAGGGTCTGCTAAAGGCCATGGACAGCATGGTTGCGCAGCGCAAAGCAATGGCGGAGGCCGCCGGCGAATTCTCATCCTCTCTCCACGCTCTCTCAACCGTGGAGCTGTCGCCCACCCTCTCCGGTCCTCTCGACGCCCTCTCGGAGCTTCAGCTTACCATTAGAGATGTGTATGACCGCCAAGCCCAGCAAGACGTCCTCACCTTTGGCATCATCATTGAGGAGTATATCCGTCTTATCGGGAGTGTTAAGCAAGCCTTCACGCAGCGCCAGAAGGCTTTCTATAGCTGGCACAGCGCCGAGTCGGAGCTGCAGAAGCGGAAGGCGAGCCAGGATAAGCTCTTGAGGCAGGGCAGGAGCCAGCAGGACCGCTTGAACCAGGTCAATGCCGAGGTGGCGGATGCTGAACGCAAGGTGCACCAGGCTCGCCTGCTCTTTGAAGATATGGGCCGTCTGATGCGCGCTGAGCTGGACAGGTTTGAGAGGGAGAAGGTGGAAGATTTCAAGTCGGGTGTTGAGACTTTCTTGGAAAGTGCCGTTGAGGCTCAGAAGGAGGTATGTTTTCCCCTTGGCACTATTAAGAGTAACCACTTACTAACATTGTTGCCAGCTCATCGAAAAGTGGGAAACCTTCCTCATGCAACTAGACGCCGAAGACGACGAGACCGTCTTCTACCGTCCTCCGGTCGTCCAAGGCCAAGGCAACAACGGCAACAACAACAACAACAAGCCTGCCGGTGGTGACACGGCGGTGGATCGAGCTCGGGCGAGGATCGACGACGACTCCGATTAGGATCGTGGTCTTGTGGGAGATACAACTACAACAGCAACAAATCAGTCGGCGAGGACCACTTTGTCATCATTATCTTCTTCTTCTCGGAACCAGCAGCAGCTACTAAACGACCGCACCAACAACTTGAGGCAAGTTGAAGGCTATAAGAAAGCGGAAAATGCTTGGTCGTGGTTTTAGTATTAGAGGGGAAAGGAAAAGATGGCGAAGCTATTAAAAGCAAGTCCCACAGACGGCCACAGAGATATTGAAACCCAAAAAAACTCACTGGTCCGGGCGCCGCATTGGGAGGGTGGATTGATGATGATGATGATATTAGCAGGAGAGATATCCTGCTTTCAGAGACACAGACAGACAGGAAGCAAGGGGGGGTTAGCAGTCCTTATTGAGCTTAGCATATGAAATACAGAGTAATGATGATGGCTTAGAGCGGTTGCAATGATTTTGTGTTGGGAGTTCTTGAGAAGCTTCTACTGTTTGTGATGAAGGTAGCTGGGTGTATTGTACTCAACGTATGTACTAGTTGCAACGCGAAGGGAGTGGGAGATCAAAACGGAGAGGTGCGCTGAAATTCACTTTTTGAAACATCTTATCCATACAAGTTCTATATCCCTTCCCGCAGACATGTTTTCCTTCCCGTGTCCCACTCGTTCTCTATATGTACAGACAGATTTGCTTACCCGCGTCTCTGATGGCGCGAAACTGATGGTACAATATCCCCCCAAGCCTCAGCCACCCAACAGCAGCAACAACCGTGCAACTTTCCTCCTCCACGGGGTGACTGGTCGACATAATGATACAAGGTGGAGGAGTTGCTCAGCTGCCTGAACGCACGGAGGGTAAACCATTGCCCATTCAGCCGGCTAGGACGTCGTAGACACCTTCATGTCTCTCCAAGCCCAATGCGCCCGAGAGAAACTGAAGCCTCCGCTAACTGCCCATCACCCCATCCCCTCCTCTCATGCTACCCCTCCCATTTACTTCTTCCTACCAAAAGAACGAGTATCCTTCACATTCAACCCCGGGTTCATGTTCGGCGTCGCATACCCACTAATCAAATCCGTCAAGCTATCAAACGGATCCTCCTCCTCTGCGGCCTTAGCAGCCTTAGCCTCCTCCTCAGCCTTCTTCTTGGCCGCCTCCAACTCCGCAGCCGTAGCCTTCTTGCCGGCAGCGGCAACAGCAGCAGCGATAGCAGCCTCCTCCTCTGGCGTCATCTTGGCCTCCAGATCGTATCCTCTTCCGTATCTCTCACGGAAAGCGGCCAGCTTGCCGGCCTCGTCCGTCTCGACGTTCTTGAGAGACTTGTCCGAGGGCTGCCACAAAAGGTGGTTGCGCGTGTCCTTGGCCGACTTGTAGAGAGCGGTGGGCATGGTGGTGCGCACGGTGAAGGTGCTGCCGTCCGAGAGCTGGACGAGCTGGGTGAATTGGTAGGGGCGGCGGTGGCGGGGCACGAAGGTCGCGTTACGGACTTGCTGGGTGCATGGTGATGAGGGTGTTGGGCGGGAGGCGGAGTAGGCGGTGTATGTGGTTGTGGAGGGCAGGGCCGAGGGGCGGCGGAGGAGGGTGGTGGGGAGTTTTGATGACATTTTGGCGATGGTTTGTTTGAATGTTGTTGGTATTATGAGTATCTTCGGTTTTTGGTTTGGTATAGGCCGTCGAGGAGGGAGTCGCCAATGAATTTAATCAGGCGTCGTCGTTGGTGACGGTGATGATGATGGTGGTGGGCGAACCGCGGGGACGTCGTCGGAGGACTGTTGGTAGAGAAAGCGGGAGCCGGAGTTCGAAAGGGGTTGACGAACGGCGGGCCGGGGCGTGGAAAGACGGGACGGGATTTCGAGATTCGTTCGCGCCGCGGGGACTCGGACTCGGGTGCTGGTGAGGTGGTCTGGTCTGGCTCGGGCAAGCGCTGCTGCTGCTGGTCGCGGGACCGGGACACGGGTGGATCGGCCGGCCGCGAACGACAAAAATTGTTACGGCGGGCTATTTGGTGCAACAAGCGCTATCTGTTATCGGCGGCAGGCATGCAATTTTGGTACCTGCTAAAATCCGGGGAAGCGACATCGAAGCTTTGGAAAAAAAGACCGCGGCAATCCCCGGCGGGGCCGATTCAACCGATAAGATAAGATCTTTGTTAAGCGCAGGTGCGCTGAAAGCGAACCTGTCAGGCGCGGTGTCCAGGGCCCCATGCCCGCTGAAAGTGCGTCAGTGCCAGAGCTCAATTTTAGTGTCGGGGCTCGGGGGGGGAACAGCTTGGAGATGTCACCGGTTTGGAGCAGGAACTGGAACCGGGGAATTGTTTCCCGTCTTTGTCAACAACGTCGACAGTCTTCAGAAACTGTTCCTTTTTCCAATTGACTTTCTGCCACGCCACTCAATGGGACTGAGATGAGCGGCCGCCGAGTTCTGGGCTTCGCTGCCCAGCAATCGCATAATTGCAAACACAATGGCATTTGCCCGACACAGCCACTGAAGCCGACATCATCATCCATGCGGCCGTTAATCGGGATGACGGCGGCACCGGCACAATGGCGAGTCGCTGCTGGACAGCACGCCAGGACATGTCACCTCTGTAAGCACGCATAGCCATGAAGGAACCCAAAGCTTGAATCGGATGACACCGATCATCCGTACATTGGAAGACAAAACGGGCTGGGACTAACTTGTTATTTGACTTACAAACAGCTCTTCGAACCCTCCACACGACTCTCTCTCGAGCTCGAGAATGGACAATCACCGACCCTAAACCACCCACTTCCCCATCGCGACCACATCACCCACCCGGTGGGCACGCCCATAAGAAACTCTCCCCGATCGCCGAACAAACCCGTTCCCTCATGCGCCTGTTCCCCCATTCCGTTGTAGTATGCACCTCTACCGACACACATGCACACCCGCAACATGCCGTGCAGCAGCATAAGCCTCATAAGCCGACCATGCGCGGCATGACCATGTCCTCTCTCACATGCCTCGGTCTTTCGCCCGCGCCAATTGTTAGTTTCAACATCACCCATCCGTCCCGAACATTGGACGCATTGCGCGCCAGTAGGCGGTTTAATATTCATATCCTGACGGATGATATCGCGGGTGCGGCGATTGCGGATTGGATGACGAGGGGAAATAGTGAGGGGCCTGAGAAGGTATTCAAAGGGCTGGAGAGTGAATGCGGATGCGTGGTTACCAATCATGAGGACTTGATGGTACACAGTAACAATGGGGAGGCGCCTCTGCTGGACGGCAATGGTGTGCTCCATATCATGAAGTGCAGGATATTAGAGGAGCCCATGGAGGGCTTTGTCCCCGTTCGTGATCATGTTATTGTGCTGGGAGAGGTTGAGGAGATCGTGGAAGGACATGGTGCTAAGCGCCGGGCTAATGAAGGCGAACAGGCGAATTCGTTGGATCCCATCGACCGGGACACGTCTGAAGAAATGGATACGAATACCTACCAGTTCGGACTGGTGTATGCGGACAGGAGGTATAGGCAGCTGGGGAACTGTATAGTGCCGCTTCATGGTCCAGTCAGGAGTACTCACGAGGAAGGGCCTGTGAAGAAGGCTGGTGGTAGGAGTAGTGCACTTCGCGAAACATCAAATTCTTAACCAAACACACGCAAACCGATACGTGAGCCAATGCGCCTTGGGCGGCCTGTACTCATCACCGAAAACATTTGGAAGGAAAAAGACAGTAAGGTGAGCAGGTAACGGGGCTGTTATTCGCGAAACATTTCCTCCCTAAAATATGAACCTCAAATGGTATATGTCCGGCTCCTATCGCAACTCGAGAAGCGCTCAAGGTGAGTCGGCACCGGTAAGAGACATAACGCCGAAAATGATCCTCCAATCAACCGCTTTTCCATCCAGTATCCGAGAGCTATGTATGCGTTGTTGAGCGATACATTTACTCGCCCTTCTGGACACCCTTGATACCGACGAGCTCAGTCTCGAAGATGAGGGTGGAGTTGGCGGGGATGATGCCACCGACAGCGCGGTTGCCGTAGGCGAGGTGAGGGGCGATGGTGAGCTTGCGCTTCTCGCCAATCTTCATGCCGAGGAGACCCTCGTCCCAGCCCTTGATGACCTGGCCCTGGCCGACAGTGAAGTTGAGGGGCTCGCCACGGTCGTAGCTGGCATCGAACTTCTTGCCGCTGGTGAGGACACCCTTGTAGTGGACATCGACGTTGTCGCCTGGAGTGTGGGAGACAATCAGTCAGCAAGTTTGCTTTCACAACTGGGAAACCGGCTTGATGTGGTTTGCATCGCGCAAAAGAATTGGCTGTTGTTGCTCGTAGCACGACATGCGCGATGATGGCCAGGTTCAGGCGGGGCGGTCGAGGAAGAAGTTGAAAATTGCAATTTAGAGCTAGAACTAGCTCCAGGAACAACAAGCTGAGGTAGCAGACTTACCACGGCGGGTCTCACGGGTACCCTGGCCCTCGGCCTGGACCTCGATCTGAAGACCTTCAAGCTGGGGAATGGTCATTTTGCTGGATGTGGTGGTGAAGTTGTGTTTTTGGTTGGTTTGGGGAGTGGTGTAAGGGAGAGAGTTCAGAGACTTGACAGAGCTAATGAACGAGGGGCGGATGAGGGAAAGACGAGGGACAACGGCCCTGAGGCGGTGGGGCGCAAGCTTTATTCCGTTCATGGCGTAATTAGATTGGTGAACACGTTTGGGTGGAAGGGACGAAAGAGAGGGGCAGGAACGGGCAACCTAGGAAGGAGGGTGGTGGGCAGGAGGCAAGCAACAAATGATCCTGCAGTGAGCCTTCCAAGATGGGAACGGGAATCAGGGAATATGTACAGGGAGATTACTACAGTAAAGGTACTCAATGCCCGTATTCAGCTCGGCCGGCACGATTATGAAAACGCAAACTGCTGGAAAACCGAACCAACAGCGCTTTTTTCTAACCTCGATGCTGCTTGACTTCTGTATGTATGTGCTTTTATCGATAAACCTCTCGAGGAGCTTATGCGGGTTAAAGCCCCACGCACGGAGTTGCTAGCCGGAGTTGATGCATCGAACCCTCACCGAACCCTGGGTCCGACATCGATTGAACCGTTTCTACCGGCTTGAACATTGGGTATTTCCGTCATCATCAACTTAGGATGAGCTCACAACTTTGCTGTTCTTCCTGCTCCTGCCGTCGTGGGTTCAGGGCAGCGGCTCTTGAGTGGTTGCTGGTGTACCTGGAGGTAAGTATGTACCTGTCCCTGCGCCTGCCGGGAGCACGTCACGAACCGGACGAGGGGCAAAGAGAAGCAAGGGTCCTTCTTGGCATAACCCGCCAGGGGCGCTGTGCCGCAGAGCGCTTCCGTCGTCTCCTCCATTCAGCCCGCATGGAGCTTGCACGTTGTGCTGGACCATCGACTTCTCATGTTGATATGCCTGATATGTTGATCGATGTCTTGAACGACGGGTGTTTGATGATGCCGGTATAAACCAAGGCTTGTATAACGCCCCTTGGTGATATTTGAAGGATGAACCCAATCTACCTTTCAAATCGCCCTGGTGCAGGAATCCCTTGCAAAGTTGTATTTGCCGTGGACAGACAAGAGGGAACAGTTGAATGGCAGTCATACATATTTGGTGATGTTTCCCTGGTTTCTACTTTTCGCGTGAAGGCTGACTTTCTGGTCATGAAGTTGACATTCTGTTCTTGCGTCCTCCACAAAGATATAAATGGAACACCTCTCATAGAGTTGTCCAAGGCTGTCGGATCAAACCCATGTCGAAGAGCGAGTCCGTCACTTTGTTCCATTACCTAGAAGCCATCCTTTCATGTTCATACGAGATGCCAACATATAGTCCGAACCGAGTCTGCGTTGGCGCAAAGGTTTGGAGGGATGAGACAAACAAGCTTTGACAAAGAGACAAGCGGTGCCGGGCCTAAAGACTCCAGCTCACCCCTTGGAAGTCGGGTAAAAGAAAGAGGTATACCCGTAAGAGGACGGCGGTATGGTGATGAGAAATGGACAGGAAAAGACAACCGGGCACAGGAGAGGACTACCACCATCTTATATATGGCCAGCTCCGTAAGGCTGCTGCAACGTGTTGCCTGGGTCAACAAGAAACCATGCGTGCATAGAGATCACATGATAATCAATGATAATGGAGTCGAAAAGAGACGAACATCAACTCCATCATGCTCGGCCCGGTAGTGATGGTGACGGTCGAGACCTTGCTGGATCCGATGAACTTCCCTATCGGTACACTAGTGTCACTGTCAAGAACCAGATTCACGGAGGCTTCTTGAACAGGCAGAATCTCAAACTCGAATTCCCAAACTGGGTGGCTGGTCAACAACTGTGGGCAGCGGGCCGGGACGTTAGCACGCAGAGCGCCAGAGGAGCACGTTCTTTGACGGATCGTAGGGTGCCTGGGCTCCCGTCGTTCAGCCTTGCCATGACTGCAGGGGCCTCGATCTTTCTGGATCTTTCTGCCCATTGGCTGCCCAATCGCGGGATGGAGGAGGCGTCCGAAGATCATGCTGAGCAGCCGAGGGGGATCGAAAGGAGAAGGCTCCAGTTCTGTCAAACATACTTTCCTGGACCAGATGAATTGGAGTTGGTCTGATGTTCTGTGTCTGCCATCTCGATTCTCGACTCGCCTCCAGATTTCTTTGGAGATCCAGAATCATGGTGCAATTTCTGGAGTCATTTCAGTCCCAATGATGGCAAGGGGGCAACGCCAACGATAGGAAAGCAACAGCTGAGAAAAGCGGATGGAAATGGCCCCTCCTGCCCCTCAGCGGAGCGGCTCAGACTGGGGTAGCTCCTGCAGCCTCTTGAAAGAGAAGCGCAAGGAAGCCAAGACGCGCCCCCATCTGCGGGACTCCGGCCAATAAGATCAACGATTTACCGTGTGTGGGGTTAGCAAGCAACGGCCGCAAACGAATCAGAGGAAGGCCGTGGAATTCTGGACGATAGAATCTCATCGAATTCTGTTGCTGGCAACAGCCAGGGACCCAGGGGCCGCCGCGAAGAACATTTTAGATGCCACTGCTGCCCCCTTCTCTCTCTCGCTCTTCCCTTCATTCCTCAGTCTTCCCAGTCCAATTCAAACTTTCCTCTTTTCCTCTCGAGTTGAATCATCTTCTGCAGCAGAATCCTCTCTTTTTTGGAGGAGCAGAACAATAGCGCTTTTTCCTTTGCACTTTTTTTGGTAGGTTCACCCACTGCTCAGTGCCTTCTCGAACAGGAAGGTTGGCGAGTCACCACTTACTGCCCCTCCTCTCCCCTCCCCCGCTTCAGCCTTGCCTGGACACCTTCCCTCACTCCCATCCGTCACCATTTCATAAGAGGAACAACTCGATATCGTTTCTCTTTCACGCCATCGATTGCAGATACCCTCGCGTACATATCCCATCGCCACAGTTGCAGCTCATCTACAGGACGAGTGCGCTAACAAACCCCGCTTAGATACCCACACATTTCACTCACAAATCTGCCCATCATGTCGGCCCCCGAGACCTTCGAGTTCCAGGCTGAGATCTCTCAGCTTCTCTCCCTCATCATCAACACTGTCTACTCCAACAAGGAGATCTTCCTTCGTGAGCTTGTCTCCAACGCCTCCGATGCTCTCGACAAGATCCGCTATGAGTCCCTGTCGGACCCCAGCAAGCTGGACTCCGGCAAGGATCTCCGCATCGACATCATCCCCAACAAGGAGAACAAGACCCTCACCATCCGTGATACCGGTATCGGTATGACCAAGGCTGTAAGTTTTACCTCACCCAGTCAGTTTGTTTCAAAGTAACAATGTGCTGACTCGTTACGTCAGGACCTCGTCAACAACCTCGGTACCATTGCTCGCTCCGGTACCAAGCAGTTCATGGAGGCCCTTACCGCTGGTGCCGATATCTCCATGATCGGTCAGTTCGGTGTTGGTTTCTACTCTGCTTACCTTGTTGCCGACAAGGTTACCGTCGTCTCCAAGCACAACGATGACGAGCAGTACATCTGGGAGTCTTCCGCTGGCGGTACCTTCAACATCATCCCCGACACCGAGGGTGAGCCCCTTGGCCGCGGTACCAAGATGATCCTCCACCTCAAGGATGAGCAGCTTGACTACCTCAACGAGTCCAAGATCAAGGAGGTCATCAAGAAGCACTCCGAGTTCATCTCCTACCCCATCTACCTCCACGTCCAGAAGGAGACCGAGAAAGAGGTCCCTGATGAGGATGCTGAGGAGGAGGCCAAGGAGGTCACTGAGGAGGGCGATGACAAGAAGCCCAAGATTGAGGAGGTCGATGATGAGGAGGAGGAGAAGAAGAAGGAGAAGAAGACCAAGAAGATCAAGGAGACCAAGATCGAGGAGGAGGAGCTCAACAAGCAGAAGCCTATCTGGACCCGTAACCCCCAGGACATCACCCAGGAGGAGTATGCTGCCTTCTACAAGTCCCTCTCCAACGACTGGGAGGACCACCTCGGTGTCAAGCACTTCTCCGTTGAGGGTCAGCTCGAGTTCCGCGCCATCCTCTTCGTTCCCAAGCGCGCTCCCTTCGACCTCTTCGAGACCAAGAAGACCAAGAACAACATCAAGCTCTACGTCCGCCGCGTCTTCATCACCGACGATGCTACCGACCTCATTCCCGAGTGGCTCAGCTTCGTCAAGGGTGTTGTCGACTCTGAGGATCTCCCTCTCAACCTCTCTCGTGAGACTCTTCAGCAGAACAAGATCATGAAGGTCATCAAGAAGAACATCGTCAAGAAGTCTCTTGAGCTCTTCAACGAGATCGCTGAGGATAAGGAGCAGTTCGACAAGTTCTACTCTGCCTTCTCCAAGAACATCAAGCTCGGTATCCACGAGGATGCCCAAAACCGCAACACCCTTGCCAAGCTCCTCCGCTTCAACTCCACCAAGTCTGGTGATGAGATGACCTCCCTCTCCGACTACGTTGCTCGCATGCCCGAGCACCAGAAGAACATGTACTACATCACTGGCGAGTCCATCAAGGCCGTCTCCAAGTCTCCCTTCCTTGACTCTCTCAAGGAGAAGGGCTTCGAGGTTCTCTTCCTTGTTGACCCCATTGATGAGTACGCCATGACTCAGCTCAAGGAGTTCGAGGGCAAGAAGCTTGTTGATATCACCAAGGACTTCGAGCTCGAGGAGACTGAGGAGGAGAAGAAGCAGCGTGAGGAGGAGGAGAAGGAGTACGAGGGTCTTGCCAAGTCCCTCAAGAACGTTCTCGGCGACAAGGTCGAGAAGGTCGTCGTCTCCCACAAGCTCGTCGGCTCTCCTTGCGCCATCCGCACTGGCCAGTTCGGTTGGTCCGCCAACATGGAGCGTATCATGAAGGCCCAGGCCCTCCGTGACACCTCCATGTCCAGCTACATGTCTTCCAAGAAGACCTTCGAGATCTCCCCCAAGAGCCCCATCATCAAGGAGCTCAAGAAGAAGGTTGAGGCTGATGGCGAGAACGACAAGACTGTCAAGTCCATCGTCCAGCTCCTCTACGAGACCTCTCTCCTCGTCTCCGGTTTCACCATTGACGAGCCCGCTGGCTTTGCCGAGCGCATCCACAAGCTCGTCTCCCTCGGCCTCAACCTCGATGAGGAGCCCGAGGCTGCTGCCGATGCCCCTGCTGCCGCTGAGGGTACCCCCGCTGCCGAGACTGGTGACTCCGCCATGGAGGAGGTTGACTAAACGATTTCATGACTACAAAAGTTTAATGAAAAAGGTTATGGGACGGAGTTGGTTCGGTTTTCATTTTATTAACGGGCATATTGTTACCCCTTCTGCATCTTTTGCCTTTTCCATAATTTTCAGATTCCCCGGCTCTGTACTTTAGTCTCGACAACATATGGTTTGGTCTGGTCTTGAGGTAGAGCATGAATGCAATGGATGAGAACAAGCAATTTCCTGTTTCAATTTTGGTGACGTGACACTTGTGAACTGTTGAGTCTATGTGCTATGATATCCTGAAGTTGGTGTCCGTCATACTAACTTCGGAGTTGCTCGCATCCAGACTCCCACTCTAGCTCTCTCAGCTCGACAAAGGATAAAATGGGAGAAACAATAAAAGAGACCATGGCGCGTCCTGTGAGGAGGGCATCAGCGACAGCTTTGCCATGAGATGATGTTATTTTGACGTTGGTTTACGGAGGATCCTCATCAGGGAAATATGTTAAAGGTCGTCAACCGCCCTCAAGAGGAAACAGGACTAAAGAGATTTAATAAGGTGACTTCAAGGGTACAAATCGGCCTGAAGTACGAACTCAAACTTGAATCCCACAGATGGAGCAGGAGCATCGGAGGAGGAGCACGGAATCCGAGGGCGGGCGAGCTGGAGGTACTGACATTGAAGACCGAGGAGGCTAGAGCCATTTTGGACAGTCATATCACGGGTTCGTTTTGTTGAAGGGAAATAAAAGCGATGGTTCAATAGTGAAATAATCGACTCTCTATACATGTATCAAGCATTTTGCGGTTTCATAGGTTCTGGGAATGTCCGGAATATTCTCCCGTACTATATTACATAGGGTATGAAGGATGATTGTGTATGCCTTGGTTATGCTTGTTATTATTATTGTGGTGCCTCGGTACGCATTGCCATTTTATACTTGAGCCTTTCGATTGATTTCCATTAATTGCACTCATGTTCTTGGACATGATGATGTTGTTGTTGTTATTGTTACCGATTGTCATCATGTAGACATTAACAATGTTGGCCATCCTTTTTTTCCTGCCTCCGATGAAAGTCTAGATTACATAAGTGCCAGCTTTTAACCAAATATCCAACAATGGCCGTTTGGCGCAACGGTAGCGCGTTACTTTCCGGTGGTAAAGGCTCTGGGTTCGAGTCCCAGGATGGTCGATTTCAATCTTTTTTTTTGAAAAAAAAAATTTCCCCCTTCTTTGCCTCTCTTATCCTCATCTCATCCCTTGTTCTTTCTTTTCATCCTTGCGATTTCCTTTTTACGGTGCATGTTTGCTTCTTAAGGTCATCGTACCATTCCCAAGACTCAGCTGGAAAGGAATCGGTTGTGGCTTGATGATGCAGCTCGTTAGTTCAGTTGCAAGTATTTGTTTGTTCTCCTAAAGTGGATTGGGAAGGCTTCTTCTGGTGGCTTGCTTGGGGCAGAACTTCAGCTTGTGACGATGGCTTGGCCTACGTTGGACGGATACTGTTCATAGTTTAGGGGGGTGACGATCGAGATATCTTTCACATGTATATCCTCTCCTGTTCTTTTCAAATATTCGTTGTTGAAATTGTGCGTGTGACGCTTTGAGCGAAGTGCGCGTCATTTGTACAAGTTAATAGTTTTTCCTTCTCTATGTCCTCTCCATATACACATATATATCATCATGGTCATCGCTTTATTTATCAAGCTTCGCAAGTACAGATTGTAAACAATTCTCATTTTCCGCTTATGCAATTCCCTATTATCTATGGAGGCCTTCCGCTCCATATAGTAATCTGATGAATGTAGTAACGTTATGGGAGTCTAGCTGCTTCCAAAAAGACAACTCCGTCTATATCCGATCCGGTAGAGCGAACGCACAATAGCTTTTCCTCTCTATTTGCTAGTGACTGGATGCAAAAGCCCAATCGTCACCGTTAAAACACCACTTCTCACCCGCCTATCGTTCCATGTCGTCCGCCATCCTCCCTGTATGAACCACTACCCGTCGTAGCAGTCAAAAGCCAAATTCCAACCTTGTGCCCGTTCCAGTGTAAGCCACCAACCGACGCGCCTGTCCGCGCGCGAAGCCAGAAAATATCCCACCAAACCCCTTTTTCGTGATCTCGTCAGTAATAAAGAACAAGCAAATGGGTTGTTGAGGTGGTTGAAGTAGAAGTGAAGAATCGAGAACCGCCATGGCTAAAAAGACAAGCAAATGAAGAAGTGAGAAGCTATAACCCAGCCCTCAGGAGTTTGTTGAGCAAAAGAAAACCTTCCTCCTAGTATGCGATGCACCTGCCTCGCAAAGACGAGATCATTAGGCGACTTCCTCTCCATCCTCCTCATCCCTGTAGCGAATTCCTCCCTCGACCTGAATGCCACCGCTTACCCACTCAGTCGCGGCAGCCTGGGTAAGCGGCCATCTGGTTCTCGCCCGTCGCAAGAAGCCCTCGACCACCTCCCTTGCGCCCTGAAGGCCCTTGGCGCTAAACTTGGCGGGGTCTGCCTCGTGCTTGCCCTCACCATCCTCGCCGTTGGGAACGCCATATTCGATCCAACGCCACTCGACACGGGCAATCCGGTGACTCGTCCGACTCCGCATGCGCATCTGCATGGCATAATCACCGGCTCCAGGGGGCGGATCGAATGGAAGCCTGCCTTCGAGAAGCGCGTAGAGAAGGACGCCCAGTGACCAGGCGTCAGTTGCGCGGCCGTCGTAGGGTTGGCCCATGATGACTTCGGGGGCGGCGTAATCGTCGGAGCCGCATCTCGTCTCGAGCTTTTCGTCATCGGCAACACGGCGGGAAAGACCAAGGTCGGTGAGGGTGATGACCGAGTAAGGGTAGGTCGCCCAATCGGTTGGTGTGCTGAGCTCCTCGGGAGTAAGATTGACAAGGACATCTGTAATATGTGATTAGATATAGATAAAACGACGGATCAAAAGCGAAACCCACTCTCTAGCTTGATGTCTCTATGCACAATCTTCTCCGAGTGAAGATAGCTGACAGCACCGACCACCTCAGAAAAGATGCGACGCAACAGTACCGGGCTCAGAATGTCACGATGGCGGCTGGCAATGTCGAAAAGGTCTCCGCCAGGGCAATAGCTCAACACCAGAATGGCCCGCGACATCTCGATGTTCCAGGCTTTGAGCTGAACCAGTGAAGGATGTTGCAAAACCCTCATGAGTTCCAATTCCCGTTTCAAGCTCATCTCGATCCTGTCCTCCGAAGCGCCTCCACGGGGCCCATGCTCACAAACTTTGACGGCAACCAGAGTACGGCGGTCGTGATGATATGTCGGCTCGGGGGTATTCATGCCAGTGCCGGGCGACAAATCCTCGTCGTCCGATGGTGAGATTTGACTTGTGGCGAGCATAACTCTGCTAAAGGTGCCCTGACCCAACATCTTGATAGCGCGCCAGCGGCGCAATTTCCGATCGTGCTTTCCATAAGCCTCGAAGTATTCGTGATGGGATTCTTTGGAGGGAAGTCCGAAAGCGGCAAGTGATGAGACGTCGTTGGCGCTTAGGGAAGCTTCGCTGGGTGGGGGTGTCGGCGGCTTCTCAATGGGGGGAGCCAAACCCCGCGCTCCGGACAAGTGGGGCTCCCGGCGCATGTGGCCGTCATATCCCGGTTCCACGTTTTTCAGCTCGGGCCGGACACGGGTTCCCGAGATGGTCGACATCCGCTTCGGAATATGCATCGGATCCGGAATGTATTCACTAATACTTCGGTTTCGCGAATGTGAGGCTGATGTTGTCTGGGCGTGCAAATGCTCGCTGTCGTTCGCAGGCCCACTGCGACCGTACTCAAGCCCGGCGTATGACTTCTTCTTAGAAATCGTCATGGCTGCGTTGGGTTTCGAGCCTTCAGTAGTTGAAAAAGGTACACTTTCGACTGGATGGGTTTCTGGTATTGCGTCGCGGGTTTGCTGATATCCTAACCTCTTCCACGGGCCTGGTGAATCACTGGGTAACAAAGGTGATGGCAAAGGTGTGACATCGCCCATAGCCGATATTACGGGACTTGGGTAACAGGAGCTCGTTGCCGATACAGGGCTGAAGGGATTCGGAAGACTGCCGGCTCTCAAACTAGGTGTTCGAGAAATTGGTCTGAGGGAAGAAGTAGAGGATTTGTGGTGCAAGGTCAAAGAAGGACGCGAGGATCTTATAGGTGTCGGCGAAGAACTCAAGGTTCCAAAATTCGAGCTGTCGCCTGCTGCCGTGGTGAAGGGGCTCACTATGGGATTCTCGGTTTGCAGTCGTAACCTGTGACTACTCGGCGAGTGAAGGTTCTGGAGACCCCGCGGGGACGAAGAAAGTCTCGGAGGGGTAGAATCAGATGTGAAGCGCGGCAGTGTGGGTGAAGGAGCAATAGTATGAGACCGAAACTGGATTTGATCAAGGTTGCTGCTTAAGATGCCGGCGCGTTCCCGCTTCGGCGTTGAGACGGACGTCGATCTGGCCGGAGTCTCGGCAGAGGTCAACTTTGGCGATAGTGGAGGGTCGAGGTTGAGGGCCGAGTTTTGGTGGGCATTGTACTCATTGAGGAGACCTGCTGCAGCTACAGCAGCTGCTGCGTCTTTCCGAGGCGCATCGCCGTCGCCGTGTGTATAAGGAGCCTCCTGGAAGGAGGAGGAAGAAAGAGGAGGAGGAGAGGAATAAATTTGCGAGTGGGAGTTTCTGGACGACATATTTGCTGGTACTTCTTGTCTGCAAGTATGTAAAGCGGGCTTGGTGCTGGTCCACCTCCGGGCCTGGTCCACGGGCGGTCCCACGGGGCGGTCCTCTGGGATGGTCTGTTGTGGTGCCGGTCTTGTCCTGGGATCTTTTTCTGCCCAGGTGATGTACTTTGCGGTTGCGTCGGGTCAGCGCTGCGGATCCTGGATCGTCTTGACTGCCACTTGCATGCCCTCGATCACGGCCACGTCCACGTCCACGGTTGATATCGAAGACGGGGCAATTCAGGTACCCGCGGCTAGCAGGTACTCGTTATCGGGCCTCCCGTCTTTCTTTAAGAATAGTCGCCGGGGTCAGGCCGCGTTCGAAGGGGGTTGTGGTATCGGTCTTGGTGGTGGTGGTGGGATCTGGGTGTAAGTGGAACCCCCGAGGCTAACGGCGGCTTCGATGACTCTATGTCGAGGTACCTAGGATGGTGTAAGTGACCGAATGACTGGCCCGCGGCATTCGCTCCGCAGCAAGGTACCTTTCGGCTGCCGGGTACCTACAATAACAGCAAAATGATTGCTACAAAGGGTCCTGGTCGTCTGTGTGAGGGTCGAGATGCACCTGGAGGGATTTAGGGGGGAAAATGCAAGAAATTAGCGAATTGCAGACTCGGGTGTGTCCTGGTCCTTGTAGGCCGCAGAAATGGGTGTATATGCGGTGGTGTGGTGGTCGGTTTTGGGCTCCGCGCTATGATGCCGGAGAGCGCTATAGGTAGGCGATGAAAGCTTCGATTACGCCCTGCTGTCTGGCCTGCTGATAGCCCCAGCTTGTCCAGGTCTTGGTTGAGGTTATCTCCTCCGCCACAGAAAGCTTGCCAACTTGTCGGCGACTCGGCCCTCTATTTCCAAAAGTTTCCGACTCCAAAACAGTATAAGCCCGAACCGCAGTTGGTTGTGAATGCTCGGCGTAGTGAGCCTGGCAAGGCTGTGTTATACGATAGCTTGGGAACACTCAGCTCACTCAAGTCCCGAGTCTGTAGGTAAACCCGGTAGGCGAATGAGTTGGTAGAGGTAGCGTTCGTCAGGTGTCGTCGTAGGTGCTTGATAGGGAAAGGAGCGTGGCTGCGCTGGCTGGTATATGAGTGTAATGATATGTGAGGTGACGACGGCTTGTTGGACTGGACTCCCGTCGCGCAGTTCCTCGGTCAGTCAGTCCAGGTCCCAGGATCAGAGAGATAGGTAAAATATTATGGTAGAAGGACGGGATTCGGGGTGTTGATCCCTTTTGTTCTAGGTTCGACTCGTCCCCGGCCGTTGAACTTTTTTTTTGTCCCTCTCAGTCTCCCCTTTCTGTCTTTTGCCGCTGTCGCAGACCCTTGCTGGCCTCGATTTCGGGGTTGGAAGCTCGATGCGCTTTCGCAAACCGCGACGGGAACGGGGCCACGATGGGGCACGATGGGGCCTGCAACACCTGGGTTGCCTGGGTAGAAAGTACCTTCCTAGCCTGCTGTTCTAGGGTACCTGCACGCCAGTTGCTGGGGTGCCTGTGTTGCCCTGCCCGGGGTTCGTGATGGAGTTTCCCAGGGACGGGAAGGATGGTCGCAGCGTGTGCAGCAGTGGCAGGCTGTCGTCGCAGTATGGTGGTAGCGGCAACCCGATACAGCACTGTCGCTGCGCACCTACTCAGTGAACTGAAGCTGTCAGGAAAGTCAGGGCGTGAAAGGTATCGCGACTTCGTCCCGTGCGTGTTGACTTTGGTGGTGAGCCTCCTCTCACAATCTCGACCTTGTCGCCGCGCGCGGGGTGCAGTGAGAGGTGAGAGAGGCAGGCGGGCAGTGGGTGGGCCAATTGCCAAAAAAGATGGAGGTAACGTTAACGTCGATTTCGAAAAACAAGCAAATGCTCTGCAAAGTCTCCAACTCCAAGTGGAACATGCCGTCAGGTGATAACGTGATGAAGACGAGAATAGCCAATGTCTGGAAATTGAGCATTCTCAGATTGCCTAGGAAAACCACCATGGTCCACGGCGCTCAATAATGCTCATATCCCCAAAAGCACGGATCCCACGCCAGTATTTGTGGTCTAGTAATGTTAGCATGCCAGGTGACCTCTGTCACGTCCTCACTGTTTAATTTCCTACGGCAACAGCGACTTATTAGGGATGGACATTGCATCACGGTTGCTCCCCGTAGCGCACATGGCGACCGGTGGACCAACAACCACTAACACTTGGTAGTTACCTCTAGGTTCGTCTTCCAGAACAAAGAGACGAGACCCGGACTCATTCGTCTCTCGGAACGGGACGCAACCAGCGAGTATGTACATACTTATCTACGCTAGGTATGTGTCATCTCGACGAATCCGAACCATAGTGAAATGATGTTATTTTACCATGTAGCACCGAGACACGTTTGGCAAAGTGCTGCTAGTCAGAATCCATCAAGAGATGACCGGAATGGAAATGAAAGTTCCCTTGTTCAGGAAAAAGAGTCTGGCGATACCTTCCGTCCCCAGGGATTGTCAATTGGGTGCCAAGCCGTGGTCCACCGGGGTTCTGCGTGCTGAGAAACCCGCACTAGGCTAACCCTGGTCCCGAAAGCGTCCTAACCGGATGGGAGAGGAGCTTCTCTTCAAAAACATTTTGGGATCGCCAAGGATGATGATCATAACAACTTTCGCAATGAAATCAAACAAGTCCCATTCATGCCTCTTTTTTTGTTGCTCATCGAAAAAAAAAAAAAAAAACTTTTTATCGTAGTACCCGCCCGGCAATGCGCGGAATTCGGTCAATGGATGGTGATTGTCCTAACTATGGTTGATCAAATTGTTACACATGTGCTGCAGCCCCAGATACCCACGCCAGATGCCCAATCATCCACCCCAGATATTCCCAAATGTGCATGCGTAAAGGTACCTGATACTGAAGTTCCTTTTCCCTGCGGCAACTCCACGTCCTCGCACATGGAGGATCTGCCTTATCTTGGGATTCACCAATTTGGAGCAACCAGGCTGCCACTCGATAGCCACGAAGATATAATCCCGCCGTGGTGTATCTTTGGTTCCAAGGTGGTGCATAGAGGTATTCGCCTCCAGAGATGATAAGACTTAAGCCGGGATCGGACTTCCCTAGACCTGGAACTTGGCGTTAAACCAGGGCGCAACTAACACACAAATGGAAGCTGTTGAGGGCAAAGAGAAGGCCAAAGAGTGCAAGCAAGAACAAGCCTCCTCGGGTCGACTGACAAGACGAATCACCAGTTCCTCTGGTTCGACTTTTGTCAGTTGTCTGGGCCGCACCACATTCGCACGATGTCTAACCGACCGAATTAATTGGCTGCGCCTCCTTCAGATTCTGGAAGGGGACGACAAGTGCTACCCTGACGGCCTTCATGCTGTTTGGTTGGATATGCGTTAAAGTTTGGGGCATCCATCCCATTGAACCCCAAAATTCCAAAATCCCTTGGCGGATGTGTCGATGTGCACGGGATTAACCCAGAGAGTCCGGTTGGCAGAGAAAGGCTGAGAACCTCGATGACCAAATTGACAGTTGCAGTAGAGGAAGCTTTGGCTATGACCGAACAAGGTGGAAGAGAAAGAAACCAAGAGAGAGCCGGAGACCGAAAAATGAGACAGCTCAACGTCATCTTTCCCCCGAATGATGTCGATGTCGATGCCGGTGATCGCGACTTGGCTCTCTGTCCCCACGATCCCCGCGATGTCGAACGCCCTCAACTTTCTCCGCTGAGAGAGCTCTCCGTTGCCCGGACAAGTCATCCGCATCCCTGGGCCGTCCCGTCCATGTTCAGGGACCTAGGACGAGACTGACCCTATTTTCTCCTTCATAAGGAATTGTCTGTGTGTTTCCCCTCCGTACCTACAGATTACCACGACGGGATCCGCGGGGATCAATGCGCGCTTCCACAACAGACCAGCGTACAGGGCTGCTCAAGATACCTATAAAAGCAGAAACGGCCCATCCCGTTGTGGCTTTCGAGTTTCAACTCTTCAAACCCCAATCGAGGGTCCGCTTGTGGTCGAGTATTATTCCAATTTGTTCCATGGCCCGACCGAATTTGGGAGGATCACCACTTTTCACCATGTTGTGCATCCCACCTTTTTCAAGATTTGCAGCTCTCTCCCACTGTGATTTCCGATTACATATCCGAATTTCGCATTTTAGTTTTTTTAGGACCGAGATGGTTATCGATGCTATCATCAGCTCCTTCAACTTCCTTAATCCCTGCCACAGTCACGTGGGAGTGACGTATTGCGTCGACCTGGGGACTGCCGCGCCGGCCAGCGGAGAACCTGAACAGTTTGCACTTTGCAGTTTGCACTTGTCGAAATTTGGAGGCGTATGGGGGACTTTTCAGCCAGGCTCACCAGGCTTGAATGCTTGAAGCTTGCCAGCCTAAACGCGTGCTAACGGTGCCGAGGTGCATCAATGGCATGCATTCTGGAATTCGACTTGACCGTCAGAAAACCTGACGAGAGTTTCGTCTGGTTCGCGTCGATACCTTATATCGATGAAGAGAATCTGGATAAGGGATGATCATGAAACATCTGCCGGATATTTATACAAGAACTTGAAGCGGAAACAAAACATCTTGGCTACCTACCTAGCAAGGTTCTCAGACGACCGCGGGGTGTCACCATCCAACATAGCTTGGCATTGACAGAAAGCAAGCTCCCAGGTTTTCGCAAATTATCAGAAACATTTTTAAACTCTCTTTCTCTTTCGTCATATCCCGGCGCATGATTCAAGGGGTCTGACCGACACTCGACCCTGAACTTCTTTCTTTCATCCCTACCTACCTACTTCCTGTCTGTGTGCCTGTGTTCCTGGCATCAACAGTCTCTACCGTCCAGAAGCATCAGGCACTTTCTGCAGGACAGGCGGCATTCATCTGAAGAGCCAAAGCAAGGCACCGCGCCCAATACATACATAACGACGACATATCTACGCACGCAGCCTTGCAACAAAAGCTCAGTTGGGGAAGAAGAAGGAGTATGACATCCACATCAACGTCGGCGGACGCCTTCGCCGGCCAAGGCGATAACATTCTCCGGCCTCGACCACGGAAACCCTTGCATGCTCAGGTCTCTCAACTCTCCCAAGACGCAAACGGGGATAACGACCATGCAAACGGTACCGGAGCCAACAGGTACGACCAGCGAAATGAGCCATGGCCGAAGTGGGAAGATACCGGGGCATATCTCCAGAATGCTAACATGATCTTCCGTCAGTGTTACCGGCCAAAGTAGCGGTCGTTCGACCCCGATCCCGTCCGATGCTCCCCCGTCCATCCAGTCTCTCTCGACCGCCCGTAAGCAAGTCCGCGCCGAGCAACGCCGTCGTATTTTTCCCACGATAGAGTTCGCGAGCCGAGTATCCCATTTCGATCCCAACAGCGACTACCGAGACTTCCATGGCTTCTTCAACCTCTTCTGGATTGGCCTGGCCATCATGGCCATCACCACCGGTCTGCGCAACATCAAAGACACGGGTTACCCGCTGCGGGTTCAGATCTGGGGTCTCTTTACCGTCAAGCTCTGGCATCTTGCCGTTGCCGACTTCTTGATGGTTGCCACCACCGCCGTGTCTTTTCCGCTACACAAGATCTTCCGTGCTGCCCCCGCTGGCGGCGCCCTGACCTGGGCCAAAGGCGGCATGGCCATCCAGAGCATCTACCAGGCAGCTTGGCTATCCGTTTGGATTATCATCCCCTTTTGGCTCGAATGGACATGGACGGCCCAGGTCTTCCTCTTGCTACACACTATGGTGCTTCTCATGAAGATGCACTCATACTCGTTCTACATGGGCCATCTCTCCGAGACCGAGAAGCGTCTCCGGGCGCTCGACGACCCGGCCACTGCCTCCAAGGCCCCGGCCTACCTCTACCCAACTCCCGAAAACCCCATGGGCACGGTTGCCAGCCATAAACAGCATGCGGCCGAAGCTGCCGCCGAAGCGAATGGGCAAGAGACCAAGGAGATCAGTACCCCCAACGAGGACGCCGAGGTCGCCCTGCTCCGCGAGGACCTCGCCCGTGAACTCACCTCGCCCATGGGCAACATCACGTACCCAGCCAACCTAACGTGGGCCAACTACCTCGACTACCTCTGCTGCCCAACTTTGTGCTACGAGATCGAGTACCCGCGCACCTCCCATATCGACTGGCAGAACCTCCTGTCCAAGATCCTGGCCGTCTTCGGCTGCATCTTCCTCCTGACCGTCATCTCAGAGGAGTTCATCCTGCCCTACCTGACCGACGCCTCCATCCGCCTCGACCCTTCGCTGCGCACCGCTGACAACGCGCTTACGGCGCTCGAAGTCCTGCTCATCCTGGCCGAGACCATCTCCTGGCTTCTGTTCCCCTTCATGCTCACCTTCCTGCTGGTCTTCCTCGTCATCTTCGAGTACGTCCTCGGTGCCTTTGCCGAGATCACGCACTTTGCGGATCGCCACTTCTACTCGGACTGGTGGAACAGCACGGACTGGATGGAGTTTTCGCGCGAGTGGAACGTACCCGTGTACAATTTCTTGCGGAGACACGTGTACAGCGTCAGCAGGCCGCACGTGGGCAGGGTGAACGCGACGGTGATTACGTTTCTGATCTCGGCTGTCGGTCACGAAATTGTCATGGGGTGCATCACCAAGAAGCTGCGCGGGTACGGCTTCATTTGCCAGATGCTCCAGCTGCCGATAGTCATGCTGCAGCGGACTAAGTGGGTGAGGGGCAAGAAGACGTTGAATAATGTTTGCTTTTGGTGTAGTATGATTTTGGGGTTGAGTTTGGTGAGTTCATTCCTCTCTCTCGTCCTTCCTCTATAGCTCGGAGTGCGGCTAGGTGACTGACATATGATGCTGTGACAGATTTGCTCGCTTTACGTGTTGGTATAAGAAAGTCCGAACCCCGTTGTTCTTTCTCCGGCCGGTTGCCAGGAGTACTACATACAGCACATACCATAACATCATATACTACACGTCGTACAAGGGGGGAGATGTAGGCGTCTAATATAAAGAGGGGAAGAAAGAGAACAGCAAAGCGTTTTATATGCTTATTTCGCATATACGCATTGGATTCAACACCACACACTGGGCAAGGCGTTTTCTGGTACACGATTCAAATCTGTTTTTGGGCGGTCGTCGTTGTGCTTTCCGGTAGAGGGGCTGTTAGCGAATCGGTAGATAGAGTGAAGGTGTACGGTGTCTTGTCGGCTCACCTGATGTTTTTCTGTGTTCGTAGAGTACAGATACCCCTTTATACATATTACCAGCACATACATGTATTGTTTTTATTTCAACCCGCACAACTTCCTGCAGCCTCAAAAAGACTGTTGTATTCTAGACGTTACCGACAACAACCCGACTCTTTGGTGACATGGTCAAGTATAAGAGTGCATATCTCAATACCCACTGAAATATGCTTCTACATACGTCACGTTCTTTGTAGCAGTGCCTGGTCATTGATCCCATTCTAACATATTCATCTCATACCTGCAGGAGTACCGCCAATGCTACGCCCACTAGCTCTTCCTATTTCTCCCACTGCAGTCCCTCATCCCCTCACATCTCATCTCATCTGGAATTTATCGATCGCCGAAGCATCCTTTGTTGCGCTCGTTTTTAGTCAACGCACAAGAACGGAACATCGATGCCTCTAACGCAGATGACGGACGATGGGGTGGGCCTTGCCTCCCGGGACGCTCTATAGTAGAACGTAGGTACCCTGAATTGTGCCTGCCAGTTTCGAAAAGGTTAAAGGTTACCTACCACTTTCACTTGGCAGACAAGTCTTCCAATCCCCCAAGGAAAGAACGACGACAAAAAATAACCCCTAGGTTGCGACTGCCACTTTTGATCGCTGCCATTCAGTCACTCAGGTTCCAGTTCTGATTAGGCCTTCGTTAGCGGTGGAGAGCAAGAAGTGGAATGACCGACGGGATGACATCTTGTTCGAGCTGAGTACTTACATATAACGAGATTCACGATGAATATTCGGCTGCCAGGTGCGAGGTAACAACTTTGTGGGTAGAGTTTTTGTTGATAGACAACACCATGTTAAGTTGGATCATCGGTGAATAGAATTCAACTTGTCGACAAACGTATAGTGAATTACTTACAAGTACGTTGCCTGGCATATCCGTGCCAGAGTTTTTGGTGCCCGTTATCATCCTAGAATCTTGAGCTGTGATGAGGAGGCCGTCCACTGCTTCCCTCACAGCCTCGCCCTATCTTATGTATTGGCACAGCTCGATGTATTGCCATGTGCCACTCTGTTAGCAGAAGCTCACTAATTGCGATATGGAGAGATGATTGGTTTTGTCATGTGGATTCCCGTATAGGAAAATCCAGAAACGTTGATATGTTTGTATAGAGTACGTTATATCGTCATTCCCGTGGCCTAGATACGACCAAAAAAAAAGAAAAAAAAAAAAAAAAAAGTGAACCCCAAGAAAAGGCAACCCCCATTGAATTGCTTCATCATTCATGCGTGACACTTCCTAATGCTTGTCCTTGACCCGTATATTCCAAAGCGTTCCCTACGCGTTCTTTGCCTTCTCCTTGGCGTGACCAAGAAGCCCTCTAACTTCTGCCCGCTCAATGTCATATCCCGAGACATTTCCGTATCATGCAATGTATAAAACGTTAATCGTGTCGTTACTGTCTCTTTATTGGGTTTCGTTCGCCCACATATGAGTAGTAGAAAAGCAGAGAAATCGACCGGTCGTTATCCCAACCAAACACCGAACCCCAATGATCCATTCAATGCAAGCCGTCGCAACACCTGCCGAAAGGAAATGACCGTGAATATAAGGAAATAGAAACCAAAACTGTTGAGTTCAAGACGCCCTCAAGTCGGTACGGAGGTAGTAAGGGTCTCGAGAAATTGGAGGAGACCTAGTGGCGTAGGGTATATCGGCCATGTTTACATCAGTGATGTCGTATCTCTTTCCCTCTTTCACGTTCATACCCGAGGACGAGTATACGCGTGCGGGCCCGTAGACATCAGGGGCAACCCGTGTGGCTGAAGTTCCTCGTGAGTAAGATTTGGGGTACGTTGGCTCATCGCGCCTTGAGCTTCTGCCAATATCCGCTTTGTACCGCAGTGAGTCCGAGGGGGAGTCCACATAACGTGAACGATGACGGCGGCCGTAGTCATCATCTGAGTCGTTATGGTAGCTAGTATCGAAATGTCGGTCTGAGCTAGTAGGAGCCCAAGTGGTATGGCGTTGCAAATGCGGTGGTGCCTGGAAGTGATGCCCAGGGTGTACATCGGTTTGTGACCGATATAGGGGACGAGAGGGAGAAACCTGAGGCGGAGGAACGCCAGGAGACTTTGAAGCTTTGACGTTGAGCGGAGTAAGGCGAGGCGAAATATTGACGATGTTTGGGCCGTCTTTGGACCTGGCTGGAGTCTCATGGGAGGATCGACGGGGCCGAGCAGATGATCGTGGAACTTCGTCGTCGTCATAGTCGGCTTGAGGAGTACGGGGGACTTCATTCTTGAAACTGAATGTTTGGGCCCTTGGCAGCTTCGGAATCCTTTCAGGCACGCGTTCCTGCTCGGGAATTCTGGTGCCCTTGCTCATCATATATAGTTTTGCCTTTTCCAGCGGGTCTTCAGACACAGTACCTGCAGCAGGACGGGAGGACGACTTTTCTCGCTCAAAGTCATGCTCGCGAGACCTGGAACCATCTCGTTCCTTGCTCTCGGCGTGTTTCTTGCTTGAAGACCTTGCGGATTTTTTGTCCAACATGGAAGGCTCCTCCAAATCCTCGACTTCGATCGAGGGGTTCTTGTGCCGCCGAGATTTCTCCTCCACTTTTCGTTCCTTCTCGACTCTTTCCCGCTCCCTCTCAGTCTTCTTTTTCTCGGCCTTGCGGCCGCCGAGCTCCATTTCTTCCAACTCCCTTTTCAAGTCCCTCTGACGCTTTGCCCTCTTCTCCTCTTCATCCCTGCGCTTGTCCTTCGGCCTCTCCTCTTCTCGTCTCAGCGGTCTCTCCTCCTCGCGTCTTGAAGGCCTTTCTTCCTCACGCCTGGATGGCCTTTCCTCTTCGCGCCTTGGAGGTCTTTCCTCTTCGTGCCTTGGGTGCTTTTCATAGCTAGTTGCCCGACGAGCACGTCTCTCTTCACTGAAGCCCATATCCGCAAAGCGAGCGGTAGGAACTTCCTCGTGAGAGCGCGAGGGTTGAAAGTACATCTTCTCCCTGGTTGATGTCGTTGTCCTGTGAGAAGGACGCTCCGGCGTACTGAAAGCAAACTCCTTGTGTCTAGGTGAAGATCGAGCGGCTGGAGAACTCGCCGCGGTCTTGGAGGTAGCCCGAGCCTTTTGTTGGTTGAGTTCCTGCATTCGAACCTGATGTTCATACTTGGCCCTCTCCTCGTCATTGTTGAGGAGTTCGTAGGCTTGCTGGACCTTTTGGAACTCATCTTGCTTCTCAGCTTTCAGAGTCGGATCTTGGACCTTGTCTGGATGACACTTGAGGACCAATTTTCGGTAGGCTGTCCGGATCTCAGTCTTGTCTGCCGTCTTTGCGATGCCGAGGACCTGCCACGGGTCGGGAGGAAGAGACGACATGTTAATGGTGAAGGTTGATGAAGTTGTGTTGACTCGAAAGTTGTTGTTTCAAGTAAGAGTTTGTCGAAAAGCGAACCGGCAGAGTATAAGTGACTTGACAAGAAGGCACCAGGCGTCCGTCAAGACAAAGCAACTAAAGCATTGAAAGGCGTGGGATTATCGTAAGAAGCCGAGGGAGAGCGGTAAATGTCCCTGAAAGTGGGAGGCGTGCAAGTACGAGGCGGTAGGGATTGCGAGGCTGGCGCGTGGTTGGAGGGGCAAAACGGGTGCGGCTGTGGGCACAAGAGAAGTAAAGACGGGGTTTGAGGCGAAAGAAAGGCAAGCGTGGAGGGAAAGTTGGAGGGCGGTTTCTGGGGGCGGTAGCGGTAGGTATAGGTGCTGGTCGTCGTGATCTGACTGGCTATATTGTGGACCGTTGTCCAGTGGTCGTAGTGTTTTGTCTAGCTGTGCGCCTGCAAGGCCAAGGGAGCTACAGGGGGGAGGCGTTAGGGGGGAGGGGATCTCGGGGATCTGGAGACTGGCCGACAGGAGTGGGGCTCGTGGTGTTGTTGTTTCTGGTGTTGGAATTGGTCGTGCAACCAAAGGCGGTGATCAATGATTGAAAACCAGGTCTAAGGGTCACTCGGTAGGCGTACGGCTATGGCGTAGTGTGTATAATTAAAAGGCGAAGAAAGGGCGAGGTAATTTCAAAGCAATGAAGCAGAACAGGAATGACAATAGGCTCTCGAGTAACAAGAGGGACGGGGGTCGGCTGGAGAGAGACCAAGGCCAGCCCACAACCTGACCTGACTGGTAGCTGGGGTATTGGTATATTCCACGCCAGGCAATGCAGTGCGTCGAGGACAACACGAATATTGAAGTTGGGGAAACGGGGAATTGAAGGCTGGGGAAAATAGAATCTGAAGAACCAAGATGGAGGTGGACTGAGGAAGATACGGTTTGCGCGGAAGGTGAAAAAGGTCGAGGACGGCCAAGTGAAGTCAAGGTCACCTGCACATTGATGTCGTGCCAGGGTCGAGTGCGTGGTGCTATGGTTCAAGTTGACGGGCAGGTGCGCTCCTTGATTGATTGTTTTCCCGTCGTAACTTCCAGTCCGCACTGGAATGCAAAATGAACAGAAATGAGGAGAGGAAGGCACGGAAAGTCCGTATCGCGACTGACAAACTGAGGACTCTGTAATGTGCCTCAACTGCACTCTGCTTATGAGAGGGTTGAACTGATGATGACCAAAGCTGTTACATCCCCGTCCAGAATACTTGGGATGAACTTGTTTCCAACTCGCACACAACCCGCTCTGGATCTTGATGGGCCCGATGCGATATCGAATGGGAGGGGGAAAAATGGAACCGGACCTGAGATGGGATGACAGATACCGAGACAGCCCACATGCAGAAGACTTAGCATGTAGGAGGTAGAGGTAATGTACCTTTTTCTATGAATCTGCACCTGAGTGTACTTTTTGCTCTCTCTGAACTTTTACGTACCTTACAGACCTCCTTCCTCGATGAAGCTGTCGATAGCGTCAGTTGCGGGGATTCGATAGGTGTGAACAGACTCACAGTAGGGTCTTTCAATGTCGCGCTTCTGCACCCAGAGGCACAGATACAGCGCAGATACAAGTCCAAGTTTCCTGTTCCTACTGGACAGACGCGCCAATGCTCCCCAACACTGTGAGGGGAAAAGCATGTGCAGATGTGTGAGGTTTTGGAGGAGAGGGCAGGAGGGCTATGCGGACTGCGGAGGTGCTGAAAATGCGGTGGGCCAGCATACCACGACGGCTTCTGACTGGCTGGATGCACGCTGGCTGGATGCGGAGCTTTTCCTGTTATGGTGACCACCCACTTGCCCTTGCCGGGCCCTGGCTTATGCCATCAAATAGGAACAAATGGGAACAAATGGGAACAAATGGCATCCAACGTCCATTCGACCAAGGTTCCCTCGCAGTCGTCCCTCGACTTCTGTCGGCTTCTTTCTCAGCTTCTCTTCCGGCCGCCGGCCCGCTAACGAAATCCATAGTGCTACCATTGAAGCACTGCGACCCTCTTCAGCAGCACAAGTGTGGCAGTTTCTGTCAGGAATAGCATCGCCGTGTTAGTAAGGGGACACTTAGAACGGCCCAGTGATGAGATTGCCCCTTTATCCTGAATGGACCGCAGGGACCGTGAGACTAATATAAACAGGGAGTACAACAATCCAAGGATGCAGACGGTAAAAATGCCATCTCAAACATCATCACCCAGGTCTTGACACTCAGAAAGGCGGCCTCTCTCCCGGATCGGCACCGGTCGTCCACGGACTCGCATCTCGGAATGCCACTCGCTCAATTCATTGCTGAGACGCGACTGCCAAGTTACGAATATGGAACGTGGACCATGATAATCATCGGAACACTGCCCGGTGCCTCGGCGTGGCTGGTGATGGTGGCGAGTGCGGCCTCTGGAGTTGAGCCTTTTCAAAATGTTGGACGAACTTGACGCCGCTGCCGAGAGCCTCGAGTGGCTCCAAGTCAGGCTTGATTCTGGCCCAAGACCTCCAACAGTCCAAGACACCTCCTGACAGCTCACCAGAATCGTTTGTTCCTGCGCAAGCTTCCGGATTAGCAGTCTCATCCTGCTCATCAGGTCTGCTCATCAGGGCAAGCTTTCACTCCCTCGTGTCAATCCCCATGACAATCCACGTACATACCACTGGATGGTGTGGCAATCACCAATAGGTTCTTCTCAGATCTGAGCATTGCGTCGAACATCAAATGTCAAACTGTCGTCAAACAGGCTTGATGAATTGCCGGTGATGGCTGCCTATCGATGTCATTTCCCCCTCTGGCGTAGCATCACAAATGGCAGGAGACTCTTGGTGATGCTCTGCTAACAGGGAAAGAGCACCTGCTTCAGGTTATTCAAACAGCGCAATGAGGTCAACTCTTTCCGAGTCTCTTTCCTCCATCCAACCACACACGTATTCGCTTCGCTCTTTCCTCGACTTTGGCCAATAGCCGCCTTAGACGCCCAACGCCCAATTTTCTGCCGGCATCCCCTCCCTCATGTTTCCGACCTTCTGTCCACAACTGAACTGAAGTACGGTACCCGTCTCTTCTGCCCTTCCTGTTCATTGCTTGAGGCCCAGGGAACGAGAGATATCTCGCCCTATGCCAACGCTCGAAACTGCACAATCGACAGCCCCGGATTTCGGAGGCGTCTATGTAGGAGTTCGTCCTGTCGTCGCTGGTATCAAAACGCTGTCTTGATCTCTCAGACGTCAGCCCTCCAAGGCCAAAAGACTCTGGCTGATTGGACTGTCACAACTTGACAAGAGCCATTTCTCTCAGTGTTAACTCTTGTCATTTTTCCAGGCACAAATGGTCGACAGGTATGCGACAGCACCATTCAACTGACACCAGTCACCTTCCACACCAGATCACTCTTTCGTCCAATCAGACCTTTTCCCTCACTTGACTCCTACATCACCTCGATACTCACCCACAGAAACGATACCCATCCAGAAGCAGGTACAGCCTCAGACATACAACAGGTCCATTGTGACAGTCTGCTGTTAGCCTTGTCACTCCATCCAATCCCTATCTGGTGCCATGGATATAGGGACGACCGGAGTACTGCATTCTCCCCCCCTTGGCCACCAATGCGGGCTGGTATAGCCAAGTTCGTTGACTGGCTACAGAGCGTCGTCCAATGCCAACACCCGTGCCTCAGATATGCAAATAGCGTCTCATCCATGGCTTTTGCAGCGCTCTCGGCGAGCAAGATACACATCACCCAACTTCTCGTCTCGTTCCCCTGGGGAAACAACCTCGTGTCTGAAAATGAATCTAGACGTCGGGACCAAAGATGAAAACCGGAGGAACAATCGGACTATCTGTCAGGCAACACTGTTTCAAACGTTGACCTTGGTTGCTCACGAGCATTGTGCTAACGGCCACAAGCCACGGTCACTGCGTAGTTGAGTTACATCAAGCCCCTCCACCCCTCGTTTCCTCCTTCCGAGCGACTGTCTACTTTACAAGTTTACCCCGCCAAACCGTCAAACCGGACACCAAGATGACCTCCCTACCCCTCCGCAAATACCCTCTCCGTCGTGTTCCTGTTTCACGGCCAAGGCCATGCCGTCGGATGAGCTCTTCACAGCAGTCGTTCGTTCTTCTGTCCATGTGGATCCGTTGGTCACCCCATGCGATTCCGGCCAGGTCGCGTCACACCAGCCGCACTGTACATACGCAGTATCCCTTTCCCGTGGGGGATCCTCCATGTACATCGGGCCACCATTGACAATGCAGCTTGAGGGGAGTGTAAGCTGGGGCAGCCGCACACGAGATGCAAATCCCAGACCGCCGAAAGGATATTGTAACCACCCTTCCTCATGGCGGTGAGCTTACGAGATGCTGCTGGTGGTGTTCTTACTGCAGAACCTGAATCGAGGGGTTTTTGACGAGTAGGGACGACGGCTGTGCAGACGCTTGCTCTCAACACTTCGTGTCCCATGATCGAATGGACGGCCTGGAAAACTTCGGAGAAATCTCTGATCTTCAGAGCAACAAGCACAAACTTAACATCGGCTTTATACTGGAACTTGTAAGAGCCGTTGCATCCTATATTGTCTTGCTTTTGACTAATCGCAAATTCTTAGACATTGCCAGATCATGAAATCCTACAAGGAAAGACCAGGAGGTTTTATCTGCTGCCAACCCTATAATAGGTCCTCCGTATGCCGGCCGGTTGCAACGGTGCAACCTGCATGCCGTCACAGATGCGCATCACACTTCCCCGTACTCGTGCTCCTCGAGTGAGGACCCTCGATGCCAAAAATGTCAAGCGGCGGGGAAGAAGCGTCAGGCTGATTGGACACGAGGTCTTCTAGAGTCGCTTCTCGATGAACCTGTACTCCGATTTTCTCCCGGCACCTCGACCAACGTGTTGCGCATATCTCAAACCGTCTCGGCAGGCATCATCTTGTCCTTTGCCCGTTTTTAAGCCATTGATGACTTGTGCTGCTTGGCTGGCGTTCTTGCGCATCCCCTCCGATCGACATCTTTCCCTCAAACCTCTCCTCCTCGAACCTCAATTCCATGCCTTTATTTTCAAAAGAGTCCCTCACCAACGGAATTTGAGTTTGAGCAAGGCTTCACAGCGGTAATGATTCATGGAAGGCATGGGTACATTGGAAATGGTCAGTGACCACTTTCCCTGAGCCTCCGACCCCCTCGGATCTGGAATGACCTAGCTGGTCGGGGTCTAGGATCCAGACAAGGCTAGGTGATCGACATAGCGGACGCTGCGACATTCCGTCCGGCAATCGGAGCGGGCCGCTATTCGTTAAGTCAAGGGGCTTAAATCGAAACCTTGAAAATCTGATGCGCCAGGTTTTGCATCCGGGGATACACTCGCGCAATTCTCGCACATACTCTTGGTATACACATCTTCGACCCAGCCATGTGATTAAGCAGCACTCCGCAGCAGTCGCCTCTCGCGTGACAGTCTTTGTTTGGGTGGACATGGCTCGTTGTTGGACATTCTTTACACCGTATCCGACCAACAACCCAAACTATCCATTCGGTGGAATGGTAGCCTTGTTACCCAGACTGCTTGAAGAATTCGGACCCTGAGAAGGATTGCTCTTAGCTTTTGGGCAAACAGGATGAGCTGTCATATCCTGAAACGTAGCTCGAGCTCGCTTTTGCAGATCAATTAGCCAGAAGCCAATTACATCAACAAAACGGTCGACAAATTCGCATGGCAATGGAGACACACACAACTCACCGCGTGCCAAACCGCCAAACGGTATGGAGACCCAAGACTTTCCAGAGTGCCGGCTCACCCGCAAATCCCACATGGCGACCTCCTGGTATGACTTCATCGGCATTGCGAAAATGTCACCTACGCAAGTGGAAACGGCTGGGTTTGTTTGGAACGACCTCAAAAGCAGGATGAGCCTATATCGACGATCAATAGCTACTGACAACGAATCATCGTCGAAGTTGCTGTCGCGTGCCAATAACAACAGTTGCGGTTGGGAGCGTCCCAGCTACCAGCAGTTTGGTCCATGCGTTCGATTCGGGTTCAGTTCCCGGCGTTGTCCCATCAGTGGCTTTCCCAAGCAGACCGCTCGGGACCCAATTCATCCCGCATCCCAGGCCGTCTGTTTTGGGCTCCGCTTTCAACCCCGGATCGGCTACCCGAAACTTTCGGCCATTTAGCGCAAAGGTTTGACATCGTCGAACTCAAGGGAGATCAAGAGAAATGTACCGCAGGCGTTGATAGGCCTAATCCGACCTGTGACGCCTGACACGTGTTGACTTTCCTACGGCGGGTTCCTCCATCAAACCACCAAGCTAGGCCAAAGGGATCAACTGGCAACCTGTTGAACTGCCAAAGCCAAGGTGCGTGCTATGATGGCATAGCCCGAAAAAATGGGGGCCGCCGTTCGTGTCACGACATGAGCAGCTTGAAACGGGTGCCGTGTGGGCTGAACGGTCAAGGACATAGGTAAGGTGAAGTTGAGGTAAGGAAGGCGGTCTGGGTAGGTATCCTATCCCCTTCATCTTTGCGGTCGGTCAGTTTGACGATTGAGCAGGCAGATAACAAAGGTCCAGCAACAAATGAAATTATCTAGTCTCCTCAAACCGGCCCGAAGGTTTACATGTTCAGGAGACGTTGACCGAACGACACTCCGACCGAGATCTGCCAATGTTCGATTACAGTCGAGACCCCTGAAACTGCATACTCTAGATACTGCATAACCGCCATTTGGTGCATAGGATTCCATGGTCTGAATTCCCCTGCCCTCACCAAACCACGGGTCCTGAAACTGCATAACCTCCATCCAGTGCATATATTTTAAGCTGCTGGATTACATGCAGAATCAGGGGTCTCGACTGTATCAACCAAAAACGACAAAACTGCATCGTGACCCCTTTTTGTGCAGTCAGTACCGCCGGCACCGCCGGCATGCTACACCCCTAACCTTAGTTTCCGCCTCAGATTTTTTAAGACTCCAATGATAGGCTCTTGAATACCTTCTCCCTCGCTTCTACACCGAAATCGAGAAGCCGACGGTGTGGTTTTCGGCTTCCCCTATCCGTGATCACCACGGGCTAAACTAAGCTGAGTTTACCTTCTACCGACTAAGTCGACTCAGGTAAGCATGTCAGGCTGAGCCAGCTCTCCGCGGTAGAGCCGGTACCTAAGCTAAGGGAGAAAGCTAAAAAGGCACTTTGGAGGGTCCTGAATTCGGTCGACTCGCATGTTGCCACGACTGTTTTCGAATGGAGTCTTTTGACTTACACATGAGAGCTTATCCACATTCGGCTTGGGTTGGGTTAGGTTAGCACTAAAGGATCTGAGCTGTGATAGGCCAGAATCTCCCAATGGCGACTTAACCCTCACCTACGTGGGAGATCTTGAGGGCTGAACCGTACCCAACGGAATGGGTTTTGGGTACCCTGTGGGTAGTTGCGGGTGAGTGGTGGCGGATAGGGATGTGGGATGGTTCCATCCCGTCGATGCTGAATGGGGAATGCTGTGGGTTGAAGAACTGGTGGAGGTTACATAGGTTGAGACTAAACTAACTGATAATCAGGAGGATCTACCTAAGTGGCTGCGAGCTTAAGGTTGGGCGGTGACACTTTGCGTTATTCGGGATTTACAGGAACAGGAGCCGCTGCGCGGAAGAGCGGAAGAGCGGAAAAGAAGGCGGGAATGGGATGAAACAACGATTCCTGAACATGTGAATGTGATTTGACGATATTATGTTTGATTGGGAAGGCGGTGTCTAAGGAAGGAAGAAGGGCACGGGGAGGGAATTGAGCGAGGCGGTCACCGTCGAGGAACTGAAGGGAACGGAAGGGAACAATATTGTTACCGTCCGGGCTCCTTTCGAGGTTCGCATCCGAATGGAAAGGAAGTGAGGTGAAGTAAGGGAAGATGGGTAGGAAGTTTTCATATTTACATACGACTCTAGTTGTGTGATGTGTGCCTTTCGGCACCACATATGGCCGGCATCAGCTTCATAGGACTGTAAGTATGGAGCCTGCTATACTTATCACACGCGGAAGCCCAAATCTGCTCTGGAGTTGTCGGTTGGTTACTAAATCGACGAAGACCAGAACTCAGGAAGAATCTATCTGGTCACTGATGCGCATGCGGAGGTAGAAAATAAAACAAAATAAAAAATGAAGACCTTTCGAATGTGCATCGGTAGGAGTGTCTCGCTTAGACGTCATGAGTATTGAGCTATAAGATCAAGGGACACTTAGAGATCCAGGTCAGCGATGTTAAAAGACAATGTAGTCATAAAAAAGAAAGGTATTCCTTCACTTGATGTGGCTTTTACTGGACGACATATCTAGCAACCAGACCAACTTCATACCGAAAAAAAAAAACCACAAGAACTTTGTTCAGTTCGGAGAATTACAGCGTCAGAAACCAATGCAAATTCGCAGAGCTAGGCGTTCTGGCTTTAGTCCTGTCACAAGATAAAACATAGGTAAATTGGGAGTGTCGTGAACCACAAAGAAACTAGTTTCAATATCCCTTCTGAAAGTGTTCGTCCCGATCGAATAAGATTGAACTATGACTACATGTCTTCGGTACTGTTAACAGCAGTTTGAGGCTTTCTCTGATCCAAGGTTAATCTCCATATGAAGGGTTCGGGATGATGTCTTGGTCTACAAGACTGAGTACCAACGGACGTTCTTCAAGACGTTCCAAAATTCATTTTCAGTCACGCGATTGTTCTCATATAAGCAACATCATACAGACGTGACAGCAACTAGGTAGAGGTAATGTACCAGTCTTCAAAAGGACTTGATGCCGGGTTGCACCTTCCTCTCCGGCATGTGACTGCTTCGATTGCATCTACTAGAGTACCTCTAGGTACCTACCTTAGGTATTTAGACTAGACCTCCCGATGGCCGGCAGCCCGCACTCGTTCCTTCCCCGTTCACTGTGTCCACGTGAGAAAATCTCGTAACTTCCATTCATGGAGACTCTCCACAGACTGGTAACTCCAAATCCACCACCACAGGCTTATGAAACTTCTTCCCTCCTGCATGCGGGTAGTTGCTTGCCAGTATAGCACAGTTCACTATGCACGTTTCTCTTCTTCCTTCCCCACCGCTGGCTGCTCCATAGTTGTCGCTCCAATCCAGTTCCCTGTTTCCTCCACGACCCGTCAGGTCAACTAAACTGATCTTGGCCGATTTGGGATCTGGTGCTGAATCCGTCCATGTTTCTGTTGAAGAGACTGTCCATGCCGTCTCCTTGAAGTCATTGTCTCCTTGCCTACCTGATGCCAAAGAGGCCATAGGCAGAGGAGACCATAGTACACGCTCAGCTCCCCTAGCGCGGTGGACGTGTCCGCAGATGTGTAGTCGAGGGCGAACGACCGATAAACGTTGGAGGAGGGAGTAGCAGCCTATGTGTCTGTCATTACACGTGTCTGTGTCTGTTTCTTTCCCAGTCTCTCCAGTTTCCTCCCCGTCTACCCCGCGGACAACACCAAGATCGCAATGTCCATAGGGAGGCGTGTGGGTGATGAGGATGTCAGTGTCCATAGGGATGGAGGACCAAATTACCTCTGCGGGTATG
This sequence comes from Sordaria brevicollis, assembly GCA_033439795.1. Classification (NCBI taxonomy): domain Eukaryota; kingdom Fungi; phylum Ascomycota; class Sordariomycetes; order Sordariales; family Sordariaceae; genus Sordaria; species Sordaria brevicollis. The sequence goes on from JAUTDP010000005.1 coordinate 1,414,280, forward strand.
CTCGTCTTCCCCTCAGCATCAGGCACTGGGACATAGTTAGGATCGTTATCACCCCTCTCATACCCAAACGCCCATTTGTCTCCTAGCCCTGGAGTTCCGGGACTGCCGAAGATTTTGAACTTGGTCCGTGGCCCCTTTGGATTCATGAGCTTGATCTCGACGGACTCGTGGCGGAGGTAAATTATTGATGGGCCGTGAGTCTCTAAGAGCGCGATACACTCTTTCGAGTTGGGGACAGAATGCTCATGAAATTGGGCATGGGATAGAGTTGTGGCGAATGATTGGGCCTTGGTTTGGTTCATGTTTTTGGTCATTTAATTGATCTCGACGATGTTGGATGATTCAAGTGAAGAAGAATATGTAGGCAAAGTGCGAGCATTGCTCGGTATATTTGTGGTATAGTATATACATAAAAGATGAACGGGTAATGAAGACCATCATACGCGCAAAGTGAACATGGTGAAATATATGCGATGCCACCAAGTCATATAAAAGAGGACTCACTGCGTGGAGGATCCCCATGTAAAAGAAACAACCGTGTCGAAAGTCATCCCGGCGATATCATCATGCATGTGAACTGCCCGGTACGGAGGTCGGCGTCTCTGGGCAAAGAAACGCGGGGGCCAAGACCGGCCGCCGGGGTGTCCAAAGGACGGGACGGGAACTTGGACCGCTTCCGTGGGCCTGTGTGAGCACTGAAGCAAGGCCGCCCACACTGCGGCGATTTTACCGCATCGGCGCGGCGCTTTGAAACCATGAAATTTGCCCCACTTTCAAAATTCCCAAGAAACAATCAAGACAATCATCATTCTTGAACTCAGCTTGGAAAACAACCCGCGCTTCGTCCTGCCACAACTTGAGCAGCAACCACAGCTGCCCAACCCATACACATCTCTAGTACAGATACGCCATCGCGTTGAGAGCTAGCAATCATGTCGACCACGGTGGACAAGGTACGTATACTTGTTCCACTAGCATTCCCGTCTTGTGAACATATTGGAGACAGACAAACTGACCGTGTATGCGCCCATGACAGATCAAAGAGATCGAGGCCGAAGTGAGTTTCTACTACTGCCCCTGATGACCCCCGATTTTCGAAACACTCGATCCCCGGTACGGCACGATACACCCTCGAGATAAGGACCGAAGTTGGAAAGGGCAGAGACCAAGATTCCGCGGGCTCTGGCGACACAGATGCAGGGCAAGCAAAGAGGCTATTGAGAAGCCTGACCTTTGGAGTTGGAAAAGCGCCAGTTGGACGATGAGATACCAACGAACCGTCCCTCGAAGATAGACGAAACGACACACAAAAGGACGAACCCCGGCTAACGACATGCTTTCTTTTCCTCAACGATAGATGGCTCGAACTCAAAAGAACAAGGCCACATCCTACCATATCGGTCAGCTGAAGGCCAAGCTCGCCAAGCTCAAGCGTGAGCTGCTCACGCCCTCGGGCGGTGGCGGTGGCGGTGGTGGTGCTGGTTTCGATGTCGCCAGAACCGGTGTGGCCTCGATTGGTTTCATCGGCTTCCCTTCAGTCGGAAAGTCTACGCTGATGAGCAGGCTGACGGGTCAGCACTCTGAAGCCGCCGCATACGAGTTCACTACGCTTACGAGTGTGCCTGGTCAGGTTACTTACAACGGTGGGTAGCCCGTCTTCTTCTTTGGGGGAGTAACGACTTTTCAGACGGAACTGACATGTGACATGCGTACAGGTGCCCCCCTACAAATCATTGATTTGCCCGGTATTATCGAGGGTGCCAAGGACGGCCGTGGTCGTGGTCGTCAGGTCATCGCCGTCGCCAAGACGTGCCATCTCATCTTCATCGTGCTCGACGTCAACAAGCCCCTGACCGACAAGCGCGTCATCGAGGCCGAGCTGGAGGGCTTCGGCATCCGCATCAACAAGGAGCCACCCAACATCACGTTCAAGAAGAAGGACAAGGGCGGTCTCAACATCACCAGCACGGTCCCCCTCACGCACATCGACAATGATGAGATCCGTGCCGTCATGAGCGAGTACAAGATCTCGTCCGCCGACATTGCCATCCGCTGCGACGCCACTATTGATGATCTGATCGACGTGCTGGAGGCCAAGTCTCGCTCCTACATCCCCGTTATCTACGTCCTCAACAAGATCGACGCCATCAGCATCGAGGAGCTCGATTTGCTGTACCGCATCCCCAACTCGGTGCCCATCAGCTCCGAGCACGGCTGGAACATTGACGAGTTGATGGAGGCCATGTGGGAGAAGCTCAAGCTCGTGCGCGTGTACACGAAGCCCAAGGGCAAAATGCCGGATTATTCGGCTCCCGTTGTGTTGAGAAGCAACAGGTGCACGGTTGAAGATTTCGTAAGTTCCCTTCTTCCAGCACTTCATCTTTCTGGCTGGATGAGGGAGGGAAAAAAGATTCGACGGGTACAGGTTGGTGGCTAACGGATTGATGAATCACAGTGTAACACCATCCACAAGACCATCGTGGATCAGTTCAAGGTCGCTATCGTGTACGGCAAGTCTGTCAAGCATCAGCCTCAGCGTGTTGGTCTCAGCCACGAGTTGGCTGATGAAGATATCGGTACGTCTTTTTCTGTATTTCCGCTTTTACTTCTTGAACGAACACCAACTAAAGAACCAAAACAGTCACCATCGTTAAGCGATAAATGCTTTAAATGCAGGATATTCTACAACGATGTGTTTTAGGCGTATACCTTTCGAGACAGTGACATACGCCACGGTGGTCCGAATAAACGTACACTCGCGTCTCATAATCGTATCACACATCTTCAAGCCGAACGCAAAGCCTGTATGTGAGGCTTGATCGCTTGCTTATGACTCCTGGCGGGGTAAAAGGAGCATACTCGGTCTTTGTTGTGCCGAACGGGAAGCCAAATTTTGCTTTTCTTCGACCATGCGGGCAGTTCATCACGTCATCGACAAAAACTGGAGGAGATGATCTGTTCCCAAGACAACGGGTACGGGGCTGATGAGAGGTGCGGAAAGAGTGTGAAGGATCCAAAAAGGAAACGGATAGGAGATGGGATCAAAAAAAGGCTTCTATACATAAGATAGGATGAAAGATCTAAAAAGCCAAGATCACGACGACGGTAATGAAATCAACGTTAATACCAAAAGTTTTCAGATTGTTGATCTTGTCATTGGGCGCTACATAGAGTAAAGGTAAATTAATCGTCAGGCTTTGTTGGTCGTTAGAGACTAATTGCCGTGCCAACAGCTAAATTTGTACAGCGGGACGGAACGGAATGAATTGGAAGAGTAATCGTCGATTATTATTATTATATAAATCATAGCCTTACGGTTGAGTTACCGTGTACGAACGATGTATATAGACGAGTAGTCTTCGTCTAATTCCCGCTTCCACTTATATTTGAGCATCATATACTCTTTACTTGCTCTTTACTTACTCTTCACTTACTCTTTACTTGCTTTTTATTAAGACTTATAAACACTCTACTAACTCGTTACTAAACCTTTGCCAACTATTTGCTAACTCTTTACTAACTCTTTCCTAATTTGCCTCGCTCTATCTTAAATCCCTTTGTTACAGTTCTGCCGAGACTTGTAGCTGTTCTCATTCTACCCGATCACTCAAGTTTTTCTACTGCTTCATCGCATAGCTCTGTCCAATATAGCAAAGAGAGGCAGATTGTCAGGTTCACATCTGGAATAATAACACGGCAAAATCTCATGTCTATAGCAGGCTGTTGAAATGAGAAGAAGAAAAAGAGAGAGAAAAAAAGAGAGAGAAAAGCCTCTCGTCGTCGGATACTAAGCTAACGAGCTGCTGGGTATAATGCATATCTACTTCCAGATGCATTTCGTCAAGTTTGAGTTGGTGAAAAAGACATCGCCACTGTTTGTCATAATTGTTTCTGTCTCCAATTCATCTGAGTAGACAAACTTTCCCCATGTCACTTCCAACCCTATCAGGCCACATCTTGCGTTCAATTTTCTTCCGACATCAATCCTCGCTTCAATCCTTCCAATTTAAATATTGATTTCGTCCCCAACCATGGAAGTCTCCTCTCATCGACCCTCACACCGCTCCTTCCTTGTCTGGACACCGAGTTGAACTCGATCTGTAGCTTCCCGTTACTCCCTGTACAAACATCGAAACTTTTTTTTCTTCGTTGGCCGTGCGGGTTCACCAACTATTGCAGGCGCGAACCAGTCTTCCGTTCACTTCCAGGCGCACACACCCACCTACCTACACACCGGGTGAGAGCTATCGATCAAAATCTCTACCAGGCAGGCAATGGACTTGCCTCGTTTATCACACACTATATGTGCGATGGTCTTGGCTTCGATCACTTCACTGCATTGCTCCTTCCCTGTTGCAGCGCATACCCCTGTTTGATGACTTCTCCGCTCAACCGCTTTTGCCATTATCATCAGGCCAGTCTACAAACCCAAGGCAAAGCACATGGAGGAGCAGATGATGGGTGAAAGAATGAAAGGGACCAAAATCCTTGCTTCCGTTGCTTAGAATTCACCACGCAGGAACGCTGCAAAATTAGTGGAGGGCACAGTCAACTCTCGAATGCGAGCAAAATATTAATTTGCGGTGGTCATCTGTGCTTCATCATATTGAGTCCACCCAGTCGCTCAAGAGACCGATTATAACTGTCTGTCTTCCAACTTCACTTTCTATATGTGCAAGTCAAACTCTATGTGTCTTTTTGAGGGTTAATTCGAGAGTGTCCGGACCCAATCTTCTTGCCTTTAGCTCGATGTAGAGGAAGATGTGCATAGTGAGCTTTGGCTTTTGGGTATCCATTTTGATTCTCCAGAACAACTCAAAGATTACTGGTGCCCAACGGCAATGACACTGGTTATTGTATATTGTTTTTTCCATGCGAAGTATTGCTTTCCCAATGGCATTCGGTCGATTGTTCCAGGTGTTTTCACGAGCTTTTCGGCAAGAGTCACACGGAAGGAGTTTATAGCTCCAAGTCCAATTCAGCCACGCTCAATTATTTCCTATCTCTCTATTTCTAACCCTCCTTATTACCACCAGTTCGCCGAGGTTTTTGCATGGTGAACGGGAGCTACAGTCCTGCACGGATGCTATCAAGTGATTCCATCAACCATGAGATGGTACCAACCTCGACTAGCAAGCTTTGGTCTTATTTTCGCCAGAGGTGTTCTTATTCCTAGAGGTTCTAATCTCATCGGATCTTGAAACTCTTCTGAGCACAAACTCATTGACCGCTTTTACTAAGAGCTAATATGTCGCACGAATATCTTTGCTTTTCCCGTCGTTAAAAACATTTTTACGCAATCAAGCCATTCACATGAGAAAATCTTTGTTGTTTGCCTCAAGTTCTGCGGTATCAAACCTCATGCTCAAACTTCAAAGCATCAAAATGCTGTTGACACCCAATTGCTTTTTTTTTATTATTATTATTATTATTATTATTATTATTTTTTTTTTTTTTTTTTTTTTTTTTTTTTTTTTTTTTTTTTTTTTTTTTTTTTTGAGCTTCCTATACGCTGAAGAACTCCTTTGGTAAACTCAGACTGAGCAAACACCCCCACGCAAAGCAAAGGAAAGAAAACAAATACAAAGCATGTTTGCGAGAATATCACACTCGCATTTTTACTCGCTCATGAAATGTTCTTTTCTCCCTATCACCTTCTAAATCACCCAGAACAATCGACTCCAGTGCAGCCATATAGACCCCTTTACCTTTATCCAAGACTTGGCCTCCAGAAAACAACATGAAGAATAGCCAAGCGATACATACAATATACAAACCCGACTACATGTGCATGTACCGGCTTTAGTTGTACTTCTCAACTAACTCCGTGGCCTACCAACTTAGTATTCACAAGCATCAGTACCCATTCGAGCCCCAACGTATCGAAGGAAATCGATCGATGGCAATATTAGGATCCGTCCTATGTCTCAGATCCATCATGCCATCTTCATCTTACTTTTCTCTTAACCTCTTATTTCGTAACGAATTGATTGCCCCAACTACCCAACTCCACCCCCAACTTACCGAACCCCCCCAGGCAGGCAGGAAGGACACTGCTCGACAAGCGAACAAGCGAGCGAGTTATCAACCCCAGCCCTGTTGCCTTAGGTCTTAATTTCCCTTAGAGTAGGTAGTGGGAAATTCCGTTTGTCATTAGTAGATGTAGATAAGCGAACGGGATGTGGGTTGGAAAACTGTAATGTTCGTCAAGAGCAAGCTTGGCTTACCTACTATGTAGACACTGGCCACTTTTACCCAATAGCTAACATGATCACTCTCTGATTTTCCATGTCGTTCAGTATACGCGATGTCCCTCTTTACAACAGAGACACATTGTCCCTAGCTCAAAAAGAGGGCAGTGTAGACACGCAAAAGCCGATTTATGCATGTATATAACTTGTGCGTAAATCAACAGTGACATCACATCCTCCCTACCTCCAGCCGCATTTCAAGTACTACACACCCAATTCAGGGGGTAAAAGGGGGCACAGTAAAGAAGTGAAAGGGCCGATATCGCACAACTGCGGTTAGTGAAGTGCGGCGCGAGCGTTACAGCTCGTCTCTGTTGGCCTGGAATTTAGACCAAGTATCACTGTCACCCTTTTTTCTGTCGGTCGGTTGTTGGATATTTTCAATGGTGCGTAGTTTAGATTTCTGGGTGGTATGGTATGGTCTAGACGAGTGGCTACTACCTACCTATTTTCGGTCTCTCCAGATTCTTTACTTACGTTTTTGTCGGTGGAGGGTATAGTAAGGAAAATGGTTGAGTAGAGCGTCTGTGTAAGTGGTAAGCGGCGGTAGAGAGAGAGTAAACGCCCAGACGTTATCTGGAGTATATGCATGAGCAAGGTGTTACCCGAAGGCATGTATCAATATAGTACATATATGCAAAGGAGAGCGTGGTAGGGCAGAACGGGAACGAGGATAGGGGTATGTAAACAGTGTAGACAATATGCAGAGGCTGGTCTCAAGATCTGCGGCCGCCTTTATCCTCCACCCCCCATCGCCCTATCCACGGACATCCATATGTATACACTCGCCGACTAACAATCCAAAAGAGGAACGAGAAACAACGCAAAAAGGTCTGCGCTATAACTAACTCAGCAACAACACCCCAGAAAGAGGGAGCATCACTGCAACGACCTTGGTAGTTGCGCTCGGATGATAAAGTTTGTAGAGCAAAAAGGCTCTGCAGCAAAACCCAGAACGGCGGGTGTTGGACTGTCGGGGGAAGGTACAGTATGTACGTGTAAGGAAGAGGCCTGCTGTTTTTCACCAGTAGTGTTAATGGTAAGGCAAGATGGCCTCTGGTTGGGGCCGGCCTCCCCATTTCACCAGGGTCAGAATGCATTGCAACGGCAACCCGGCAGATGTGAAGTCGCTTCCGCGGCCGGCCGGCGCTTAAAGATCTAAGGCGCCGCCGCCGCTTGAGGAGGGTAAAGCATCCGCGACGCATATGATGGACGGGTTCAACATCATGTGTGTTGCAATCCGTTCGCTAAACTGTCAGATACAGTAGCTGAGGGCCCGATATCTGGAACTTTGGGCGCCATTGCCTTGCAGACTTGACGACGGGGTTGTGCATATGATCTGATCTCGAGGACAAACCCTCATCTTTGCGGTTCTTTGACGTACAGTAGGCCGGCGGCAGCTAGACTTACCTATGGGATAGGGCAAGCATGCCCGGTAACCAATCCTGCTGCCGGCGGAGCACAGTGAAGTACCCGAGGGCTGACGTCCATTCAAACAGTGGGTGCGCCTTACATGCTTGGTTCATCGGCTAGGACCCCACAAATGCCTCGCCATGCCGAATGGGCGGTCCGGTCCAGCAATCTCTTCGGATAGGCCTTGTGCCATGCATGGCGCTATCCGGTAACGTGATGATCAAGATGTGAGGGTTTCTTGCTCCATCACAGCCTTTGTGGTCCAGAGAAAACGCCAAAGGGTCGCATGATAATGAAGGCAAAAGTCGATTGGACCTTGACACTCCGGATGGGTGCAGTGTCAGAAGCATGGGTGATAGTAAGAGCGCGAATAACTACCTTAGTGAGAGACAACTCGGGTTTGTTAGCGAATGTATAGGGAAAGAGCTATTCGACCCCACCTGTAAAAGGGGACCACCACTCTCTGTGAGCCTCTCAAATAACCATTTCCCCCAAAGCCGAATAATTGCGGTAGAGTTGAGAAAAAAAAAGTGTGCGATGCTGCTGACCACGCCCACATCTTTCTCCGACCTTTGAGAATGCTCCTCTTGCCGCCGAGGTACGTGTGTGGTTCTTGAAAGGGCCGCCGAGACCCCGCAGAGAAGCACTGCCCTATCCACGCGATAACGGCGTTTCAAAATTGGGAAAGTCGTCCTTTCTCTTTCTTGTCCACATTGACTCGTGACTCGCCTTGATCGACGTCAAGTTCCGGGGGTCTAGAGAAGCGCTAGACGCGGCTGTCCCAAAAGCAGGAAAGCCGAAGCCGAGTTCGCAGTCCAGGGTCATAGTAACACCCCGTAGAAAACAGCCAGATCTTCAGAATCAGTTCGGAGAACTAGACCTACTGTGTAGAGAGCAGAGGCACAGGCAAAGCTTGGCTCGAGCCTCCCTTGCGCATATGAAGCGGCGAGGAAAGGCAGACGACGTGGGGGAAAACGAAGCCTTTTGACAAGAAGGTCGGTGTATTAGGAGGCTCACAAGCTGCATTTCCGCCATTTGTTACATATGAGGCAGGGTGGGTTACCACAGCCCACGAGCTCGAGGTAGGTTAGGAGTGCTCGGCTCTCCTTCCCATGATTTCTCTGCCGTGAGAATGCAGGACAGGCATGCTGTCGCTTTTTCAGGACCAAAGACTTGACCATATGGCAGAGGCTCAAGGACGAAACCATATGTACACTTCTCTTGCTGCCCAGACACGGGAGTGGGGTCCAATTGGGCTCGAGGAAAGAGGATCACGGGCCCCAGGAAGGATGCGGCAGTGTGAACGGCCAGGACCAGTACGGCATCATGATTTTGAAGGGATTTGCGCCGGCCCGTGTTGATGCTGAAGCGAGAAACGCTTCGGTTGTAGGTTCCGCTGTTGCATTGTGGCTCTTTTGCAATTTGCGGGCTGGACAAATGCGTTTCGGCTTCGCATCAGAACCTCTCCTCATCACGTCGAACATGGTTATTTTCCTCTTAACACGCCGGGTTGATGTCGCTGATCTGTCTTGATAGCTTCTCCTGCGTAGCTCACGTATGGCCTCGGCGGTTCATCCGTAGTACGGAGCCACAGCATGAAAGTTATTAGTCTCTCGCCAATGTCAGATCCCGAGTGGTCATGCCCGTAGGTCCTGTCGCTCACCAGACACTCCTACGCCGAAGGGCTGCCGGTCTCTGGCGTTCAGAAAGAAGAAAATCCGCGCAACTTATTCGTCCTGATCTTCTGCACTAGGCTTATTGCGGAAGCTTGATGCTGCATCTTGAGCGTATCCTAGGCAACCTTTCTCGTGAAATGGAGTTGCCAGGGATTAGAGCGGCTGACCAGTGGGATGTTAGCCGTCGACACTTAATTCGCTTGGACTTTACCTTTTCTGCCCAATGTAATGGCGACAGGGGAGGGTCTGGCTGAAGTTGGAAAGTACCATGACGAATCCATACTGTGTGTCGTCCTCCAAAATATTGAACGACTTCCCATCTCGACATCTCGACGGCCGTCATGAGATATGTGTTGGCCTCTTGAGGTGACCACACAAAGATAATGAAATCGCACCGCCAACTGTAACGAACGGTAAACGCCAAAAACCAGCATCAGGTAAGACGATTGCGAGCGCTAAGGCGGTCCGTAGCAAAGCCATGGAGCGGCCGCGTCAACGACCTCGCTTGTTGATAACCGGAGCGGCGTGTGGGAGCGGTGCCAATTCTTCCATCCTGCCATGCTGCCCATCCACATGGAGCCATGGACCACGGGCATGGACAAACGTGAAAGGATCGGAGAAGCTGAGGAGAACCCCCGGAAGCCTCGGGATTTCGCTACGGTAACGATGATGAATGTTACGTCGCTGGAGAAGGCTTCCGCTTTGAGACGGGCCTTTTCTGGTTGCCCCCTTTCCATGTCGTGTTGGAGAGACTCTAGGCCATGGTATCTTGAAGCTTGGCGCGGCTCGAGTCCTTGAGCTTGAAGCGATCAGATATCGCATCGCGCGGCACCGCTTGAGAGTGTCCAGTTGTGAATTATGGGCTCGTGTTGGCCGTCAACATTAAACATGGCTCTGTCCCACCCGACATGGGCCTCTCTGTTGGATTATCAACGGGTCGAGATATTGATATGCTCCTCCCCGTGGTGGCAGTGACCGACAGTGACTGGCTACTGTTAGATCAGCTCGAACTTTTGAAAGTCCGGGGTCCTTGTCGACCGTCAATTCATTGACTTTCCCGTCCGAGTTTGCTGTTTGGTGGTTGGCGGCACACGGCTGTCAGAATATCAAAATGTCGAGGCGTCGGCGGCCCAATTTTCCTCAACTTCAACGGCCTTGTTTTTTCTTCTTCTTTTTGCGCTATGCAGTCTCTTGGAACCCGACGACACTAGCCATCGGGTGTAGGCATGCCTCTGTCCCGGAGGATTCCGCCCGGGGTGCCTGGAGAGTTATAGTGGTAGAATCTATAGCGTTGTTCAAGAGAGAATGATCGACCCGATTGAGATTGGGAAGAGGAGAATAATGGAGATGGAGACAAACTAGGGGAGGTTATTGGGATCTTTGCGGGGAAAAGTCATCTTGTTTCGTAGAATATTTTGGCCATTGAATTGAGAATAAATTGAAGTCAAGGTGGCCAGTACTGTAACACCAGAAGACGAGGAACCGGGAAAAGGCGTCACGCAGTCGACTGAACCTGCCGGCGCAAGCTTGAGAGCTTTGACGGGGACGGAAACTGCCTCGAGGTAACTACCCAACCTACAAAGCGGGCAGGATCCAATTAATGAATGCCTCGATGAAGTTGATTCAACAACAGGCGAGGAAGGAACAATGCGTACGTACCTCGTGAGTCGTGCCTGAGTGTAATAACTGGAAAAGAAGCTGGGAACTAAGGGAAGCTGCGAGCTGCGGCCTGGGAGCTCCCGCTTTCCACTTTTCCAGTTTCCAACACTCCATTTGACTGGCAGCCAGAGCCCGTAATCTCAGGATTGAAGCCAGGGGACGTCTATTGGATTTGGGTCCAAAACTTAAAAGGAGCTTGGGCGCAGTCGGGTGGTTGCATTTGGGTCAATGGGAATGCCTGCTCGTGGACCGCCATTGGGTTTTGGCGGATTTTTGGCGGCGTAGGCGTTCTATTCCCAGCAATGCACGTTTTGCTTTTAAACTCATACCTGACTGGGACGACCCCATGTCGCAGCTGAACTGTTCTGACGTCTGCCCTTGTTGTTTTTTCTCGAACACGCAGAAACTCCCAAAGTGAGGTCGAAGAGATACTGGACCAGTACGTGCAAAATAATTGCGGGTTATGCAGCCAGCCGTCCGTCTATCTGTCGCCGGCTGTGGTGTAAGTATCACCGCTTTGCTCAGGAGCCGTTGATGACGGTAGGCACTCCCAGGTAGGAGGGATAAAGACCATAAAGACTGCAATCACCCGTTGTCATTCGGGTGCTTGGTGGTGTCACGGTGGAAGTGAGGCCCTTTCCACCTGCAAGCCTCAGATCCGACGCCCAATCCAGCCAACAGCAAGAAAAAAAGAGCAGGGCGTGTCGGGTGGGCAGTGCACTTTTTAGCCGTAGGATTGAATAATGACATTGTTTCATCGCCTGGACAAGACAAGCAGACAAGACAAAGAAAAACTCCGGCGTGCGACCTGAAGCGTCCACTTCAATGTCCATCAGCTGAACAAACCAACATTTCCATCCACTAGGCAATTTCTTGCAAGCGTGGGCTGGGTTGCCCTAGACCCGCGGATTCGCACCCGCGCCTTGTCGATAGCCTCAACCCCGAAATGACTTGGAGAAAGCGAATGCTTGCTGGTGCTGACGAGCGGCACGCTTGTGGGAAAGATCAACGTTTCCCGGGCGTCTCTAGCCTAGCGGCCGTCCGGCGGCGGTGGAGCCGACAAGAATCCATTTCCGATCTCGACGTTATGATGAGCGAAGATGAAGACTGGAGTTCGTTGCGGGTCAATTTTAGTCAAAGAATTGGAGATTTCGTTGTCTCGGAGTGGCAGAGTTGGAGAGCAGAAGCAGATCCCATGACGGAAGCAAAAGATGAGATGCGATTGAAGTGTTACAGTCGCCTTTTCTGTGCCTTGCTCGGAGTCCCGTCTATCGTCAGGAACCGCCCTATGAGAGCTCTTGGTCGTCCCCAACTCTCTGTTCCTGCTGCTGCTCCTTCGCTTTGACGGGGTACCAACGGGCGACCACGGGCCATTTGAAGCGACCGCCTTTGTGTTGCGCAGGGCAGCTTCCTTCGGGACGGAGGCATTGGATGATGTTGATGTTGACGGGAAGTACCTCTCGACCAGAAAGGTACTTGCATCCATGCCTGCCGCTGCAAAGGCAGAGATGTCCCTGTACTCGTTGCCCGCTCCACACACTAAATGACTCCACCAACGATATCTCGGCGGTCCATCCTTGCTCAGCAGGGAAAGGCAGGCCAGTGCAGTGCAGGCAGGAACGGCTCGCAGGTCGCAGTACAGTCCGCACCTCCAGTCCGCGACAAGACATTTGGACCTACCCGAGCTTCCACAACAACCACTTGTTACTTCCACCTCGTCAACAGGCACAGGCTGCAGCCGAGAATGGGATCCATCTGGTGGTATCAAGTGGTTTCGTCCAGATGACATTACACCGTACACACGCCGTACACGATTCAGAAAATCAGCCAAGCATCGTCCAGATGGCTCGTTCACGGCTCTGATTCGCGCCTCTGGAGCGCGACTTTGTCCCGCAATAGTCGAGATTGTGGAGGGACTATCTGCACACAAGGTCGCTTGTCCGTCGAGTGAGATATGTGACAGCACCACAAACAATGAGCGAGGTATGTTTTATCTCACTTGGGAAAGCATTGTCTATTGTGGTGGGCCAAAAAGTGGAAGTGGAAGTCCACAGCATCCATCATTCTTCACCCTCGCAGACCTCGACGGGTTCATTGTCTCGGCGCCCTTGGCTGAACCCATCTGGAGCCATTGGAAGCCACTGGAGCGCTTCTGGTCGACGGTTCGCCTGTCAAATCCTCAAATGTCTCTGAATTCCTTTTTCTTGGTCCAGAATCCAGATTATCCCCTCCCTTTCCCGCGCCGCCCGCTCTTTGTCAGTTGCTTCCATGCCGGTCTGGAAGAAACATATCCAGAACAATTACCGTAACCAGCCCGTATGACAATGGGTGTGGTAGTACCGAGTACCTTGGCCAGCCATTCGATGCTACTGACTTTGCAAATTGCCCGTGCTGCCATGCGACTGCCTATTACAGACGAATGAGAGCTTTGAGTTCCGGTTGCCAAACCTACAAATGATATGCCACTGGAACTGGAAAGTACCTGGTACATCATGAGAATTCGTCTGTAATGGTGGAAAGTGCCTCTGATGGAGGTGGTGCCTTCCATTTTACAATTTCCCTAGCACGCGGCCCCTTCCTTTCCACTTGGTCACCGCCGTGTCTCGGTTTTTTTTTTCTGAGGAATATCTTACTAGCTCAAACTCAACCTACCGAAAGACATGGGATCTTCCCGTCCCCCTTCTGGGCTCGTTCTTTTTCTGCTTCGCTTCACTGCAGCACAGCTTTTGGTAGCCGGCCGTCATCGCATTTGGGCAGTTCCCGCTATCCACCGTTGAGCTTGTCTTCGTCTTTCCCGAGCCCGTCCGCGTCCTCGCGTCTGGGCCTCACCGCAAGACGGGATCCCAACCAAAAAATTGATCAAGTGGTCGAGGCCGGCAACTGGCAGATGAGCTGCTTGACAACCTAAAAAGCTACTATCTTGAAAAGCGTCAAAGAAGTCCAGATCTACAAGTGTCAGTCCCCCAACAAGCGCTACTTAGTCGGGCACTCACGAGCTACTCACCACCAACACTAAGCTCGGCGGACTAGCGGGAATTTCACGGCCCATGGTTGTCGACTCCCATTCGTCATGTGTGCTCGAAAAGGCAACTTGTTATCATTGTCGTTATTATTACTGAAACCCGCCGTCAACCATCATTTCCAGAGCCTATTGAGCTTCAAGATCTCACGCTCACGATAGGGCAAAAGCCAGGCCCACGGCGTGTCTTGCTCGTGGTATTCGGTATCGGTATTCATGAATGGTGCCCATCGATGGGTCACTTTCTACAAGCCTCTCTCTGGTTGATGAGGTTACGTTTGGCTCTCTCCATCGGCCCTTGTCGCCCTGGTCGACAATAGTCTGAATTTGGCATGGTATAGATGACCTCTTTTTTTTTTTTTTTTTTTTTTTTTCTTCTCCAAATGGCCCCATGCCCCTGTCCATATCCATCATCTTCTCACTCTCCGTCTCTGCCCTTGTCGAACCCGTCCCCGATCAGTCCCTCTCTCTCCCATCCAATCTGGGCATGGGGAACAGGCTCGGACAAGGCAAGCCCTCGTTCTCTGCTGCAGAGCAGCACCACTCAAGTACTCGACAGCCCTTTCTCATAGAAACAGGGTGGACTTCAGGTAGATGTGGTTTAGCACTGGAACCCTGGCAACCAACTGAAGGCTGACCCCATCAACGTTAGCTCTAGTTCTCGACTTCCTTAGACCTTATTGCAATTTATCTCTCTTTGTTTTGTAGCCAGTGGTTTCCTGCTTGGCTCACACGCCATCCATAACTTATAGGTTCTGACATGATATTTCTCCATATTCTCTGAATATATTCTCTGAATATCTTCAAAATTCTCAACATCATCACTTGGGCTATCGACGACATTGGAGAGATCCGTCCCGGCCCATACGCTATCTAACCCACCCCCCTACCTCTCGTCGTCAAAAAGCTCACACGGTACGATACACACCCCCCCGAATTTTTCTTAGCTTCTTTTCGGGCTACCTGGTAGGTCCCCATATCCCTTCCCCCCTTGCTGCCCCCATCCACTCCTCCGCACCCCTGCTCGAGTATACACAAACATCCTTCGCCTACATAACTAGTAGATGTAGCCCCAGGTTGCCCTCCACCACCCACATGCCTGTCTGCTGTGCGTCTGGTCTTCTCCAACTTACCCTATCTCAACCCAGCCCAGTCATCTTCCAGAGTCCCGATTGCTTAGGTGGACGTAGCGGCGTCTGTCTTGCAGCCGACCTCTCTCCCTACTGGCACAGCTCCCCTTGTTTGCTGCTCACGGCTGCTGTCGATGCAACTGCTGCTGCTGTTGCCCGCTCTGGATACCACGGATCCCTCCATAGAGAGCCTTTCTGCCGACCCGAACTTGGACCTCGATTTCCCCTCCATTCGCCCACCCGTCCATATACAGTCATCCAGTTCTCTAGCTAAAGCAAGCACCGGGCGTCCTTCGCACTCGACCTCCACAAATAGGGCAAGCCCAAAGAAGCAACTGATCCGCCTTTTGTCCCATCGGCTACCGGACGGTCACGTTGCTTTGCCCGCTACGGCACTGTTTTGCGGCAGGAGTCTGGACAGAGCTTACACAGTACATACCTGAACTGTTGCTCCTCATAGCCTTCCAGCTGTCTTGTGAATACCAGGCCAGACACTATCAAGTTGGGGGCCATCCAGCCGACTCTATCGACTACGCTACACTCATTCATTAACCTGACAAGAGGCGCTGCTGCTCGCCTCCTTTTTCTGTCCAGCCAGCCCACTTCAAAGACCTGACCGGTTGACCTTCTCAACGGCTACCTCGACGGTCCTATACCCGGCTATCCTACCCCAAACCGCTTCTGCAGCCCCGGCACAATAGCACCGCTCAGGCGTTCTTAGGCCTTGCGACCCCCTCCCCGGCCAGCCCATTACCGACCCCGTTCCGAAAACCATTGGCTCACCATATTATGCACCGCGACTCCTAGACGTCCCGATCACCACCCTCCCCCATATTGACGGACCACCCGCTCCTTCTGCTAGAAAGAGAGTATACCATACTTGGCCCCTCCAACCGAGTGGCTCATCTTAAAAACGATCCCAACACCCACCAACGACATTGCTTCGGCTCACCACGTCCATCGCCAGCATGCACGACCAAATCATTGGCACGATAGGCATGGACCAAGGAAGTCACATCGCCCATGACAACAACACATATGGAAACAACAACTGGGTAGACATGAATTCATTCCACCACCAGACCACTATGCCGGACTACGGCGGCAGTTATGGCGGTTATATGCCACCAATCTCTCATGGGCTTCCCTCCGAGTCCCTAGGCAGGATGCCTCCTCCCCCGCCTCCTCAACATCATGTGCCTCAACCTCATCAACATTCGCACCCCCCTCTCCCGATGTTGATGATGCCCCAAACGACGACGACTTGGCCGAGCATGTTGACGAATCCAACTTACGGGTCACATCCCGTTCCGCCTGTCGCCATTCCCCCGGTGACAACACCGCTCAAGAACTCTAAGCTGCCGGCCATTCAGACAACGTCACAACCTAGAAAGACACTCACCGATGAGGATCGTCGACGTATGTGTCAGTACGCTCTAGACCACCCGACCGCCAAGCAGACGGATATCGGAGCCCAGTTCGGCGTTGAAAGAAGGTAGGTCATATGAATTTGTGAGGGTTCATGCTGGTTACGGGACTCTGTTAAGCTGACAGCCGATTATTAGCACCGTGTCAAAGGTACTGCGTCACAGGGATAAGTATCTCAATCTTGAGGACCGAAGCAGCTCTCCGATTAAGCGTAACAAGGTCAAGGGCGCGGATATCGAGAAGGCATTGTCCAACTTCCTCAAGAAGTCTGTGGACCAAGGCGTTCCAGTAACCGTCGAGGTAATGAGGGAAAAGGCGCGCTTGTTTGCAAACACCATGGGTGCAGATGATTTTCTCAAGTCAGGAGGCTCCTCATGGCTGGACAAGTTTATGTTGAAACATAGCACCGGGCCGAACAGGCTACTTCGCCGCGCCTCTGAAGCCAACATCAGTAGCAGCTTACGTGGGTCGCCCTCTCTAAGCACGTCGCAGCCATCAAGCGCCATCTCGCCTCTTTCACCCTCAGGGCACACGTCCCCGTCTTCGGCGAACCGAAGCGAAGGGGAGAAGGATAACCTGGCGAGCTACATGGATTATCCGACTGAAAGCAGCTATAAGCACACGGGATCACAGAGCACAACCTCGTTACATAGTGCTTTTACTGACGCGGGAACCTCAACCTTCTCTGGGAGCACTCTCAGCCCAACAGCGTCATTCAGTTTCTCGCCTGATCCTAATGCGGGAGCATTCCTTACAGCAGACCAAGCTCGGCAGCTCCCGCCTGGAAGCAGTGTCGGTTCCAACTTCCAAAGACCACGAAGCCAGACGTTCCCGACCTTGGACCTTGAATACCTGAATCAACAAGAATCAGGGGATCCGTTGACGCCCAAGTATCATGTGTCGTCTACGGGACCTTCTTCCGCCCTCGAGTCGCCTGCCAACGAAGTAGGCGCATCGCACTTTGGCATGGATCACATAATCACCTCACCACGACTTCGTCACAGTAGCAGTAGTGGAAGTCTCGCTGGACGCTCGATCGCTACGCCACTCAGTGCAAACCCTACGTCTCCCATTTCTCCTACTCAGGAGGACGCACGCAGGGCAGCAGATACCCTACTCTCATTCATGCAGCATTCAGGCGGACTTGTGGATCACGACGAATACATGACGGTCGTTAAACTCACCGAGAAACTGCGGCTTCATCAAGCACAACTTGCCAAGAACGCAGCAGTAGGAATGGGTGGACTTTCTCGGATACCAGAGGGCGATAGCGAGATGCAGAACGCTGCGCCAGCTCCAATGCCCAAAGTCGAACAGGCCATGGGGGCGTAAGACTGTCTGGATTGGACACGCAGATATATCACCGACCGTCCCTGAACCTGTCGCGCCTCAAAGCTTTGTTCCTCAGAAGGAACGCCAAACAAGCTACGTACAGATCGCCCTCGATGCCACTCATCATTGGGATATGAATTGGAAGGGACAACAGGAAATTACCAGGTCCTATTCAGCTTTTTTTTTACCAAGGAGACGACCATTTCAAACCTGGTCTTCCTACGTTCGCCTGCACTTTCTGTACTTCGCTTCTTTTACAAGATCTTTTTATACCCCCTTTTTTCTGTTGTCATTTCGATCAACGGAGTTGCCAATATACCTCGCACGCTGCGATAAGAACCTACGCTCACGCGAATAAGGAGTCAAAAAGATCCTCTTCTCAGCTTCTCAGCTGTTATTTTTTCTTGATCCAATTTTCTCCATCGTCTTTTGGCGTTGCGGTCCCATTTTGTCTCTCTTTGGTCCGTCCGGTGTTGTCTCGACAGCGGGCCTCACTATCTGGAAGCATCTTTCCGGCAAAACCACGATTGTCTCTTGCAATCTTCCCCATGCATCCACTGGCTTGTTTCATTATATTCACTATATCGATCTTTTACCGCAACTCCTCTGTGTAAACTTGATGGGTTTCTAGTTTTGGGTAACACCATTCCGCATTTTCATGATTAGTCGTTTTTAGTTCTCTCTTTTTACCGAGCTCGCACCTTTTTGTTACATGTATCTTGGTTCTCAACCCACTTTCTCCTCTTCCTTCGAGTTGTGAAAACCTCTCGTTTAGGAAGAGCCAGAAATCATAACTGTACCCGTCAGCTATCCTGGTAATAAGGATGGCTCATTGGGTCCGACTTCGGCTTGGAAACGAACCAAAATGTATGGCGACCAGCAGCGGTATCGGTTCGGTATGGATAGAGTGAAACTGAGCAATAACGCGAAAAGGGATATTTTAGCGCAGACACTGCTTCCTAGTTTGTGTCAAGCCAAGTCACGGGGGGTTGTATAGTGTTGTATATGGCAGTGTCATCTGTACTTCTCTTGCTTTTTCCCAACCTACATTTTTTTTTTTTGCTTTTTGGGAATCAGGGGGAAAGCCGGGAAAATTCTAGGTATCCGGATCGTGTGCGCAAAAGCTTTGGAATCTTTATATAGCTCTCTGTTCAAGTGGGAAAGAATCTTAAGTCACTTTGGTTCACGTGTTGTTTCTCTGTCCAGTGTCCCCTCTTATGCAGCTATACCATGCTTTCGGCGTCAGTGAAACCCTTTTGTCAAATTCTCCATATAGTTAGATTTGCCCGAACCGGCAGTCAAGTTCACCGAGGGATGGAAAGGAAAGGTGGCGGATGGTTTGGTTAAGACGGAAAGCGGGTAAATTGGGAGAGTTTCATCCTAAGAGAGAGAAACGACCATCCATAGCCATGATCCGCATAATCAAAATGGTAAATTCCTATAAACTATCAGATCGCAAAACAGAATGTTTTCACACTGCCACTTGAAAATAAAACCGGCATAATACCTCCCATACTCCTCCTTAATACAATATAGAAAGACGCATATTAGGCAAGCCTCTCTTCCCAAAGCTCACCAACCTTCTTCTCCGCCAACTCAGGCATCAACCGTACTAGTATCAACTCCAACATGGAGTAAATCAGATGCTTATTCAGATAGGCATCGCTAAAAACGTCCAGAATCCCTTGCTCGATTTCCGCCAAGATTGTTTTTTCGTCTTCGTCTTCATCATCAACTTCGTTATTGTCATCAACGTGAGCTTTATCCCCTGCGGCAGCGACAGCGGAAGCAGCAGAAGCGGCAGCGTGATCATCACCTGCACCTGCATTTGCATCTGCGGCCGCCGCGTCTAATAGCTCCTGCTCTAATAATTGCTGCTGCTGACGCTGACGGCGGTGGGCGTCTTGGGAATCCTCCACCCTCTTGGCTAACTTGGTTTTGGCAGCCGATGCTGCTGCGCGGATGGCGGCATCGTTAGTGCTGCCTCCATTGCCATTGCCACCAGCAGTAAGAGAAAGCTTGCTACTGTTCCGACTATTGCCCGTACTGGAAGAAGAGCTGCCACTCTTGCTGCCTGACGAACGGGGATCAGAACTGCTGGTGATGGTGGTGGTTGTTATTCCCGCTACCGAGGATGGTGGTGCTGCTGATGCTGACCCCTTGCGGCCAGTAGACCCAACGTAGCCAAGGCTAGAACCAAGTCCAGGTCCAGGTCCAGGGGTGAAAGAAGACGATAACGAAGAAAGTGATTCAGATGGCCCTGCAGACCCTGACCCCTGTTGATGAGCAGCAGTGGTGCTAGCAGAGCCTGAACCAGAAACCACCACCGCCGCCTGCTGCTGTACCTGCTGCTGCTGGCCCTGATCTAGGCCGCTTTTCCTCGGTCCGCTCCCGCTCCGCATCTGTTCCATTTGTGTCTGACCTCCCTGCACCTGCTTCCTTTGTGATGAGTTTTGAGGGGCAGCATTCTGGACAGTGGCAGAACCGCCGTTGGCTGCTCCCCTACTGGCTGTAGAACGAGAAGCACCGCCGGCTGCTTCCCCTGGTGCTGCTACTCCCTTTTTGGTATCCTCTTCACTTACCAACATTGGCGAGTTAACAGCAGTACCGGTACTAACAGTAGTAGTTGTTGGCCTGGTATTTGGGCCCGCGGCCCTGGCCTTCGAACCGAAATTGCCGCCTTTGCCACTGAAATAGATGGACCCAACGAACTTTCCCATTAATCCAGGCGAGATTAGCGCCCAAAGGTCCTTAGCACACCTGCGCTTTAGCGCAAGCAGCTCGTCTTCGGACGAGGGTGCTGTGAGACTCGAGGTGCCTGGCAGGTTATTGGGGAAGAGGGCGCCTCGCACATTGCGGAGAAGTGGGGATAGACCTGACGGGTCCAAGATGTACTTATGGACTGTGTGAGATAGGAGCCTACGGAAATCGGTATGGTAAGTACAACTGCTTGTGCTCGTAATTGACCGGTCTGTTTTCTGTGGCCTAAACGGGACAATGCATTTCTGCGCTTCGTTGCTTCTTTCTGGTGGAGGTTGTGTGTGTAACACTCGGAACGTATCTCGCTTCTACGCTTTCAGAGGGGACTTTGAAGGAAAAAGGAGTGTGTAATGGAGGTGTAGTGTTTCATTGCGTGGGGGAACAAAACACTCGAGAGCGAGAACTAAGTAGGAGCAATACAACGGTGTTTATGGTGCGTGCAAACCGGTGTTTGTGTCTCTCTGAATGTGCTTATGCGTGCGCAGCGTTTGATTGAAGGATAACGGGCTCCGACATGTCTGGCGGTGAAAGCAACTGGTAGCATCCATTGGAGAGCACACCGGTGCTGTAAAGAACGCCGTCTCACAGCATGAGTACGGACAGTGAAATTCATGGTAATGTGGGATGAAGCCGAACGCTCCAAAGACTGATGGACCGAGGCAGCGCGTATCGATAAGCAGTCGTGACAAACCCCATGAAGGCCCGAGTAACTGAGCTGGGGAGCCACCACAGCGCGATGTTGAATGCGAGAGCCCGATCCTAGGTCATAACATGATCCGCTGGTCCTAACCATGGATGGAAACACGAGGGCGAGCTCCTCACTCCCATCGTGAGTGCGGGGAACCAGAAAGACTAAGCTCGGTGGGGAGATGTTGACATCGGCGACGAGGTCCATCGGCCATGGGTCGTGAAGATGGCACTTGCACAAGAACCTTGTTCTTCACCAATTTCCTCGCCGAGATCCATGGAAGCCGAACCACCGCACAGTGTAAGAGACAGGGTCCCAGTTCGGGGGGGAATGGTAGGCTTGTGAACACGAAGGGGGGGGGTCCCAAGAAGCAAGCCCCCTCTGCCGAAGAATCATGGTGCCCAAGGTGTTTAAAAAAGCGCTCAGACGCGAAACACTGTCCGGAAAATCGCAGATAATCTGATCAGAGATCCCCCAGCGTGGATTCGAGTCGCAGATTGCACGCCAATCGAGCAGTCCAGAAGAAGGATGCATTGGCAGCAACAAGCCGAGACGAGATGACTAGTCATTAGGAAGGCTGTTTTTCGAATTGAACCAAGACACCCAAGACCGCGAGACAGGGGATATGGAGCCTATCCAACAGAGGGCAAGTTCCATCTGGATATCGTATCGTAGGTGTAATGTCGCTGTATGGTTGCGCCTGGCGAGAGACACGGCAAGCGGTGGGGTGTGCTATGGTGCGGAATTCTGGCGAAAATGGCCTCGGTGCCGGTTGCTTGTGGTGGTCTGTCTCATGGATCTGGTTGATGAGGATGGGTCGAGGAGGGGTGTCGAATCCTTGTCAATAATCCCGTTCGGCGCGTAAACAAGGCTCGTCGATGGTCCGTCTAGTAAGCCCCGCGAAGCCCATGGTGCAATAGGACATGGCCAAGGCCGTATAGCGTTCTGATTGGCTGGCTGCAGTTGGACGTGCCGAATGCAAGCATCGTAGGATTGGAACACTTGGGGTTTGGCGGTCGCCGATTTGGCCGCAGGAGCTTTTGGGGTGGTGTTCCACAACACCCGCCATTATCCAAAACCCTTTCGACAGCTTGGCATTGGCAGATGCATCGTGCCCGCTGACCTCGTCCCTGTGGCCCAAGCTCCAGCATTCGATCATCGATATGCCTTGGTAGGTCGCTCCTCCCGAAAATCGTGGTGGTTGCCAGTCTCTTTTTTGCGTGCACTTGCATCAATCTCGGTATTGCGTGGGTATGCATCCGAATCCAGTGACTTGAGTATCATGCGGTGCAACAGTCGAGCGTGCAAAAGGGTGTTGGAAAAGGGTGGGATATGGAAGGGAAAGAGTGCCGACCTACCTGTCAATGCTCCCGTCCACACCACCTAGCCTTCCGGGGCTTCTCATCATGATCCACTGCAACATGGACACTGTACCGCTGAGCCACGGCATCCGGCCGTCCATCTCGATCAAGTTCGATATTGCTGACCAGCATCTGAATGCCAAAACGGGTGTCTTGGAGCGATCTGGCTCCACATCGAACGAGCCGGCATGCTTTTCGAGATCCAGTTGAGTCGTGCGTTGAGCCGCCACCTTCTCGTATGCGGTCGCGCCGTGAGACAACCGAGGTGACAAGGAGTTGGAGGTGATCAGGATGGTGATAGCCATCCTCACAAACGATATTGCGAGGAAGATCCACTGAATGAGGGTCCAGAACAGTGCCTGAATCGACTGAATCGAAGACGAAGTACGAGCTTGTACCGGTACTTTGCTCTTCCTCCGGGGTAGAGGCGCATTTTCGACAGATCTGCGCCGCGTAATAACGTTGGACGCTATTGAGAAACATTCCCAGATGAACCAAGGCTCTGACAGCTTGTTGGCTAGAATGTTCCCGATGATGAGCTCCGACATAATCTGGCCAACCAGGGCCACTAGACAGTCGTTCTGGAGGTCCTCAGTGGGCAAGAGTACAGCAAGAACAGCATGGACCAGCAGCTGGCGATAGGCCGCCTCATTGTCGGCTTGCTCAGCTATGCTCGCCGGGCTCTCAGAGCGCGGGACGGGTGACAGAGCGGGCAGGGGGCATAGAGCGTGATAGATCTCGCGCGCATCCGTCTCAAGGGGAGACTGCGTGATGGGCGTGTGTGCTGCTCGATAGGCTAGTCAAACGGAACATGTTAGCGTCAAACCCGAAATTGGTTGGTGGAGCTACAACAGACCAGTGACATGCCTGTCAAGAAGATCAGGCAGCTCGTCTAAGAGTAAACTCTCGAGGTCGACCTTGCGAAGGCGCTGCTCGAGCGCTCTGGTGACATGGGCTATGAGCAGGACTATCTCGGTGACAAACGAGTCGTCGGGCGTGATCTTGCTGTACCAATTCTGCACATATTCCCGGAGGATGATAGCAATCAAAGCGTACAGCTGAAGGTCGACATCGTTGCGACTGGTCAGAGGCGGCAACACGTCCTCGATGGATATCGGCGTGGTCTTGCCCTTGTCCTGGTGTTGAGGACACAAGATGCGCCGGATCAGATAGACGGTGGCCCTGTCCGAGAGGGGGTCGGTCCGGTGCGAGTTCGACTGGGGCGACGGCGATCCTCGTTTGGTCCGTGATGGCCTGGTACTGGTCTTCAAATTGTTGTTGTTTGTCGACGAATATGGCTGCTCTGAACTCGCCCTGGGCGACTTGGGTCGTGGGGTTGAGAGACGAGTGGAAGCGGGGCCCAGACTCTGCTGCGCGTTGACAGCCGCCGTGCCAGCAGGGGACGCAGAGGGCGCAGAGGGTGCAGAAGGAGCAGCAGCACCAGCAGCAGCAGTCGAGGCAGAGGCAGAGGCAGTTGTCATGACGGGCCAACTAGCGGTGTCCAAACATTGTGGTGCCCCGCGCGCACCCCTTCATATCATAGCGCCGCCCACTGGACACTTTATGCCAATTCAATTCGGAGCCCGGCAGCTCTTTGAAGCGCAAGAAGCGAAAGAAGCGGAAGAGGAGAGAAAAATCGTCGACGTGTGATCGCGTGTGTTGCGCGATGCAGTGGTTGGTGAACAGGTGGTGCCGCTGGTGAGTAGTGCATGTTGTGATAGTGTAAACTGAATGGTCCGGTCATGGTCCAGCCTCCCGTATCTACGGAGGCTATTGTATTAGTCGGTTTCAAAAAAACTTTGGTCACTATTGAAAAACGTTTAGCCCGTGCGCGCAGCTAGCCTACAGGTGTCAGGGCAAATAACAAACGCCCTACACGCACACACCTCTTTAATAAATAAATATAAAGAATATTCAAAACCCTTAACCTTATACTATATCTATCAACCTTATACCATTCCACATTTTACAATAACAATACTATCACCGTCTAAAATACCTTCCAATCGAATTATAATTAAAGTAACCGCTATAGGACCTAAAACGCCCGCGCCTCTACCTCCCTTACTAAATACCCCCTTACGATAATTCATATAAAAAAGCGAATCGATTACAAAAAGTATAAAAAATACCGATAATATTACTACAATATAAGAAAATATTAATATTATATTATAAGAATTCTATTACGTCCTTATTCGTATTCTTAACGAAGGTCCTAACGAAATTAACGGCATTACTACCAAACGAAAAGTAAATTCGTTTATTAACGTTAAAATAAATTAATTAAATAGAATCGATATTAATTAAATATAAAAAATTATTCTTCGTACTATTAAATTTAAATAATATTAGGAACCGTATTAAAAAGATTAATTAATATTAATTTTAAAATTCTCGCGTATAGAATATTTTGTAGGCTTAGCCTACTATTTTTTTACCCCTACCGAAAAGGAAAGAATTTACAAACTATACAAATTCGTTACTAACCCCGGCCCTTTCGAAAAATATTTTTTTAATAGTAAAAAAATCCTCTAAAGCGTATATTTTAATTACTATACAAAATATAAGGGATATATTTATACTTTCCGTTAAAATAAACTTCTTTTATTTATTTTATTTTCGTTATATTTTAATATTATATTATAAAAATCGAAAAAGAAAAAGCCGTTACCGAAACCGCCGAAGATAGTAAGGGCCCTAAACCTAATATAAATAATATCTAAAATACTAATATTAAAAATATTAAATAAGGCGTTAAATAAATTAGGAAGGTTTTAATTAACCGCGCTAAGAAGGCGGAAAAATCCGGTTCCGATTAAATAAATTATATTTTAAACTTTATTTTAAAAAAAAATTTATTATATCCCGATTTATTTTAACCTTAATTTGAATTTTCTATATAATATCCCTACTACGTAATCAATCATCACCTTTTTAAAATTTAAAAATTGAACGTTAATTACCTTTAAATAATATTATTATCCTTTAATTTATATTATTATAATTACTCTTAAAGCATCCTATATATATTTTTAATAAATATTAATTTACCTTCTTCTTTTCTATCTTTTAATATAACCTCCTAACGCTATAAAATTATTAACGTTCTTTATAAATATTATTTAATAAAATACCCTACTTAAGAAATATATAATAAATATAATAAACGTATTATTACCAAAGCCCCTCCTCCTTCTTTATAGCCTTCTATTATTATTATTATTAACGATAATTCTTTTGCGTATTCTCCTATTCGCGGTTTAAATAATTTAATTATAATTAACGCCGCTAATGGCTTTCCTAACTATTCCTCCGCTATCCTTCTTTATATTCGCTTATTAAAGCGAACCCTTATTTAATTAAATATTGGCAATCGAAGTAGCACCTTATCCGAATTAAATAAAATTAATATTACTTATCAATAATTAATTACCGATTTATTCGATCGGAATAATAATATTCGCGTAAATAGGAATATTACCTTTTATTAATAATTTAAAAAGGTAAAAATTACTATAATTAAAAAAATTCCTATCTTTATAGACGTTAAAACTATCCGGATTTTAAAGATTTACTTTAAATCTTTTCCTTTTTACGATTATTATAATAATTATACCTACTTTATTTCCTAAATCGGTATTTAATTTTATTTCGTATAAAATTATCCCTCTAACTTCGATATTAAAACGTTTAAATTCGTCGGTACTAATCTTTATTCGATTAATAGTAAAATTTAATTTAATAATTTTAATTTCGATAAAATTAAATTTATTACTATTAAATAACTTCGTATAAAGATCGAAGCTATTAATAAGATTAAAAACGATACGCCTTTAATTATTAACTTCTTATTAGTTATTAAAGTAGCCGAAGAAATTAACGAATTTAAAAATCCGGGTCGCATTATTCCTAAACGTATTTGTAAATATATTATAAATTTTAACACCCCCCTTAATTCTCTATTAAAACGCTATAAACGGATTATTATTTTTATTATTAATTAAATTACAATTTTTATTAAAGAAGAGTAAAACGTTAATAAATAACGACCGATTAAAAAGGAGGAGGTTATTACGCCCGTAAAAAAAATTACGCCTATTCTTCAAATTAAAAAAAAACCTCGCTCAAATATTCAATTTAAGGAAATAATAATCGGCAATTTAAAATAAAAGCAAATAGTAAAGTAAGAATATATATAATTATTACCGTCTTTACAATAGGAAATTATACTTT
The DNA here is from genome assembly GCA_033439795.1 of Sordaria brevicollis. Lineage (NCBI taxonomy): Eukaryota > Fungi > Ascomycota > Sordariomycetes > Sordariales > Sordariaceae > Sordaria > Sordaria brevicollis. Next base: position 1,441,233 of record JAUTDP010000005.1, read on the forward strand.
TAAAGTAAATTAGGGGTAAAGATAATATAATTATATTAAATAAAATAAAGGATAAAGTATTTTATAATCTCTTTAATAATTTTAATAACGTAATTAATTTAATTAATATTAATAAAATACTAATTACGAAGGTAAATAAACAAACCCTAAAGAGGTTAATTAACGTTAATCGAAGTAATAATATTTTGCCCGAGGACGTTAAAATATTACCTACCCTTTTAATACGTAATTGCAAACGTTAATTTCCATTTTCCTATAATAGAATTTTATATAATAGAATATATAAAAATAAAATTATTATTTTAATTTTTATTTTTCCTTTTTTTAATTTTTTTTTTTCTTTTGCCTTTTTTTTTCTTTTTTAAAATATTATTTTAAATATATATATTCAAATTAACGGTAAGAAAAATAATAATAATAACGTATAGTATAGTAGTTATAAAATTGAAATAACTTTTTAAAAGGTCGTAAATTCGAATAAGTTTTTTTTCTTTTTTTAAAATATTATTTTTTTAATAACTTTTTTTATAAGTAAATTATATATAATAATATTAATAAAAATATATTATTTTATTTAAATTATAAACTTTATTTATAAGTATTATATTTTAATAATTTTTAAATTAAAATAATAAAGAAAAGAAATAAAAAAGGAATAAAAAAGAAAAAAAAGAATTAAAGGAAATAAATAAGTATTAAACGACGAAGAAGTAAATACGAAAAGACTTTCTTATAATATATAATATTTTCATTTATAAATATTTATTTACTTGAAAATTATTAAAGAATTTAAAATTATAAGTTTCTTTTTTTTATTTTTATATATATTTATTTTAAAATATTCTTTTCAATATAATTACTAATAATAATAATAGAAATAATAATAATAATAATAATAATAATAATAATAATAATAGAAATAATAATATAATTATTATTATTATTATTATTTTAATAAATAATTTATTAAATAAAAATAAAAAAGAAAAAAAAAAAAGAAGAAAAAAAAAGAAAAAAATATTATTCGAATTTATAACCTCTTGAAAATTAACTTACTTTCTAAACCACTACACTATAATAATTATTTTTACTATATTATAAAACCTATTAATTATATAACCACGTTCGTCCCGTACGTTAATTTATTTTAATTAACGTTTATAAATATTAATATATATTATTTTATATTATAAATTAATAATTTAATTTAAATTACGTTCCGCTATTTCTTTTTCAAATTAAAATTAATTATTTATAAAGTATTTATTATTTTATTAATATCCCCCCCAACGTTTTTAATCAATTCCTTCAATTCCTTGAATCCTCCCGTCGGTATCTCGTATATATTCAACTACGGCTCTTATATAAAGCGGTAATACACTTCAAATTTCGCCTACAAATACTTATATTCTATATAAAAAGGCAATTCTTCCGAATTAACTACGTAAAGCGTATAATCCTTTATAAATTCCTCGCACAAATCTATTATATCTTATAATAAATAGCGATTAAACTTAAAAGTATCTATTTCCGAAATTCTTTTTAAATATTTAAACCTTACCCAATCCAATTCGACGTAGTAATTAATTGCAATTCTTTTATTATAATTATAATACAATTCGACGGGCTTTCCTATAATAATATAACGTTTCTAATATTAATTACAAATTGTATACTAATTTTAATATTTGAGAAAAACTTCAAATTCGCTCTAAATTTAGGGTATAAAGGTATATAATAAAGTAATATAATCTTTAATCTTTCCGTATACCTAAAGGTCTATATATTCGAATCTCTAAAAATATTTCTATAAAAATTAAATCAAAATTAATTAACGTCTTTTAAGAGAATTTACACTCCAAAATCGTCCGCGGCTATTATAAAATTAATTCTACCAATTTTTAATATATTAATTCGCTATATTCTTTTTTCGTATAAAAATATCCATTAAATATATTTATATATCGATTATCTATATCGGTAATATTTAACCTTTATTAATAATATTATAACGGATAATAATATTTTTTATTAATAATCCTTATTCGAAAATTGTAATATATTCGGGTAAAATACACTTCGGCTTCAAGATTTTTAAATCTTATACCCCAAATACAAAGTAATATATACTTATTACAATTATATTTACCTTATTATTATAATTAGACCTAAATTAATAAAGGATAAAGCCTCGTTCTTTAATTACTTTAATAAATTACACAAAAACAAATCTTTATATTATTCCCAATATATTAATATAAAATTAAAGGATATAATAAAAATAGGTATTAATACTTACGTAAATTTCAATACCCCAATATTATAATTTCAAATATATATTAATATACTATATATAATTAGGGCCCAGTATAATTTAACCTCCCTTTTTGCGTATTATATTTATAATCTTCTCTTTAATAGCTTTAGGAAAAAAGCTTTTAAAGTAAGCGTAAAGTAATTCGCAAAGAATAAAGAGGTTATATTATTCCTTAAAATAAAATTAAAATTCCCGTCTACCTATATAGCGAATAAAATAAATAGAATTATCGCAGCGAACTTTCTTAAAAATTTCGCGGACTTAACGAAATTTTTCTTCTATCGTATTAAAAGAATATTTACGAAAAATTCCCAAACTTTTACGTAAGGATTATAAACCCTAAAAAAAAATTTAAAATCCTTTTACCGTAAGTAAATTAAAAATTTCTTCGTTAATAATTATAATTTTAAAATACAACCTACAAACTTCTTCTTCTAAGTTTTCCGTTATTTTTATCTTTAATCCGGCTTTTTTAAAAACGTTATAATTTTTTATAAAACGTTATAAAATTATACGGGAAATATTAATACCGAAGGATTATTTAAAAGCTTTATAAATATCGGGTATTATTTACTTATTTATATAAACGTCGAAAATAAAATCCTTATAAAAAAGAAAATTAATATAATAACGACTTATTAAAATAATAGGAATTAATAAGGAGGTAATAAAAAAAATATTAAAATTACATAGAAAAAAGTATATTATAAATAATAGAATTTAATAATAATAAAAAATTTTATAAAAAATTAATTAACTTTAAAAAACCTTAATTAATTTTAAAAGACGCTACGTAGAATATTTAAATATTATTTAAAGCTTTTTAATATAAATTAATCTTTTTTCTCAAAATTCATAACCATATTTCGAATTATTATTTTAAACGAATAAACTTTCCTAAATCTAAATTCCTTACTAACCGAATATTATTAAAATAAATTAATAAAACCTTATTTACTTCTTCGGAATACGAATTCCCTTTTTCTTTCTCTTCTTAAGAATAGCGGCGGCAACGGCGGTAACGGCGGCCTTAACCTCGCAACGGGCAATTTTAGCGTTAAAAATCGCTTCGAATTTATATAATTATCTAATCGTATATTTATTAAAATCGCTACGCTTCTTCTAATATTTTTATTTACCTTTCTTCTTTTATTCTTTAACCGCGTATTTAACGTTAATAACAATTTTCTAAAAATATTTATTAACCTAATTAAAATAAATATAATAAATATAAACATTATTAAAAATATCTTCGGAAAGGATAATACAAATAATAATAAAGTATTAAGTATTACCGCTAACGCAGCGGCCATAAAAGGTATTACGGACGTAAAGTAAGAAAAAATAAATAGTTACAACGTAAGCCTTAATTAAAGTATCGACTTTAAAAAGAATTTTAAAGGGGCCTTTAAAATTATACTTAATTTTAATATCCTAAGTACAAAAAACTTCTTATAATATTAATTTAATTAAAAATACTTTAATTAATATTATATTAAATTAATTTAAATAATTTATTTACCTTATTATTAAAAAGAATTTACTTTATAACGCCAAAAGTACTCTCCTCGATTATATTAATAAATTAAGCGGTCTATTCTAATTAATTACTATCGGGGTTAAAGGCCGCGGGCGCGGTAAATAGCGTACTACCCTTATAAGTATAAATAATCATAATAATAGTAGAATTATTATTATTATTATAATATTATACGTTTAAACGATCGCTATCACAGTAATTCAAATGTGTAATAGTTGGGTGAGGAAATATTTACGAGTATTAGCGCGCAAAGGAAGCGGGGTTATAACCTTACGCATTTATTTTAATTACTAAATTGAATTCTATATTACACGCTATAGGCGCGGCTCTAGTACCTGCAAGTGGCACGCGCTACTGCACTTAGCGCCAAAATTTTTTGAAACCGACCAACACAATGGCCTCCGTACGTATCCCACATCTGTGGTGGAGGGTCAGCCCAGCCAGCAGCAACAGTTGGCCTCCATGCGATAAGGAAGTACCTACTGCTTATCAGATACCATTGCTCCAAAATTGGCAGGCGGTGAGATATGCCAAGCCAGTATGGTCCTTGCCATAGCAACCGATACTCCTCGAGTCGACCATGGTCGAGCTTCCCCTGAATCAATGTCAACAAAGCACAGCAACTTTGCGTTCAGCAGCCGAGAAAGCGAAACCGCACTCGACCGCGCTGAGACTTCCCTCACCACAGTTTCCTGTGGGTTGCCTTCCACCATGCTTCATTACATTCAACTTTCTTACCTAACCCATATTGTCTTTCACGCTGCTTATATGTTCCGAACTGCAGCCCCTCCCGAAGCTCGTTATCATCGTACTTGGCTCGAGAAACCTTGACTGCTACAGGCTATTCCGCCGTGGATAGTGCTGAACAACACGGATAAAGTATCGTTTCAAGCAGTCTCTCGTCAATGAGGCTCAAGCTGTCATCACCCTTGCCACAGCAGACTGCCGTGACACAAGGCACTTGCTGCATGCGGCCCGAGCCTGGCCGTTGCAGATCGGTGCCTGCTTAAGCCCACAACTACAAGACTGTCAGGCCGTCCAGTGCAAAAGGTGTTTTACCACACATCTTCAATCCGACACCAGTAACATCTCAACTTAGGTATGTCGTTGAAATGTAAATGTAGTCGTGGCAATGTGTTTGTTCCATATCCCTATTATACAGTATGGACCGCTTAGGGCCCGGTTCCTGACACCTACTACATCTTACAGGGTGCAACGACCAGCATGCACATGGCCACTCATACAGCAATGACGCCGTTGTCCTTGACGGTCGCCTCGTATCTGGAAGAGAGTGTTAGCATTCGAACAAACACGATTGTATGGGGTCAATATAAAGAAAGAACTAACCTCTTGCCACGGAAAGCCCACACACCCCAGTTACCAGCACTGATATCCTGAGGGTCAAGATCGTTCAGATCCCACCGGAGACTGCGGAAGGTGTTCTCGCCAGGCGTCATAAGAATGTCGAATTCACCCTTGGCCTTCTTGCTGACCCACTCAACATCACGCTCCATATCAGCCTGCGTGTAGCCCGTAGCAATGATGGGGGCCTTGGTCTCAAGAAGCATAGGGAGCGTCTCTTCCCACTCGTGCGAGCTCGCAGGGTGGCCCAAACCAGGGTGGAAGAGAACGAAGCAGTCAAAGTAAGGATCATGAGGAGCGAAGTAGCCCGTCTTGTGGATCGTATGGTAGTAGTCCACAATGGTGCTGATCTTCATGGTAGGCCACACGCGGTCCTCCACAACAGCACCCCAGGGGTTCGAGGGAGTACGGGGCGGGAGGGGGAACTCGTCATCGCGGTTCGCCATGCTCTCCGGTCCGATGAAGATCAAGTGGAAACTCGACCGGGGGAAGAGATGCGCCAGCTGAATCCAAGCGTCTCTGGGCAGCGACGATTCAGCACGGGCACCGAGAATAAAGAGACGCACAGGGGGAGCCTCTGGTCGGAGACCCTTGATGGATTCGTTGCCTCCAGCCTTGGGAGGATGCAGGGTATAGCGAAGAGCTGTCAAACTCTTCAATCCCTCCACGGTAAGACGGTTCCGGATGTGGTATGGGCTCAGCTCGTGAAGGATGCTGCCGATGGTGAGAGGGTAGGTCAATAACCTAGTCGCCTGCCTCATGCATCGGTCATCGTTGACAGCTTCAAACTGACGAGTATACATAAAGGTGTCCCAGTTTGTCATGTTGACCATGGCATCATCCATTTGCGGACCGGCATAGTTGAACTCGTAGAAGTGACGGCCAGAGTGGAGATCGTGGTCGTCTTCGTTGATCTGTCGCAGAGTGTCGCAAATCTCAAGATGTTTATCGTAGTCCTCCATCCAATGCCCCTCGCTGCAGTATACCGGGATGCCACAGTCTGGGCACTCGAAATCGACATGCTTCGGGGGCTGGGTGCCAGACTCGGCGTCGACTTGGTGGCTGGTCTCGGAGAACTGTCCTGGACGGTGGCTATGGTGAGGGCAGCTGGCATGCTGTCTTATGAAGGCCGCGCGCTGGCGAATCTTGGGAATGGGCGAGTTGGTGAAGGAGTGGAAGAGGTTGTCCTGCTCGAGGACCGGCTTCGTGGGCACCGCATCGTCAACGTTGGCGGCGAACGATGTCGAGCTGCTGGCCCTGGATTTGGACTGGGAAACGACGCAAGGAAGCTTGCTCGTGATGGAAGTCTGGCTCGGGCGCGAGATGGTCCTGGTAATGCCATTACCGGCTTGTGCCCCGCGGATGGAGCTGACGGAGCGTTGCTGGGCTGACTGCAAAAAAGCAGTACTTTGCCTGCTCTGTCTAGCTGTGAAGGTCGAACATTGCGAGCAAAGCTTGGACAAGGCCGGGCGGACGGCGCGGTCTGCTGGGAGGGCCATTGGAACGGGGGGAAAAGAAGGTCGGATGATGTTCGATCGCGAATCTGGATCGCCGGCAGGACTCGATGCGACTTTCCAATTGACTTTTTGGCAGCTCCTCCCGGCACACCTGCAGTGACCAGTCCCATCCGGGGTCCCCAAATCGCATTGAACGCGGGCCCCACTCGAGCTTGCTTCACCACCAGCCACCATTGTGCCTTAAAAGCTCTGACGTTATGCGGGTCAAAGAGCCCCGGGCTGGAGCAACCCGACCTCGAGCCACAGTCGCGGGGCCTGGGCCAGGGGGTTAAATGTGGCGCCTACCTTGGACGACCGTACCGTTACAACGTGAGTGACGGCAGCAATTGGTTGGCCAGCTCCATCCAAAGTCGATGGCGACCGACTCCATCTAGCCAGAACATAGGACCGTGTTTTATTTTTTGCCGAGTTACACATCTTTGCTTTACAACCACAACACCATAATCGACCCCCGATTTCTTTGACTACCGCGCATTGGTATTCCCAGATTGACGACGGCAGCATCGAAAGAGCGCAACAACCGAATCCCACCCACTTGAAAACCGACCTCGAGAAAGCAGAGCCGCGCCGGCTTTCTGCGCCCACCAGTTGCAGCCATGGCGACCACGTCGAACATGTTCCTGTATTCCTTGACCATCCAGCCACCCACCGCCGTTACGCAGGCTCTGCTTGGTCAGTTCTCGGGAACCAAGGAACAGCAGATTCTTACGGCATCTGGATCGCGTCTAACCCTCCTTCAGCCTGATCCCCGCCAGGGCAAGGTCAACACCCTGCTGTCTCACGACATCTTCGGCATTGTACGCGCCGTCGCGTCGTTCCGGCTGGCCGGTAGCCATAAGGGTGAGTAACACCGTTGTCGCCTCCTGTGTTGGACAGTGTAGTGATTCTGGATCTGTTTCCCAGCTGGTTCTGGGTAGAGGTGCTATGCGCTTGACTGCGCTCATCATTAAACTCTACGGCCTGCGAATTGTCTGGGAACTTGGGACTCATTGAAACTGGTAGCGAGACTTTGCTAAAACCCCTTCGTCCCCCAGATTACATTATCCTCGCCACTGATTCGGGTCGCATTACGATTATCGAGTATATCCCCAAGACGAACAAGTTCCAGCGCATCCATCTCGAGACTTTCGGCAAGTCGGGCGTACGTCGAGTCGTCCCCGGCCAGTATTTGGCAGCAGATCCCAAGGGCAGAGCCTGCCTTATCTCAGCACTCGAGAAGAACAAGCTGGTCTATGTTCTCAACCGCAACTCACAGGCCGAGCTTACCATCTCGTCACCACTAGAAGCCCACAAGGCAGGAGTACTGGTGCTGTCTCTCGTGGCCCTTGACGTTGGATACGCCAACCCCGTTTTTGCTGCCTTGGAACTGGACTATACAGATGCCGACCAAGACCCAACGGGCCAAGCACGAGAAGAAGTCGAGACACAGCTGGTATACTACGAGCTTGATTTGGGTCTGAACCACGTTGTGCGCAAGTGGTCAGATACCGTTGATCGCACATCTTCGCTTCTCTTCCAAGTGCCCGGCGGTAACGACGGTCCTAGCGGTGTCTTGGTTTGCGGCGAGGAAAATGTCACCTATCGGCACTCGAACCAAGAGGCTTTCCGCGTTCCTATTCCCAGGCGCAGCGGCGCTACCGAGGATCCTCAGAGGAAGCGTGTCATTGTCTCTGGCGTCATGCACAAGCTCAAGGGAAGCGCAGGTGCTTTCTTCTTCCTTCTTCAGACGGATGATGGAGATCTTTTCAAGGTCACCATTGACATGCTCGAAGATGCGGACGGCAATCCCACCGGAGAGGTCAAGCGTCTGAAGATCAAGTACTTCGACACGATACCAGTCGCAACAAGTCTTTGCATCTTGAAGAGCGGTTTCCTCTTCGCGGCTAGCGAATTTGGCAACCATCACTTCTATCAGTTCGAAAAGCTTGGAGATGACGACGAGGAGCTCGAGTTCAGCAGCGATAACTTTCCAACAGACCCTACCGCTTCATATAACCCGGTGTACTTCCACCCCAGACCACTTGAGAACTTGGTCCTGGTTGAAAGCATAGACTCGATGAACCCTCAAGTTGATTGCAAGGTTGCGAACTTGACGGGTGAGGACGCGCCTCAGATCTACTCCGTCTGCGGAAATGGTGCGCGGAGTACTTTCCGCACCCTGAAGCACGGGCTCGAAGTGTCTGAAATCGTCGCTTCGGAGCTTCCCGGTACACCTTCTGCAGTATGGACGACGAAGTTGACCAAGTACGACCAGTACGACGCTTATATTGTGCTATCATTTACAAACGGTACCTTGGTGCTCAGTATTGGCGAGACAGTTGAGGAGGTCAGCGATAGTGGCTTCTTGACAACTGCGCCTACCCTAGCTGTCCAGCAAATGGGCGAGGACGGCTTGATTCAAATTCACCCCAAGGGTATCCGTCACATTGTCCAAGGTCGTGTCAATGAGTGGCCTGCGCCTCAGCATCGGTCGATTGTTGCTGCTACGGCAAACGAAAACCAGGTCGTCATCGCTTTGAGCTCTGGTGAAATCGTCTATTTCGAGATGGACTCGGATGGTTCGCTTGCCGAGTATGATGAAAAGAAGGAGATGTCGGGAACTGTCACATCTCTGAGTGTTGGTCAAGTACCAGAGGGCCTCAAGCGAAGCTCGTTCTTGGCTGTAGGATGCGATGATTGCACAGTCCGCATTCTGAGCTTGGACCCCGATTCAACGCTTGAGATGAAGTCTATCCAAGCTCTGACAGCCGCGCCCTCGGCTCTCTCTATCATGTCCATGGAAGATTCGTTTGGTGGCTCCACGCTTTACTTGCACATTGGATTGCATTCGGGCGTATACCTTCGGACGGTGCTGGATGAGGTAACGGGCGAACTAACAGACACTCGTCAAAAGTTCCTGGGACCCAAGCCAACCAAACTCTTCCAAGTGTCTGTTCAGGATCAGCCATGTGTTCTTGCTCTCAGCTCGAGGCCATGGCTGGGCTACACCGATCCACTCACTAAGGGTTTCATGATGACCCCTCTGAGCTATACCGAGCTTGAGTATGGCTGGAACTTCAGTAGTGAACAGTGTTTGGAGGGTATGGTTGGAATTCATGCCAACTACTTAAGGTCAGTTCTCCCCGTTGTTTGGCGTTCGCAATGATTCGATGATGATTAAAGGGAATCCTATGCCTTCGGGTCATGAGGTAATTGATGCAGTCATACGTGATTGTACCAATTGTTCCTTCTGAAAATCAGCATTATCTATGCATTCACTTCATTTATGCCCATGGTCTCCACGGACACTGACATCGGTTACAGAATCTTTTCGATCGAAAAACTGGGCGACAACATGATTCAAAAATCAATTCCTTTAACTTACACACCCAAGCGCTTGGTCAAGCATCCCGATCAGCCGTACTTTTATACGATCGAGTCTGACAATAACACCCTTCCCCCGGAGCTGCGAGCAAAACTCTTGGAGCAACAAACTAATGGTGACGCAACGATACTGCCGCCGCAGGACTTCGGATATCCCAGGGCCAAAGGCAGATGGGCGTCGTGTATCAGCATTATCGATCCTATCAGCGAGGAGCCGAGAGTCCTCCAAAGGATTGATCTTGACAACAATGAGGCGGCAATCAGCGCGGCAATTGTACCGTTTGCCAGCCAAGAGGGTGAGAGTTTCTTGGTGGTCGGCACAGGCAAGGACATGGTCCTCAACCCACGTCAGTTCACCGAAGGCTACATCCATGTTTACCGGTTCCATGATGACGGTCGAGACTTGGAATTCATCCACAAGACTCGCGTTGAAGAGCCGCCCATGGCACTCCTCGCTTTCCAGGGGCGGCTGCTTGCCGGCGTGGGCAAGACACTCCGCATCTACGACCTCGGTCTGAAGCAACTGCTCCGCAAAGCTCAAGCGGATGTGACCCCCACTATCATCGTGTCCCTGCAAAGCCAAGGTAGCCGCATTATTGTTGGCGATCTCCAGCAGGGTATCACTTATGTCGTCTACAAGCCCGAAGGGAACAGACTCATTCCCTTTGTCGATGACACCCTGAACCGCTGGACAACCTGCACCACCATGGTTGACTACGAATCCGTCGCCGGCGGCGACAAATTCGGCAACATCTACATCGTTCGCTGTCCAGAGCGTGTCAGCCAGGATACTGACGAGCCCGGCTCAGAGATCCAGCTGATGCATGCCCGCAACTACCTCCATGGCACACCCAATCGCCTGAGCCTCCAGGTGCACTTCTACACCCAAGACTTGCCGACCAGCATTTGCAAGACCAGCTTGGTGGTCGGTGGCCAGGACGTGCTTCTGTGGAGCGGTTTGCAGGGCACTGTCGGTGTCTTCATTCCGTTTGTCAGCCGTGAGGATGTCGACTTCTTCCAAAACTTGGAGAACCATATGCGCGCCGAGGATCCGCCGCTGGCTGGCCGCGATCATCTGATCTATAGGGGCTACTACACCCCCGTCAAGGGCGTCATAGATGGCGACTTGTGCGAGCGGTTTAGTTTGCTGCCGAACGAAAAGAAGCAGATGATTGCGGGAGAACTTGACCGCTCGGTTAGAGAAATCGAGCGCAAGATTTCGGTATGTGCTTCTCTATGTTTGACTCGTACTTGTTTTTGATGTTCAACTCACTAACTTGTTTTCTCTTTGCAGGATATCCGCACTCGGTCTGCCTTCTAAACACAATGTCCATCCTTCATGCGTGAGAAGTGGTTGATGGCTTGCGAATCCTGAGGTTTATAATGTACAATGTCATTCCAATGAAGCGCGCTGTAAAGTCGACATGGTTATTGCTATTGTATCAGCTGGGCGCTTTGGCGGTTAATGGTCCGGCGTTTCGTGTTGTGTCGCATACATATCTTGACGATGATGAAAAGAGTTAGACAAACAGAATGGTATGTGGTTTACCAAAAGAAAAGAAAAAAGAAAGAAAGAAAATAAATGTTACAAAACTTGATCAAAAAAGACCTTTGAATTCCCAAACACTTCCTGGTATCATAACTACTCACTGTCCAATCCTGCCGTAGTACATCTTCAGTCCCTTATCCCATCTAAAACACCTACTTCCCGCCCGGCACCGACCCATTCCCACCACCGGAACCACCAGTAGCAGCAGGAACCAGCCTCTTAACCCCCGAAATCCAGGTCCTCCCCACCATCCTCCCCTTCTCCTTCCCCTTCCCCTTCACTCCGCCAGTATCCCGCAAAGGATGTTCCCTCTCCCACCTCTCATCGTCCCTCAACGCCTCCACCGCTCTCTCAACGTCCCACCCGTTCCCCTCCATATACAACACCGCGACATCATAATCCGCCACCTTGGTCGTCATCATCCACTTCCTGATCTTTCGCTTCCGCTCAATCTCCTCATCGCTCTCCACCGGGTTTGGGGAGAGTGAAATGCCGGAGGGGTTATATTCCCCCGGGATCGAAATGGTCCGGCGGCCTCGGGCGAATAATAAGGCTGAAGAGCTGGAGTGGAAGGGGGAGGAGGAGGTGGAAAGTGAAAAGAGCGGGAGGTTGTTGTGCGAGAGTAAGATGGGGAGGGGGATGGAGTATCGCAGGGATAGAGAGGGGAGGGTGTCGGAGGGGAGGAGGTGGTGGATTGTGTCTGGGATTTTCTCTTTCTTTTGCTCGGCAGGGGGCTGCGAGGAGGATGGAGGAAGAGTACTGTAGGGAGGTGGTGATTCGGATGATGAAGGAGGTGGGAGAGGGTTGTTGAAGGCTGTTGGGCCGGGGTAGGGTGGTGGTAGTGTGTCGTCGTCCTTGTTGTCTTCGTTTTCGACTCGGTGATGGTGAGCAGGGCGGTACTTGGGACCACTGCGAGGGTTCGCGGGAGTGGATGATGAGGATGAGGATGATGGGGTTTGGCAGTAGGGACAGTAACTGCTGAAGCGAGGGTTGTTCTGTTTCAGGTTTGCGATGAGGGTTAGTGATCTGTTTGTTGTCATGAAGAATCGAAAGTAAATCGATGGCATGGCCATCAAGGTGCTTTGCTTTTGCGTCGCTTCTTGGCAATGGGCATGCTGTGTGGTGCTGTGCTGTGGCTGCCATGTCAAGGCCTGGCTGATGGCTTCCATGGTGACAAACTGAACTTACGTATATGCAACTCCCGCAAATCACTCGGTCGCAGCAACTCAGCTGGCGATCATCCGGGAGAGGTTTTTCGGTTCCCGGATGGAAGCGAAGGACTGAGGATAAGAGGGTCGCACAGGTGCAGCAGGCGTCGAGGGACTGTTGTTGGGCCATGGCGGGCTTGTTGATCTCTGTGTCAAGCGGGGCGAGCATGTTTCTTGACTTTGAAACTGAAATTCACAAATGGTTCGGTTTAGTAGTTGAAATTGCGGACTCTTCGACATGAAAAGTGTTGATAAATCTCATCACCAACACCAGTACAGTGGCGATCACACTCCCCGTAGCGACTTACACGACATGTTGTGGTGCACGGGTCATTCCCGATGGTTACGTCGGTAATGTGGGGGCAAATAGCTTATCGATAAGAACATCATCGGCAGACGGGAGCAACCTAGGTACCTACAAGTACAACCTACCGGAGCGCAACCCCGCGGCCCCGCAAGCCTTCGTGGGGGCACGGGACGCACGGGACTGTCACCACACTCACGGCAAGATCGTTCCTTTTTGAGGGGCGCCGCGCAATATTTCTGCTTTCATCAAACATATGATGTTGGCCTCTTGGATGTGAGCATGAACTTCGAAGCCGACGATGACAGTCTGGTTCGTTGACCATGCTTTTTATCACCTACCTCCTACCAAATCCTGCCATCTTTGCATGACGCAGAATGTCGTTTGCCTGACATCGACTCTCTTGCCGTCTTCGAGTCCATACATACTCTTCTCCTCGTTGCAATGTCAGTTATGACATGTCTTCTAACCAACAGCCAAACCACGCATGACAACTGGTTGTGCATCACGAATGAACCGACATTCTCGCTTCTGTGAACCTGAACGGAGCTTTTTCTGGCGTGATACAGCTGGAGCAACACGACGCCGATGCGGCTGGTATGGCTGGCCTTCCTTTCCATCCTCATGATAAACAAGCACAACATTCAGAACAACCGATCGTCTCGGGACGGAACAGGTAACCTCCGTCCGTAACAATCCGGGGCATGTCGACTTTTTCGAGGGAGGCTTTATGAACGGGAGCTCGCCTTTGGTCCATTCTACGGTGTAATAACCCCTACAGCTCCAGCAGCGCCATCAACATGGGATATATTAAAATTAGCGTTCCCTCCAAGATTATACAACGACAATGGAAGAAAACTCTTCCTTTGCTCGTGGACATGGGCGTGGTTCTTACCCATGCCCACTTCTCTCTAGACGGTACCGAGAGGAAAGCAAAACCAGACCAGCGGTAAGCTATTTTCCCTCGAGCCCTATCACCAAGTTGGTCTAGAGGAGAGCAAGGTAAAGTAGCATCGGCGAATCAGCCGTCGGTCCCAAAGGTCGGGGCCTGCCCTTCTCATGTTACCCTAGAGACAGGGACGAGAGATGCCCTGAGGTTTTGCAAAGGAGGAGAGAACGGGAAAAGGCAGAAGGTAAACACCAAAGCATCATAGCCGGATCCGTTCTCCATGCTTCAGTCGTGAGCGGTTCGCTTGGAGGATAATAAGAAGTTCTCCAAATCCTACAAGATTTGCTGGACTGGTTGTGGGCTAGCAAGCTACAGACAGTGATACATGGGTATCAAGTGGAAAGAAATAGTATGTAGGATACTGGTACAGCATGAAGATATGTAACGGCGGAGAAGATGGTGCGTGGGGTTGAGTCCCGAGACGACGGGATAGACGGGTCTCGATTCCACCTCCTACCCCCGGTTCATGGTCGTAGTAACGGGCCCGAGGCTGTGTTCCCGGTTATGTAACGGGCGGAGTTCGGGGTCTTTATACGTACGGAGATTTCCATGTCAGGAGCAACCGTCTTGAGGTTTTCTGGGAGCTACCATGTTGGAACTTTCTCTTTCTCTTTCCTTTTCACCATCTTTTCGAGCTTCTGAGTGACGGGACACTTTCACAGCAATCACATATCCACGACATATACCTCAGAAAAAATGGCGGTAAGATCTCCCATGTGTACATCAAGCAAGAAATGAGTTGATACTTTATACTAACCATTAACATAACAGGTCTCATATCCCCAAATTGTTCTCTTTGGCGATTCCCTGTTTCAGGGTGCGGCGAATCTCGAGGACGGCTTCTGTTTCCAAGCTGCGCTCCAACAGCGTACGTTTTCTTTCCGTCGACTGTTCACGAGTTCGCTTGGATGATCAATTTAACTGATTCAACCCTTCAAGAGGTCCTTCGCCGATTTGACGTCGTCAACCGTGGTCTCTCGGGCTACAACACTTCTAATGCCCTGAAGCTTTTGCCTCAGATCATCTCTCCCCCGGGTCCAGGCATTCCCAGGATTGCCTATCTGTTCATTCTCTTGGGTGCCAACGATGCCGCCCTTCCTCGGCCCGTCAACAACCAACACGTCGACTTGGACAAGTACAAGCAAAACCTGGTCTCCATCATCACCCATCCCAATATTGCCGCCCACAACCCCCAGATCTTCCTTGTCACGCCCCCGCCCTTGGACGAGCTGAAGACGTCCGAGACGGACAACGGCGTCCGCAAGCACCGCGTCAGCGCCTCCTACTCCGAGGCCGTCCGCCAGGTGGCCGCTGAGCAATCAGTCGGCTTGATCGATCTCTGGAAGGCCATCATGGAGTATGCCATCTCCAAGACGCCCGGTTTTGACAGGTCCAAGGGTAACCTGGGTGACCCCGAGTCGGGTGAGAGGGGCCATCTGAAGGAGTTGTTGCCGGATGGACTACATCTGAGCGCCGCAGCATACAGGGTTTTCTATGATGTGGTGAAGCCGCATCTGGGTAAGGAGTGGGAGGGGACGAACGATGAGGAGAGGGTTGGGTATGTGTTGCCGGACTGGAAGGTGGCGCCTTGGTTGGACGAGGATGTGTCGAAGCCTTGAGTTTGTTGTTGATGTTCTCTGCTCAGAACCTGGCGAGGAAATATTAATTGATAATTTCACGGGTCAATATTCAAGAGCAGCTGGTTCGCCAGTCCCAATTTCGCTCTCGTAAGTGAGTAATAAGCTGAAATCACGTTGGGAATTGTCTCAATCATTTGTGGGGAGATATACAATACACGATCTGATGTTTGGGAAATTCAGAGAGAGTTTCATAATCTGTGGGGGAAGGTAGGGGTAGCTGTCATGGCGGGGCATTATGATGCTCGCTTATGTCATTTGGCGCCGGCTGTTATTTGGATACTTTCGATCTAATGGTCCGTTGCAGAATAGACAAGGAAAGGGTAAGAGTAAGTCAAAGTCATCTCATGCTGAAGCACACAGGAAGGTTCCATGAGCACACTGCTCTATGTGTTTCAAACGGCTTGCTGGGGCGACATGGGATTAGTTAAAGTAGGAGGTTGGCGGGTGTATAAGTGATTCAATCCGGCATAGTATCTCTACCGACATGCCGCCGCCGCCGTCGACATGTGAGACTGCCGCCCGTGCTCTCCCGGCCTCCAATGCCCCGAGTTTCCAAGGACTTTTATTGTAGTCATCCGGCCAGCAAAGAGGGCTGTTTTTGGTTGTTTCACAGCATTCGCAACGCCGAATGCCCCTGCCTTGGGGGGTGCTTGGCCTGCCTCACTCCTGCCTTCCCAGGGGCATGCGATGCCGTCCAGCCGTCGCCCACCGCGGCGTGGGACGTGCGTGGAGTGCAGCCCAGTGGGAGTGTGGTTGCGCCTGCCCAATCCACAGGGAGCAATGGATCACTGCAGCTGCTTGATGAGCATCATTGGGCAGGTGCAGCCTATCAATAGCCCTTGCCGCGGACATGCCCTTTGAGAATTGCGCAGTGTAGCAGGCACACTTCACCTCCAGTCCCGTCCTGAGCCGTCCCGTACCTCTAGGCTGGAAAAGAACCGAAAGAGAACTCCACCGAAACCGTCCACGACAAGCCTTGTCTCGCCCAGCGCAACGGCGTCTTTCTTTTCCATTCAGTTTGCACCTTGACCTAGCAATTCTTCATCTTCTGCTCGCACGCACCACCTCAACAGTTCTCACCTGAAGAGACGCCCACACCAAAACACGCACCGCACACAACTTGTCGAGTCAATTCCAACATTTACCGTAATCGCCATTTCCATATTCAAATAGACCACGCCGTCAAAGACGTCGGAATAGGCCCTTTTTATACTCTTGTTTGCATCCCGGTCGAGCGCTAGAGCCCAGCACTCAGCGTCATTCGGTTCCGCGATCCAAAAGACGTCAGGGCAACGCCGGCTTCATCCCTCCACTGATCACCGCGTCCCGTCCTTCCCGTTGTTGACGACCCTCGATCACCGCTCCCGCCAGACATCTATCTATTTGACGTTTGTTTACCACTCAGACGCCATCGAAGCTGTCTTTGCCTGGAAAAGTACTCCCCAGCTCTTTCTTCGGGTGAAATAGGCCGAACGACATTCACGCCCAAGCTCCACCTGCGGCCATACCCAGCGTGTCTCTGGTGGATCGAGAAGATTCTCAAATCTCGAATTCGCTCGCTGCTCCCGCGTCAACTCAACTTCCCTCGACACCTCCTCTTGTCTGACATCTCCGCAAGGATTTCTATTCAACGCCTCTCTCACGATTGCTCCTGCCGCACACGTTCGTGTTGCTAGTCCGTACTCAACGCCATATACGTCTGTCGACTTCCTTGGCGGCTGGCAACCCCAACCTCGCAGCAACTCAACAATCGTCCAAACCCGAACCCCTCACGCTTCCGCTAAAGCTCAGTGTTTCCTCCAACGCCACCCAGAATTGTACAAGCGAGAAAAGGTCTTCTGTTGGTAGAATCTGGCGAAGGATACACGCAGGTGTGTGGGAACCATTTCTCAAGACCGCGGTGGTCCTTCGCGGGCGATGAGGGGGAGGGTGGACCTCGATATCTGAAATACAAACAGGGTCGAGGTCATATCAAGACGGCCTTCAGCCTCCGACACGCACAGTCATACACCAGTAGATACGCTTGAGAAGCTGCAGTCGATATACCAGTGCGACCAACTTTTACTTTGGTTTACTCTAATTCTGTTTCCACAACCCCCCGGTCCGTCAGCTGCATTGGGCACATATCTCCAACGTCGACAGTCTTGCGATCATTCTCTCGTCTCACCACCTGGGCATGGATCCGCGTCTCATCGTCACCCGCGAAGAACTATACGATGTCCAGATGGACTTGAAGCGCATTCATTCCATCCAGCATCAGCACTCGGAGCGGTTACGATTGTTGGAAAAGCGCCAGGCTGACGATGCCGCCTTGAAGTCTGTCTGGAGCTCGCCATTTCCAAGTATGCTTGGGACAACAACCCCCCAGCATGGTCAGACTTTCACAGCCCATGATAGTCCCTTTGTCAACCAGGGCTTCACTAACAACACTGCAGGGCCAGTCCACCTGCCGGCCAGCGTTCTGTTTGATGACCTTGACGAGCAGGGAGAGAATTTGCTTGGTAGACTGCAGCTGGAACCCGAAGACGAACCTATAAGACGAGGGGCAGCATCAAGGGCGAATAGTGTGCGTTTTGATGAAAGCGCTTTGCATGGCTGGGGCGGCCATCATGGTACCCGTCACTCGACCGAGTATGGATTGACGCGCCCTGGAAGTGGCATGGGAGGCATGGGAGGTCATCCGATGACCGAGCGCTCTCTGTCTCACAAATCGGATGGAAGGCACAGCTCTGCCGGCCATTCGGTTCATTCAGTGCATTCCAACGCCTCTGGCCGAGCCAGCAGTCTTGGCCTCGACACGAATTTCTCGGTTGGTGGGATGGAAGATGACTCTCCCCTTGATGTCCCGGAGCCTCCACCTGGGTTTTTCTATCTGGGTGCTGCTCCGTCCATCATTCGCTGTTGCTTGACTGATAATATCACCAACAAAAGGCTTCTTTATGCTGTCGTCTGCACCGGTTCACAGAAGTCCACGGTGGATTACAGCGTGCTGAAAGACCTCCAGCTAACTGGCCAAATGCAGAGAGGAATGGACGGTGTTTACAGGATCGAACTTCCGGTTTACCTTACAGAGGCTCGAGTTATTCAGTCCAACTCTAGGTCTGTCAGCCCGATTCATCCACTGCCACCCAGCATCACATGTTCTTTTGAAGTGACAGGCATGGATCAACCGGAAAGTCCTGAAACCAGGAAGAGCATCCGTGTCTTTATCGGTAATCACACGTTGAGATTGCATAGTGCGGACCTTTTGCTTTCTCAGAACTCCATGACATTGTATGGTACCGCCAGGGACAAGCTTTCTGTCCCCTTTGTTCGGCCCGAGGATGACGCGGTCTTCAAGAATCTTGCAGTCACCAATATGGCTCCGGGCAGCAAGCCCAAGCTGAACGCCGCTGCACCCGAGTTCGTTGCTGGCGATAAATCCGCCAAACCGTCGACTAAAGGCACCGATGAACCTGTCTTAAAGCAAAATGGCGATGCTGCCTCGGAGGGTGCGATCTTGTCACCGGCGCGGTCGCCTCAGCCAGTCAAGACCAGCACCCAGACAACCAGCACGACATCTGAAGTGGGTGAAGAATATGAGCAAGAGCAACCTCAGCAACAGCAAAAGGTACAGCAGCAGCCAGCGCCTGCTCCACTTGACTCTGTGCCCTCTGGAGATGCCTCCAAAGACAGTGGCAAGGAAAATGCAACGCCCTCATCGACGACCGACACCGCTCGTAGGGAACCTAGCGCGGCCATTCGAACTCCGTGGCGCCAAACGGCTGCCAGTCTTGCAGACAAGGACAGTACCCCGTTAAGCGGTTACCAGCCAGCCGCAAGGGGGCGCAGTATGAAGATCTTGCGGCCGACTAAGATATCGTCCATTAGCAGCAACAGCACTACCGGTCCCAACTCGCCTTCAACTACCCGGTCAACGGGCACTTTCGAATCTCCCTCCGTTCCGAGGTCCAACGGCACCGATTTGCGACGGACCAAGGGCTCAACTGCCAGCGCGGCGGCCGCCGCCGCCGCGACAGCGGACGGAAGTCAGAGCAGCACCAACAGCCCTACGGTTGGCAGCTGGGGTCCCTCCAAACGCAGTCTGAGCACCAGTGCTAGCGCTTCCAACCTTGGGAACTTGGAAGGTGGCAAGGGCATTGAGACTAGGGAGCAAAGGTCCTCGTCGCTGGCAACTACAGTGGGCAGCCCCATGCATCAGGATGGACTCAAGACGCCAACGGCTCCTAGATCGGCCACGAATCCTCTTGGTAGTGCATCGGCGTTTGCTTGGATGGGCAATAAACCGACGGGCAAGGCGTCTGCCAGTCCATTCTAGAAAAAAGACGAGTAGTTCGTCTCGTCTAGTGGTCCGTTTTAGAGTTTGGTGTTGCACCTCGAAGAGTCGAACTGAGCATACAAAAAAGGTGTGAAAAGCAATAGCGAAGAGAAGCGGTGCAGCAATGGAGCGTGCAGAAAAAAGCCATAACTCGTGTTCTAAGAAAAGCTGGATAATATCGGAGTGTATTGCTGAATTCTACATAACAAGAGCTCCTTTGCCAGGCCATAACTTGATAATACTGTCCATTTAAAAGGCTTTAAACTACGGACGGGAAAAGTACTTTTCATTCTTTTTACCGACTTGCCGCAACGATGGCAGCACAAAGTAAACAGCAAAGAGGGATTTGAAACAAAGTTTGTGTGTTCCGATATATGTCATATACAGGCTTTCCCACATACGACCGGGTATCTACATACATAAAAACCAAGATGGATGGCAACAAGCATCCTGTTAACTCTGCTTGCTTGACATGCTGTTGTTCTTTTTCATCCCATTGATACGCCAATGCTTCTTCTTCCTCCCTTTCCCTTTTTGAGCCAGGATTTCTCACTTGCCAAAACCCCTGGTCCTACCTATCCTCCGCAACTCATCCTTCAAGGGTGGTGAGATTCGACCGTTGAGACACAGGCCTTCCTTCTTGCCCCGTCGTTGCGTCCGAAATGGCCGTCTTGACCGTCTTGACAGATCTGATCGTGCTCTGATCTCCATCCCGCAGAGTCCCGCTGTCAGACTCGGCCGGTGGTAGTATTGACCCGCCCTTGCCGGCCAACCACTGCTCCTGCGCCGTTGGTTTCCTGGCGACCATGACCCGCAGCTTGATCACGAAGCTGCCTGTTCTCGAGGCGTCGTCGGCAATCGCCCTCGTCTCCTGTGCCGTCTGCTTGCACATCTCCCGCACCACTTTGGGGTCCCATCCCAGAACTTTTGTCAGGGACCGTAGGCAGCACGCTTCGAGTCCTGTGACAACCGTGAACAGCCAGAAGCTCCCGTAGCTGCTGTTCTCGCGTGCTCCGACGCCCATGTCGTACACGGTCTCCTTGTGGTCCACGTACCCGACCGACTCGAGGAGGTCCTTGCTCATGTGGTCGATCCCGCGCGGCCGCCCTGTCACACGCGCGGCTTCCAAGATGCCTTCGCACAGTAGGTGTGCGGGTGAGTCTGGCGAGTAGTGCGACAAGAAATTCTCCGAGGTGAAGTAGTCGTCGTAGTCGATAACCTCGATCCAGCCGCCTGGTTTAAGGCAGTTGTACGCCTGCTGGTAGATGTAGCGCCAGTCGGAGAAGGCGCCCTCCATGTTCCGAAAATGGACGAGGTCGACGGTGTCGGCCGGGCGGATCCACTCGTCCTCGGCGTTCTCGATGTGAAATTCGACGTTGAAGGGCACCTGGTGAGTGGGCTGGATGGGCGCGATGTCGGTCCCAAACACCTCGCACCGGGGATACTTTTCGGCCATTCCTATTGCCCATTCGCCGATGCCTGTGCCGATGTCGAGGATATAGCGCGGGTTCTCCAGCGGCACCGTGGTCAGCTCAAGGTTGAACAGCTTGAGGTACACTTGGTGAGCTACGTATTGGCGTGTTTGCTCGGTCTGGTCAACGGGCATGAAGTATTCGCCACAGTAGGTCCGATCGTTCTCGGTGATGTAGTCGACGTCTTCGGCATATAACGTTCGCGATGAGTCACTGAAGAAGAGAATGAATACTTGTGAGCAACACGCCTCGTCTACTATCACAGAAACTTTGAGGCCAAGATCATTGAACGCACATTGTAGCATCGTCATGCGCAGAGCCAGAGCCAGGATTAGGAGGGCGATCGAGTTGGTAGGCGGCCGTCATGCTGGGGTAGGCATCCATAGTGTAGATCGATACAGTGTCTTCGTTCTCGTCGTCCACCTCGAGCTGAGCAATGGCGGGGTTGCTGTCCATTGTCATCTGAGTGTCTCCTGACGGGCTGATGTTTCCTCCTTGCGGGACTGCTGTCACAGAACCATTTTCATCCCCAATCGAAGGCCCACGATTTTGGAATTCGTTGGGGCCAGGAGAGGCTCTCTGATTTCGTGGCATCTCTTCTTCCTTTTTTGTTTTGTGTTGTACTTTCTCCTATCTCGCTAGCGAGTGCCTGTTGGTTTTTCTTGGTGTGTTGGCTCGTCGCCTTCTTTTACCCATTAGATTCGTCGGTGAATAATTGCTGAAATAGCGAGCTGCCTGAAGGACCGCATGAGAAGAAGCCGCTTGAAGTGAGAGGACGGCAGTGATTTTGTCGTTTTCGTTTCCCTCATACAACGGTAGTTGCTTTATCAAACGAGGGTGTGGAGAAAAGAGACACACACAAGGGTTGGGGAAACCGAAGAGAAAAAAGAAAACCGAGACAGGAAGCGAGGAACGGGAGGAGGTATAGTCGGTAGAGGTAGGAGGTGAGGTGGGATGAAGGAGATCCCGGGTTATTCCAGACCTCTCTTCGCTCTGTCTGATCGGGGTCGAATGGGAGGCGGCCAGATAGGAAGGCCAGCCAGATGGAGAGGACGTAACGGGTACCACCAGAACGGGACGGGACTGGCTAGAGTTCTGTCGTGGGCCGTCCGTCTTTCTATCAAGACAAGACCGGGGCAAAAACAAAAACAAAAAAAACAAAAAAAAAAAAAAAAAAAAAAAAAAGTGAGAAAAGAAGACGACTTCAGGTTCACAACAGCGAAGAGAAGGAGAGAGGCGACCGGGACTGTTGACCGAGAGCAAAGAGCCTGGCGTCTGGCTCTAGGCCCGCAATTAATAAAGTGAGGGTGGAAGACGGGCATAACGGGCTAGCGCGCTTTGTAGCTACACTCTAGCCCTGGTAAGTTCGTTAGCGCTGGACTTTACAGAGGACTCTTCGGAACTCAACCAATTTTCCACAAAACAACACGCAAGAAATTGGTATCAACCTACTTGGGTTCCTCTACTTCATGCAGAATTTCCATTTTATTATATTGAACGTGGTAGTTTCGTTGCTGTTCTGTCAATTTTTGCAGGCCCCTGTCACAAGAACCGCGCTAACAAAACTTCCAGGGCTGATGTGTAGTGCCCCTTGGGGTCGCCTTTAGTCTCCTTGGAGCTAACAGTGGCTCCTTGGCATGCCCGGCGCCGGGAACCCAGGAAGGCAGGCCCGGGCCAGTGTTCTGAGTTCTCATTGTGAGAAATGCGCACTGCGTGGTGGTGGGTGAGTGGACTTGTGCAGCAGTGAGGTGCCGTAGCGCACACCGTACCACTGGGATTTGGGACGTGTTTTGGGACTGCACTTCCAATTTGCCCGTTGTCATGATCGCTTCATCCCATCCATCCATCCACATCATTGCGGAAGGAATCCACCTCAGGGACGGGACGACGAGAGCGGAGAAGGGTGAGCTGGGACGAACCGCAATGAACGAGGTCCACCCCCATGGGACGGGATGGGATACACGGCACGGCGGCGCTGGACCGCACCGGCTCGTTGGTGCTGCAGATGTGTACTTGCAGTCGACAGGACAGCTGGTAGCCAGTTGCAAGATAGATTTCCAGGGGCATGGAGCAGACTTGCAGACTGTCTCACTGTCCGGCTTTCCCCCGAATGGCCACTCACAGCCCGGGATTCGATTGGCGTTGTCGTTGATAAATCACCACGACCACGATTGTGCCGCGAAACTGCCTCGGTAGCAATCGTTCTTGCCGTGCTCTTCAAAGCCGGCCCGGATGACACCTTGATGGTACCTGAAGGAGATCAATGATCATGCTGTGCGTACCCAAAGTGACCTGACATGTTGTTTTACCAGGAGGCCGGATATGTCGTATCACAAAAAGTGCATCGAATTGCATTGCAAGAGGGACAACGACACGAGCGGGGCAAGCAATTCCTGGTGTTCCCGTACCCCCGCCGTGTCTGTGCTTTGTGGTGTTTTCCGACAAGAGATGCATCGCCTGAGGCCATATTCCATGGCCACACCATGGTCATATTCCGTTGACCGTCTTATCCAGCTGCCGGATCGAGAGGTGCTTTCCGACACCCAGCCTCACAGCCAAGGCCTAGCAAATCAATGCCGAACAGACCGTGCGTGTTGACCTTGTATACTAGTACAGGGCACCGAGAGGCACTTCATGACCGGCACTGAAAATGTGGTGGGGTCAGCCGCGACGGAAGGAATGGAGGATGGACGGTCAGCGACGGTGCAGTGCCGTGGTGTATAGAAATGGGGTCCGTCTGGTGCATTGGGTGATGAGAGCAAAAGGGGAACATGGGCAACAAGAGAGGGAAGAAAAAAAAAGAAAAAAAAAAGAGGAAACTGTCGACCTCTCGTAACAGACGCCAATCCAAGCAGACAGAACGGGGGAAGTGTCCAATCAGAAACACGCAATCCCGAGCCGCTGCGGCCCCGACTCCCGGGTACTCTGTCCCTTCCCTTTTCACCTGCAAAAAAGACCCATCGCATTTCTCGGGCGCGCTTCCCCGTCTGCAAATGCACTCCTGCAGCATCTCGGGTCGTTCTTTCTCTCCTCCTTCCTTCCTTTCCTTCTCTCATCCTCGGCCTTTCTTGGCGTCGCTTCTCCTCTCCTCCTCCTTCCTTCAGTTTCGTCAGTTGGCTCTCAATCAAACCCGACAACATCGGCCTTTCCGCTCGATGCGTGTATCCCACAAAGACCCCGAAGTTGACCAAGTTCGCCATTGGACACCAACTCAACCACGTATATAATTCAAACCCTTACGTACCTCCGAGATATCACAGTCTACACCGTACACAACGGATCATGTTATACAAAGTCTGTAACAAGACAGCATCCGACAGCCCCGACAGCCCCGCGGGAGTGTCAGCGGCAGACGGACATATCCCCGAGACACATCATCTTCGTCCCAAGCCATCACCTTCCTGCAACTACCCTAAATCAATGTCTTCTCCCGTCAACCAGCTGAATGGGACCAGACCCGAAACCCGGTGCGCTGGACTCGGGACCGCCGCCTTGAGGAGGCACAATTCTTGGTGCCATGTGGACTACGATTCCGTCTTTAAACCAAGGTTCGGCCGGTCAGAACTAAGGTAGGTACGTGTGTCCACTTCCCTCGTTCGTTCGGTTGTCTCCCACGAATGAGAGACCTGTTGTACAACATGGACACTATACAAGTAAATAGGTTCATCAATGCGCGAACGACAATCAATCCATTAAAACTTTGTGGGGCAGGACGCAAGAATGGAAAATCCCCTTGGCCAACAAGTCGTTGGAGAAATTGACGGAACGTACAGTAGCGGGAGATGCAATCCCAATCCTCCGGACCGGTAAGAGGAAGGTGGATATTCCTTCTGCGTTTTTATACCGAAAGTAAAAACGACAGGAGTGAAGTTCCAGGCGGCAGCCAGAGAGATGTGATACCTGCGACTATGCCGCAGCCACCTTTCGAGGTACGTAGGTACCCTAACAGTTATTCTTTTCTTTCTCCGATCCAGGCCCCCCCTTCCCCCAGCAAGTGCTTATTTTCGTGGATTGATGCGCTCGCTCGCTTGGTACCTGGCGTGAGCTACCAGACTATAGGACCCCACACAGATCTTTTACCCATTCCAGTTATTGCTGTTCGAGGTCGTGTTCTGTGGGCGGGAAGACGCACCTTCGGATTTATGACCCATGGAACTCCGGATATATGTGCTCTGTTTTACCATGTCATGAACTTTGATCGTGGTTCCGCTTCGTGGTCTGGCCCCGGTGACCCCGGGCCCCCGACCCGGGACGAAGTTCGGGAAATACCTATATTCCGTCATTTAGAATTCTCACAGGAGGGCTCAACTTGATTCACTTGACTACAACCTCCAATGAATGCAAGAAGAGTGGCCAGCAAATGGTTCTCCCATCAGGTAGAGGTCTGGTTGATCAAGACATACCATGATGTTTAACACACGACACTAAGCAGAGAGGAGATAACATGTCGTTCACCAGCGGTTCATGCTCACTTGAATATCCCAACCAAACTCATGGCATGGCGGATAAAAGACATCATATTCTTTACACTTTCTTCCTTCAAGACTACCTATCTCGCCTCTCCTTCTAGACATTGCGCTCAACCTTCTAGACTCATCCATCCATCCGAACATCAAAAAAACCTTCCCGCCGAGAACTTGCATTTAAACCATATATACATACATACAAGACAGTATCCTACACCCATTCACTAGACACAGCACCCCCAAAAAAACCGGTCCGACCCTTGTTTTACAAACCAACCCAACTGCAAACTGAAATAGCGGTCAATACTATCACTTCTATACATCTGTTCACATTCTATTCTCCTTTCTCTCTCCAGCACGTGTTAGCTTCTACTGGAGCTATATTGCTGGAGCTAGATACCCGACTGCAAGTGTTCCCTGTAATTTTTTAATTTTTTTTATTTCTTGTTTGGCAGTCCGAGCCAGATGAGCCATTTAGACGGATTTGGACCCCAAACTTCCTCAAGGGTTCCAAAAAGCCGAGGCTACCTATACTTTGGTACAAAGGGGGAAGGCGAACAAGGCTCGGTCCAAGAGAAAGATACCGCTATTCCGAAAAGGAACCCACTTACTTTACCATTCACACCCATTGCACATGGCATGTTCCGTGTTGTTTCTCTGTTCTATAAATTGCCCAGTCTGGATTCATCCTCTTTGCTCTCCAGTCTATCTAGGATTCTGACCTGCATGTTTGTTTCTGTTTGTCTTTTACTTTTTTTTGTTTTTATTTTTTTTTTCCATCGGAGACATGGAAAGAGGATAGAAGGAAGTTTAGGAAGGTAGATCGAACATGGCTAGACGAGATATGTACTAGGAAAGAAGAAACGGGTTTGCTAGTAGCAATGATGAGTAACGTTGCGAGGGACGAGAGCATTAACCTACCAGCCTCTTTGCATCTAGGAACGAATAGAAATCGGACTTTGCCGAAGCAAGGGTGTACTTTCGATAATTGTTGTTGTACTTGATGGTTTAGATACTTATATGTCATCTTTGAGACACGCGGATTAGGCCCGTCTATACATCGTCTATACAGTATAACCTAAGAGGAATGAAAGCAAGAGACACCGCTGTTATCCTATAGGGTGGTTGAAATGTCCAACACAGCATATCTGTCTCATCGGTTTCCTTGCTCAAGAAGTTCTCATCGTCATTCTGACCTATACTCGCTTCAGATTTCAGGCCTTGATTAGCAAGACACAGCCTCGTTTATATCCTGGTATCAATTCTACACTCTTCCCTCCATATGGTATCAAGAACGTTAAAAACAACGAAAAAAGACAAATCTAACCAACACGGTAGGTATGACCACCAGAACTGAGCCAAAGGTGAAAATATTGTATCCCTACGCCACTCAAATAAAGCATTCATACCTCCGCACTTTTGTGAAAGAAGCAAAACCACCACCGTTTCAAGCTTGCCCACGACAAGCTAGCACCACCGGGACCACCTTCTTTCTAAGTAGCAATTCTCCGGGCCTTCTTGTTGAAGCCGTTCTTGTTGTTGGTGATACCATCTCCGATCGCGGTCGACGAAAATTTGCGTTTATGACCTCGTGGGGATTGTGGCTGCTTGCTGCGGTAAACAATCGTTGGTCGATCATCTGTTGTATCTTCGGCGGCAAGGCCATCGTCTTCGTCCAACGTGATTCCTGGACTTGCTAGTCCGCTGGTACTGGTAGACAGATCTCTTGAGAGTGGAGAAGCCAGGACACAGCTTCTCGGTATCCTACTAGACCCGCTATTCGTCCCCGTCGTGTCGTGCGACGCTTTACGTACGCAGTGTCGGTACTCTCTTGAGCGGTGTTTGTGTTGCTGGTAATGTTGTTGTTGGTCTCGTGAACTGGTAAACTCCGAAGTCTTCTCAGAGACCGAAACTGAAGGCCCCTCTTTCGCGAATCGCGAGGTCGCTGGCTCGTTACCCATCTCGGCCCCTTCATCCTCTAGTACCTCGTCTTCGTACCCAGCCGTAGTCGGGAAAGGCGTCAACACATTGGTAATATTCCCCCACCATCTCTCTCCGAACCGTCTGTACCAATCCACTGTGATCCTTAACCCTTCTTCAAAGCTTGTCTGTGGCTCCCAACCTAAGTTCCGCAACTTGGTGCCATCTACCGCATAACGATGGTCGTTGAAAGGGCGGTCATGAGTATACTTGATCCAACGATCAATCTCTTCTTGTTCTGACGAAGTTGATGATGGGGGCGGTGATGTGGTGTAGTTGTAAGCGGGTGATGATGGAGGAGATCTTGGAGAGATGATATCCATCTCGGCTAGGAGTTTATGACAAAGAGACAAGTTGCTGATCTCATCGTAGGACCCGACGTTGTAGATCTCGCCAAGCTGACCTTTGTGCAGAATAGTGTCGAAGGCATCAGCGGCGTCACCTGCATACAGATAGCGACGAGTAGGCGAGCCGTCTCCGTGAAGGACAACAGGCTTTCCGCGGGCAAGTAAGCAGGCAAACTTTGGAATGATTTCTGCCAATCATTAGTAAGGATGACATTTACAGTAACATAGGATTACCTACTCTCTGGGTACTGATGAGGACCATAAACATTGTTACTCCTCACTATAATGACCGGTAGCTTGAAACTCATCTTGTAAGAGTTCACCAGCATCTCGGCAGCAGCTTTACTAGCCGCATAGGGGTTGGTGGGTGCCAGAATGCTCGTCTCCAGAAGGTCATGGTCGTCATCTTGTACCTCGCCATACACTTCATCGGTAGACACGTGAATGAAGCGCTTGATGCCCACTTTCCTAGCGCTCTCAAGCAGCACATGGGTGCCGTAAACATTAGTATGGGTGAAACCATACGGATCTCCAAAACTCAGGTCGACATGTGATTGAGCGGCGAAGTGAAAGATGGTATCGATATTATACCGTTTTAGACAGTCCATAACATCGGCAGGGTCCGTAATGTCGCCTTTGTAGAATGAAAAGTTGGGCTCTTGGTCCAGTGCCCGGGTGTTGTTGAGCGATGCGCAATAGTCTAACTTGTCGAAGGAGACGATATTGTAGGCTTCTGGATACGTCAATACCAGGTGTCTGACAACCCAACATGCTCTGATACAACCATTTCTGTTAACCACACTGACGCATAATGATACGAAGAAAGAAATTGGTGCTAGACAGGGGTCAAAATACCGTGGGTAAGGGTAACTCTTACATGAAACCAGCGCCTCCCGTGACCATGATGTTCTTTACATCAGGCCGAGGGGTGAATTTGGTGGTGCCAGTAAGCACAGGAGCATCACGCCAAGTCTCATTGTCCTCGAAAAAGCTCTCCTGCTGAGAGCTGGGCGAGAGAGGCGTAACTGCTATTCAGACATTGGTTAGCACGGAAGTCAGAAACCAGCAAAACAGGCCAGAGTGTCATGAGCTTGAGGTCGAACTTACCACCGTTGTACCGGTTAGTCGGCTCTTGTGTCGCGAACGTCATTCTTTGCTTTTGGCCGGTTCCAATACACAAAGACTCGAGATTTGGACGGCAGAGTGGCTTGCTGCGGTGTACCCTTCCTAATAAGCCACCCACGAGTTTATTTCAAAGCGTATTCGTACAATTGGCGATTAACTGGGCTATATCCCTTCTGGTGAATGACTATAGAGCTTCCCGTTGGTGAGCAATAGAGAACCTGGCATAAGACCTGCATCGCGTCATTGGAGACCTGTGTCTTGGGCAACGACATACATGGAGACGTGCAGTGGAATATGCTGAGCAGCGCATGGACGCGCGGAGGGTATCTTGAAAGTTACTTGACAAATCCTCGAAGATGGGCCGTCTCTTTAAGTCTTCGAAAGGGTCGAGAGTGGTGATCACAGACTGGACGCGCCATGCGAATGATACAGGCGGAGTTGTTAACAAACGCAAATGTGAAAAGAGACGAGCGAGGACAAAAAGAGTGACAGCGGCGTGACAGTGACACAAGTGAATGGAACAACGAAGGTGGTGGAAGAATGCAAGTCAAGGTCTCGTCCGTAATTGTCGTAATGGTAATGAAGGAATGGTCGTATTGATCCCCGGCGGACCTTGGCCCTCCGAACACCCAAGACCTCGATGCCACCGATTCGGTATGCGCTCCAGTACCACCTCGGCTGGGGATAAGAGGTTGCTAAGCCCGTGAGAAAAATAGATTGATGGTGATGATGATGCTTGGGAGAAGGCGAAGTTTTTGGGGTTACTTTCCCTGGTGCATATTTCAATTGTGACTTTCAAAGTGGCTGCCAATGGAATAAAGCCCCGCGCCTACCAAAGAAAAGTATCCCTGTAACGGCCCTGAAAGTTACCTGACGCTACGGGCAAAGATCCGAGGATTATCACTTCCACTTTTTCAATTGGGGATCCATGGTGGTTCCTGCCCGGTTTCTGCATCTTGAGACGATTGCGGTTTCCCCTGGACTGAAACTCGTAATGGCTATCGTTCCACTTCTCACTACCACTATAAAATCACGATATGCCCCGTGTCCCCACGAGGGCATAACCCGCTGCGGATTAAAGTTTTATTTCGATGACTGGCCATTTCCATTACCTCTACGACCATGACAACAACTAGGTGGATAAGCATGCGAATAACCTTCTAGTTGATGATAGGTGCGGTTGAACTTCCAGTCCTCCTCCCCCGCACAAGTCCACTCGCGCCTCCGAGCCCGTTCCCCGTCATCTCCACCGTTTTTTTTCTCCATCACGCATCTCTTTTTAAAGTTTAGTTAGGCTTCTCCGCTCTCTTAGTGGAGATCCTGCAGTGCGTCATAACGGCTATATAACCCTCGGCCTCGTCTTCCTCTCTTTGGTCACTACGAACAAAGCCTTGTATGAGCCAACGACAATGGAAGACCAACCCAGTCAAAACAAACGGGATAAGACCGCCGTCTATCTTCAACATTTTTCTGCGATTCACATGTTCCACTAGCCTCATGCGAGGCGCATCATTTCACAACGTCCTGCACTGCAGCCAGGGTACCACACCCCCAATCTAACCCACCTCCACATCCGCATCTGCACCGGCCTGTGTAAGAATATCATTACGAATCTGGATGTTTAAACAGCGTCCACTCTATATACAGATTTGATTCGGTGTAACATGGCCCGAAACATCGGCGATGAACCAAGAGGAGAGCTACGGTTCCCCGGGTATGATGGATGTTTCCGCCTTGGTATCCTCTTTTGTTACATCACGGGGAGGGACCTCGTTCTGCCCAAGATGGGACATAACCTGTACCACAGGGACCCGGTGGCAGAGACTTCGTTGCTGATGTTGAGAGGCTCGAGAACATTAAGCTTTACAATATCAGTAAATGGTCTCATTGGTTAAGAGGTGGAGTTGTTTCGGGAACATTCATTTGGGTTGCGTTCATCGTGGCTTGTTCTAAGACATCCGCGCTCAAGGTGACCATTCTCTCGATCAAGTGATGATTCGACGTTTCCGTCGATGACAATATATTCTACAAAACCTATCTTATCATCAAGTTCCTCGAAGTGAGCTTGGTTCTTGCGGTATGAGAGAGCAGCTGTCCTCTCTCCTCTCTATTCGATACCAAGGGTTCCATCGAATCTTTCAGCATCAGTATTTCCCCAGTAAACAGACAGCACCCGTCGGCGACCAAGATGCCTGGACATGAAGAAAAGGCGGCCATCACGGCTTCATCTTCCTCGGCGGAGACCAGCTCAACCACGGTCAACGAAACAGACACTCGCCTTAGCCATGACAGTTTCCATCTCGAAAAGCCCAACAAAACATCAGAAGACCTCGAACTCGGCGAAGATGATGAACACGACCGAAGCTACTTGCTACCCGAGAATGAAACCCCGATATCTCAGCACTCAAAAGAAAGCTCGCCAACATCTGCCTTCTTCTGGATGGCCATCAACACCATAGCCACAGTAGTGATTGTATGTCCCGTCACTCCCATCCCTCTTCTTCATCACATCTCCAACGCTAACAACCGGAGCCTACCTAGGTCTTCACAAACAAATTCATCTTCTCCACCCCCTCCCTCCGACTCTTGCAACTCTCCTTCGCAACCTTCCACTTCCTCACCACCTACCTCACCCTCTTCCTCCTTTCCCGCCCCTGTTGTCTCCAACTTTTCGCCCCCCGGTCCATCTCCCTCCGGGACACTCTCCCCCTCAGCATCGCCATGTCACTCAATGTGATCCTGCCCAACCTGTCACTAGCCTTCAGCTCCGTGACCTTCTACCAGATCGCGCGCATCCTGCTCACGCCCACGGTGGCAGTCATGAACTACCTGCTTTACCGGTCTACCTTGCCGGCAAGAGCGGTATGGGCTTTGGTCCCGGCTTGTGTGGGGGTGGGGATGGTTAGTTACTATGATACCTTACCTGCCTCTGGCTCAGCATCGACAGCGGACCAGAAGCAAGTTGTTGAGACCACCCAGCCTCTGGGCATCCTCTTTTCTTTGCTTGGCATCTTTGCTTCGTCGCTGTATACCATCTGGATCGCCCACTATCATCGCAAACTGGGCAATATTTCGACTATGCAGCTGCTGTACAACCAAGCGCCCGTGGCGGCTTTTCTGTTGTTGTACGTGATCCCCTTTGTGGACGTCTTTCCGTCAAATTCCTCTGGGAAGATCGACGAAGCGGTGGTGCCAGCAGAGAAATGGGTGTTGATACTGCTGAGCGGGCTGTGGGCGAGCTTGATCAACATTAGCCAGTTCTTCATCGTGGCCAGGACGGGCCCCGTGTCGAGCACCGTTGTGGGACATGTCAAGACTTGCATGATCGTGGCGCTGGGATGGATGATGGGCGGCAGGGTGGTTACGGATCGGGCGGTGCTGGGGGTGTTGGTTGCGGTGGGCGGGATTGTGGCGTATTCGGTGGTGATGCTGAAGGAGCAGGAGAAGACTAAGGAACGGGAGGCTGCCCCTGTTCAGAATTCTTAGGTAGTGTCATGGAGAGAAAAAGGTTGACATGAAGTATGTGCTATTATGGTGACCTGATGCTAAAATCGAAGATTATGCCCCCCTTCCAAACCTTTTGTGAACCAATAACGCCACACACATACTTGTATATACGACAAATATTCTTCCAGCGCCAACCAAGGCATTGGCATACCGAAAGACGGGTATCACGATCACCCTCCTTAAAGGTTGAAGCGCGTGCGGACCTTCTCCATCTTGGCCTTCCACTCCCACTTGAGAGCATCCTCTCCTTCGCTGCCAGCGCGGCCGATACCCTTGTCCACTCTGCGGAGCTTGAGAGTGAACCCTATAATAAAGAGTCAGCACCACTTTCGGTCTGTACGCGTTTGGAGTAGAACTTACGGGGTCCGATCTCCTGCAAACCGGCACGGATGCCCTGCATACCCTCCATCTCCTTGCCCTCAGCAGTGACCACGTTCTTCTCGGTGGCGCGCGCCTCGCGGAAGACGTAACGGTGGCGGCGGAAGAAGATGTAATCACGCTGGTTATGCAACGTTACAACCTGGCGACCTTGGAGCTCGGGCCTGGGAGGAAACATGGTGTGCATAGATTTGGCGGCGAGGATACCGAGAGGGGTCTTGAAACCGTTGAGGAGAAGCTCGGGCTGTGGGTGAAGTGACGGTTAGTCTCTGTCCACCTGTGCTTGACAATTTAAAGGATCAACATGGCTGGCTTACATAGTGGTTTGTAGGGTTGCCGTGGCCGAGGAGGGCCTTTCCGGGTAGGTAATTGCGGATGGTGTATGTCAATGAAGGACCGGGAGGAACATCTTCGCCGTTGAGATGGATGACGGTCAGGGAGCTGGGCTTCTTAAGATCTTCGCCGATGATCATGAGGATTGTGTATCCGCGGTCTGTAACACAAAGGCCAAACCTGTTAGCAATCTACCTTCTCTTGGGGAACAAAGCTCCAGCTGGAATGCGGCCACTCACTCTTAGCGAACTTTGCGATCTCACGAACACTGTACTTGTGTCCATAAGCGTGCGCACTGCGTCTGATGTACGTGCTGTTGGGGAAAATGGCAGCAATGTCCTCCGCCTCCTTGTGAATAGTGCCGTTCAGATGGGTGGTGACCAAGACCTTGGGGTCGACTGGAGGTTCCTCGTTGAAAAGATTGGGAAATTGTCGTGTGAGCGAATCGGGGGTCATGTCTAGATTTGTCGACGTGGTCGAGGGAGCAATGCTGGGTTTCCTCTGCGCGCGCTCCTGTCTGAGTCTCTCCATGCGCTCCTCGGCATCTCCGTCGTCGTCAGCGTTTTCCTCGTCGGAGTCCAACATGGAATCGGCATCGTCGTCCTTCTCCTCATCCTCCTCCGGAGCGCCATCGGCAAGCCGGGCAGCCTCGGCCTCCTCTTTCTCCAAACGCCTCCTCTTAAGCTCGGCAACATCAACAGCGACACCCAGGCTGTCGTCGTCGACCTCGTCCCAAACACGTTTCCTCTCGATGGTCATGGGCTGGTTGTTTGCGAGACGCTCCTCCCTGAGCTTAGGATCCTTGGCCTCCTCCTTCCTGCGACGGTGACGTTCCTCATGGCGTTCCTTTCCCTGCTCCTTCTTCTGCTTGACGTATAATTGCTTTCTGACCATCTTGTTGGAGGTCTTGAGCGACAGCGAGCCACCGGAGCGGTGCTTGCCCTTGTTACCGGACGGCATATTGGCTATGATTTGGTCTTTCAACGATGGGATCGGTGGTTGTCGTAGTCGTTGTCGTGGTGATGGGATTTGTGTGATCGATCCTCCGGGTCACAGTTCAAAAGTTCGACGTGATGCTGCAGTGGGCAGTTGTTGATAACGATTGAATTGAATGGGCCCCGATAAACTTTCTAAACTTTTTTCTGGGCCCAAGAACGCCAAGGACGCCAAGGTCGTGCAGCTACAAGGGTACCCCAATGGCTAGCGCACGGTCCCATCCGGGGACAGGTACGTACCGCTACCCCTCAGAACCTCCTCACTGTCTTCTGCAAAGGACGATGACTCCATCCCATCCCTCACGGAAGTTGGGACGGAAGTGACTCTTTTTTGGGACGAAGAGCGGCAGTATCACGAACTCTGATATATCCAATCTTCTCAACCAAGTATAGCCGCTATGAGTAACATAGTCATGCCGAAGCTTGTCGGCGGAATGCCCTTTCTGTTAAGGGAGTTTCGGCAGCATGTGCAGTTCCACTTCCTGATATGGCACGGTGGATTCCAGCGAGTCGAGCCTTCTGTCACGTACCGCCGCGCCGCCCACTGACGGCGGGAATCTGGACCGCAGTCCCTTGGCCTGTTGTCGGGGTTGGTGGACTTGGTGCCGGCCCCTCCATGGCGCCCGCCCAAGAAAAAATCCATCCCGCGATTGATAAAACGTGTTTGAAAAGGCCTCGACGAAACCACGGTGGGCGATTCTGACTCACTTGGTTCCCTTGAGCACTGTTACAAGTCCAATTCATGCGACCTCTTGCCCGTCTCGCCTCCCTCCATTCTCCTGTTGTTGTTGCTGCCGGTCAAGCCTCCAAATCTTCGACGACGACCTTATCCACCCGAGCTGCCGTCACCAGTCGAACTACTTGGACCCCGGCGACCGTCTCGCGAATCTCGTCGACTTCGCTCCGATCTTTCTCCCTCTCTACCCCGCACCACCGCTTCGTGCAACTTGTCAAAAAGAAAACCAACAACAGCAAGATGACCTCGACGGCCACCACCCTCAAGGGCCAGCCCCTCGACAAGGGCGCTCTGGAGTCCATGCTCCGTCGCCGCATGTTCTTTGCGCCCTCCTTCGATATCTACGGCGGTGTTGCTGGCCTCTACGACTATGGCCCGCCCGGCTGCGCCCTCCAGGCCAACATCATCGACATCTGGCGCAAGCACTTCGTCCTCGAGGAGGACATGCTCGAGCTTGACTGCACTGCCTTGACCCCCCACGATGTCCTCAAGACCTCCGGCCACGTCGACAAGTTCGCCGACTGGATGTGCAAGGACCCCAAAAACGGCGACATCCTGCGCGCCGACCACTTCGTCGAGGACGTTCTCGAGGCGCGCCTCAAGGGCGACAAGGAGGCCCGCGGCCAGAAGGTCGAGGAGAAGGAGGAGGACCCCAAGCGCAAGAAGAAGAAGGCCAAGGGTACTGAGGCCGTCAAGCTCGATGACGCTGTCGTCAAGGAGTACGAGGAGGTCCTCGCCCAGATCGACAACTACAACGGCGAGCAGCTCGGCGAGCTCATCAAGAAGTACGACTTGAAGAACCCCGCCACTGGTGTCCAGCCCGAGCCTCCCGTGGCTTTCAACCTCATGTTCCAGACTGCCATTGGCCCCAGCGGCAACCTTGCCGGCTATCTGCGCCCCGAGACCGCTCAGGGCCAGTTCCTCAACTTCGCCAAGCTGCTCGAGTACAACGCCGGCAGCATGCCCTTCGCTTCTGCCTCCATTGGCAAGTCCTACCGTAACGAGATCGCCCCTCGTGGTGGTCTTCTCCGCGTCCGCGAGTTCCTCATGGCCGAGATCGAACACTTCGTTGACCCCGCCAGCAACAAGAAGCACGACCGTTTCCACGAGGTTAAGGACATTGAGCTTGCCCTTCTCGACCGCAACGTCCAGCTCTCCGGCCAGACCACCGTCACCAAGATGACCATTGGCGAGGCTGTTGAGAAGAAGATTGTTGACAACGAGACCCTCGGTTACTTCCTTGCTCGCATCCACCTCTTCCTTAAGAAGATCGGTATCGACCAGAGCAAGATCCGCTTCCGTCAGCACATGGGCAACGAGATGGCTCACTATGCTTGCGACTGCTGGGATGCTGAGCTTCTTACCTCGTCCGGCTGGGTTGAGTGCGTTGGCTGCGCTGACCGTAGTGCCTACGATTTGACTGTGCACGCCAAGAAGACTGGTGCGCCCCTCGTCGTCCGTGAGGCTCTCGAGACCCCTCAGATTGTTGAGAAGTGGGAGCCCGAGATCAACAGCAAGAAGTTCGGTCCTATCTTCAGGAAGGACGGTAAGACCGTTGAGGCCGCCATCCTCGCTCTTTCCCAGGAGGAGCTTGCCAAGCTCTCTGAGGAGCTCAAGACCAACGGCAAGATCGTCATTGACGTCCCCGGTGTTGGCGATGGCAAGGTTGAGGTCACTAAGGACCTGCTCGCCATTGAGTGGAAGAAGCACACCATCAACATCCGCGAGTACACTCCCAACGTTATCGAGCCCTCGTTCGGTATTGGCCGCATCCTCTACTCCCTCCTCGAGCACAACTACTGGACTCGCGAGGGTGATGAGTACCGTGGTGTAAGTGACGCTTCTAAAATTTACTTGGTAACATTTGCTAATCAGACGATTATAGGTCATCTCCTTCCCCCCTGCCGTCGCTCCCGTCAAGGTCCTCATCGTTCCTCTTTCCAGCAAGCCCGAGTTTGCCCCTCATGTCCGCAGACTCTCTCAGAAGCTCCGTTCCATCGGTATCTCCAGCCGTGTGGATGACTCTTCTGCCTCCATTGGCCGTCGTTACGCCAGAAACGATGAGCTCGGTACCCCCTTCGGTCTTACCATCGATTTCCAGACTCTCCAGGACAGCACCTTCACCCTCCGTGAGCGCGACAGCACACGACAGGTGCGTGCTGAGGAGGAGAAGATTGTTGATGCCATCAAGGCGCTCGTTGAGGGCTCCAAGACATGGCAGGACATTGAGTCCGAGCTTCCTGTCTTTGAGGGCCAGGAGATTGAGATCCGCACTGCTGAGAACTAAGAGATATCCAAAGGAAGTAAAAGGTGGCAAGCATGGGGTACACGATAAAGGGATCTTGCTGATTTAGCATGCCATGTTTGGAGAATTTTTGATTCGCTTTCGCGGTAGACAAAACGTTTGAGCGAGCGAAAAGAAAATGAATGAAGTAAAGACGTAATGTGTGGTTTTTGCTATGCAATTCTTTGACGAGTATTCTTGTCTTGGAGGTTTACAACATCTCTTTCCTCGACTAAAATTAAACGCTTGCGCTGTTGGCCGTGGTCACAATGTCCGTTGGTTTCAAGCCCTCAAGCCTCAGACCAACACCCAACCAGTATACGACGTAGGTACTGTAGCATTCGATACGGGACATGTGATGCGAAGGTTCTCCCTGGTACTTTCCACATAGAGAATAATTCCCGGTGGCTTAATCCAGGCAACTCGACTGAGGCATACTATAACTAGTCTCAGTTCTCAGACCTACCTACCTCCGAAACGGCACCCCCGGGCGCTGCCCCACCACCCCCACTCTAATACTTATACAACTAATTAGCGCCTAGGGATACTATTTCTACGGTAGCAGGTCTAAGGCGATTTTATGCGATTTAGCCATAGGCGATAGAAAAGTACTCCTATAGGAGTAAATTCTACTACCCTATTAAATCTATACTTCCCTCCTATAGGAGTAAACCCTAATATTTATTCTATATTAATACTATAATAATATTCGGTTCGTAATTACTTAATTATACTATCGTTTTTAGAAATTATTAATAATTCTTTTTAATACTTATTATAATTCCTACTAATCCTACCGGACCGGTTAATATTTACTTTCTATTTACCTAAATTTATATCCGAATTTTTTATTCTATATAATATATTACTATTATAAATAGGGGTTTATTTACTTTCGTTATCCCTTACGCTACGTCCCGTAAATATATTTCTATTACCGAATTAGGTATTAGATTTTAATAAGGTTAGTAGTGATTTTAGATATTTTATTCGTATTATTTAAGAATTTTAATTTAATATTTACCTTAGGGGTATTTTAAAAAACTTCCTTTATAATTGGGTTAATATTATTCGGAAGGATAATCGGTTATTTAGCCTTTATATTAAATAATTGGCTATTACGTTATAAAATTAGGATATTCGCGAAATCTTCCGTCGTTAAGGCGTTATAATATAATTCGAAGACGAAGATAAATTGTACGAATTTATTATATTCCGGAATGAATTTATTAATTTATTTAAATATATTAACTTTTTTTTATCTTTCGTTAAATAAAACGGCGCTTCTTATATTAATGGATATAAATTTTGCAATATTACCGATTTAAATAACGTAAATTAGGTTATATTAGTTATAAAGGAGTATATTAGCGATTTATATTTTTATACTTTACGGTTATATTCCCTCCTTTTTAATTTAATATAATATTTTTATATATATTAGCCGTCGTTTATATAATATTCGGATTATACTTAATATATATCCTTTAAAATTTATATAATCTTTATTATTATTATAAGCGTAATTATTTTTAAGTATTTGGACTTTTTTATATAAATAATCGGGTTGTATTTACGTAGTAATAGAGTAATTAAGCGTATATAAAATACCTTCGCTACGTTCGGCGTTTTTATATTTTATATTTGGATTATAATAATTATTAAAGATTTAATTATTAAAAGGATTGTAAATTTAATTACTAATTTTTTTTTTTAAGGATTAGGCTAATTGAGGTAGGCTAATTTTAAACGTATAATTTCTAATCCTAGCCTCGTTATTATTTATAATAATTATAATTATTTAAATATTATTTAAAGTTTTGGGTTAAGTCGGAAAAATACGATGCGTAATTTTATTATTTATTTATTAGTTAATAACCCTAATATTTATAGACCTTTTCGTCCTTAATAATTTCGGCCGTTTATTTTATTTTAAGAGGTAGCCTATCTGCACTGTTAGAAAGGTCTTAGCCGACTGTAGGTCCCCAACCCGAAGTACCAGAAGTATTCTTTCGAAAATTTCACAAAGTTTCCGCGCTAAAACCTAGTATTACATTCTTTCGTAACCTATCATAGGACGGAACCGCCCGCATACAATAGAACACATTTACAACGCACCCTTACAGGGCATTTATAGGGGGTTTAGCAATACGGTCGCAAATTTTCATATTGTACTCAATTAATCGCTACTTAATTAAAAACAACTACTTACACTAATCGCGGTCGCATTCTTACATTAATTTATATATTATTTAATTATCTATTTTTATTTATTTTCTAATATAGAATCGATTAATCTAATTATTAATAAGGGTGTTAGAATATCCTTCTATTAATTTTATATATTAGTAAAATATACGTTATAATAATTACCCTACGTAGTAGTTAGGGTATTCGCTAGCGTATTCGCTAGCGTACTTCCTCCCTTTATTATACTTCTTCTACCCCGTATAATTCTACTTCCCCTCTTTCCTTCTCTTCTACTTTTATTAATATTATTACGAAAGCGACTTCTCCCTCTAATTTAGATACTAATTTATAATTAATAACGGTCGGCTTTATCCTCTACTATTAAATTAATACTTTCCTAATTCGATATATTTCGCTATATTAAAAACGCTATTCGTATCGACGTTGTATAATTTTAATTAATTCTAAATTATTTACCCTAGCTAGGAATAAAGCGCGGACAATTTCGTAATATTTTAGCTTAGAATTAAATAAATATAATTAAAGGAAGAGGAGTAATTTAAGTATTAATTAACGTAATTAATTAGGGAGTTTAAGTATCGATTAGCTCAATTAAATAAAGAACGTTAAGGTCGCGAATAAAAAAAAGGGTATTACGAAGGCAACTTTTTATAACCTCTATATAATTAAAATCTTAATAGTATAATTATATATCCTCCTCTAAAAGGCTCCTTTAAAGCTATTAATATAAATAAAAATCCTCTTTCGTTAACCGCATAGGAATAATATAATTAAGTATTCGTTCTAATAATTCGTATAAATAGAATATATTAAACTACCGAATAAATAAATATATATAAGGTGGTAATTTATCGGAATAAAGGTTCTAATTATTCGGTACAATTCCTAAAATAATATAATATTATTAATAAATTAACTATAACCCTTTTTAGTAAATATTATAAGGAGTAATGCCCAACTACTTTTTACCTATATAATTACGTTTAAATTATACTCTTTATTCTTATAATAATTCGGTTATTATAATTTTTATAAAATTAACCATTTCGAAAAATTAAGTAATAACTTAATTAATAAAATTATCATTTATATAATAAATATAATTAATATATAGTATTTATTATAGGGAATAATATATATAAATATAGGAAAGGAAATTGGTTACTAATAATAACGAAACTCTTAAGGTATTTATTAATAGATTCGATAAATAACGTTATTTTAATACTAAAATTAAACTTCTAATTAGTATAATAGGAAACCCAATCCTTTTTTATAAATATTAAAATATTTTCGATATAATAAAAAATCTCTATTTATTATAAAAAGAAATTAATAAATCTCTCGTAAATAGTACGAAAATCCTTAACTGTAATAGCGTAAATAACGTATACCCAAAGGTTATAAAGACCCTATCGTAAATACTCTACGTCAATTAGAAGTAGGCCAATTTAGGTATTATTATTTACTATCCTATTAAAACGCTTCGTAATTATATAATTAACGCCCTCGTCCTCCTTATCGTCGTAAAATTAGCTATTATTATTATTATTTAATATATTCCGATTATTTCTAACATTTTATACTATTAAATAGGCGGCAGCAATTCGGGTAATAATAACGGCGGCGTATTTATCCCACTTTTCCTTAACCTTTTTAATAAAGTTCTTATTAATATAAAAAATATAAAATTAGGATTTAACCTCTAAATATACCTCTTTAATAAAACCTTTCATAACGGTATTAAAATCTATAATAATAATAAATAATTTGGTAACGCCAATCTATTAATAACGAGTATTTACCTATACTATTAATTAATTAAAACCCTTATAAATTTCGTTATTAATAAGGCTAAAAGCGTAATTAAATATATAACCAAAATTATTTTTACCGATAACTTAAAAGAAGTAGAAATTTTTATTATTAATTTTATACGTATTATCGTATATTTATATAATAGGGTTAAACTTCTACTATTCCTCATACCAAAGATAGGTCTAAAATAAACTATACGGTTTTATTTATTTATTATCTATTTATTTAATAATATAATAAAAACTACCCTCGTAAAAGTCCCTTATAATTATTTAAAATAGGTTATACCCAATTATAAATTACTTTTTAATCGAATACTATACGTTTTTTAATTATTTCTTAGTAAAAACTAAATTAAGGAACTTCTCCCGGATATTCTTAACGAACTTTTAATTAATAATAGTAGGATATTTAAAATAACTTTTAATAAAATCCTTATATTCTTATTTAAAAACGTCGTAAATAATCGGTCTCTTTTCGGAAAAGTGGTTATAATTTCTATTTTTCAATTCGAACGTCCATTACTAATTATTATCCTTTAACACTTTAATATACCTACCCTATAGGCAATTTCTCTTCTTCGTTAAAATATTTCGAAAATATTATTCTCCCTTACGAAGCGTACTATATAAATATATAAAATCGATTTTATTAATATTAAAACCCTTAATATAATTAATAAATCGATATATTCTAATATTATACCCGAATAATAAAACCCAATATTCGATAATAAATTTACAATCTTCGAATTTTTCCCACTTTAATATAAAAATAGCCGGTATATAAAGCGGGGGATTTCGGTTATTAATATTAAAAATATACTCCTTATCCTCTTCTTTATCGTTATTATCGTTATTATTATTACCATTATCTTCGCTAATATTTAAATCGCTATCGGTATCGCTTTCGCTAATTTTATAAAGATTTATAAATTATACTAAAGTAGGCTCTTACTCGATTACAATTAGGGTATTATTTATTATAATAGGCTTAATTAGGGTAATAATAAAGAATTATAGGTCGATAAAACTATTGGGTATATTGGCGGGCGCGCTACAATCGCAACTAACCGACGGCTACTAGGACGCCGCATCTATTATTTACATCGCGATTAGTTAGGAAATATATTAAAAAAAATAATAAATAGTCGCTTACCGTTAATAAATATTAATAACGTTATTTCCTTAATAAATTTAACGATACGCAACGTAATAAATTAATAAATTATTAATTAATAATAAATATAATAGTAGTTTAATATAATAAATAATGCAATAAGGCGCCAAAATCTAAATAAATTAAATTAGGCAATTTGGCTAAGCGCTAAGACTAATCGGGGTGGCCAGTGTGCGGGTCTAACGGTGTAATAAGCTATAATCTAGGAGTTTAGCGGGCGAGGTACGACCCAGAGCGATATATGACATTAACCGACGGCTAGGGTTGGGGTTATATATGGGGAAA
The DNA here is from genome assembly GCA_033439795.1 of Sordaria brevicollis. NCBI lineage: Eukaryota > Fungi > Ascomycota > Sordariomycetes > Sordariales > Sordariaceae > Sordaria > Sordaria brevicollis. Next base: position 1,484,416 of record JAUTDP010000005.1, read on the forward strand.
AAAATGACCTACAGTCGGCTAAGACCTTTCTAACAGTGCAAATAGGCCACCTCTATTTTAAAAGCGGTAGGTAATCCTTATTTTTATTTGGATATTTTATACGTTCCGATTAATTATATTATTTTTAATTATTAATAAATTATACGTCCTATTTCTTAGGTTTTATAAGGATTTATATATATTTTCCTAATATCGTTTCCTAAAAGTAGAACGATATCGAATAAAAAAGAATTATATTTTTTAAATTCTTATTATTAATGAAAATGAAGGAGAATTCGCCGGTGTTTACCGTTTATACGATAAATTATTTTTAAACCTTTTAGGTATAAATTCAATTTAATTTAGAAATAGGCTTTTCTTCGTTTATAGCGATTAGAAAACGATTTTTTATATACGTAAAATTATATCTACTAAATTAAATATTTAATAATTTTATAATTGTAAGTAGTAGATAATTCCCGTTTTTATTTTTTTCTATATTAAGATAAATTTTATTAACTTTATTTTTCGGTATTTTTAGCTATTAATTGAATAAAATGCGTACGGATTCGGTAGGTTTAAAAAGATTAAAAAAATTAAGATTAAATTTTATTACGGGATGTAATTCCTTTATAATATATTTTATTTTAGGATTATAGCCTTTTTTATACGCAATTTTATCGATATTTATTACCTTTAATTTATTAACGTTAATAATAAAAGTATTAGAATTACGTTTGAAATTACTATCCGTATTGAAGGTCCTTTTTATATTATAGATTAAATCGTTTAAATTTGCGATAAAATATTTATATTACCGGCTTAAATTAGGAAATACCCCGATTATAATAAATTTAATATCGATATTCACTTCCGTAATATATATTAATATTTATATATTATACGAATTTTAATCGTTTTTATTTATATAATTTAATTTAGCGATTACGGTATATTCCGTTAAATAATTGATTATTTCCCCTTCTTTTTTTATAGGGGGTGTGAGAGCGTGATTCTACGAGAGATAAACTACAAGACTAGAAGCCACAATTCAAAGTAAAATTAAATGTAAAGAAGGAAAAGAAAGGTTAATAAACGAAGGTATCGTAAGCCTAGTATATAAGCTAAGTCCTGCCGTCCTATATCGCCTTCCCAATCCGGATTTATTTTATCGATAAAAGGTTGAGCTTTATTCTATCCGATATATTATAGGTCTAGTGCCCTATCCCTAGTACCTATCCTACTATATTATAATATTACCCCCCCCTTCGGAAGAAAATTCAATCCTAGAGCCGAAAAAAAGAAAAAAATGGAAGGGATAAATAATTAATACTAAATATTGTAAAACGCGCGTCCGATTTTAAAAATATCGGACGGAAGAGTAAAATTAATATTAAAATCCCCTTACTTTATTATTATTATCTATTTATTACTTTTTTAGCCCAATTCTTCTATTATTTCCTTTTAATATTTTTTTACTATTCTCTTCCCCGTACCTTTATAAATATACTTTTTAATTTCGATTATTATTAGCCCCGAAAGGGGTATTATAAGGACGTTTATAGTATAATAGTTTATTATTAACGAATAATAGCCGTTATTAATATTATAGATTATAAAATCTTATATTCGATTCCTATTTATATTAAATATAATTACGTTTTTCGATTTCCTTATAATTATTATTATCCTATTAACTTTAAATTAAAATACTATATAAATTATAAATATAAATAAGGGTAAAGGGGAAATATACCGTTATAAATAATACGCTATCTTTTATTTCTTATTAATATTTCGTTATAAAGTTTAAAATATAAGGGATTCGGGCGGGGCGTATAATTAAAACGAAGGAATTTCCTTTTTTATTACTTTTTACGTTATAATCGTTTAAATTTTTTACCGTTTAGGGAATCCTCTATTAATTTATTATCGTCCGTATATTCTTCCGCCGTAGTATTTTCTTCTATAGTTTTAAATTAGTAGTATAATCGTTTAAATAATTTTAATTTATTTTTATTTACTATATAGTATTTTTGAAATTTCTATATTACGTTTTTAAAATTAGAGGCTTCGTATTATATTGGATCTAAGTCCTATCCCTTTTAATTAATTTAGTATTTTAGGTATTTCTTTATTAATTTATATGTAATAATGTTTTTAATTTCCTATTCCTCTTCGTTATTAATAATTTCTCCCGCTAGGTTTTTATTACTTTATTTTAGAAGAGGGTTATTTAAATCTTTACGCAATTTATTAATATAAAATACTTTAGATCCTCTTTAAATTAATAATATATTAAATTCGTATAAATATCCTTTTATTATTATAATTTTATATAGTATTTTTATTAAAGGGAAGTTTAATTTATTATTCGGGCGGTTAATCGATTATATTTTTTTAATAATAAAAACCCTATTTCCTATTCCGAAGTCTAAGATTCGTCGATATCGATTAGCTTATACTATTTATTTTGTTTATATTTTTTTTATTATTTTCCGTACCTTATTTTAGGTATTATATAATTTTTTTACTATTTCTTTAACTTCGTTTCTAAATAATTTCTCCTTCGTTATTTTATTAATTATTGCATTAATCTAGTTAATTATTAAGAGAAATCTTCGATAGCCTAAAGTAATTTCGTATAATAATAATCTATTTAAATTCTCGTAGGGGAGGGTATTTTATATAAAATTTATAGCGGGTAGAAGGTTTAATTAATTATTTTAATTATATAAAACGAAAAGCTTTAATTTTTAATCCAAATATTAATTTATAATTTCTATTTATTTTATTATTTGAGAATATCCCGCTATATTTAATTTTTAACGAATATTAAATAGTTATAATAATTTTTATATGAATTTTAATATAAATTGTAGCCTTCTATTACTAATTATTTTTTTAAGTAGTCCTATTAACCGGTAAGGTCTTTATTAATATAATAACGCCGCTTTAGCGCTAATTACCGTATCCTTATAGGGGGTGTACTATAATATTTTAGAATATCGATCGATAATAACTAATACGTTATTATAGCTTTTTTTATTTTTAGGTATATTTTTGAAATTTACTATTAATAATTCCCAAGTTTTATACTTATTTCCTAATAGTTCTATTTTTAATAATCCTAGAATTTTATTCTTAAATATTTTTAAAGATCAATAAATTTAATAATTATTTATATAATAATTTATATCGGTTATAAATTTTGGCTATTAATATTATATTATTAAAATTATTCTAGTTTTATTTCTTCTTAGGTAAGCCGTTAGTAAAGTATTATAATACTCCTTAATAACCTTTATACGTAGGTTATCTGTATCCAGTATAATAAATTTCCCGTTGTAAAGTATTAAGTCCTATAATTTAATTAAACAATTATTTCCCTTTTTTACCCTAATCCGGTAAATAGAAATAGAATCGTTTATTCGGTTAGCTTTTAAGATTTATTCTACTAAAATATTATTATTAATATTATACTTTAATTTTTCGTTTAGTAGTATTAATAAGGTAAATTCCGTTATTTCGGTTAGCCCTTCTCCTTTATTTTTTATATAGACGAATATTTCTCCTTCTTTTTTTAGTAGCTATAATATTCTCTATACTTCTTTCCTTTCTATTATTATTTTAATATTTTTTAATTTCTTTAATAAAGCGTTAATGGTTATATTATTTTTCCTTAGACGGTAAATTATACGGAAATTATACGTTAAGAGTACTTTTAATTAAATAATTTATTTTAAATTTAATAATTTTTTTATTAAAAAGTATTTTAATATTTAATAATCGGTAACGATAATAAATAGTTTTTCGGTATTAATTAATTCTAATTTTTATATTTTTACTCCCTTTATTATAATTAAAAGTTCTTTATTATAAATAAGGTAATTAAATTCTACGGGTATTATTATTTCTAAATAAAAGGCTATTAGATATTAATCTTTTTTACCGTTAATAATCTTTTTTTAAGAAAGTACTCTTGCGTATACCCCGTTTAAAATATTTATTTCCATTTTAATTTCTTTTCTATATTAATAATAAATTAATATTAAAACGTTTAGTAAAGCTTCCCTTAACCGTTCGAAGGCTTATTAATATTCTTTTATTTATATAAATATTTAATCTTTCTTAATTAAATTATTTAATAATCGTATTATACGTCCGAAATTTCGTACGAATTTGCGGTAAAAATTATAAAAATTTATAAAGGTTTAAATACCCTTTAGGTTTTTAGAGACCGCCTATTCTCTAATAATTATTACCTTTTCGGGATCGATTATAATACTATTTATATTAATAATGAATCCTAAGAATTTAGTTTTTATTATATAGAATTCGTATTTATTAATATCCGCTTAGAACCCTACCTTTCGCAATTATTTTAAAACTTATTTAATATATTAGATGTATTCTTCTTTAATTTTTAAAAAAATTAAAATATCGTCCAAATATATATTATAAAAGTATTAACCCCCTATTAAAATATTGTTAATTAATTTTTAAAAGGACGATAGACCTCTATACAATCCGAATAGGAATATATTATATTTATATACCCCAAAACCTATCCTAAATATTATTAAATCTTTATAATTTAGAATTATACGAATTCGGTAAAATACTTATTTAATATCGATCTTTATAAAGATTTTAATATTAGAAATACGGGCTAAGGTTTCTTTAATTAAAGGTAACGGATATTAATTTTTTTAAGTAATAATATTGAACTTTCGGTAATCTACGTAGAATTTTAGGCTTCTATTAATTTTAAGTATAAATAAAATAAATACTACCTAAGGTATTAAATTTACTTTAATAAAGCCTTTCTATAAATTTTCTATAATATACTTTCGATATTCTTTTAATTCTATAATTATTATTCGATATAGTAAATTAATACCCAAATTTTCTAATCATTTACTTTCTTCGAGCTCGATCTTATAATCTATATTTAATTTATATTTAAATAGCGTATTAAACTCTATTTTATTAAAGACCTCTAATTCTTCTATTTTATAATAATTTAACGGAATTTTTATTAATACCGTTATTATATCTTTTAACGTATCTTTTAACTCTTCTTACCTTCTTTTTAAAGTATTAATAATACTATCAATTTTATATAAATTAATAATTTCGGGTTGCGCCTTATTTTTATAAATATAGTATTTGAAAATCTCTATTAAAATTATTACTAAATCCGCCGGTTTTACTTTAATTTATGCCTATTTCCTTTCTAATTTATAAGGACCCTCTATATTTTTTAAGGGGAATAATTTTTTGCCTAATTCCTTTTTCTCTTTTTTTTTTTATTATTATTATTTTTTTTTAATTAAAAATTCTATTTCGTATAATTCTCTTTTTATTTTCCTTATAATTTATTTTTTAGAGGATAAAAATAATAAATAATTAAATCGTATTTATAGGATTTTTAAAAGTCGGTATTTATTATTAAAGATTTCCTCCTTAATCTCTATCTTTTTTTCACTTAATTTATCCATTTCCGCTACTAATTCTTATATCTTCGATTAAATTACTTTCCTATCCTTCCTCCTCTTATTTTCTTTAACCATTTTTTATTCTCTCTCGATTATATCCCTCTAAAATTAATTATCGTTTAATAATTCGACCGATTTATTTACCGAAATATTATTATCCTCCTTTAAAATTAGGATAATATTTTTTATAAATATTAATCTTCCTATTTAACAATCCGGCAATATATTATTTTTTATTAATTATATCTTTCTTAGGATTATATCCTTCCTTAGCTACGGTAATATTAATATTTACTATTAATTATATTATATTCCCTAAATTTAGATAATTCTTTTTATAATTTTATTAATTTAGTCGGGTTATATTTTCTTAAACCCAATAATATAATTAAAGTTAAAATCGTTATATTCTTCTAAATTTAATTTTTTAAATTTATTATTAAACCGTTTATTTACTAAAATATATATATTTATTCTAATATCGATAAACGTATTATCGGTAATAATAAAGAATCTATTATTAATTATAATATATATAATAAAAAATTATCTACCGCTCCTTAAATAATTATTCAAATTGAAATCCGGGTAGGTTTAATTTAATTAATATATTAAAATTACTTCTCTTTTACTTTTTATATTTCTAACCAATATTTCTCCTAAAATGGAAATTCTTCCTTAAGTATTTAATTTTCCAATTCTTAAAAGGAATTAAATTTATTAATATAATTTCCCTCTTCTTTAACCGATAATTATTTATCCTAATTAATCGGTTTAAAATTTTATAATAATCCCTAAATTTAATCGGCGATAATATTTAATTTAATTTTTAATACGCTAATATTACCAATTTTAACCTTATCGGGGTAAATTATCGATTAATATCCTACTTTATAATAATTAAAATAGCGGTTTTTAATATTTAATTTCTTTATTTCTTCGAACGTAAATTATTAATATTTAGGGGTAATAGTACGTTAAGGGGAAGGTTTATTATTAGAAATAAATGGTTTCTAATTTTATACTTTATTTTTAGAACGTTAAGTGTCTTTGGATTTCTATTCTTCTCTTTTTACGGTTATATCCAGGGATTAAAGTAAGCGGTAATACAATTTAAACGTCGTTTTAGGGTTAAAGTATACGATTTTTATAAAGATTTTAAATTCCCGAATTATTTTCCAACGGAAATCCTATTTCTAAAGGTTATAGGGTAATCGACGGAATTTAACGAAATATACAAATTTAATTTTAAAATCGGTAAACGATTCTATAACCTTTATTTTAAATCGTTTATAATCGTTAATAACTTTTTTATTAGTATTATAATTATAAAAATTATTCTAGAATTATTCTAGTAATTTATTAATAATTTTAATAGCTTCGGAATAATAGGGATCTAAATAGGAAAATATATCGTTAGTTATAGTTCCGTTTAATTATAATATTACTTTATTTATATAAGCGTTTTTATTTTAAAAGTGGTTTCCGTTTTATTTGAATTTATTCTTTATTTAGAAGATTTATATATTAAAGGAAATTTTATCCTAAAATAAATCGTTATTAAATATAAAGATATTAGGGATTTTAATAGACTTTTTATATTTATATTTCCGGGGGATTAAAAGTCTAATAGGGGTATATTTACGGTTATTCTAATTCCGAATAGGAAGGCTCTTTTATTTTAATAATTAAATTCCTCCAAAATCGTCGTTTTTATTATTATAATTAGAATCATTTCCGGGTTCGCTAAAATTTCCTTTATAGTCCTTAAAATCCCGATTTAGGACGGCGTATTATATAATAGTCTTTTATTTAATTATTTCGGTTATAGGAGTAATTACTTTAAAGATATTAAGAAATTATTTACCGCCTTTCTCTCTTATAGGAGGGGCCTTATTAATTATTTTAATACGTTTATTAATTAATTATTTAATTTCCGACCGCTTTTTTTAAAAATTAAATATAATATTAATATAAATTACTGCTATAAAGTTTATTAAAATCGCTACCGCGCGAATTAAAAAACGATTCTAATTATTTAATATTTAAATTTATTTTAATACCTTCGGGTCGGTAGGAGTAATTATAATTTAATTAATATCCTAGGGTTTTTTTTTATTTTATTATAAAGTAATAACTTCCTTATTAATTTTATTAAATTTATTAATTAAGTAACTATTATTTTTAAATAAATTATTAATTTTTTTAGCGAAATAAATAATTTAAATATTTAAATAGGTAAAGTCTTCCCGGATTAAATTTATAAACGTAGAAAAATTTTAAATTATATTCCTAAGGGTATTATTAAATATAAATCGGGAGTATATTTTATAAAAAATAGTATTCGGATCCGTAATATAAACCTAATAGAAATCCTCTTTATTAATAGAACGATATTAAATATTAAAGTTTTTAATACCGAAAGCTTTTAATTCGGCTATTATTCTAAATATAGGATCGAAGAAAAGAATTTCCTTATTTCCTAAATACTATTTACAATTTAATTAACGAATACGTTAATAAATATCGAAATTAATCTTATTAAGGGTAATTTAATATTAAGGGTTTTTTATATAAGGGTAAATCTTTAAAAAGTAATTAATAATAAAATCCTTAAGCGTAAATTAACGAATTTAAAGGTTCTAATTGTATTATTTATTTATAATAATTTAATTTATATCGTTTTTAGTCGGAATTTTTAACCCCATAGTAATTTAGTTATAAAATTTCGTTTTTATATTCTTATTCGGAATTTTATAAGGGGAATTATAATAGAAATTATATTTTATATCGATAGCTTTACTAAGACTAAAAATTAAATTATTAATAATTTTAGGAAGTATTTTTAATATAATAAATATTATACCGACTAGGGTTTTATTAAATTTTACAAATACGGCGAAAATCTCCCTCGATTTGCCCTTATTTATAGAAAGAATTTTAAAAGGGTTATTACGTAATAAAGAAATAAGAATATTAATATTAATATTAATTCTCTTCGTAAATAAAATATAGGGTATAATTTTAATATTTTTATTTAGTAATTCCGACGAAGATTTCTAAAATTTATTAACCGTTAGTATAAGGGTATTATTTTCATTTAAGTACTATAATTATCCTTCGGTAAACTCCTCTTCGTAATTAATAATCTAAAGGTTATTGAAGGGTAGTCTTAAGGATAAATCTAAATAATAGAAAAAATATTCATTAATATTTATATTAGAATTATTTTATAAATATTTTTTAATAAAGTTAAAGTTACTAATAAAGTCGCTACTTTCGTTTACTTCGGTAATAAAAATAAAATGGAATTATTATTATTAAGAAGGGGAACCTTTAGCGTTAAATATTATAAATTTAGCTTAATTTAAAGCGGAAGCGGGGGGGGGTAAAATATTCAATTTAATAATACCCTTCGTATTATAATTATTATAAAACTTAGCGAACTTTCTCTAAATTAAGGTATTATACTAGGTTAATCGATTTTATTCGATATAGGGAATTAAATAAAAATTAATTACTCGGTATTAAATTAAGTAGGATATTATAATACTATCCCCGATAAAAGGAAAATATTTAATTTTATATAAGAGCGTAATTTTACGAGAAATAAACTACAAAATTAGAAACTATAATTTAAAGTAAAATTAAATATAAAAAAGGAAAAGAAAGGTTAATAAACGAAGGCATCGTAAGCTTAGTATATAAATTAAGTCCTACCGTCCCATATCGCCTTCCCAATCCGGATCTATTTTATCGATAAGAGGTTGAACCTCATTCCATCCGATGTATTATGGGTCTAGTGCCCTGTCCCTGGCACCCATCCTGCCATGCCATGACAGGGGGAAGTTTATTAATTATAGATTTGAAATATTATATTTTTCGTAATTCTTATAATTAGAAGTTATTAATTAAAAGCTTTTTATTACTATTTTGAAATTAAATTTCATTCGGTATATTATAGCCGGTAATAATTAGAAAGAAATTAATTTAATTATAGAATACGTTAACCGTTCGTTTATTATTAATATTAAATATAATAAGAATTCTATTTACGATTATAAATCGACGTTTATAGAAATATTTATTATCGGTCTATTAATTATAATTGTATATAAGGCTTTAAAATTAGAATTTAGGAAATTTAATAGAGGTAAATATATTATACCGTTTATCGACGTAAATATTATTAATTACGTATATATAATTTATAAGAATAATTTCGCTACTTATTAAAATAGTAAATTAAATTCCGTCGATTTCAATGCGCCCGACCTCTAATACAACGGTTTATTTAAGTTATTATTTAGTATATTAGAATAATTTAACGATAGGGAGGTCCGACCCGAACGTAGCGAAGATTATAAATATTTTAGACTTTCCGATAACGAAGACGAGGATAATATAATTATATATAGTTAAAATAAAGATTCGGGGGATAAGAGTAATATATGAAGTTTAAATAATAATAATTTTAATTTCAATTCGAATTAATATACTTTCGCCCCTCTATTTATATAACTATTAATATTAAAGGCGTTTATCCTTATTTAATAGTATCGATTATATAGGTATTTATATATATATATATTATTAATTCCTATATTTCGTATATACCTATTATATTTAATTTTTACGAGAATTATTAGTTTCGTAATCCTAAAATTTGAAATTTCGTATTATAGCGTATAATATAGGTATTAAAATTTACTCCTATAGGAATTGTTTTTAAATCCGGCCGGTAATAGGAATTTTATATTATTAAAGTTCGGATTATTATAGTTATAAGTAGGTTTATTAAATTTAAAAAATGAATTTCGGGAATCGAATACGGATTACTACGTTAAAAAAAGTAGAATAACGCTATTTAAAAATAGTAATCTAATTAATTAAAAACTTACGTTAATTATATTACGGCGTTAAATTTAATTAATTTAATTATTTAACGGTTATTATTATTTAATTACTATAATTATTTTAAAAGTAGATCCCTTAATTGCATAATTAGGGTACCTCCTTCTTTAATTTTTAAACCTTTTTTTACTTTCCTCCTTCTTCCTTCTTATAATTTACCCTTTTATAATATACCCTTTTTATTACCGTAATAAATTTCGTAATTCCTATAAAAGTAAATAATTAATACCCTTTATAATTATACCGGTAAAACGGTAAAAACTTAAAATTTATAAAAATAAAGCTAATAAAAAATACCCGTTCTTTAAGGATTTTATAAAAGTTAGTAATTTATAACCGTTATATTATACGTTTATATTACGTATTTAAAATTTCAATTTATATTCGAATAAATTAGATAAATATATAAATACGACGATTATTAAAACCGGTTACCCGGTAAATACGGGGTATTATAATTTTAATAAAATCGCCGTTATAGTTTTATAATTTTTGAAATACAATAATATAACCGATTTTAAATATATTCCTACCGAATTATAATTAATTAATAAAAATTCGGAGGGCTTTAAAAAATTTAATAGGAGCCGGGTCCCCGGTTAAACGCTTACGTATAATTTTATATCGATATAGGAATTTAATATAATATTTTTTATTAATATATTAGGGTATAAGTCCGTTAAGGATTATTATTAATATATTAATTATAATTATAAGTACCCTATTAATTATTTTTTATAAGAATTAGGAATTATTATTTTAAATTTATTTTAATTGGAATTGATTAATTGATTTTAATAGAAGTAAATTGTATTAGCCTAAATAATTTATACCTATTTACTTTCTTTATTTTAATAGGAGTAAATTATAGACTTTATACGATTTATAATTTATATAATACTTATTATTAACGGAATTTAATAGCCGATTAGTTCGGACCCTTATTAAATATAAAAAATTAAAACGGTAATTTACCTTTCTCGTTCTTTAGGGTAATACTACGCGACGTCCTAAATACGTTTAAAAACCCTACTATTATATATATTATAAAAGTTATTTAGAATTGCCTATTCGCTAAATTATTTATTTATATAATAGTAATAAGAATTAAAAATACGCTTTAAATTAATTCCGGCGTAGACCCGTAGGCTATTTTGTAGAAAGAGATTCTATTTGTAAACCTTTTTTTAATTTTATAATAATATTTAATATAACCCGAATATTAAAAGGCGGTTAGGTTTATATAATATTAAAATAAATTCGCGGATATTAATAGGTATTTAATCGACGATTAATTCTAAGTTTTATTTTTATTCGGTTACTTTAATAGCCGGAAAAAGGGTATTTAAATATTTAATTCTATTAAAAGTTATAAATTAAATGGTAAAAGATAAATAATATTAATCTTCTTTATAAACGTCGATACCCAATTTATAAAAAACCCTAAAGAAGATAAGGCCGAATATATATAATAAAATACTTTTATAACGCTTTAGTAAATTATTTATATAATCCGTACGGAAATACCCGAACCCGATAATAATAAGGGTATTATAGACCGTTAAATTTAAACAGTATATACCCGCAACGCTTTAATATTTAATTAAATTCTATAATTTATTATTTTAATAAATATTAAAATTAACGCCGATAAAATTAATTTCGAAAAGGCCGTAAATTTTAATACCGGATTAGGCAATACCGCCGAATGGATAGATATATAATTTCTTTAATTAATTATATAAATTTACGGTAAAAAGTAGGAAAAGCCTTTAATTTAAAGACCGTTCGAATAAACAACCTACTTCCCTTTTTTCTATAATTTAGGCAATATTACCGTTTAATATATTATTTAAGTGGAGGATATAATTTAGCGTTTTTTATATATAATAATTAGGGATACGCTATTTTAAAATAATATACGCTCTAGGTTAAAATTATAAATAGAAATAAATATTATAATTAAAATATTAATTATTCGGAATTATTTTATAAAGAATATTATAATAAATAATAAATTAATAATTAAAGGTACGCGGGCTTTTAGGCAAGAAATTAATAAGGAAAAGATTATTATATAAAATTTATCGTTATTATTTAAATTAAAGGAATTTTCGGAGAAGTTTAATTAAATTAAATAGGAGATTAATAGGATTAATAACCGTATATTATTCCTTTATTAAATTATAAATAAATTTTATTTATAATTAATTTCTACGGGAATTAAATTCCCAATTTTTATAAGAGTAAATAATACCCGGGCTAATATTTAAATAAACGCTTTTATTATTTATAAAATAATACATAAACCCTTTAGTAAAATTATTTTATTTAACGAAATAAAAACCGGTAAGACTTTAATTTACGGTTTTATTTTATTTATAAAATATTAAAGGCTCTTCGATTTAAAATAGAAGGGTAAGGCTATATAAATTTACTTTAATATTATAATCCTCCTACCCTTTTTAATCCTTTAAACGTTTAAAAAATTATATAATATATTCGGCGATTTTAAAATCTATTATTAGTATATTGAATTCAATAATATTCTAAAGGATAATCTTTATTATAATAGGATTTTAAATTAAGGCCGATTCGACGAATTAATAATTAAATATATTATAAGCCGTTATAAAGCGGATATTATCCGAATTATTATTATTATTGCATTTATAACGATTAATTAGCGTTAGGGTTTTAAGGGTATAAAGAAAGTTTAAATATTATAAAGGAATTAAGCGTTTAATACGGACGGGTATATATAGAGGAAGGACGCTTTTATAAATTAATATATACGAAATTAAATTTATTAAAATAGAGAAATTAAAATTAAAAGGAAGGCGGAGCGTTAGGGTTCGGATTTTAACGTTAATTCGTTTAAAATTAATAATAATAATTCGGATAAATAATTGGGTTTTAGAAATAAAGATTATAATTCGGTATAGGATAATATTATTATAATTAATTTTATTAAAGAGAATATATAAATTTACCCCTTTAATATAATATTATTTTTTTTATAAGAGTAAATTAAAGTATAGGTTAATTTAATATAATTTTAAAAAGAAAATATAAGTGATTCTACTCCGTTTAAAGATAATTACAATTTTTAATATTAAATTTTAGGCTATTATAATCGATAAAATTTAATTTGCCCGGAATATATTTATTAATACGTTTAGGATAATTTAATTATTATTAATTTTAATGCGTTTAATATATTCGGTTACGTTAACGTTAAATAAATTAACGGATATACGAACGTTTATTATATTCGTATAGTAGATTAAATTTAATAAATTTTTTAAATTATTTACGTTTATTATTAACGACGAAACGGCTATTACTTTCGATTTAGCCCGGGACGAATTTTTCGTTCTTTTTTTCGAATTCGGTAATTTTAATAATATTATTAACGGAAGGGCGTTAATTATAGAAGTTAGTGAATTAGAGGAGATTTACCGCGATTAGGGGTATTAATAGTAGTTCTTCTATCTTGATATTTAAAAGGCGATTACTAATTTAAGAAAAATAATTAATAATTTTATAATATTAATTATTAAAGAAACGTAAATATTTATAATTAATAGGGGAATAATAATTTTATTAACGGTATTTAATAATATAATAATATATTTTTCGTCCGATATCCCGTTAATACGGATTAATATTATTTATTTTAATTATAATACCCGTTTAAAAGTTATTACGGAATATATTAATAGCCTCTTATAATATATTATTAACGTATTTATAATCGATACCGAAGACGGCGAATTTACTTCTAATAAAAATAATAAAATAATAAATTTGAATATAACGTTAATTTATTTATTTTAATTCTTCGCTTAAAATATATATAGCTATTTTATATTACTATAGGATTTAAGCGTCCAATTTGGTAATAATATTATTAAAAGTACCCTATTCGATATTATATAATTAATTAGTAAAAGTAAAAAAGAGATTTTCGAATTGGTTAAATATATAAAATTAATTAATATTAGATTAGGTACCGACGTTATAAATTAATTTATTAAATTCGATTTCAATAGCGGTTTATTATATATTGTGAAATGACCGCTACGGTCATCGCACCTTCCAGGACCAACCGCCAGTCCAACCGCCAGTCGGGACGACTGGCACACGTTGGTCGGAAGGTTCACTTTGCGGAACACAACGGTATAAGACCGCTGCGGTTCCCGCGCTGAACGCGCGCCCTTCTTTTCCTAGATCATCAATAATCACCAGTTCATTTTCACATATGCACTGCTCCTCTTACATATATATTCGCGTATTTAATATAAAATAGAAATATATTACCGCCCTTTAATAGATTTAATATACTTTATTGGGTTTTCGGGTAATCGCCTTTATTTATTTAAATTATCGAAAAATATATAAAGGTTATAATAATTTATAAGCGCGTCCTCGTAATTGCTAATTCCTTATAATCGTAAATATAAATTTATACCCTTTTATATTTATTTTAATTAAAGTAAAGAATAATTTACTCTTATAGGAGTAAATAAGCGTATTTTATTAATAATAAATAGGATAATTTATTTTATTTTACGGAAGGTTGGGTTTAAGGTTTAAATGATTTTTTTTAATTAATTATAGATTAAATATTTAAAAATCGTCCGGAATTAAAATAACCCTTTTAAATATATTGACGTTTTAATCCTAAATTCCGCGGTTTACGCCGCCGGTTTAAATTTTTACTATTAATACTATATCGGAATCGGTTTCGAATTAATTTGGAATATAAATATTATTTTATAATATTTAGGTCGTTTATATCGAATTAGATAATAATAGCCGGTGGAATAGTTTTTTCCGATTATATATAATATTATTTACAATTAAATAAAGGAATAAATCCTCCGTAAAGTGAATTTCTATTAATCCGCTTAAGAGAATAATATATTAATATTTTTATTTAATAAATTTACGAATTTATATTTAACTTCTAATTAAATTTATTAAATATTCCCGACGCTACCGGTTTATATTTTAAAACGCTATATAAATACGAAGTTACGAAGTATTTAATATTATATATTTTTAATAAATATATTTAAATTACTAAACCTTTATAAAATATTTTTATATATTACGACGAAAAGGCGATAATTATCGGCGAAATATATTCGTACTTTTTATTTATTATTATAAAGGTTATAAAAATCGGATATAAAATCGATTAAAACGTTTTTAATTCTTTTATTCCCTTTATTAATACGTATTACGTTAATTCTAAAAATTCGTTTAATATAGTATAAGAGATTTTTAAAACGTTTAAACGAATAGAAAAGGACGTTATTATACGTTTTATTAAATAATATATTAAACCCGCTATAAGAGATATAAAATTTGAAATTAAATAATAAATTATAATAGTATACACTTTAATAAAAAGTAATTAAATGTTTAAAATAAAGGTCGAAAATAAGGAGGTTAAAGTGCCGAATATTAAAGAAATTAATAGAAGGATTAAAAGAAAAAATAGTAGGGGTATTAACTTTTCAACGGTAAATTTTACTCGTTTCCGCGATATTATACCCGCCCTTAAAAATAAGGAATTTATCGATCCGAATAATAATTTTATTATATTAAAGCGATTTCTATTAGGCCCCAATTCCAATAATAAGGATAATTATATAGATTTTAATTCGGCGGCCTAATAAGGCTATAAACGTTTTAAATCCTAATTTTTAATTACCGCCCGGGTATTATATATACGTAACGAAAAACGAATAAAGGGTTCCGAAATTATTCCTATTAGAGATAATTCTTAAATATTTAACCTAATCGATAATAGATTTATTTTAATTCTTATAGGAGTAAACGTTAAAGGATTTGGAGATTAAATTAATAATAAGATATTTAACCTAATCGATATTAAATTTACTTTAATTTTTATAAAAGTAAACGCCGAAGGATTTGGAAATTAAATTAATAATAAAATATTTGGCCTAATTAATATTAGATTTATTTTAATTCTTATAAGAGTAAACGCCGAAGGATTTAAAAATTAAATTAATAATAGGATATTTAACCTAATCGATATTAGATTTATTTTAACTCTTATAAGAATAAACGCTAAAGGATTTGGAAATTAATTTAGCGTTTTCGAAGTTAAAGACGTCCTTAACGAATATTTAATTCGTATAAAGAAAATTATAAATATAATCGTTAAAAACCCTTTATTTAATAAATTTAATAACCGGGTTTTTAGTAATTCGAAGGGAATTTTAAATAAGGTTATAATTTAAACTTAGAAGTACGTTAAGGTTTTTAAATTACGGGTTTAAATATTTTATTTTATAATTATAATCGCGTATAATATTTAAAACGATTTTAATATAAATATATTCTTCAGTAAATTCAAATAATTTATAAAAGATTATATTTATATATTATATATATAGATAACCGGTTATAATATTATAGTTTTAAAGTATATATTAACTGTAAGAAAACTTTATACCGATTAATATTTCGTCGCTATTGGAAAGATGCGTATTTTTAAAATTGGACGTTTTTAATTAAATTAAATATTCGATAGGGAATATAATTTATATAATATAAATTATTATTATAAAGCTTTAAAAAAGTATTTTAACCGGATGGTAATCCCTTTTAAATAATAAATTTTTACGGGAATAAATAATAAAGATTGCGAATTAGAAGAATTTATTCGGGTTATTATAAATTATATAATTCGATTATTTCGCCCCCCTTTTAAATTACCTAAGGGAAAGTAGCTTAAAAGTATTTTTAAAATAAAGGAAGTTAATATTTTTTATAATTGCGTTTACCCTTTTAATAATAATAATATAAATAGAATTTATAAATATAAATCCCGATTAAATTATAGGAATACGTATTATAATAATAAATATAATTCTTTTAATAAGGATAAATATTAATTCGTTTAATAGTTCAGTAAAGCGGTAAATATATAAGTAGTTTATAGATTTTTAAGCGGCGACGTATATAATAACGAAGCGATAATTTAAATACCCGAAGTTTCGGTTAAATACGTTCGCAATTATATTATTATTTATTAGGTTAATTTTAATAATAATTAATAGAAGCGCTTTATAAATTATAGGGAATTTATTTTACTTTATTTAAATTATTTTTTTTATAATTAATTTTTATAATTTAGAAGAATATAGGATTAAATTAAATAAAGGCCGGGTATTATTAAAAGCCGTAAAAGTATTAAATATTTAGGGTTTAGAAATTTTAATAATTAATTATATAATTTCCCGCTTAACGTTAATAATTTTATATAAACCTATAATAATTATAATTATACTCGATATATAATAATATTAAAATATAATAATAAAATAATTAAACGAATTTATAATATATAATAAATAAGAAGGTGAAAGTAAATAATTATTATTATAGCGAATTATATTTTTATTTATACTTAATTCTTAAAACGGATATTAATAAAATAATATAATTAATATAAGGTTAGGTTACCCTATTTTACCGAATACGAGAATTTAATCGATTCGTTCGCTTAATAATTATACTTATAGCGATATATAATTAAGCCCTTTTTCGATGTATTAATCGGTATAGGGTAGATATTAAATTAGGAATTATATATATACGATTAAGGTAAATTATTTTATAGGTTTATTATTAAAAATATATAATATTTCGATTAATAGCCGGTTATAGAATAAAAGAAGCGGTAAAGTAAACGAATTCTATTTAATAAATTTAACGCCAGTATTATAGATTAATAATTAAATATTAAATATATTCCAATTTAGTATATTTACGTACTTACGCGGAATTTCCATTTAATATTTATTTCCGGCGCCCTATATATATAGCGTTTTGCGTAAATATTATTATTTTAATAAAGAAAGTCCCTAATATATAATTTATTATTAAAATAATACGGAAAATATATTTTAAAAGGATAATTAATAATATTAAAATATATAATAAAATTTGTAAATAATATAATTTAACGGAAAATTCAAGAGATAAAACGAGGTTACTTCGCCTCCGATTTTATTTTTTAGGACTTCCCTCCTTCCTAATTCCAATTTATTCTTTATATTTTTTACTCTTTACTATTTTTTACGCTTCTAAATACGATTTATAATTATTAATTATTATTATATCTTTTTATATTTAGCTATTGAAATATTTTATTTAGCCTTTTATATATTATATTAATAAATACTTTTAATCCTTATAATGTATTATAAATGGCCTTTGGATCTTTAATTTATTATTTATTTCGCGGATAGGTTTCATTTTCTACTTTCTATTATTTACGCCTCTAAATACGACCTACGGATATTAATTTATTATTTTATATTACCGTTTAATTATTAAAATACTTTATTTAATTTTTTATTAATTATATTATAGATATTTCGGTATTTTTAACGTATTGCGAACGACCTTTGGACTTTTAATTTATTATTCATTTCGTAGGTAAACTTATCGAACGGAATAGTAGGTACATTATTATAAAAAATACTTTTAAGGATAATAATATAGATACCGTTATCTTTAATATATAAATATCTTATTATTTACGTTTAATAGCCTTGTTTAATTTATACCTTTAATAACCGAACGATTTTAATAATTATTAATTTTACGAGGATATTAAATTTAAAGGTTAGAATAGTAAATTAGAAGCGTATTTCGCTACTTAACGATTATTTAAAAAAAAGAAGATAAAAACGATATATAATAATAAATTACTTATAAGTAACGGTAATTTCGGTAATTTATACTTTTATAATAATAAGCGAAATACCGGTTAGAAGTTTATACTAACGAAGGGCGTATAAATCGTTTACGAAATTCGCTTTTTAGAGATGAAATTAAATTCCGAAGATTTACGTTTAATTCCGTATAATATAATTTTAGGACCTTTCGATTTTTGGGTATTGGAAACGATTAAATTTAAATTTTATTATTAATTTGCCGTTTTAATAACTCTTTCTTCGGAATACCCCTTAAATAGCCGATAGCCGAAAGATTATTAATTTTAATTATAAGCCTATTTCGAAGTTAAAGCGTTCGACCTCTTTTATATTAACGAATTTTCTATATTTAATAACGTTATAATACGCCCCGCGATTTAAATTATTTTCCGGGAAAAATAAATAGGATATATAATTAATTATACGCCGAAAATTCTACTTATACCCAAAACCCCGTTTTTACTATATAAAACTTTTATCGCCTAACCTTCGTTTACCGGACGGGTAATATTACTTAAGGTTAAAATTATTGAAAATAAAATTAAAGGTAATAAAGAAATAGATTAGAAAGATATAATAATTTTATTTAATAATTATTTAAAGTGCCCTATTACGATAATATTCGGGAATATATTAAATAAGGCGGTTATTAACGGGATATATAATAATCGGTAATATTTTAAATGGATATTTCGAACTCCTCCCTTAAGATAGAAGGATTATATCCCGGTTTATAATAATTTAATTCTATAAGCTTTACGATATTCGCCGGATTAATTTAAATTAGGATTAAGAAATAAATTTCTAATAGATAAAATTCGCTTTTTATTTTATTTTTTATTTTATTTATAATTAAAGAATATAAAAAAGTTAAATAAACCCCCTACCCTTATAAATAGAAAATTATATTATATATTAATATATTTAAATATTTATACGTTATAGTAATATATTATTCGAATTCGTTCGCGATATATAAATTTTTACTACGATAAATAATATTAATTAAAAGATTTATATATTAAAGCGAAATAAGGGGCCTTATATATTATTAATTTATTTACAAAAATTGGAATTAAAGATAAATAAATTAATAGAATAGAGTAATATATTTATAAAGAGAGTTTTCGTTTTTATCGATACGTAATTATATATATTATTTTTAAAAATCGGTAAATATTGTACGGAAGCGCTTTAGAACGTAGAGTTTTAAAACGTAATATTATAGAACGTAATATACGTTTTCGAAGCTAAATTAAACGTAAAAATTCCTATTATACGGGCGGAAATTAAAACAGTATTCGATTAATATACTAAATCGAGGGTAAGGATATTGGGAGAGGGTAAAATGCCCCAATTTCGGTATAAATAGGATAATATATAATAATTTAAAGAGAATATATTTTTTATACTTATTATATTATTTTAATATTATTTAATTTATACGTTAATAAAGTATAGGGGATCTATTCTAAATTTTACGTTAGTAACGTATAGCCTATATACGGATATAATATAAATTGTATTTTTTTTTCATTTAAATTTTTCGATAATTATTTTCCTCCTTTTTTATAATTTCTATACGCCGTAATAATAGCGTATATTAAAAACGAAGACTTTTAATTATTTTAATCTTTATATAATAAATATACCTTTAAAATTAAAAGGTAAATAATATATATTTAATATCGTTTAATTTATTTTAATAATTACGCCCTTAATTTTTTATACCGCCGGCTTTATACTACTTCTATATAGGCCGTAATTTAGGTAATTTTTATTTTCCCCTTAGAAATTAATATCGAAATTATTAAATTTATTATTATATAATATATTTGCGTCCAATTCCGTAAATAATCCTTTACCCTTATTATTTTTAAAAACGTATTAACTTTCGATTATATAATAGGTACGAAACCGAATAAATAAATTTATTATCGATAGTCTAATATAGGCGGTAACGTTTATAAATTCCCTCCCGGCCTTAGTATAAACGTATTTAAAACGGTCTTTTAAGTAAATATTACGAAGGTATATAAATAAGAGGCGGGATCGGTTACGGAATTATAAATTATAAAGGATTTACGGAAATAAGTTAAATATTTATATTACGCTATATATTATTTATTTAATAGGATTTATAAGGTTATATACGGTTATATTTGCGTTTATTCTAAGGATTATTAGGATTTGGGTAAATTTAGCGTTTTATAATTGGAATATTATAATTTCCGGTAATTAGCAGGTAGATAATAATAATATAATATTTTGAATAATAAGTAATAGATATTAATAAATTAAATATAAATAAGTATATATTAATTCTAATAGGAATTAAAAGATACCCGCGTATATTAATTTTAATAGGAGTCGAAATAATCTTATATATATTAATTCCTATTGGAGTTAATTAATTTAATTATTATTTTTATTATTTTAATTTTACGAGAGTAAATTATATAGAGGTAAGTAATTCCTATAGGAATAAAATATAA
Source organism: Sordaria brevicollis (assembly GCA_033439795.1). NCBI lineage: Eukaryota > Fungi > Ascomycota > Sordariomycetes > Sordariales > Sordariaceae > Sordaria > Sordaria brevicollis. The sequence goes on from JAUTDP010000005.1 coordinate 1,506,070, forward strand.
AAGGATTGAATTAGAGTAAATAGATCGCTACGAAGTTAAGGTTTAGAATAATTTTATTGGTGGCGTTTATAATTATTACCGGCGGTACGGCGTTTAATTAATTACGGTTCTAGAATAGGAAGTAGGGCCAATAGGTATACGGTATATAATATAGCCCCCTAAATTATAGATAGGGTAGGTTACGTATTATATTCCCTACTTATTATTATTTTAATATTAATCGTATTTTATTTATTAATATAAATAAATTTAATATTGGATATAATTTTCTTATATTCTTAGAAAAAATCCTATTTATAAATATTTAAATATTCCTACTCCCGTAGTAAAAGAGTGCGTTAAATAAGGTTAAATAAATTATAAATTATATTTAACGTTTTATTTATAATTATAATATAAATAATTTACTACGAAGTTTCGGGCGGTATAAGGATAATATATAATAATTGGAAATTAATATTAGAGGAATAATTTAATTCGAAGCGGTTTGCGAAAAAGTTATTTAAATAAAATAAAAGTAATTTAATTTGCAATATAGGTTTCGGCGCTTTAAACGGTAATTTAATTTTATTAAGGAACGTTTTTATCCGATTAAATTGATAGTTATAATTATTATAATAGGTTATACGTATTTATTTTTTATTTATAAAATCGATTTAATTTTAGAAGATCTTAAGGATAGCGGACCGAAAGTACTTCGTATTAATAATTTTATATATATTAAGGTAATTAATAATTAATATAGTACGTTTATTAATATTCTTTTAGGATTATTTTTTGGGGCGAATATTATTGGCGAAAATGCCGAATTTGGAATTTATATTAAACGAATTATTAGGCTTAATATAGCGAAGGGGTTGAAATTAAATTATATTATAAATATTAGTAATTATAAATAACGTTTACGAAAATTTTAAATTAGAATTAAATAAATTATTGTCCGCTTCCGTTTAATATAAGGTAATTGGATTAGAGGAATATCCGAATTTATCGAAATATTAATAAAGTGTAAAGAAGTAGGCTATTTTTAATTTACCGCTATATACGGTACGCCCGAAACGCTATTATAGATTAATAACGTTTTGAAATATAATTTTATTATATTATATTATATAAATAACGTTAAGTATATTTATTCTTATATTTTATATAATAGTAAATATAATAATCCGATATTAGGAATTCGGAATAATAAATTATTAATAAAGCCGCTTTTAATCCGCGGGTTAAATATACGAGTAATAGATCCGGATAATTAAAGGGGCGGTAATTAGGGAGTAAATCCTTCGTTTAATTAATATTAAAATAAGGTATTTCTTCGTTTTATTAATTAGATTTTTATTATTAATATAGATAATAATTTTTAATATAATTAAATTAGTCGGAATAAATAGGAATTTAAGGCGTTCGAAATATTGGGTTTCGCTAAATAGAATACGGTCGAAGATAATATTAATATTAGGCCGATCGATTAATATATAAATAATATAAAGAGAATTTAGAGAATTATTAAATAATTAGAAGCCGGTATACGTTTATACGTATATTTCGGATTCTTTAATTAGTATAGCGGTATAGCCGAATTATAAAATGGAGAGTAGAAATATACGCCGAAATTAATAAAGGTCCGCGAATTTGGATTAGAAATTACGTTATTAATATATAGTATAAAGTTCGTTAATAATTATAAATATTATACGGTTAACGAATTCGGGGGAGTGAAAATACTTAAGGAAGCGGTAATATAAAATTTATTTAGGACCGAAGAGGATATAAATATAGTATTTAAAAATTATACGCTTTTAGAATTTATTATTCTTATAGGAATTAAAAATAGGTTAAATATAAAAGGGGATTTTTAAAGGTATAATATATTTTATAGAGGTTTTAATCGATAAGAAGTAATTTAATATTATAATACCGGGTAATAATATTTTTTTATTTTTAATTTAATTAATTTAGGGGGATAATTTGGATTATAATTTTATAAAGTAGGATAATTGAAATAATTTAGAGAATAATACTTTTACCGAATTTAATAGCTATAATAAAAATAGTATTATTATATTGGTAAATAATCCGACGGATATATTTAATTTACTTTACGTAGGGGCGACGGATAATATTATTAGGTTTTATTAAATTAACCGGGTTAAATAAAAAACGGATAATAATATAAATAAACCGACGTTGCAATTTTTAATATTCGTTTAAATTAATATATTTAATAATTATAATTATATATTATTGGGAAGTCCGGTTAGGGTATAGTAAAATAGCGAATATAGTAGTAAATTTGAATTATTCGATAAAATATAAAATATTACCGGAGTAAGATTTAAATTGTATTATAATTCTTATATAATTTGGTAGTATTTAGATGAAAGTTAATTAATATATAATATATAATCCTTAGAGGTATATTTCGTTATTTACGAGAATAACCCTTAAATAATTATTAATTAAGAATTATAAAACGTATTAAAGAAAAAAAAAAAGGAAGAGAAAAGTTAAAAGGAAAATGAAATATTTAACGCCGTTAAATTATAAATATTTATTATTATTATAAAGATATTTGAGAGTAAATGTAAGATTATGTTTAATTTAATTGAAAATTTGTATAGGAGTTTTATCGCCTATAGCCAAATCGTACAAAATCGATATAGACCTCCTTTTATTTCGTTCGCGGAGACCTACCTAGTTCTTAGGGTGGGGTAGAGTGTCGTTGTGGGGTGGTCTGTGCTTAGAGACTAATTATAGCGCGCATACGGTATCTGTAAAAATCATCCCTCGTATGGTCTTACCGCTATTGGATTATTTTCCTAGGGAGGGTTTATTTTTCTTGGTTAAAATAATACGCAGTATCCTCTTTAAGCTGTAATCGTTAAATTCCGTACGATGGTGTTCCGTATAGTGCATTATAATTGTAAAAGTTAGTGTTTATATACAAAAATCGTTACTAGTATGATGATCTTTAAATAGGGTTTGGTTATATTAAATTGCTTACTACGTTAGTTATATTTTCGTTATATAGAAGGCTCCCCTCTAAGAAATGCGACTTCTTATTATTATTATATTTTAATATTAATAGTATTTTTATAAGAGAGTTATTTTAAAGATATTTCTCAATTGAAGTAATAATTAAATTAAGATTTTTTATATTCCGGATTATTTTGCTCGCTAATTAGATTTATAGATAAGGTTAATTATTTTAAAAAGTGAATAAAGATATAAAAGGGATTATAATAATTAAATACTTATCTTCGGAATTGGTTATAATTGTAAAAAAAGTCCTATATTTAAATATATAATTCAATATTAAATATTTCTCTTTAAAATTAATTATAACTATAAAAAGTAGTTGCGTAATCTAATATTTATTTAGGTATACGGGGGATATAATTTTCGGATTAGGCTCTTTAGAATATACCCTATATATAAGTACTTATAAATATAAACCGTTATACGAATGCCGGTATACGTTAATTTATAATACGTTTTTTTATAATTATTATTATAATCGAGGTTAATATAGAGGTATATATAGATAAGAAACGTATATAGAGGGGTAGCGTATTAAAAAGGAAATATTACGTTCAATTTTCTAATAATTTAAATAAAATAATTAGAATAGTATATTTTTAACGCTCGATAGAAAATATTATAGTTATTGCTATAGTAGTATCTATTTTACTAATAGGGAATATTAAAGCTTTATTAAATTATTATTATAACGAAATATTTATAAAAATTAAAAACGGCGTAATAAATAAATATAGGAAAGATTTAATTTATTTATTACCCCCCTAATATAAAAATATAATTTTAGATTATATTTGTAAATATTGTAATCGGGGCCTAAATTTAATTATAATTATAGAATCCTCTTATTTAATTTACTATTAATTTTTTAAAACTCTAAATTTATTTCTATTTTATAATTTATTTATATATTAAAAAATTATTAATCCTATTCTTAAGCGTCTATTTTTGGTTTTATGAATTTAAATAATTATTTAAATTTACTTTAGATTTTTTCTTTAAATTTAAGAATAGATCGAAATTCTATAATAATATTTATCTTATATTAGAATTAAATAATATTATACTATTTCTTAATACGTACGGTACGTTTATATCGGATAATTTAGGTTTAAAATTATTTATTTTTAAATATATTACTTTATATATTATAGAATTTAATAATTTTCGATATAAATCCCTTAACGAAGTTTTTTTCGAATTTTATACCCGGGAATCCTTTTAGTATTTCCTTCGTACGCTTAGAATTATTTAATTTCGGTACTTAAATAACTTTATAATTAAGGCTTAAATTTATATGCTTAATTATTATATTAATATAATTTTAGTAGTATTTTTCGAATATTTTTTATAGGTAATTAATATTAGGGCGGTTTATCTTCCGCTTTTTCTTTTCGGGTTCGATAAAATGAATATAAATTATATTATTTCGAATGGTTTAATATTATAGGATTTAAAGGTATTTAAATTCTTTTTAAAATAAATAATTAATCTTAAATTCATTAATATGCATTTTATAATTGAAATTTTTAAATTTATTTATATAAGGAATATATTCTTCCTTTTTATTATTATTATTAATATTTAAATTAGGAAGTTAAGAGTTATTATTATTATTATTAGATTTATTAAATTCGATATTTAGGAATTTAATTTTAATTTACTTTTTAATTTATTTCTTAATTGGCTTTTTTTTTTATTCTTTATTATTAGATTCGAAGTTTATTACGGCTTTATATAGAACCGAAGGGCCGATTACAACGTATTTATCGTTATTACTCTACTTAAAATTAATAATCGTAGTAATAATAATAGTTTTTTCGGTAACGGATATAAATATTAATATTATATTTCTATTATTACGGCCTTGAATTCTATTATTAAATAGGCTATTAATATTTTAATTCTAAATATTATTTTTAATATTAATAAATATTGTAATTATTATAATAAATATCGTAGGTTCGGGTTCGGGTTATTCGGTTTTAATATTTATAGTTTCGAATTCGGTATTAATTAATTTATTTTTAATAATTGTAGAAATAAATAAATTGGAAGCGACGAATATATTTGGCGAAGATATTTCTATTTTAGAAAATATTTTTTATTTTACTTTTAAAGTTAGTATAAATATATATAAAAAAAAAAATAGAGATTAATATATTATTAAGGGATAGCGTTGGCACCGTTAAGTATATAATGAGATATGTGTTATTGTACGAAGGAAGGGAAGGGAGAAGTGTATGCGGAGGACTGGATATATGGGCGCGAGCCCATACCCTAATCCGTACGTACCCACGTAATATTATACGTAACTATAGGTAACTAAATTTGGACTATATCGAGCTATAATATACGTATTATAATTAAGAATAGTCGTTAGAAATTTGGGCACTTATATAAGTAATTAATACGTATACTGGGTATAGTATAAATATAATCCTATAATATTATCCCCCTTTAAAAGAAGTTTATAAAGTTGAAAAAATTTATATATACGTATAATTATAATTTAGAATCTTTTATTAATTTATATTAATTTATTAAATACTTTTAACTATAACGTTAGCCGTATCCTAGATTATTTATTTATTAAAAATTATATAATTTTCGTTATTACTTCTATAAATCTTTCCTTTACCCCCTTTTTAGTTAGTAATAATTCCGTTTTAGAAATAGCAAATTATTATATTAAGCGAACGGAATAGTAGCGTAAAGCGTAGGGTTCGGTATTAACGTCGGATTACCTATTACGAATAGCGGGGTCTATTATCGGGTCTTTTCCTTTTTATTCGAAATAGTCGAAAAGTTCTTTAACGTAGGGCGGTATTAATTTATTAAAGTAATCGCAATAAAACTCTTAAAAACGTACTTTATAATTATTAATATTATCGACCTTTTCCTAAATAGGGTTATAATCGCCCTTTTATTTAATTAAGTAATATTAATAATAATTCTCTCCTTTTTATTTAATATTTAATAATTTATTAAATCCCTATTTAATATATTTTTTATAATCGTTAATACGAATTATAATTTTACTTTCGTTAGCGCGGACGTCGGAATCGACGATTTAATTAAATAGATTTTAGCCAATTTAACGTTAAATTATCGAAACGTAGAAAATTAGCGAGTATTTTATATTATTAGGTAATTATAATTTAATAATATATAAATCCGCTTTTAAAATTTTAAATAATCCTTTTTAATAGGGGGAGAATTTAATATATAAGCAATTATTAATTAAATTAAATATATTAAATAGGACGGTATCCCCTTCCTTATATTTTATTAAATTAATCCGCTTTTTATTAACGTTCTCTTTATACTAGTCTTAATTGCGTTTAGTTTATTAAATTACAAAATCCTAAATTTTATAAAAGCAATCGGCGAATTTATTAATTTTATAGTATTCTTTTAATTATATAAGTAATAACATTAATAGTAAGGGGTTATAAAACTCGGTACCTATATAGGGGTAATAATTATAATTAGCGAAGAAAGGTAATAAATTTATTGACGAAGATATTACGTTATTATTAACGAATTTTACGAAAGGAAATTATTTAACTTAATTAATTTATATTTAATTAATATATAATTAGAAGTATTATTCTATTTCTATATTAATATATTTGGTTTAAATATTCGTTTAAAAATAGAAAATAGAAATTAAAGTGCGCGTAATACCTAAGTACTAATATAGGGAGGATTAAAATTATAATACAAATTGAATATTTTTATCTAAGAGGATAAAATTTAGAAGGTTATAAAAGTAATAAACGTAATCGATAAAACGTTCGGCTAATTCTTCTACCAATAATATAATTATTAATATAAAATATTATATTTTTATTAATTAATTAACGATAATATAAATATATTTGAATTTTTAATTAAAATAGAAAATACCGGGGAGTAGAATAATATAATCGATAGAAATACGGATTTAAGGATTTAACGCGATAGGTAGGGTTTTAAAAAAATTAATAGAATTACGTTTAAAGAATTTAATCTTTATATAAAGTAAATAAATTTTATAAAATATACGTACGTCGTTAATTATACCCTTTTAATAGAATTTTCGGGATAAAAATTCGTAAGTAGCGTTATAATTAAAGTAGTCCGCGTTAGGCGAATTATATTAGCGATTAATTAATTAGAAGTAAATTTCCTTATTATAAGGGTCGATTATTATACGGTCGCGTTATTTAATAATATTATTGGGGGTAATTTAATATTCGTTAAAGGCTTTATAAAGGATTTTGTAAATTGAAATTAATTAATTACGGTTATTTAAATTGTTTAAAGCGGAAACCGCTTTTTAAAAGAATACGGAATTTTTATAATTATTTAAAATAATATTATCGATCGATTTATTTTTATAATCGTTTATTAGGGAGAGGGAGTAATAAAAGGTTAGGTTTTTTTCGTCGAAATAATTATTTACAAATTATAAAGGTTAAAGAAAGGTATATTAACGGATAGTAAAGCGTTCGTTTTTTATATTTGCGGGGTGTGACGGCACGGCTCACCCGCTAGTTACTTAACTGGTTATATAATAACTAAGGTCGTTAGGTTACTTAAGGAACTGGGCGAACCACGGACTTATTATCGCAGGTTACTTATTTATACTAGCGAACGTCGCACTACCATTCACCTACCCAACGCATTTACTATACGGAATGCAAGGCCTATATCTTTCCGCCTACGCTTCTATTCTTATACGATTAATTTTCCTTTTTTTTTCATTTTACAATTTTCTATTAATTAAAAATTATTATTATTTTATTATAAACCCTTCCTTTTTACTATAATAATCGTAAAATTAAATTAATATTTATCGGGGACGATATAAAATATCCTACCTTAAAAAAAGATTACAATTAATTACGCGCAATATAATAATCCCCTATACCCCATTTAAATACCCGAATAATTATACGACTATAACCTATATAAAATAATTAAAATACCGAACGAATAATAGCGCGCAATTAGGAGGAAGCGGCTAAATTAAAGGCGTAAGCTATTAATAAGGTCGATTTCGAATTAACCAAATTAAATTAGAAAAAAACCCCTATCGTAAAGACCCGTTTAAATTGCAAATCTATTAATAATTATCGCATCTCTATAACTTAAGAAGTCTAAAATACTATTAAAAAAATTAATAACCCCAACGCCGCTACCTTCGAATATTATAACACTTATATAATTCCTAAAATTAAAGCCTAATACTTTTTTAATATAAAAGAATATATTAAAAAGGATTTAGAATATAAAATTAAAAATATTATTATTCGCTATATATTTAGTAAGAAAGGACCCTATTTTCTATTCGATCCCCTATTCTAATATAAAAATCCGTAGCCCGAAAAATATAGAAATTTAATAAGAATTAAAGATTTTATCGCCGAAATTAAAAAAAATCCCGATATTATATTCAAAAAAATAAAAGCTCATATCGTTATTATACTCGCCTATAAAAAATAATCCGAAGAATTCTATATTATCGTTTATTATTTTAATAAAATTATGATAAATTTAAACGATTAAATTTAATACTTTAAGGGTATATATTATAAACCCGAGAAATAGAAAAAGAAGGTTTATTTCTAAATTACTATTGAAAATAATAATAAAAATATTTAATATTACCTTAACGGTATCGACGCGGCTACCCGTAAGGCCAACCGAATTAAATATCGCGCCCTTATTACCTAAGGTATTATTTCCAATTTCGATATTTCCAACTTTAAAACCGATTATAATAATAATAATTATTAATAAAATAAAAAACCTATTAATTTTAATAAGGAAATAATAGAAAATTTAATAACTATTATTATAATTAAGGATAAAGAGATTCAAACTCTAAATTAAATAATCGCTAATATTATTCGTAATTTAACGCATCGTAGCGCGATTTTAAATAATGCTTTTATTATTACTATTAACGAAAAATCTTCTAAAATTTTAAACCCTCCTATCTTCTATACCGATAAAAATAAACATATTATTATTTTCGAAATATAGTGTTATATTATAATTAATGAATTAAAGGTTAATTCGGATTATTTTACTATAAATAAAATTAAATAAATATATATTAAAAATCGTTTAATTAATTACACCGTTAAAAATTTATAGCCGTACTTATATAATATTTACCCGAATTAAATTAATTCTTCGAAAGCCTTAATAAATTATTTTAAGCGCTAATATAATAATCCTAACGTTACCCGCTAAATAATCGAAGAATTTAAAAAGCTTTATATATATTAAGATAATTTTTATATCTTTAAAAATAAATTTATTTATTTTACTAACGAATACCAAATTCCGCAATCGAATTAGAAGGAAACCTTCCATTATCGTCTATTTATTAACTTTTAAATAGGAATAGCCTTATATATTACCCTAAATATAATCGGTTTCGACGGATATATTAAAATTATTAAATAAATTATTTATACGTAGAGGGTAATTAAACGGATTACTATATTATCTTCTTCGAATTCGAATAATTATAATTATAAAAATAATAATAGAAATAATAATAATATTAATAAAGGAAGAAACTCCTCTTTAATTAGAAATAATTCTAATATTAATAATAATAATAGAAATTTAATTAAGGAAGAAATTGATAATATATTCCGTAAAGGAATATATTTTACTTATAAAGAATAAAAATATTATACTAAAAATTGCCCTAAGAAATTTAATTCTAATAGCCGCCCCGCTATAATAAATAACTGTACCCGCCTTTAATCTATATATATTCGCTATAATATTAAAAATAAAAAGGAAAATAAAAATAAAGAGAAAAATAAATCGAAAAACTAATTACCTTAAATAAAATAAATTCCCATTTAAAGAAATTTATATAATAATAATAAAGAAAAGCGCCTAATAGTATAAATAGAAATTTTTTATATAATTATTTAAGAGGAAACCCTTTTACTATATTTACCTTTATAAATAATAATAAAATTACAATTACTATTAAAAAAACTATTATAAACTCGGGAGCCGCTATTTATATTCTAATTAATTAAATAATAGCCGATTATTTATAACGATTTCTCGGACTCGAAATTAAGAGCGACTTCGACTTTATTAATATAGGAGGCCCTTTCGCCGGAAATAATAATAAAAAAATTATAACCGCCTTAAAAACGAACGTTATAATATAAAACCGTACCGCTCGTAATAAATAACTAATCGTTGCTAATATTTATTATAATATAATAATTAATTGTATTAAATTCGAATACCATAACATTATAATTAATTATTTACGTAGGAAATTACTATTTAATAATAATTAGCCTATAAATTTAAGTTAAATAAAGAATATTTATATCGACGACTTTGAAGGTCAACTTATTAATTTAAAATTTTAGAAAAAATATCGTCCGCAAAAAATAATTAATAGAGAAAAAGGATAAAAAATAACGTAATAGAATTATAATATATCGTCGGATCCAAAAATTCGAAAATACCCCGCAAACCCCTATAAAAAAAAACGAACGATTAATTATTAATATCTTTTAAAAAATAAAAACTAATAGAAGGAATAAAAATCCCGCCTAAAAGGTATAAGAAGCTATAGAATAAACGTTATAAAACAAATTATTTCTACCCCCCTAAGAATTAAAAAAAGTATTAACGGAAATCTTAAAGGAATAAAAAAAAAACTTTAAAAATAATTTAAAGTATTTTAAAGAATAATTTTAAAGAGATAATTTTAATAATAGAATAAAAAAAAACGATTAAAAATATTTTAAATAAAAGAAGGGAGCTACTTAATATAAGGAATAATTACCGGATATAATTATTATCGAATTAATAACCCTTATATAAATAATAAAAAAAAAATACTTAAAAGTAACGAACCTATATAAAATCGACTAATTTATTAAAGAATACAAAAATTAAAAGTATCTTAATAATCTCAACCCGGAGGAACGAAAATAAACCCTAAAATATATATTAGCTTAATATTATAAATACAAAAACGTTTTTAATAAAAAATAATCGAATACCCTACCGGAATTAAAGAATAGCGACCACCGGATTCGTTTTTAAAAAGGAACTAACTTAAAGGATTTAAACTATAATCCGCTATATAAAATAAATATAAACGAATTAAAAATTTATTATTTTTATATTATAGAAAATTTAAATAAAAGATTTATCGAAAATAATTCAACCCCGTAAACCGCCCTTATTCTCTTTATACCTAAAATTAACGGGAAGTTCCGCTTCTATATAAATTATCGAAAATTAAATAAAATCATTCAAAAAGACCGCTATTTATTCCTTTTTATCGAAGAAACTTTAACCCGTATCGCAGGAATTAAAATTTTTATTAAAATTAATATCCAATAAACCTTTTACCGAATTCGTATATACTTAAACGACGAAGAATTTATAATATTCCGTACGCAATATAAAATATATAAATATAAAGTTCTACCCTTTAAATTAATTAACGGACCTTCGACCTTTTAATAAGATATTAATAATATTTTAATAAAATACTTAAACAATTTTTATAATACTTATATTAATAATATTTTTATTTACTCTAATAATAAAGAAGAATATAAGATTTATATTAAAAAAGTACTAAAAAAACTCCGATAGGCCGGCCTATAAACGGATTTAAATAAATACGAATTCTATATTATAAAAACAAAATTTCTAAATTTTATTATTAATATTAATAGAATCTCGGTAAACCCAACGAAAATTCAAATTATAAAAAAATAGAAAGAACTATTTATAATTAAAGGAATACAATCTTTCTTAAACTTTTATAACTTCTACCGCAAATTCGTAAAAGAATATAAAAGGATTTCGAAGCCGTTAATAAAATTAATAAAAAAAAGGGAGGCATTTATTTAAATTATAAATTATTAATTAATATTCAACACCCTAAAATAATATTTAATTAATATACCCGTATTAACCCATTTTAATTTTAATAAAAAAACGAAAACAGAAATAAATATATTAAATAGGGTATTAACTAACGTTTTATTTTAAAAATATAATAATAAATAGCACCTAGTAACGTATTTCTCGGAAATAATATAGAGCGTAGAATATGATTACCTAATATATAATAAAAAAATATTAATAATTATAAAATTTTTAATATATTAATGTTCGAAACTTATCGGCCTTTAACGGACCGAGCCCTTTACGATTATTACGGATTATAAAATATTAAAATACTTTAATACTAAATATTTACTAAATATAAAATAAATAATATAAATAGAATTACTATCTTAATACAATTTTTTAATTATATATTAATTTAATAAAGATAATATTATAGCCGACGCCTTATCCCGGAAATCCGAAGATATTAAAAATTAAAAAAAAAGGAAGGAATTATAATATATATTATAATTCTTTAAACTAATAGAAAAAAGGGAGGATATAATCCGTATTTATATTTTAAACGTCGTAAATTTTTTAAAAATATTAATTAGTTATAAACTCGTTTATTAATTATTAAAAATTAATAAAACGGATACCTCCCTAGAAGAATATCGGGAAAAAACTCGGAAAGGGGAAATAGAATTTATAATACTATAAGAGTAATTATTACTTTTTAAAGGCCGTTTAATAATATTAGAAAATACCTTAAAGATTAAAATAATTTAAAATTATTATAATATATTAGCAACAATTTACCCTAAAAGAAATAAAATACAAAAATTAATAATAATTTAATATTAATAGCCTAGTTTAATTAAGAATATAGACCGGTATATAACCAATTATACAATTTACTATTTTTTAAAATACCTTCGAAATAAAATATTGGAAATATTTTAAAATATCGAATTATTTAAAAAGATTTAGAATTATTTAATCGTTAATTTTAAAAAAATACCCAAAAATAAATATAATTACAATAATTTAATAAATATAATTAACCCTTTATTAAAAACTATTTAATTATTCCTTTATAAATTAATTATTATAGGTAAGGAAGTTTGTAAATTATATTATAAGGGTCCTTTCCGCATTTTTAAACTACTTAAAGAATTTATTAGCGATAAAAGACTATAATTTCGATCGGATTTTTTATAAGAATTAGCCTTTCTAATTGGGATTAATTAATCGTTAATTTCCATCGAATATTTATAAATTTTAAAATAAATTAAAAATCTTTACGAATAAATTAATTAAAGGCTCTACTCCTATATTAATTATAATTAAAATAATTAATTAAAAATAATCCCGGCCTTACATTATATATAAAATAATTTACTATAAGATAATATAAACCTCTAACCCTATAAGATTTTATTTAAATTCCTTATATTTATTTTTTCGGATTAGAAAATAATAACGAACTTAAAAAGTATATTTTCTATAAAACGCCTAAATTAATAAAATATTAAGGATATTACTAAAAAAATCCAATAATATATAAATTATACTAGGAAATATATCGAAACAACGTAGCGGAAGTAAATTATTTAAATAAATAAAAAACGATATAAACCGGATTTCGACGTAGGAAATCGAATTTTTATTATTAAAAAGAGTTAATTAATTAACTATCCGAATAATAAATCAAATTTTCTATTAACGAAGTAATATTTTCCTATTATAAATAAGAAGGGTAACGCTTTCCTAATATAATTACTTTCTTCGTAGAAGATATTTAATTAATTCCCGTTAAATAAATTAAGGAAATTTTTAAATAACCTATTATTAAAATAAATATTAAAAAACCTATTAAGGGAAATTATATTTAAAGACGAAAAATACGAAGTAAAGGAGATTATAATTTTAAAAATAGACTGGAATAAATTATTTTACTAAATAAAATAAATTGGTTAAAATTTAAACTTAAAATAATATCCTACCAGCGATTTTAAAAATATAATAATTAAATTAAAAAAATACTATAAAAAATATCCGGAAGCGGCCGGGCTTCTTTGGAAATTATAGGATTAAATTATAACGGTAATATAAAATAAAAAAGTACTAAAGTATAAAGAGGATAATTTACTAATTTAGATAAATAATAAAAAATTAAAGAGGAAGAAATAATTACGTTTTCGAAAAATTCGAAGCGAATCTTTTTAAAGGGGGGGGTAATATAATGGTACGGTTTACCCGCTAATCACCTAATTGGTTATATAACGACTAAGGTCGTTAAATTATTCAAAGAACTAGGCGAACTACGGATTTATTATCGCAAATTACTTATTTATACTAACGAACGTCGCACTACTATTCACCTGCCTAACGCATTTACTATACGGAACGTAAGGCCTATATCTTTCCGCCTACGCTTCTATTTTTGTACGATTAGTTTTCCTTTTTTCTTTATTTTACGATTTTCTATTAATTAAGGATTATTGTTATTTTATTACAAGCCCTTCCTTTTTGCCGTGACACGGGGATATTATTAAATTTCTTATTAAAGGTATCGGGGCGTAAATTCTTCAATCTTAGGGTATATTAAATTTAAAAGTTGAAATGTAATAAGAATTATAATTAATATATATATTATTATATAAATTGCTTATTGGTTATAAAGGTCTTTAAATTTTTATAGTCCGTTAAGATGTTAAATGGTTATTATACTCCTTTAAATTCGGGTTGCTATTCTTCTAACGCTTTAATAATAATTAAAAATTCTTAATTATAAATATTATAATTATATTCTTAGGCTATATATTTTATTAAAAAGTACGCGATTGGGTATAAAATTCTATTATCGCTATATTATAAAAGCGTACCCCTTATTACCTAATTAAATATATTTATTTCGACTACGGTCTTTTTAATTTAATTTTAAATTTTTAATATAGGTCCGGTCGCAAAAGCTTTTTTTAATATATTAAAAGCGGATTAATAGCGGTCGGATTATAATTATAGTGCGTCTTTCTTTATTAATTCGTATAATAGGGATACTATCGTCGAAAATACTTTAATAAAACGCCGGTAGAAATTCGTAAAGCCGAAGAATTATTAGAATAATTTCTTAGATTAAAGGGGCGCCTAATCGAATACGGCTTTAACTTTATTTGGATCTATTTCGATACCGCTTAATATAATAATTAAACTAAAATATTTTATATATTTTATATAGAATTTAAATTTATCGATATTTATATTTAAACCGGCTTTAATTAAACGCTCAAAAATATTATTAACGTATCGTTTATAATCTTTTTCGTTATTAAAATATATAAAAATATTATTAAGATAAGCGGTTATATAAACGTTAAGAATATTATATAAAATATTATTAATATAATTCTATAAGGCGCTAAGGGCGCCCTAAAGGCTAAAAAGTATAATTAAGGATTCAAACAACCTAAACCTTATTATAAACGCGGTTAATTATTCGTAACCTTCTTTAATATAAACCCGGTTAAAGGTAATAATAATATCTAATTTAATAAAAATCTTAACGCGGCAAATAACGTTGAATATTTCTTTAATAAGCGGGAGCGGGTAGCGGGATTTAAAGGTAACGTTATTAATACCTCAGTAATTAATACAAACGCAAACTCCTCCTCCCGGCTTTTTAACCAAGAGTATAAGAGCGGAGGCTTTTAATTACGACGAGCAAATAATTTAAAACTTATATTTCTCGGCGAACTAATTAAACGTAATTGCTAAGAGCTCCTTAAAATTAATTAGGTCGAAGGGTCCTTTAAGGATATAATAAAAGCGGACCGGCGTTCAATAATCGGGGAAAGAAGTACGTACTCTTCCGGTTAGGTAATACGGCGCGGGGATTATACATAATAAGGGAGGGGGGTAGTAACGTATTATAACTATTAATATAAGAATTTAACCGTTAATAACCTTACCGCTAGGGACTACGCTTATTTTATTAGCGACCTTCTATATAAATTTATTAAAACGTTAACGAACGGCGTATTTAACGATCGCGGAAATAGAAATCCGGCGAACGGCTTCCAACAGTAAAGTAAGGGTATTAAATTCTCCTTTATTAAGGACGTTTAAAACGGAAGGTTTTTAATATATTAATTACGTCCTAAAGGAATTCTTAAGAATAATAACGGAAGGTATATTATTAAGAATAGTAATTAAGGGTATATCGACGTTATATTTATATAATAATAATATATAATATAAATAGTAGGGTATTTTTAAGGGAAAGTAATTACGTTATTCGTAGGCGGAGCCGAAAATAAAATAATTATTAGGCTAATCGATATTAGGGGCGTAATAAATTAGCTACGGGTATTTAAAAATAATAGGGTTATTTTTTATAAAGTCGTAAATAAAAAGATCGATAAATTTATAATATACGCTAGTATTTATAATTAAACGATTAAAATACGTAATATTCCCTTTCATTTAATTATTAACGAGGTATAGGAATTTGGGGAATTGGAATTTAAAAGTTAGGAAATTATTATATAAAACGAAATAATAATTAATAAACCCTAAAATAGTATAATTACTATTAATAAATATAGTATAATATATTTTATACGGTTTATAAAATAAATAAATAGAAAGATTTAATAAATTGGGGTATTTATAACGGTTATTTATAGAAGATTTATTAATTTTAATAATTTTAAATTTAATTATAAAGATTTTCCTTAATTATCCTCTTCTTTATTTATATTTAATAAATATTAACTTCCAATTGCAATTTAAACGGGAAGCTATATATTTCCCTAATTATTAATAAAACCGTTTTTATTATTTATAACCGGGCTTACGAAATTATAAGGGTATATAGGGGTAGGGTAATAAATAGGCTACTATTATAATATAAAGTAATTAAGAATTAGGGTATTAAGAGCGGGAATATTTATAATATTAATATTATAATAATTATATTAACTATATCCGTATTAGCCTTAAGCGGGGCGTTATTATTAATTACTATTATTATTATTATTTTTCTCCTTCTCTTTTTTATTCTTCTTCTCTTTTTTCTCCTTCTTTTTTTCTTTACGTAATTTACGCTCGGGTACCTCCTTTTTAAATTAAATATAATTTTTATATTCGACGGAGAAATAACCCTTATAATTATAACGGGTATAAGTACCGGTCTTTATATAGTATTAAAATATATTATTATTAATTATACAAAAGATTTAAATATCGGAAGCGAATATAGAATCGAAATTTATAACGGTATTACCCTCGTTAATAATAAATTTAAGAATAAAACCGCTCGTATTATTAAAAGTAGAATTAAAACTAGTAGCGGGGTTATTAATATTAGACTTATAATAGGGGTTAATAATTTTATTATATTAATCCTTCTATTCGAATTATTTAGCGAAATCGCGGGTTATTTCAAATTATTCGTCGAATTTATTATTTTTAAACTAAGGGCGCTATAGAACGATAGCGTTACGGAAGCATTCGGTTAAATATTAATAAAAGTGATAAATTTTTATATTATTATTAAATTAATAACGTTCGATAATAGTAACGAATTTATCCTCGAAATTAAACTATTTTATTTTACTTATCTTTAAATTTTCGAATTTATAATAAATTTAAATTATAATATTAATATTATTATATTTATTAATTATTTATTTAAATAAATCGAAGGTAATAAACTATTTAATTAATTTATTAAATAAAATCTTAATAAATTCGGGCTCGATTACTTCTTAAAATTTATTACGAAGGGAGTAAGAAATTAAAGAAAATTTAATATCCTCGGTTTTAAAGGCGGAAAATTTATTTTTAAAAGCGAATAGGATATTAACGCGCTATTAATAAAATTTAACAATTTTTTTTAAAAATTTTATTAATATTATTAAAAATAGGGGAAACGATAATACGCAATACCGACCTATAGCCGTTACCGCTATTACTTCTAATTAAATTATTAGTAATTATATTATTAAATTTAGATTTAGAATTATTAGAATTAGAATTATTATTATTATTATTATTAAATAGGGGTATAAACACGGGGTCGGTAAGTTTAAATAAATATTAATAAAAGTTATTAATTATTTTCTAATATTTAATTATTTTGCGTTTAATTATATTCTAAAAGTTAATTTTGAAATTAGAATAATATTTCTAAGCGTTAAATAAATTTTATAAAAGGGTAATTAAACGAATTTAAAAATTATTAACGATATCATTATATTAAGAGGCGGTATTAGCGAAGGCCTATTTATAAGCGTTATATTAAACTTATTACTTAATAGCGGCGTTTAAAAATTAAAAAATATAATTAGTTTTAAAAATTATAAAGTTAGTATTAAAAATCGTATTAATTTAATCCTTATTTTAAATTAGGATACGGAATTAATCGAAATCTTAATATAATTAGTTATTTTCGTCCTCGGACTACTAAAAGTCTTCTTTAATATTTTAAAATTCGGTAATAATAGAAATAACGTTAAATTATATAAAGCGGGTAAATGTATAAGCGGCGGCCGGGAACGTAGGGTAATTATATAAATTAAAAATTTAAATAATAAAAACCAGGATAATAATAAAATTATTATTAAATATATAAATAACGTTAATAAATTAGTCCTAAAATTCGATATTACAAAGGTTAACGTTTTTAATTTCAGTAAATATAATAGCCGCGATGAAAATATTAATAATTATAGCGGGGATTAAATCGGATATTAATTATTTAAATCAATATATTTTAATAAATATAAAAGAAAAGAGAATACGAACGACCGTAACAATAATACTCGTTTTAATAATTATTTAATTCGAATTAACTACGGGGCTATTATTAGAGCGTTAGCCGTTGGGAAAACGAATTTTAATACTAATTAATATAATTAACGATTAATCTTCCTCAAAAGTTACGCGCGTAGCGTTAAAGAAGGTATAATAAATTATTAAGGGATAGCGTTAATATTATTAAATATATAATAAAATATATATTATTATACGAAGGAAGGGAAGGGAGAAATGTACGCAGAAGATTAAATATATGGGCGCGAACTTATACCCTAGTCTGTGCGCACTTACGTAATACTATACATAATTATGGGTGATTAAATCTAAATTATATCGAGCTATAGTATACGTATTATAGTTGGGAATAGTCGCTGGGGATTTGGGCACCTATATAAGTGGTTAGTGCGTATACCGGGTATAGCATAGGTATAATCCTGTGATATATATATTTTTATTCTATTTTATTATTGTAACGTTATTTTTAGGTACGTCGGTATTTTTACATTTTTTATTATTTTTATTAATAAATTTATTAAATATTAATAAGGATTCGGGAAATTAAATCGTTAAGTAAAGCTTCGCTTTAATTATTAATTTTAGCTTAATTAGTTTAAATTTTTAGCCGTCGAGTAATTCGATATTATAGAAGAATATATATAGTAGCCAGGTTACTTTAAGGTATATTTTTTTCTATCTTTCTTATATATTCGTTATTTTTACGTCCCCGAATTCAACCTCCGATATATTCGGGAATTTTATAAATAATCCGACGATTTAATAAATTTACGGCCCGTTTTCAATAAAGACGGGGGGGTCGTTTTCACTACGTATTTTATTTTATTTATATTATACGAATAGGGAAACCCGGAATAAGCGATTAAAAGTTTTAACGTTCGGTTATTTTAATTTATTAAGATTTTTAAATTTTTTAAGATCTTTAAATTCTTCGGGGGCTAATAAAATTTTAACTACTATAATCTTTTTAAGCGTTATAACTTTCTTAAACGCTATAACCTTTTTAGGCGGTATATTATATTTATATAATAATTAAACGGAAATCGAATTAATTTATATTAATCCGTATTTAAATTATTATATCGATAACGAGTAGGATAATTTATTATATAAATTAGTAAATTAAAATAATAAATAATTATTCGGAAATAATAATCGTATAGTAATAAGGAATATAATATTAATAATATAAAGTAACGTTGGATGTAAATTTATTATAAATTTATTATAAATTTATTGTAAATTTATTGTAAGCTTATTGTAAATTTATTATAGGTTTATTATATTACGCTAAATAATATTAAATCTTTAGGTAAAATAGAAAGAGGGAAAAAAGAACGGAAAAAAAAGTAAACTTTCGAATAATTTTCGATTCGATTAGTTTGGATAAGCGGTAATATTAATATTATTAAAGAGGGTAAATAAAGTAATGTTAAGGTTAAGTGGAAAAGGTTAGAGAATTAAAATTGGATATAAATAATAATTATAAATTTAGGGTAGAATAAGGTTAAAGGAAATTCCGTTTAATTAGACTTCGATATTCCCTTTAGCGGGGTTATTTTATTATAGGGTATATATTTATTTAATTTATAGGGTAATTCCTATTTATAGCCTTAAAATATTTATCCTATTTATTAAATTACTAGTATAGGATATAATTGTAATTGGCTTTTATTTTAAGTATAATTCTATTATAACGGGTGCCGCGGCGCCCTTATAAGTAGCCTTAAACTCTTTCGGTATTTAATTTAGCGCTTATATATAATACTACATTATTTTTTAATTATAATAGAAATAAAGATTTCGATTTTTTATAACGTATAAAATATAATTATTTAAGGCTATATTATTAATTTAAATTATTATATATATTCGTATTTATAATTATTAATTTCTATAAATTAATATATTATAGCCTATTATATCTATTTCCTCATTATTAAATATTCGTATTAAAATTTTATAATTATAAATATATTAAATCCCCCTTAGTTAACGATCGATAAATATATACTCCCTTATAAAATTTATAGTTATTAAAAAACTTTAAATAATATTCAATAAAATAGAGGAAAAAAGAGATATTGGATTTAATTAGGTATTAAATAATACGGGTAATAATATTCGTAATATTAATAAAACGAATAGCGGTATTTATAATATTAATAGGACGAATAATAGTATTCGTAATATTAGTATTTTTATTATTAGAATTCCTAAGGATATAAATATCCGGATCTTTATCGATATATATTTAGGGCTTAGGGGGCTTCTTAGTATAAGTGCGCGCTACCTTATATATTCGAACAATATTAAATATATTAAGCTTTATAATTTAAAAGTTAATTTATAGAATTATAACTTTTTATTTATTAATTAATTAATTTTTAGAAGGGGTGTTTTTATCGCTTACGGGCCGATTAAAATTTAAATTTATTTAATCGAAATGTTTTTTAATATATTACGCTAAATTAACGAAAAATATCAAATTTAATATTTAATTAATATATTAATTTTTTATAATTATAGTAAAATATTTATTACAATATTATTTATAGATTTTTTGCGAACTACTTATAATATCGAGATATTTATTATAAAAGTCGAAGGTTTCGACGAATAGTTTATAATTATATTCCGTTTTAATTTCCTTTTAAATTAATTTAATATCCGGAATAAATTAGATTACGCAATTACGTTATATTAAATTTTTAACGAATTTTTAATTTTATTAAATTAAATTTTTATAATTAAAATAAAAATAAGTATTTATAATTATTTTTTTAATAGTATAATAGCGTTAACCTTTTATATTATTAATAATAATTATATAAATATTTTTTAAAGAGTATTTTTTATAACCCCTTTACGTCCTTATAATTGAATTCTATTAATTTATTAACGACGTCCTTTTTAAATATTTAGAGGAAAGTAACCCGGGTTTAGAATTTGGTCTTTTTTATTCGAATTTTTATAGCTTTATTTATATCCGTAAGGAATTAATGATTATATTTCTTCTTTTTATTAGAGGAGTCGATATTAATATTAATATTCGGCGTATTAGGGATAATAATTAAGGTTTTTTATAAAAATAAAAATTAAGCGTAAATCGAATACGATATTTTTATAGAATTTTTATTTATAATTATTATAGAATCTCCTTAGTAATAAAATTATTATTTAGAATATTTACTATTATTTCGCTATATTTATTCGTAAGGATTATACGGTTATTAAACGTATTATTATTCCTATTTTCATTATTTTCGTTCTTATTACTTTTATTTTCGTTATTATTATTCCCGTTATTATTATTTTCGTTATTATTATTTATATTATTAATTAATTAAATTTAGGGGATTATAGCTTCGGTTACCGATATTTTAATTAAGGTTATATTAGGAAACGTCGGTCGGCTATATTATATTTATAAATATAATATAATAATATTATTAATATTCTCCGATTCGATATATTAATTCGCGAAATAATAAAAATTAGTAAATGAGAAGTATAATAGAAAATATAAAGGTAAGAAATTTATTTAATAGAGGGTAAACGAAGTTTTATTTATAAATAATTTTAGGAATTTTTATTTTACGAAGAGTAGAAAGCGTAATGTATATAGGCCTTTAGTATATATTAACGGAAAAGGGGAGAGAAGGTAGAGGAAAGGTTTTTATTATTATAGAAGGAGGGAAATTGAAATTTTAGGAAGGGGGGCGAAGAGTAAAAAGCGGAAGGGTATAACGAACCGGTAGGGGATATAAATTTTATAAGGTAAAATTAAGTAGGTCGGGCGGGTATACGGAATATTTATAAGTTTTACCGTCCGTTAAAAAATTCGTTATTTAATGAAATTTTCTTTAACGTTATTATATATTATAAATAAATAAATTTCATATAATTAGAATAATTTAGAATATATTAACCTTATTTACGCGATTTTAATTACGTTATATATATAATACGCGTTTTTAATTTTGTTCGTAAAAACGATATTAAAAATCGCTAATTTTATAATTAATAAATATAATATATATTTATATATAATTTCGATTTTTATTTAATATATTTAAATGAATTATACTTCAAAATTATTAATTTTATATTTAAATAATATAGGGTAATATCCGTTTTAGCGTTTAATCGTTTTAAATATTTAAATATAAAAATATAGACCCTATAGATTTTTTTCGAGAGGAGAAGTGTAAATAAATAAAATAGTTTTCATCGATATTAAAACTTACTTTATAATTACAAAATTTAATAATATTGTAATTACAAAATTTAGGGGATCCTATTAATATTATTACTATTAATTAACGTATTAGCGAATAATTCGACGAGGATATTTTTAAAGGAAATAAAATCGATTATTTATTAAATATCCTAATCGATATAATAATACTACTAATTAATTTAATTTTTAGAATTAAGGAAAATATTATTAAAGAGGCCGGGGATTAAAATATATTCACGATAGAAAAACGAATTATATACGAATTAGAGGATACGATATAAAGTAATTAATTATTAGGAGATAAAAATGTAGAAGAGGAATAAAAAATATAAAAAGTCTTTAACCCTTTAATTAACCGATTTTAAATAAAATACGCTATAAGGGAGGATATAATCGATGCCGGCTTTAATAATTTATTCGATTTCGACGAATTATAAATAATAAATTTAATTATTACGGTTAGATTAAATAGAAGCCTTTAAGGATTAATAGAACCTTACGGTAGTATTTTTAAATATTATTCTACCTTTACCCCTAAATTTGTCCCAACTTTAAAGCATCTAATCGAAAACCTTATTATTCTAATAAATTATTAAATATCCAAATTTAATCTTTCGTTATTCAAATTTTCGTTATCCCTCTAAATTAAAAAGTATAATATATCCCGTATAATTTATATTAATTTACGCAACGTATTTTTAATCCCGTAATATAAAAGTAAATTCGAAATGTTATTTCTATAAAAGGAAACGATTTTAGAACGATTTAATTATATTATCCTTTTTAATATAATTTAAAAAGGTATAATAAAATTAGATTTAATTATTCTCTTAAATAGAATTAAATTTATAAAGCCGGTTTATATTTTTAATTTCGAGAATATAATTAAAATATTATTTAATTCGAATAAATTATTTGAAAAGGTTTATTAGAGAATAATATAAATAATAAATAATCTTATTTTAGAACTATAATAAGTAAAATAATAGGGTGAGAGTTTATATATTATAAGCGGTAAATTCTTCTTTTATATTCTTAATTCCAATTTTTAATCTAATATTTTAATAATTTTCTTAGAAAATATAATAGAAAGCTCTTTAAAATTATTTATATTAATATAGAATTCTTTACTACGATTAAAGTTAATATTTCTATCCAATTTCGTTTATTATTAGTACCCTTATATAGGAGGGTTAAATCCGGCGTTGGGTACGTTATTATATTTATATAATAGCGGCGAATTATAAGATTTTTATTTCGGAAGGGTTAAATATTATAAATTAAATACTCGGTATATATATCCGGGAATAGGTTTATAAATATTAATCATTTTAATCTAATTACTCTTTATAAGAACCGCGCTATTAATTAAAATAATACCGGTATTTATTTTATAAATAATTAATATAATTAATAGCCTAATAATAACCGAATTAATATTAATAAAAGGATATAATATATTTATTTTCCCGTTAAATATTAAAGTTATAATATTAGAAGTTAATATAAATTATTTATTTAATTTAAAAAAGATCGAAGAGCCTTCGAAAAATTTATCGTCGTTATTATTTACTATCCGGTATTTATTTAATTAGAAAGTTAAAAATTACCGATTTATTCGATTATCTTTACTTTTACAAAGCGAATTAGAATTTAAATAATAAGGACGTTAATACTTCGAAAATAATTTCGTAGGAGAAGATCGGATTTCTTTACCTTAAAATATATTTATCGATATTTTCGGCTTATATATTAATAATTATATATTAATTATAGGAATTTATATTATTATTCTATTCTTCGAGGAATAGTTTTATAACCGAAAAGAGGGTATTTTTTTATTATATTAAGATTATATAGCACTAACCTTAATAACGTAATTTAATTACTGATTTATTTTATAAAATTTAATTCGGGAACCTAAATTACTATTAACGGCCAATAATTATTCGTATATAATTTTATAATATATTTCGTCGGCGATATATTCGGGTAATAGAAATTAACGGGATATAAATTTTATTAAACTAATTAATTATACCGGTTTTATTTTATTATAAATAAATATTACAATACCGATCTAATAGAGGCTTGGAGAAGACGTATTATTATACGAAGGGGAAAAAATCGAGAGAAAGCAGCGAAAACTCTACTCCCGGACTATATATATAAATAAAATAAAAATATAATTGTAAGCACAATTGTACTCCGTTAGTAATTCGGTACTAAGACGCCTAAGGAGCGCTACCGATAATTTAGTACTATAATAGTACCCCCGGCTCCAAAACGTAATTGACCTTAATTATTAATAAAATTAGTATACCGATACCCCTATAGGCTAATTAGTAAACCGCGGGCGTAATAGTAACGGGTAGCCCGTATTATTACGCGCGTTGAAATAGGTATAATAAATTTAGTAATTATTTACCGCGGCGGTTATAAATAGTATTATTTTAGGCCGAATTTAAATAATTAAAATAATATATAGGTTTACGGTTCCTCCCTTCTTACCTTAATTAAATTTTTAAACCTTTAAATTCTCTTTCTCTCCTTCCTTTTTTTTCTATAACCTTTATTAACGCAATTTTAACGCTCTTTAAATTCTTTACGTAATAAATATTCTTTTTTCGCTTATAATAAAATAATTTTTTTAAAAACTTTATGCGTTTCCTTAGCGTTATTATACTTCCTCGTTATTACCTTCGTAAAAATTTTAACGCGATTCCCGTTAAAAATATAAATTATATAATTTATTTAAAATTTATTATTAAGAATATTATTTTAAATAATAATATTTTTATAACGTTTTAATACTTCTACCCTTTAAATAAAAAGAAGAAATATTACGAATATATTAATCGTAAAAAAAATTACAACGAAGTGAATTTAATTTTTTTTTTTTTTTTTAATTAGTATTTTATTAACGAAATAAGCCCGTTATTTTAATAATTAGCGATAAAGCCGATATCGCTACCCTAATTCGCTAATTAATTAAATTTTAAGAACGTAACGTTAATAGAATTTTCGTTTAAGAGGAGGCGTTATATATACGTATTATAATTATTATTAGAAATCTTTTAATATATTTTAATACCGTTAAAGCGGTTATTAAAACCGAATTTAGGCTTTTAAACCTTAAGAAAGCTATTAAAAATATTGTAAATATATTATCGAAGGGTAAGCGAATATATAGTATAATATTAATTATTTTATAGTACGCCGCTATTAAAAAAATCGCTAATAAACGTATTTAAGCTTTAATATAGTCGGCTCTTAAACGTCCCGCTATAAATATTCTCGTATAAAAATATTAATATTAAAAGGAAATTTAATTAATATATTTTATTTATAGCGACCCCGGCTAATCGATTTAATTTTTTATTAAAAAACGCTTTTATAATATAATCGAAGCGGAGGTAATTTATATAATTAGCGCTACCGAAAATACTAATCCCGAACGTTAAGAGGAGGAAATTATATAAATTATAAATAATTTCCTTATATAAATTTTCATTTAAGTAATTAATAAAATATTAAAGCTTCGTTTTAGAAATAATAAATTTTAATAGAGGATAATTAGTAAAAATATAATATTTTAATAAAAAAACGATAATAAAAATATAATTTTATTACTATATTTCGTTGTAAGGAGATATTAGAAAAAATAAAGTTTAAAGTTTGAATAATAAAATTATATAATTTATAAATTAAAATTATAGGAAAAAATTATAGAAGCGTATTATAATATATACGTAGGAGATTGTAGGGATGTATTATAATTTATACGTAGGAGACCGAGGGGGCGTATTATAATTTATATATAAGAAATAGGTTAAATTCGGGCGAGCTATTAATTACGTTATATTCCTTTAGGGTTTCGCTTAATTTTCGTTAGCATTAAGTTCGAAATCTTATTAAATTTAAGGCTTAATTTATACGGGTATTTAATATAGAAATTTTAAATATTATTTATATTAATTTAGAAATCCTTTGTAGGGCGTTAGTCCGGCGGGTAAAATCGGGGCTATTTAATCCTATAGAATAATTTACCTTTTAAAGATTATATAAAATTAAAAATATATTCGAAATATTATTTTTCTTTATTAAATATCGCTTTAAAAACGATAACGCCTTTTATTTATTAATTGAAAGTTTTATTAAAAGCTTTTTAATTGGGTAAACCTTTTTAATAAGGCCGGACGAAGGAGGTATAGAAATTAGGGAAGATTTTATATACTATATTTATAGTAAAAATAATTACCTAGCGGTATATTTTCTTAATAATAAATAAATTTATTTATTTATCGGTTAATTTAGGGGATAAGCGGCCTTAATTTTAATATTTAATATTAATTTAAATTTCATCCCCAATTATATACTTTAAAATATCCGATTTATAAACGTTAATATAACGCCTTTATTTCTTTTAAACCTCCTTTATAAATAGGTGGGCCTTAACGGTAATATAATCTATATATTATTTAATTACCTAAACGTTAAATAATTTTTAATATTATACCGGTAATATAAAGGCGTCGCAACGTTAAAGGGGTTCGGTACTTATTTTCGGGTATTAATTATAATTAATAAAAAACGGAGAAAGGTTTATAATTTTTAAAACGTAATTATTCGCTATAAATTTAATAAAAGGTAATTAAATAAATTAATTATTTTAATAATAAGAATAGAAAGCGTATAAATATTATTCGATATAAGCGTTTATAATCTTTATTTAACCGTTAATTTTTAAATAAGCGGATAAAAAGAGTTTTTATTAAACGCCGAAGAGTCGATAAAATTCCCGCTAAAAGGTAGCGACGAATTAAGAACCGTAATTAGAAATAATAAAATTAGGGGTATTGTATAAGTGGTAAATTTCGCGGAGGAAGGTATTAGCGATTCCTTTAATAATTAAATTATAAACGGGGATATAATATTATATTTTCGTTAAACGGTCGATAATTATTATAATATAAATATATATCCTCCCGCCGTTTTTAATTTCGGGAAAGGGGCCGATAAAATTTATTAAAAAATTGGATTATTAATAAAATAAAACCGGTATAAATTCGAATAAGTTTAGGGGTATAAATTTAAAATTCTTAACTTAAGCGTAGAAATAATAATTTTAAATAAAGGTAATTACGTCTTTAAATAAATTAAATTAAATATAAATCCGTTAAATAAAATTATAAATTTTAAAGCGGTCCGGGTAGTTATTAAACGTTAAACCGTAAGTATATTAAAGAATTTAAAAGCGAATTTTATTATAAAGGGGGATAAAGACCCGTTTATTAATTAAAATCCAATTATAAAGGACTTTATAATCTATTATAATAGCCCTTACGAATTTTTTAACGCGTTTAGGGAATTTTTTGCAATTAAAATCTTAAAGGTAAATAATAATTATAAGGGAATTGGGTAAAGCGAAGTAAATAACGTTAATATAATTATTAATTAGCAATTTAATATTAAAGATTAAAAGCCCTATAAATTATTCGTCGTCGTTACTATTATTGTTATTAGGGTTTAATTCTTTAATTTAATTCTTTTTCGGTAATAAAGTATATATATAATTCGTTATTTAATTATTATTGAAATTACGCTTATTTATTAAAATACTTCTAAGTAATTAAAAGAGGGCGTTAGGGATGGTTACGTAAGCGCCCGGGCGGTATATAATTTTAAAGTAAAAATCGTTAAAGAATTCGGACTACTAAATTTGCCGTTAATTAAAGAATTTTATCGTTATAAAATATTAAAAGCTTTTATAATTAATAATAATTTTAATAACGTCCTTAATTCTTTAAAATTTAAGGCGCTATTCTTCGAAAGCTTTAACGATAACGAGGAGTTTTTTATTATAAATTTCGTAATTATATTCGGCCGGGGAATATTTAGACGAAAAGAAGGCAATAAAGTAGCATTTCCCTTCCTTATTAATTTAAAAGAGGATATTATTAAACGTTTAATTCGAAGCGTCGATTTTAATAATAATTTAACGTTTAAAGTAATAATATATAAAAATAAGGGCTAAAGTAAAAGCGTTCTTTAAATGATTAAATATTATAACCGCAACTTTAAGTATAGGGCTAATTTATTTATTATAAAATATAAGGGTTATAAAGGGTTAAGTAATTTTAAAGAAGCCTTTAATAAATTTGTAGTAAAAGTTCGCGAAATTAATAAAATATTAAAAATCCTTTAAAATTTTTAAAACGCCTTAGCCGATAATAGCGTTAATTTTTTCGGAATTTATATATAAACCGTCGTAAGAAATAATAAACTTTAAGTATTTTATTTTATATTTATAGAATTCGTATTTCCGAATATCGATAATTAAATTTACTTTTATAAACCTCTTTATAATATTTTCGAAATAATGTTTATATTCCGTTTTAATTTTACTATAAATAAATACGTTATTAAAATAAATTATAATATATTTATTTAGGATATTAAATAGGACGTAATTAATATAATATTAAAATAACGCCGGTGCGCCTATTATATTAAAATTCGTGATAAAGTATTCGAAGAAATTAAATTTAATAATAAATATAGTCTTCTATTCGTTATTTTCGGCGATATATAAATAATTAAAAATTATAATAATATTAAATTTATTAAATTACTTCGTTTTATAAAGGGAATTAATTATTTCGCGGATAAAAGGAATAGAATATTTATTTTTTATTATAATATTATTTAATTTGCGGTAATTAATATAAATTTATATACTACCTTTTAATTTTCAGGCTAAAAATATAGGGGTAATTATAAAGGACGAATTTAAACGGATAAAATTAAAAATTAAATAATTATTTAAATATTTATATATAACGCAGAATTTTTTTTAAAATATAGGGCGTAAATAGTAATATAAGGGGGTTTAACCGGGAATAAAATCGATTTTATAATCGAAAAGGCGGTAAAACGGTATCGTTTTTACAATTTCGGGGTCGAAGGCTTTTTAAAGGTAATAAAAGTATTCTAATAAAGCCTTAATAATCTCTATATAAATAAATATTAATTTTCTATTAATATATTTTTAAATATCCTTTACCGAAATGGCTTAGAATTATAATTACTCTACTATTTAATCCCGGTAATTAATTAAAAATTGGTAAAGGGGGATAAATATAAATTAATTAACGAAGACTATATAAAGTATAATATCGTCGAAATCGTTGAAAGTTTAATTAAAATCTTTAGAATCGGGGTTGGGGAGCGGGACTATAATTATTAGCGAATTACCGTTAATATTTAAAAAAAATGTTATAATTTTAGTAAAGTAATAAAATTAATCGGGAATATATTTAAAAAATTTTACGCCGGGTTCTTCGTATATTAAAATAAAATTAGAAATAAATAGTAAGCGGATAATTACGTTTTATAATTAATTATAATTATTCGGATAGGAATAAGTTTTTAAAATATAGTAGAAGGAAGTAAAATAATAACGAAATTTTTATAATTTAATAAAGGGTCGGGTTAGGTTTTAAAATATAAATTTAATTTTTAATAATACCCGAAGGGTTATAACCGGTAAGGGAAGGTCTAATACGTCTTTAATAGAAAGCGAAGGAAATAAAGGTATTTCTTTAATAATAAAATTAGGGAAATTTATAATACTTTATAACTAATTTATAATAGGGTTATACTTTTTTAATTAAAAGAAATTAAAAATAATATCGGGGTTATTAAAAAATTAAATAAAGAGAATAAAATAATTTATAAAAGAATTAATAAAATAAAATATAATATAAATATAAAAAATAAAACTATTTTCGTAATTATTAATTAAGCGGAAGGTGCGGAGGCGGTAAAAAAGTATTAGAAAGAGAATATATTATTATATAAAGGAAGAATTAATAAAGCCTATTAACGAATACCCGGAATCGATTATTATAGAATATAGCGTTTCGGGAGCGTTATTAGAGTAAATAAAATTTAAGAAAAAGAAATTAATATTTAATCCTATAAAATATAAATATAAATTTTTTAATTCCTCTATATTACGTTTCTAACGGCGATTTTTATTAAAAATTAGGCTTTTCCCGCTTTGGGCGTTAACGTCGAAATCGGAATGTTTTAAATAAGAATAAGGATTTAAACCTTATATTTCGCCTTAATTATATAAATTATAATATAATAACCGGCCCCGTTATAATATATATATAAACCTTCTACCTTATAGCGGATTTATTCCTCTATAGAAATAAAGCTATTAAATTTCCCTATAAAGGTAGAAATTTTATTAAAAATTATAAGGTCGCTAATAAATTAAACGGGGGTAAATAACGAAACGCCGGCGCAATAATTAACATTTAATAAATTAATAATAAATTCGTAGAAGAAATTTATTCAATTTTCGAAATTATTAAAAACTAAGTAATTAACGCTAATAATATTAATAAGGGCATTTTAAAAGCGTTTATTAATTTTCAATTTAAGAGTATTAATACGGTAATAAATATCGAATTCATAGGAATTAGCGAATTTAATAAACGTAAAAATAAAATCGGCGAAAGGAAAAATACTTTATTATAAATAATTTATTTCCTAAATTATTTTAATATAAATATCGAGGGTAATATAATATAAGTCGAATTATTTAAAAAAATTTTAAAAATCGGTAAAGTTTACGGGCTAAATAATAGAATTTTAAGAAAAAACTACAATTATATCGACCTTAAAGCGAATATATATAAAAACGTTATTAAAAAGGCGTTAAGAAATATAAAAGATTTAATCGGTAAATATTAAATAAACAACGTAATTAATAGCGAATTTAATATTAATAAAGGATTTTTAATTAATATATTCTTCCTATCGTTTTATAAAGGAATATTTAACGCCGGTAAAAATAGGGGGTTCGGTACTATAAATATAATTAAATAGGGAAGGGGATAAAAAAAGAAGAGCGATAAATAGGGGTTAAAAATTAATTTAATCGGCGATATATTAGCGAATTTAAAACGTAATTTCGGTAATATATTAGTTAACTTTAAATTAAGTAACGTTAATTCGCTAATCGGTTATATCGGTCCGAATAATTTAAAGGCGGATAGTAATTTCGAATTCGGAAACGCGGAAAAAAGTTTAATTAATTTACTTCTATACTTTAATAATTTTTTAAACGAACTCGGGAATACGGCTACGAAATTAGGTTTTAAAACGGGTAATAATATTAAAATTTTTTATAATTTAAATTTAAGCGTTATAAACGCGGTTTTAAATATAATTAAATTAAACTTTAATAACGTCAAAATAAATACGGAATTAAAAAAAGAATTCGGAATCCGCTCTTATAACGTTTATAAAATAAAAAAAGTCGTCCTTTAAATTGTAAATAATAGTATTAATATAAAATTAATTATAGGAAGGAAAAAAATTAATAGCGAAAATTTATTATTCGCTATCGGAATTAGGGTTTAAGGTATTTATACCGGACGTTTCGGGGTTATTTAAATTTATAATTAAAATTAAATTTAAATTTAAGCGGGCGTAAAGGCGGAGAAAAGTTAATAATATTCGGTCGTAAAATTAGTAAAAGGTCGGTAATATTCGGTCGAAATAATAATTAATAAAAAGGATAAAAGATTTTATAGAAAGGGGTTCGATAAAATTTAATTAGAAAAAATCGGTACCGTTTTTATAAATTAATTAAAGCGAAACGTTTAATAAACGCCGGGCTATTAATTGTAGAAAGGTATAATAAATTATTATAATACCGATTTAATAAAAGTTTGGAGAAGATGTATTATTATACGAAGGGGAGAAGATCGAGAGAGAATAGCGAAAACTCTATTCCTAGATTATATATATAAATAAAGTAGAAATATAATTGTAAGTACGACTATACTCCGCTAGTAGTTCGGTATTAAGACGCTTGGGGAGCGCTGCCGATAATTTAGTGCCGTAATAATAAAATTAAATCCGACTTAAATTATAATATTCTCCGCTATAGTAAATTCTATTATTAATATTTTAATAATATTATATATATTAAATAATTTAAAACTTTAAGAGATAAGAACGTAGTACGTATAAAATACAATATTTATAAAGAGGAGCGTTTAATTTATATATTTAGAAATATTTTTTTAGCGTTAAATTATATAAAAATATAATTTTATAATATAATATATTCGGAATTCGTTAATTTAATATATATTTTGACCGATTACGTATTCGAAGACGAAGGGTTTCTATATAAACGGTTTCGGAAGGAAGTTTCTTTTATACTTTAAAAGATAAATTTCTTTTAAATTAAATAAAGATATAAAACATTAAAATTTATTACAATTCTTTCCGAATAAAAGAATATAGCCGATTAATTATTATTTTACTTATATTTTTATTAGGTTGGTTTAAAACGGAATATATATTACTACGCTTTTAAAATTTTTTTATAAATGAAAGTCCTCGATTTTTCGATATTTCCAATTTAAATTATTAAATTTTATAACCGGAAAATTATATATATAGAAAATAAATAATTTTAATATTTTAAAGGTTTATATAATCGGTTTTATTTATATTTACGTAAAATAAAGTACTAACGCCGGAATAATTTAATTATATTATTATAAATAAGAGGAAAGCTTTTTAATATATATATTATATTTTAAATAATAGAAAGAAAAATATTAATAATATTAATAGGATGAACCGGTCCGCTTTTTATACGAGTTAATTTATTTTTAGTAAAAGTATTACTACGACGAGAAGTAGAAGAGGTAGAACGTCGAGGCGAAGAAGGGGTAAAAAAATAAAGAGCGGAGGGATAAATAGTATATTTACTTTTACGCTAATAAAAACGGTAATAGAAAATAAAACGGTTATATTAAATTTTATTAGAATTTTAATTAATTCGGTTAGTATTTTTATTATATAGGTTATAAAATGTATATAAAAAATACCGAATAAAAAGGGCAACGAGATATTTAATTAATAAGGTTTATTTAATATTTATATAGGGTTATATATAATAGAAATTCGAAATGAGTACGGCTTCCTTCGTTTAATATTTATATTTTAAGGAGAAAATGAATATAAGTAAGTAAATTCCGAAATAGAAGTAATTAGTAAAATAATATTAGTATTATATTAGAAGTAGAATTTTTTTTAATATTCGATTAATTAAGGAATTTACGCGAGATATTTTCGTTATTAATTATTAGAATGTTATTTCTACGCTAATTGGACGTATTAATAAACGATAATTTATATTATTTATTTTCGCCGGCTATATTAAATATAATTATTCTATTATTTATAAAACGTTTTTTTAATTTAAAATATTATACCCGGGGATAACGGCGTTATATAATTTATATTAAGTAGCGAAGGATTTTATTTAATAAAAGAAGTTTCGAATTTTAAAATCCGTTTAAATCCCGATTATTATAACCCCTTTATATGTTACGGCTTATTATTTAAATAGGTATATAAATAGACGGATCCGTTATTATATATAACGAATCTTTATATTGAAATTGAAGATAAATATTTTGACTTTATAATAAAATTGAAAAAAGTATTCAAAATTAATTACGGCCGGTCTTATATTTTTTAAGGAACGAAAAAGTTCTAATAGGTAAAAAAAAATTTATTTATATTTAAACGACGTTTAATAGGGCGAATATTTAAGGTTGGAAATTTTATCCGGATATTAAATAAGGATTACGTTAAAATTTTAATATCTTTTATTTATTTCGATAATATATTTACTTATAAATAAACGGGGTAAATATATATATTTACTATAATTATTATCGTTAAGCTTCGGACCGAATTTCTTATATACGAATTTATTTTCGAGTATTCGATTTACGAATTTATTATAATTAAATAGATTATTAGACTACTTAGTATCCTATTAGATTAAATATAGATAATAACCCGCCCCAATAGGGATTTTACTTATATTAATTATAATATATATTTTATATAATTATTAAAAAAAAAATATATTTTATTATATAATTAATTTAATAGGTTTTAATTTAACCGAGTTAAATATATATAAAAGGTTTTAATTATTATTTTTAAATATAAAATTGAGCCCGAATTTTTATAATTATACCGATTATTTATTATTATTAAAGGCCGAATAGGAAAGGTATTATACTTTTCCATTAAATTATTTTAATATATTAATATATTTACCAACGTTATTATAAAGAATAAATTAAATAGAAAGAACTTTATTAATTATAGAAGCGATATATATTATATTAATTAATATACAAGGGAAGGGGCCTTTAAAATTTTATTAAATATATAACGGCCGGGGTATTAAAATACCTCTAACGTCCTATTATTTGCAATTTAAATAATAAAACGAATATAAACTCCTACGCTATCTTTATATAAAACTTTAATTATCGCCAATTTTCTACTTTTATTTTCGTTATTTAATACCTTTAATTTTAAATATACCGCTAAGCTTTACTTTATATATTTATTATTTAAATTATTTTCATCTTTATTTCTTATTAAAGTTATTTATACGAGAATTTCCTAGGATTACCCGTTAATAAAAATATAGAAGTATTATACGCCCGGTTTTAAATTCCAACTTCCAATTCCGATTTCTATATATTAATTATAATTAACTCTCTGTAGTAATATCCTACGGCGTTACTAACTTACTACTAATATATTTATATTATTTTAGAATATATTACTTTAATTAACGTTTTTATATTTTAATTTACTCTTAAATACTCCCGTTAACTAAAATTAATATAAGCTATTAGATTTTATACAAGGAAATTAATTATTTTTACGAATTTGATCTTAGCCGTTAATAATATACTTTAATTATAAATAGGATTATAGAATTTCATTTCCGAATTATTTAATACCGCGAGCCGTTTATTATTTTTAACCGATATATAATTATAAAAAATCGCTAATTTTAATATACTTTTAAACCCTTTTTCTAAAAGTTTAATAATAAGTAAATCGATTAATTTTCTCCGGTGAATATCGTTACTTAATATCTAATTTTAAAACCCCCGAACTAATAGCCTTAAATTTAATAATAATTGTAAAATATTTTTAATATAATTATTAAGATTAGTATATCTTCGATTTTATAACCTCCTCTATTTAATATCATAATATTAAATTCGATTATTAACGTCGAAAGGTAAATAATAAATAACTATAATTTTATAATTCGGAGTATTATTAATAAATTAATTTAAATATAATATTAAAAATTATACCGCTAATTTTTTTATAATTAAAGTAGGAATTTAATTTAATAATTTACTTATGAATTATTTAATACCGTACCTAATTAAATTTTAATTATTAATTATTAATATTATTTTAATAATTTACTTCTACGCTCCGTTCTTTTATTCTAAATCTTTCTTTTAATTCGGCTATTTTATTTTTAATTATTCCGTATTCCGTTTCGCTAATTCTAAATTCGTATAAATTTAAATATAATTCGCGCTATATATAGTCCGTTTTATTATTCTACTTCGCTTTAAAGTATATACCCCAATACCGAAATTTTTTATAATTAATTAATTTATCCTATAAATTTAATATTAATAGTTATAAATTCCTATAATACCCCGTAGGTAATCCTAACGTATTTTTAAAATTAAAGTAAAAGAACGCTAAATCCTTCTACCTAAAAATTATTAAAAAGAGGGAGAAATTTATTAATTTTAATAGTATTTAAAATTGTAAATAATAGCGATTGCGAGAAATTATTATTTAATACCGTTATAAATAGTAGCGGTTACGTAAGGTTAGGCGGTAAAGTTAGTAATATAGTAGCGTAGAAAGGAAAAGTAAGAAGAAGAGGAGGAGGAGAAGGAGGAGGAGAATTAAATTTTATAGGGTTACTTAAATAGCCCGAGTAAAGTAGCCGGGACCCGGGAGTAGGGACTTGGGGGTAGGGATTTGGGAATGGGGCGCCGGGAATATATTTAAATACTTATATAAATTTAATTTAATTTTTTTCTGTACTATATTTTACTTATCCTTATACTTTTATTTATAAAATATTTTATTTATTTAAAATTTATTTTTATATTTAAGAATAATTTTTAAATATAAAGTCCTTTCTCTATTTGAAATTGGTTTTACCGCTTAATATTAATTTTAAATTATAAATAATCCCGGTTGAATATTAATTAATTATAAAAAAAGAGATTTAAAGAATATATCGTTTAAATTTCGTTCGTTATTTTAAAAGTTGAAGTTGAATATATATAGAAAGAAGTTTACTATAAAAAATTCTATATATTTAATATATAAATTGCGTATTGAATAGTTAATCGAAAAGAAAAATAGTATATATTATTAATAATAATATCGAATTAAAGGAATATATAAAGACGATTTAGTATTTTAATTTATAATGAACGTTTATAGTTAAGAGTTAATAAATTTTATAATTGGTCTTTTAAATAATAGTAGTTTATTCTAAATAAAATTTATTTATATAAAGTAGGATATTAATAAATAATCGTATATTAGAAGTAATTAATTTTTTTATAATTAACGCTAATATTAAAATATTTACGCTATAATAAAATAACGACTAAGTAAATTTAAATAGATAGCGTACTAATCTCCCGCTAAGAAAATAAAATATATTTGAAAATAATTATAAAATAAAGGATTATATTAATAATAATATTATACTTATATATAAATATAATTGTAGTTTAGAAATAATCCTTTAAGCGAATTAACCTCGTACAAAAATATTTGTAATTAATAGTTAATATAAAATAAAGTGATGAGTACTATATACGCTAACTTGCCCAGGAAAATATCGCCAGCACGATATACTCGTACGAGAATTTTGCAGTAAACTTATTTCACAACTGTAAAATTACACCAGTGATCATTTTCTACTACCCCCCTTACGCGCTATAGTAGGAACAAAATTTAAAATAAGTCTCGTCCTTAACCCATTTCGTTTCTTGTTTCTGTTTCCCTCCTCCTCTTCTGATCCTCCCTAGAAGTTTATCATCTTATTGCCAAGTATTAACCAACCAAATTTGACGACCAACATTAATCAAACTGTACAAAACACTGGAAAAATGTTTTCCAGAAGACCTTGTCCGCAGACTATCTATTTACGTACTATGTGTCATGATGTGCAAGATCTAAGCTTCGTAGCCTTCGTGTGTCTCAGTCTCAGGATAGACAGGGGTTT
Source organism: Sordaria brevicollis (assembly GCA_033439795.1). Classification (NCBI taxonomy): domain Eukaryota; kingdom Fungi; phylum Ascomycota; class Sordariomycetes; order Sordariales; family Sordariaceae; genus Sordaria; species Sordaria brevicollis. The sequence continues at coordinate 1,544,295 of JAUTDP010000005.1, forward strand.
ACGAAATCCACGCGACCCCCCTCCCTTCGACGCCAAAGGATAGGTAGATAGATGTTTTAGATTGTCTTCGAGGTCGTTCTTTCTTGACCACCTTCTAAAAGGGCTTTGTTCTTTGCCACTGTCGTGCATCAGAAGCGCGGCTAGATCTATGGTGTGTGTGTACCGAGCGGGTGTAGTGTAGGTGGGTGTACATACCTATGCCGTGCGGTAACGTACAAAAAAAAGTTAAAAAAGGGCTCTGTGCGTTTCTCCGAATGGCTCTGCGGAACGGCGCACAACGGAATGCACACTGAAGTCTAGCTACGATACAGAGTAGGTAATGCATATTTAAGGAATTGTGGGAGCGATGGATGACGGTCCTTGGTGCGATTTTGTTCCTTGCAAAGATATTCTAGAAAGGAGCCAGAAGCAAGCCAAAAAAAAAAAAAAAAAAAAGCGAGCGTGGTAAACAACCCGCCCGCGGTTTCGTTCCGTTGTGCTGGTCGAAACACCAGACAGTGAAAACCAGGAACCAGGAACGTCAGCCAGGTGATCGGCCACTCACCTCGTACCGGACTTCTGCTTGGAGAGTTTGCGTAGGTACCCCTTGCTTCAAATTTTGGGTGAGTTTAGAAACCCTGGCTTTCACTTGGGGTGACGATGTGTACGTATCCGCATTCCGCAGAACGGAAGAACGGAAGACGGATAGGAAACCCCTAGATTCTTCAATCATTTTGTGTCTTGGATTAACGGTTTGTTTTCTGCTGAATGGATGTGTTTCCATGTACCTGTGGTTTTGACATGATATCCATGAGAAATGGAAAACGCTCGAGGTATTTAAAGCCGAGACCTGTTCGTCGGTTGATCGTAGCGGCATAACGATATCGAACTAGTGTAGTGTCCTAAGATTGGTCTTGAGTCTTGACCCTCGTGGTCTCTGCTCTGTATATCGGAACCGAACACTCCAACGGGACCGGGTGGAAAGGTTGGTGATGAATGAAGTCTTTAGGTTGATGACGAAATACCCTCACACGACAAAGAAAGTGAAGGTAGCGCCCGCCCGTTGTTTTTGAGATCACACAAAGGGTCCCTCCCCGTGGTGCTCAAGAAAATGTTCTAGGTTTCTGTGCTCCTCCCCGCCGTTTGGACGCGGGAGCCTCATGACGGCGGACGACATGTGGAACGGGAATAACTGGCATATGGTACTCATTTCCCATTATATAGAATTCCAGACTGGCGCAGAGCATCTCAATTTCCATCATGATGAACTCCATGCTTCCCCCGGCGAGTGATCTCTTATTATTCAGCTGGTGTTGTAAAGTTGACAAAAAGAAAGTCATGAAGCCAGAGGTACGTTAGACCGGTACCTGCTCCCTAGGCGCACAATGTGTGGCATAAACGTGTATCTCGGTATCCACCCGCGCTAAGGCAGTTAAGATGAAGATGTACCCGCTTTGATCGAGTCTATGAAAGACATGATTGGTCGGCAAACTTGTGCCCCTTTCGCTGCAGGTCTTCGTTACATACTCTGCCACTCCCACACGTTGGCGCACTGCATCTGCCCCGTTTCCCCACTATTCTCACGCTAACCGTCCAAGGCTTCAACGTTCAATGGTCGCTCGAACGGGTGCCGGACCGCAGCTGTAACTGACGGGCCAGTTTGATGGACCCTCGGGATGTCTCGAGTCGACCACTCAACTTGCTGTGATGAGGGTTGTTGAGTGTAGAGAGGAGACAGTTGTATATAGGTCATCTGTGATCTGGGAAATCTCACTCTTATTTATGGCGGTTGGTGTTGCGTTGGGCATCTTTGACTATTGTGGAAGGATAGGTAGTTGTAAGAAAAGCGGAAAACATGCCCAATACAAAAAGGAAACTGGAAACACAGCCAAGAAAGACACCAAAGCACAACCCGGGCGCCGCACCAAAACGCTCGACCGGGATCCCAGGACCCCTACATGTTTTTGCCCCATAGCCCATACAGGCAATAATACCAATACCCCTTACTACTGCAACCTCACACAGCGCCGACCTGGAGTCCTTGCCAACCCCTTTCGACTCTCTGCTCGTCTTTCTTTCAACTCCGAGCCTTCTCTTTTCCACTTTGCCTTTGACATCGTCTCCGTTGATCACCGGCGTCAAGGATAACGCAGATTCGCGAGCAAGACAGGCAATTCGTCTGGCCTGACCGCCATCGCATATCGTTGTTCATCCGCTTGTCTTGTCTCGCCTTTGGAGTCTTTCACTATAGCGACCATTCAGCACACAACTGCGACTGCCCGCCTATTCACCCGCTACCAGGCGAACGTGTCTGCTTGAACCAACCAGGCCAGCCTTTCTCTCGACAGCAACACCAGGCGAGCGAACCGACAGAAGAATCACGTATTCAAACCGACCCGGAAACCCAACAAATGTCGCCTTAGTCGCCTACCTGTTGATCTTCTCGAACGCGCCTGAGCCGACCCTCTGTCCTCGGTCGCTTCCACTTTTCCTCCCCTGTCGCGATCGACTCGCTTAGTCTTTTTCTAATTCAACCGACCTGTGCCAACTGACCACACGACCACTTGTCGACACTGATCCGTTCTTTTCGCACATTGCGCCTTGTCTTTCGGTCGGAACCGGCTTCATCTCTGGACCCTTCTGGTGCGTTGGCCACACCTGCCACCATTCAAGCGCAACCCCGCCTTTTGAACCGTCTATTGACCCGGCGACAACAGGAAGCGAGAAGCACACCTGTCAGCCCCTTCAGGTCCCGCAAACACTTAGGGGATCGTCGCGAGCTCCGCGCAGTCTATTTCTGGCTCAAGAACAACTAGACCATATCTCTATCCAAGGAGTAATTGCAATCCGACACAATGGCGCAAAATGGGTATGTCCGCCCAAAGGCGCAAATCTCCTCTTCCTCTCCCACATCACATTTCGCTCCCGCTGCCAGGACAATTTCCCCGGTGGGGCTAGGGTTCATTACCTTGGCCTATCTTCATTCCTTCCCCTGTTGGAAATCGTATGCGGTCTGTGGACAGTATGCTAACCTCAACCCAAACCGCAGCAACATATACTCGAGGGAGCCGTTCATGAACCCAGGCCCAGCGCCGCGACCTCCCACGGACAAGCCCCGCCTCGGCCTCACCCCTAACACCAACACACCCGGGAACATGTCCAACTTGCCTGGGAACATGTCCAACTTGAGCCTTCGGTCGCCTGCCCCCGGGGTGACTAGCACGTACAGCGGATCGACCATCGCTCTTCCCATCCAACGGCAAATGTCCAACAACGACGGCACCGGCGGTCTTGCCGTCATCAAGCAGGGCTGGGCCAGTGTCAAGGAGAGCAAGAACTTCATCAACCCTTGGAAAAACAAGTACCTGATTCTGCGAAAGGAGTCGCTGGATTTCCACAAGGCCGAGAGCAGTAAGGTTGCGTATACCCTCTATCTCAAGGACGTCATCAATGTCGGCCGCGTGGAGGCCGCCGGAACCATTTTCGAGATCAAGAGACAGTCCAGCGGCGCTTCTACGAGCCCCGGTGAGGAGGAAAATGGCATCAAGACCCTTCAGATCCGCGTGAAGGCCGACGACGACCTTTACGAATGGATTGACTTCATCTACGCGCGCTGCCCCGGCATGGGCGGTGTCAGTAACCCTACCAACTTTTCGCATGCTGTCCACGTTGGCTTCGATCCCCAGACCGGCGAGTTCGTCGGCCTTCCTCCTGAGTGGTCTAAGCTGCTTAACTCTTCCGCCATTACCCAAGAAGATTACGAGAGGAACCCTCAGGCCGTCTTCGAAGTTCTCGATTTCTATTCCGACTTCAACAAGAATGGCGGCCAGGCGCCCACACCCAACTTTCCCGCCCCCCCATCGAACAGTATGCAGAGCAAGCAGCTCGGATACCCCAGCGGTGGAAACTCCGTTGCGCCGCCGCGCCCTACACAGCCGTTGCAGCAGCGTAACCCAAGCTCCAACTACCCATCCTCGCCACCGCAGCAAGGAGGCGCCAGCTCTCGCCCATCGCCCCAAGAGCAGCGCCAGCAGATGTCTCCGAACTACAACTCTGAGCGCGCAAGAGAGGAGCAAAGGCGCGAACTGGAGCGCCAGCAGAGAGAGATGGAGGAGCGGGATCGCCGGGACCAGGAGGCTTATAATGCGTCACTCCCCAAGACCAAGACCCCCATGGCTCAGCAGGAGATTGGAGGTGGTGGTTATGGTGGTGCGGATCGCTTCAACCCTACACGGGCTGCTCCACCAGCGCCCAAGGGCTTACAGCAAGCACCGAGTCTCAAAGCCCAGAGACCTGCGCCTCCTCCACCAAGTTCCGGTTCGAGCCGTCCTCCCATCGCACAGCAGTCCAGTTCCAGCTCACAGCGTGATCTTGCTCAGGCGCAGGCGCAGAGACGGGCTGAGCAGCAAGCTCAGCAGCAACGTTACCAGAACAATAGCCAGGCCCCGCCACGGCCACCTCACCCATCGGCTAACCAGCCATCCAAGATCCCTACAACCGTCAAGCCGCTCAACGTTGGTAACAAGCAACCTCAGGATGGTGTCAAGGCCGCTGAGGCTGCCCTTACGGCCAAGCCCGCTGCCTCTGAGCGCTCCAAGGATGTTCGCATGTCAACCATGTCGGAGAAGGAGGTTATGCAGAAGCTCAGGGAGGTTGTTTCTCACGAAGACCCCGAAGCCAAGTATTCCAAGCAGAAGAAGATCGGACAGGGTGCCTCTGGCTCCGTGTACGTTGCCAAGATCAGGGAGAGACCCGGCCAGGATCCCAGCGTTGCCAGGAGACGTGGCCAGGTTGCTATTAAGCAGATGGATCTTGCGCACCAGCCGCGCAAGGAGCTGATCGTGAACGAAATCATGGTCATGAAGGACAGCAGTCACCCCAACATTGTCAACTTTGTCGAGGCTTTCCTGAAGAATAAGGACTCGGAACTCTGGGTCGTCATGGAGTACATGGAGGGTGGTGCCTTGACTGATGTCATTGAGAACAACCCCGTCATTACGGAGGAGCAGATTTCTACCATATGCTTGGAGGTGAGTTACTATCTTGTGATTTAAGCATTATGCGAGCATTTGCTGACTAGATTTATCACAGACATGCCGTGGTCTGCAACATCTCCACGAAAGGAACATTATCCATCGTGACATTAAGAGTGACAACGTCCTCTTGGATGCCCGTGGCAATGTTAAGATTAGTAGGTTTTCCTTATAACAACAATTTCCCTTTGAAAATGCTAACAACCATAACCAGCCGATTTCGGTTTCTGCGCCAAGTTGACCGAAGCCAAGTCCAAGCGCGCCACCATGGTCGGCACGCCCTACTGGATGGCTCCCGAAGTTGTCAAGCAGAAGGAGTACGGCCCCAAGGTCGATATCTGGTCGCTCGGTATCATGGCCATCGAGCTTATCGAGTCCGAGCCTCCTTACCTGAACGAGGAGCCCCTCAAAGCCCTTTACCTCATCGCTACCAACGGCACTCCTCGTTTGAAGAAACCCGAGAAGCTCAGTAAGGAGCTGAAAGCTTTTTTGTCGGTGTGTCTCTGCGTGGATGTCAAGAGCCGTGCGTCGGCGGACGAGCTTATTGAGCACGATTTCCTGAAGCATGGATGCCCCTTGAGCAGCTTGGCCGAACTTCTTGCCTTCAAGAGGTCCGCAAAATAAAGGAGAGGTACTTGATGAAGATGAAAGAGAAGGGGTGGTGATGATGATGTGCGTGTGGGCGGGTGGTTAGAGGATTCTTTTACCTTTTGAAGCAAGCAACCTTTGCATGAAAGAAACCTGAAAAGGGAAACGTTTTAATATCGATGGATACCAAGGGTTGGTAGGGTGGCTGGTGGGAAGATGGTATAGGTGGATGGATGGGTTCAATGCCGTTTGGGTCCGGAAACTTCGTCTCAAAGGAAGGCAGGAAGAAAGCAAGCAAGCGGTGATAAGCAATCATGATGTGTACAGGTTTTGGATCTTTCTCCTTTCCTATGAGATATCTGTGTTATTTTGCGTGCCCGATAGATACCCTTATGGCAAGCTAGAAAAGTGTCGTCGCCCTTGTGGATGTGTGGCCGTGAAGTTCGAAGAGGGATGGGCGAACTGAGGAAGTTAGTGAGGGCTAAGTGAATTAGATTTGAAAACTGATGTGAAAGATATGGCTTGAACATAATGATCTGCATCTCATACTTATCGATTGTCCCTTTGACATTCACTACCATTGAACATGTTTTCACGCTCCAAACCGTACTTCTCTTCCTGGTCATGTTGGATTATTCAAGTGATGGGTGGCCCGTGCGCGCTTGGGGCACGTTTAGAGAGAACCTCAAGGCGCGGTGGTTGTCCCTAGCAACCATAACAAACGATCATCAACGAATCAGCACATGGATTGACTACCATTCACAGAGATCAAAGAATCTTGACGACGTTCTTTTTTTGACAACTATTTGCCAGTCCGATCGCACGTACAGTGCTTCTCTCGTTCTTCTTTTTGCCAATCGCAACAATCACGTCCTGAGCGGCAGGATGCCAAAATGTCAAGACTCGGAACCAAAACAAAAGTCCGCAAGTATGGGAAGCCTACAACGAAGAGTAGAGCGGAACTACTTTTCGCGGAACTACCTAAGACTCCAGTGAAACAGCCACGCAGACAGTCTACACACCAAATCTTGGAGCCAGAACCATTACGCATTTCGGAGCCCGAAATCACGGAATCCCATCCGGCATATAGCCATGAGCAGAAGAAAGTGATACCGCCATCTCCGGAAGCGGAGCCGGAACCAGCCCTCCCCGGACCGGAACCTATGTCCGATGAGGAAGATGATGTCCACGATGTTACCGAACAGTTCGACTCAATATTGCTTGATGAAGACGATGATCACCATGATGCTCCTTACGCATCTACACCACGACCTTCAATAGGAAGTTATACGAGTTACAACACTTCAGTACCATCACAGCAACAACATCGACAGCGATCATCACTGCCTCATACCAGGTCTTCACTTTCATCACAACCGCCACCACGACTTTCCCCATTCAGGAAACTCGCATCTCCCTTACCAAAAAGACGAAGTCCAGCCCCTCAAAAGATTATTACTCCCACAAGATTAAGGAGCTCTCCATCTGCCACCAAAACCAAGTCCCCATTTGGCCGTCCTTGCCTATCACCACATCAGCAACAACACCAACACCCATTCCCTCTCAAATCCCCACGAGTCCAACAACTCATCCAACAAGAGTCACATAATTCCCCAAGATATCAGCAACATGATGATGATCAAGAACAACAAGAATACTCCTTCTACGACACCTCCTCCTTCCACACCCTCTCCTGGGCCGACATCTGCGGTCCCCCCTCTTCCACCAACACCATCACCAAAATCGCCGAAGCCTCCTACGCCGAAGTCTACCGCATCACCAACCCCCGCGGCACCTCCATCATCAAAGTGATTCGTCTCCAATCCCCCATCAAACCGCAAACCAAAGCACAGGTCAAATCGGGTCTGGTGGACGAAGAACCACATGCCGAATCGGACCTCCAGGGCGAGCTGAAAATCTCCGAGTGGTTAGCTGCCATCCCGGGGTTTGTTATCTACAAGGAACGATTCATTGTCGAGGGAAAGGGGACGAAGGAGTTGTTGGAGACGCATCAGGTGTTCCAACGGAAGATGAAGAGAAAGGACCCGGGGAGGGCGCAGTTTTATCCTAGTCCGAGTCGGTATTTGGACGAGACGAGGTTTTTGGTGGTGGAGCTGGGTGATGCGGGGACGGCGTTGGAGGACTCTATGACGGACTTGAAAACGAGGGAGATGTTGTGGGATGTGTTTCTGAGTACGGCGGTGGCGCTGGCGAGGGCGGAGGGGATGGTCAGGTTTGAGCATAGGGATTTGCATGAGGGGAATTTGTGTGTGAGGAGGGTGAGGCCGGCACGAGTGAAAAAGTCGGATACCAAGGGAGATGCTTCCTGTACGCGGGAAGGGGAAGAAGAAGGAGAGAAAGTTAAGTTCGGGTGGTCGGGACTCGAAGTTACGATTCTGGACTACGGTTTGTCAAGGGCTACGGACCCGGATACGATCGAGCCTGATTTCGAGTCAGAATCATATCCGGCATCACCTATTGGACAGAAGTCGACGACCGAAGGAAGAAGCGCAAAGGAGGAAGCTGTCGTCTTCTATGACCTGGAAAAGGATCCCTCAATGTTCACTTCGACACACGCGCCCCAGTGCGAGATCTACCGACTGATGCGCGCCCACTTGCTCAGCAATACGCTGGAACGTAAACAGGTCTCTTGGGCCGGGTATTACCCGTATACCAATGTGCTGTGGTTGTCATATATTTACGGTTACCTCTGTCAGCATTTTAAAGGAGACAAGCGAGACTTGAAGGCGTGGAGGGAGGAGACAGAGGAGATGTGGAAATACATGGACCCGGGACAAGTCGATGCTGTCAGGCAAGAGGAGAGCATTGGATTCGGTGCAGCAGGGGATGTGGTGGTGTTCGCTATTGAGAAGGGCTGGATTACAGAGGAGCAGGTCATGGATGTTGGAGACAGAAGTACGGTTCTGTTTGAGGAGTCGGTGCTTGAGGTCCCGCCTGTGGAGGACTTGAAGAGCGGAGGCGATGGTGTGCTTTCTCAGAGTATTGAAAATCACCAGAGCGTCGAGCGATCTGGGCCAAGAGATGAAGACGACGAAGAAGACGATCAGATTCGGCGCCATTCTAAGAGAAGGCGGACGAAGAAAAGATACGTCGAGGACGCTGATGATTAGCATACGGTTGACAAACGAGCATAGCCTAGCGTTGGATGGCATTGATTTCAACCGAATCTTCTCCTTTTACATGCGCGCTAAGGAAAATCTTAGGTCCTTCGGCTTCTTCCTTACTATCGCATCAAGCACAAATTCGATTGACGTCCCGCGCTCTTCCTTCTCCCTATCTTGTTTCTCGTCCTCGACACCCTCCTCGTCATTATCATCATCAGCAGCAGCAGCACATAATTATCAACAACTATATCATTCTCACTACACAGATCGTACTAAATATCTTCAAATTCGGAATCTGAAGGGGTCGAATCAGATTCAGGATCTTCGATGTCAATCTTTTCTCTCTTGCCGTCAGTATCCTCATGAATTCGGATGTACTCAAGAGGCTCGTCAGAATCCTGTTCTGAAACGTGCGACTCATCGTCAGGAGTCACGGTGTCGATGTCTTCTCTCTTGCCATCAGCAGCCTGGTGAAAGTCCCATTTACATCCAGTATCCATCCAGAAATCATCGTGTCTGCCGCAGCAAGGATATATGAATCCTCCCTGGAAGAAAGGGTCCTTGCCATTCTCCGGCGTGTCTTTTGGACCCTGACTGTCGGAGTTGAACTTCTTCCATACGTCGGAATTGAGGTCAATTACACTGCTCTCTGCACACTGATTAGGCACCTACCAAGGATGGGACAGTATGGCCTTCTTACCTAGGTGATAGCGGCAGTTCTTCTCGTTGTCCTCTTCTTGGAAAACGTTGCTGCAGCGGTTGCAAATGTAAATGGGCCGACGAGGCTTTCCGCTTAGTGTCAGTACTTTGGCAGTGGCTTTCCAGTTCGCTAAACAAATATAGCTTAAACAAGTGGCCGTCAATTTGCTCTCGGGATCATCTGACTCGTTGCTAAGTGCGAGAACAACGGCACGAAGGCTTCTCTCGTCCGCCGAGGCGATCCTCCCTGTGAGCTTCTCGCGTCATGATTTGCTTTCCATGACTCTTGGAGAGGTATTTGAACGCCCCGGGTTTGTAGCCTTGATGGGACGTGAGGGAAGAATTGATTCAAAGAACGTTTTTGTTCAGGAGGAGCAAATCATGTCCTAAAGAGGCGATGCCGGGTACCAAGAACTTGAAGGGCAGTGGAGGGACTGTGGGAAATCCTGTTTTGCACTCAGTAAAGGTAACTAACATGCGTGAGCATTACAAAGGCAGGTGCCAGCGACAAAGTTTGAAGTTGGTATTTCAAGTTGAGGTGGCAGGAGAAAATGAGAGTCCTAGGTTGGGAAGGAACGACCACATCCCCGGCATGCCCCTGGCCAGAACCATCGATTTTGTAACACGCAAATCACCATGCCTCTTTCCTAACCTGTATCCAACAACATAAGCAGGCACGAAGCAAATCCGTCTTTTCTCGTCTTCACTGTCTTGCCTTTTACCTTTTTCACTCATCTTCCTCATCATCTTTATCATCCTCCACGTCTTCTTCGTCGTCGTCCTCCTCCTCCTCGTCGTCGTCGTCATCATCAAAGTCGTACTTTCCTCTCTTTCCGTCAACAGCCTTGTGGTACCCCAACTTACACCCTTCAGATTCATCAGCTCGCTTTTCGCAGCAATAGTAAATATAACCCCTAAGGAGGTGAGGAGTACGGCGATTCTCAGGCGTATCCTTTTCACCATGGGCGTCCTCGTCCCAGTCATACCACGCGGACGAACTGTCGTCAATCTCCATCTCCTCTATACACTTTTTAGTTCTGCGTTATAAAGACAGACGTGAAAGGCTCGGGCATACCTGGATGGTATCGACATTCCTTCTTCGTCTTATTGTCGTTTTCATCAAACGCGTTGCCACACCGAACACAAATGTGAACGGACGCCGTTGCCTTCCGTTTGGAGTCAGAAGTGCCTGCCTTGGTCGTGATGAGATTGGCCACTTGGTACAAATGTTTGCCGACGAGTTTTTCGACTTCATCATCAGCGCAGAGGCCTCGCAGAACGGTACGGACAGTCGACTCGTCCGCTGCGTTAATTGCCTCTATGAGCTTCTCGCCCCTCAAGATCCCCGACATAGTTGTTATTGTTTCTGTGAAAATGACCTTGCAGCCGACAAGAGATAGAATGGCCCGACAGTCGGAGTGACAGAGATTTGCAGAAGGGTATGCAAGAAAAGATGTGAGGCGCAGGAAGCAAAGAGGAAGAAGTTCGAAGGGAGTAGAAGAATTTTCTCATATGCTCAGGGACGCATTGGCCCCACAGTGCTCTAGAACGAAAACGGTAGTTGGAGTGGTTAGAGATCTGGTTCTGCTTTTTATTCTTGGACAAACGCGACGGTTGATTCGAAAAGCCGTGGCTGACTATCCAAATCACAACCCCCCAGCCACCAAACGCAACCATCACCATACTTCTCTCAACATCTAATATTAAGCCTCAATTGCCGTCCTGCTACTCGCCAACGTCCGTTTTCAACCAAAATGCAGGTTACGAAGCCCTGGGTAGAGAGGATTCGGGACACTATAGATCAAAAGTTTCGGTGATGATGCTTTTGTTAGTCACTATTCAAGTCTAACCACGCACAAAAAGAGGAACACTTGATAAATCGGTCTCAAGCAATGCATGATCAAAACAACTCTGTAGTACTTCTCATCAGCAAGCTTGACCGAGTCAATGCCCACAAGGCAAGATACTCAAGCCCATTATCATCTATCGCCGTGCATAGATCACACCTTGTACCAGTCAACCAGTCTATATCCCATCTTATCCCATTTTCTGCGGTCTCAGTCCGTCTAAGGTCTCTTTCAATTTCTCTCAACCTTACCATCCTCTCTACCTCCTCCTCTGATTCAACCAACTGCCCAACCACCTCCACCGTTCCGCCACACCCTCAACCCACTCCACATCGCCCACCAGACCACTCACCCTCCCCTCGGGGTCATCCCACCGGCTGCCCTCAAACTCGACAAAGAAGAGATACTGAAACGGCGCAATCAAGCTCGGCAAACTATTGATGCTCGTCAAATTCAGCCCCCTCCTTTTAAAACAACCCAGCACATCCGCCAGCGCGCCAGGCGTATGATGCGGCACCGTGAACGAAACCATGGACTTGTAAAGACCCTTGTAAGCATCTGCCTTTTCAGCAGTAGCATCATCACCGTTGCCGCTACCAGATGTGGCTGATACAGGCGATCCACTTCGGGCCGATGAAGAAGAAGCAGCCTCAGAAGCAAGAAGAGATTCAGCCCGGTCCGTAGTCCACGGCAACCCCTCCGGCAGGGAAAACTCCTGCTCGACGCCATCGTCGCTGCGGCTGCTGCAAGGTCTCCTCCGCAAGACAAAGAAGCGGGTCGTGTTGTCCTCGCGATCCTCGATGCAGCGCGCCAGCACGTCCAGGCCGACCATCTCGCCCGCTACTTCACCGGCTACCGCGGCGCTCGAGCCCGTGGCGTCGGCCGCCGCGAGCTCGGCGGCTTTGCTGGTGGACGAAACCTCGATGGTCTCGACGCCTTTGAGGTAGGTGGCGAAGAACTTGGCGGTTTGGCCGAAGGCTTGCGGGTGCGAGTAGACGCGCTTGACGTGGGAGAGGGAGGTAAGGGGGGTGGCCTTTGCGGATTTCTCGTCGTCGATGTTAGACAAGAGCGGCGATTTTCGACGGCCCAGGAGGAAGTGGTGGACGTCCAGGTAGGCTTCGCCGCAGATAGTGATGTTGGGGTAGGTAGCCAGGCGGTCGGCGAGGCAGTCGAGGGTGAAGCTGACGGTACCGTGGGTTGAGTTCTCGAAGGGGGCGACGCCGAAGTCCACGTTGGAGGCTTGGACTTCGTCAAAAACCTCTGTTTAGGAGGGTTAGTGAAAGTTTCTAGGCATTCAAAATGAGGGTATTCCACACAAACCTCTGATCGTTGTCGTAGGAGTGAGTTCCCATTCATCCTGGTTGGGAAAGGCAGATTTTGTCGCCTATATGGTTGTAAATTACCCCAAGTCAATATCAGGCTCATGTCAATAACACCGCCGCCGGGCGCAAGATATGCTCATCCACCCAGAAGGATTTTGAAAGATTCCTGGAAGTGTTTCCCCATGTTGAATGCTCCTCAGCATGCGCTCTTTCTCGAGCTCATTTTCATGCACTGTCCTAGACCCGATAGGTCACAAACAGTGGCTCCCACTGTTCCCATGGTAAACCCAAGCTTGCCAACCCACGAGAGTTGTCTAAACCGGCTTCCTCATACCAACCCTCGTAAGCCCTTCTTACGAGTTTCTCACATACCTGATGGGAATATGAAGCGAAAGGCCCCAAGAAGGCAACTTTCCTCTTGTGCCTATGACTCCTCTCTTGAATCCCTTCCGATGTCGGCGGATTTGTGACCGTTGTTGATGAGCTCATCTTTGCAGGTTTGCAGGCTGTTGCTCAAAGACCTTTCCTGCCACAACAGAATTCTCTATGATAGAAGCTCAACCAGAGTAAAGCTGTCGCCGGTATTTGTTATGAGGTTGCAAGAGTTTAAGTTTCCCTGATTTCGTTGTATGAATTGGGAATAAAGTTCTAGGGAATGACCAATCATTCATAAAGCGCAGCGGAGCACTTTGGGAGACCCATTCATACGCATGGTACCTGACGCAGTGTTATAGGCGCATCTTTTGGTGAATGAGTGAAGTAAATCTGAAAGTTCAGGGATACCGTTTTTGTGTATCGTTGCCCCGAGCAACAAAGCCTCTCATTTCATGAGCTATTCTTACTCAGATCCGCCGTCCGTTCTGATTTGTCTTGATGATCGATTCGGCCGACCGCGCGGGTTTGCCCCTCGTAGGACGGTAGGTCCGACTGTTAGGCCCCGCTCCGGCCCCGGTTACCGGCCTCAGACTCCCATGGCTCATCGAACTTCCACTTCCGGGATAGCCCCACAGTTAGAGAGCGAGGACGGTGTGATTTCTTGTCCCTGCTTTTGAAGCCTTTATCAATCAAGAACGTAAGTTAAATAGCCGAGCAGAAGCCATCGTCCAGTTTACTGTATCGAGGTCATCACTATCACCTGAGAGCTAAGGCCATCAAGATCCAACAACAAAAAAAACAGAATGAACGTGGGATTCGGTCCTCGGCTATCGCGTACTAAGCCCTATTTAAACCATATCTCATAACGACCCGTTTGATTTTTCCACCCGAGATTCCCTAACCCAATTTTTAATGAACCGAAAGCATAAAAGAGTGTTCGAAAAAACAGACGCTGTCAGTCCCCGGAATAAAAGCAAATCCATTCCTCCTGGTTCCGTGCTAGACGTTGGATCCTTGCCATTTTCCAACTCAAGGTATCATCGTTTTGCGTCTAGCTAAGGGATCTCGCTGAATCAATCTCGGGTCTTCATCAGACCGTCGTAGATTGAACCCTTGATCCCTTGTGTGGACCTTCCGCTTCAGTCATAGGCAATTTGGTTCTGTAACGGCCATTAGCAGGAGCTGAAATCCTGATCGAGAAGTTGGGACGTACCTGAGATTCCATCAAATCAAACTCAAGAAGCCGTCATCATAGAGCGAAGCGGGCTCGGGCGGGACACCTGGTGGTTACCCGGCTGACGAAGGCTTGCGCCGGAGCGAGCTGCGGACACTTTGTCCGAGCTGGCGGGCTTAAGGAGCGGCGCCGAATCAGCTTTAGGTGTCGTCGTCGGCTCGGACGGGATAGCTTGAGTTCCGGGTCCCTCGTTGTCGGCGAGGGATTCAACTTGTCAATCGTCGTAGTACTCATCATCGTCGCTGATGTCAGCTAGCTGCTCGAAGTTGACCTTGTAACGGAGAATACCGCCGATACCACCGAAGCCCTTGACGAACTGGTTGCCCTCGGTGGAGCGATCGGAGACGAATTCGAGCGTGGCACCGAAATCCTTGTAGTGCTCCGCAATCCACTCGAGGAAGGACTCCTGGGAGACCACCTCCATCTCCTGGCCCGTCTCCTTGTCCATGAACTTCTCACGGCTAGCCTGTTCCTGTGCCTTAGTCGTATGCAGGATAACTTCGGATCCGTTGCTATCCTTGAGAACCCAACGGTTGACCTCGAGGTTCTCGAAGACAATGAGGGTCTCAACGGCACCGAGCTCCAAAGCCTTGAGTGTATCCTCAACACCGTAGCAAATGCGGCCGGTATCCTGGCTGATCTCCTCAAAGTACTTGCCAATGAGCTTCTTCTCCTGGATAAACTTGACGTTTCCGAGGGTCTCGGAGGACAGCTCGATGGCCTGGTTGAAACCGTTCTCACCACCGTAGGAGACATCGACAACCTTGACGACCTTGGTCTGGAGACGGGGATCGAACAGGTCGGAGGCGTTCAGGTCGTTCTTGAAATCGGCGGAACCAGCCAGGACGAGACCGGCAACGTTGGGCCTGTCGTTGGTGATGAAGCATTGAACAGCCAATTCGGCGACCTTGCGAACGTAGTTGTGACGCTTTTCCTCACGGAGACGAGCGAAACGCAGGGCGGACTGACCACCACGACCGTGCTTCTTGGGAAGATCGACGGAGAACTTGTGGACAATGTCGCGGGTGTTGCCACTAAGGGTACCGAATAGGGCACCGTTACCATCCATAATGATGAAACCGAACTTCTGGTCGGAGTCGAGAAGCTCGGCAAGAGCCTCGGTGTGGAACTTATTGTCGCAAAGGTAGAGCGAGGTGTTGATAGGCTTGAAGGGCTCGAAATCGATATTGACCTTTCTCTCCTTGCCTTCGGAGGTCAAGATTTCACCGCAGTAGACGACGAGACCATTGGGCGGCACCTTGTTGTACAGCTTGAGCCTCTGCTGGGTCGAGGTAATGGCCGAAAGGACGGACTGACGGTTGACACGCGACTTGATGTTCGAGGCAGTGCCCTATAGTCACAAGTCAGGAACAACTGTTCGGCACGGTGTGCGGTCGAGGTTGAAGGGAAGCATGGTGACGCACATATTCTTCAGCCAACATCTTGGCGGCTCTGGAGATCTGATCCTTGGGGGCTAAAGACAACGGAGAGTCAGCATCGCTCTGCACATTACGCACGTGTATAGCAGCGCATCGGGAACTGTTGCCAAGAATCTCGGTATGCGATCAAGGGAGGGTAGAGGGCGGTGACAATGCCATGGTGATATAGAGACAAACGTACGGATAATGAGCGAGATCATGGAAGTGCCGTTGCCGCGGGCGGCCTCAAGACGCTTGATAAGCTTCTTGACCTTCCATATCTCGATCTGTGGGAGGACAAGAACATATCGTCAGCATGAGAACGTCACGTCGAGGACACTGAATTTTTCCGCGCGCGGGCGGGAGAGCGGTGGTGAACCACTTACGTTCTTCTCGGCCTCGTTGGCGTTGGGATCCATCTTGGCGGTTTGGGGTGATGAAGAAGAAGAAGAGGGGGAGAGAACGAGGTAGACTGGATCGAGCTGCTGCTGGCGCCCCTGGGTTTAAGTTGGTGCAGCGAGCGAGATTTGTGATGTCGTCCTCTGGGTTGAATGGACGGGATCTACTTTCAACGGGCGGCGAGCAGGGCAGGACGGCAAAGTGGGCAGGGCAGGTTGGGGTTTCTTTTTCTTTTTTACCCACTACCTAACACGGTATGGGTCACTGGGGCAATGCGCCTGGCTGCTGGAACAGGTGAGAGTAGTGGGTAAATCAGCGAGCAAAAAGAATGGGATAATTGGCTGAATTGATGCTTGTCTCGAACAAGAATCCAGGGCAAAGATCTTGGCCCCGCAGTCTGGAGTTAAATACAGGAAACTCGACGGCCGACGCCTACCACAGTGCGGTTCAAGGTCCCAGAGGGGTTTCCGCCCGCTGCCCTGTCTGTGCCGTTCCTGGCTTCCTGCCTGTGCTGGTGGTGTCCGTCAGCCCGTGAGAATGACCTTCCCTTCCATTTTCCGTTCTCTTCACACGGCATCCTTAACAAGTGGGGCAGGGCGCGAGTCATCATTGGTGTGCCCCTTGACACCCTTCAGACGTCCCTTCTTCCGTTCGCCTGACCTCGTCGTCTCCAGGCGGCAGTCCGGGCAGTCTGCAACGGAACTTCTCGCCCAACACCGCATCGACTTGGCACAACTTTGGGCTGTGGCGTTTGACCGTCCAGCACACCGGCCCCACCTTTCCTTCCTGTTTCAGACTGAACTTACAGAAAACTGCCCTGTATCGGCCTACGATTGTCTCGAGGATTGTCATCGCAACAGGAACAAAGATGACAATCTCTTGAGGTATTGTCAATGCGGTAGAGAAGCGGTCTGGCCGTATTAGTCAACCACCTAGACGCCGCTTTTATATACCGGCCTCGATGTCGCTGCCTTGATCGTGACCGGCGCTTCAAAGTCGTGATGGTGGCAGTTCCTGGAGAAAACAACGGAATGGATGGGATGTCATCGCTGGCGGGAGCCCCAGATGTCTGCCATGCTCCCGTCCTTGCCTGCCCGTAGCCCTACGTAGCCGCTACGTACCGCCCCAGTGGACTGCGCCAACCCCGGAAGGTACCTGAAGCTATGATGCGTTATCGATTGACCTAGCCGGCATCGAACCTCCGTCCTCCATGTGAAGTCCTGAATAAACCCCATCTGTAAACAACGACCCGACGAAATAACAATCGGGCGCAAATTCGCAACCACCGTCGCCAACCATGGACTCCGACATTCCGATCCAGATCGCCGAGACCGTGCAAACGGCGCACATCAAGCGCGAGCCCTCGCCTTCGCACGACATCAACCCCTCAACCGCCGCCTCCAAGCGCGAGCCCGCGTCTGTCAAAACTCACAGCCAGCATCAACATCATCACCATGACTCACTAATACCCGACGACGGAATCGACGAGGATGAGGATGAATATGCGCAGTCGGAAGTAACAGAAACGGACGAGGAGAGCGACTACGACGTGGTCAAGTCCAGACCTCGGCGCAACCTCCATCAACTACCCCCGATCCCGGACCTGCGGTACGAGCAGAGCTACCTGCACAGTATACGCAATGCAGACAGGTGGTGGAAGGTGGTGTTGATTACGGCGAGGGATCAGGCATGTTTTGATGTTTTCCGGATATGATACCTTGTTACCACGTCCTCCTCGACAGAAAATCCGAACCTTTTCCCGTTAGTTAGGGCCACCAGGAACTCCCGATTTTACTAACACCACCAAAAACAGGTCATGATGCCCCTAATCCAAGGTCTCCTCTACAACATTCTCGTCTGCGGCTGGCAGCACTGGAACCGAAACGCCCAGATCCACGGCTCCTCGATCGGAGCCCGGGTACGGCGCTGGTGGTACGGGGTCAACAACTGGGAGATCCCCCCCGCTCCTGGTGTCCTTTCCTCCTCTCCTTCTTCTTCTGTTGCCGAGCAATAAGATACTTCTTTTTTCTTTCTTGTTTATACTCTGTGAAGAATCCATTCTCATACTCTTTTGGTCCTCCCCCTCGGCTTTATCGTCGGAAACAGGTCGCAAAACGTACGCATATTCCAGTTCCGCAGCTGGAAGCCCAACAAAGGAAGTCTCTTCGGCGGCTACAACGGACCCTACTATGGGAACAAGGAGGGGAGGAAGGCGGTGGAGGCGTTCACCCAGAACTTTCAGAGGGAGTTAGGTGAGGCCTTTGCTTGAGTAAAGGGGTGATGTTTGTGGGAAAGAGGTGTGGGTGAGTGGGATAGATGGATGGAATGGACGGATGGTCTTTGCCTTACTGCATTGCCTGATGTTTATAGGTAGCTGGCATCGAGGAAGATTAACCCTCCAGGGTTCAAGATAAGCTGAGAAGACCGATGGTAGCAGCCAGCCAGCGTGAACCTGCTTGGTTATATGCTCGCTGTGTAAAGAGTTGTCACATTCACGCACACGAGACCTGTATGTGGTCTCCTCACTTCAGATAATACAATGACTAAGATGCTATCATAACACACTTATTTGTCCTTCTAACTGCCTCAGTTTCTTGGAGGACACACTTGAGATTCTCGACCGCTTCCCGCATAAGCTCCCTGTTGAGCTTGCGTTTGGGACGTTCGTCAGCTCAGTTCGTTCCGATGGGCAACGCAAGACATAACATTTGCCCGGTGTCCTTTCTTTTCCTCTAGTGACTTGTCGCAAATCATACCGCGATATCTCAGTCGACATCGGTAACCTCGTTCATGAAGATATTCCCTAACCATGTTTTTGTGCACCCCGAACTCCCTACTTTCCCTCGTGACAGGCCGAACCCTAACAAAACCCAACAATGAAACGAAAGAAAAAGGAAAGAAAACCCACACGGAGCTCTGACACTTGTCAACAGTCCACCTAGAGACCAAGAAGCTTCTGAGTTTGAGGCTTCTCGGGACTTCTGATTGGCAAAGCCTGCTGTCCTCCAGGCGGTCCCAGTCCCGGGCCTGGTGACAATGGACGTTTGATGCCGCCAGCGCTCTTTTCAAGAAGGGTTCCAGCCGTTGCTTTCTTGAACGGCATCGCAACAATCTCGTCCTTGGCAGCTGCCCCATCATCTGCCTCCGTCATAGGGACATCGTTCTCCTTGCCATCAGCGACCGAGTGACCTCGAGACTGTGCGGGAGTTGACTCCTCGCTCACCACGATATTCCTGTGCGCGGTCCGCGGGTGCTTGTGAGTAATTTTGGGCGAAAGGGGCGGCCCGTCGACTTTGGTGACTTTGGCATTCTCGTCGAAGCTGACACGGACGGGAAACTTGAACACGAGGCTGTTGTCGTGGTCGTCGTTGTCCTTGGCTTCGCCGCCATCATCGAGATCGTCATAGTCCGCCATGTCTGCATCTTCTTCATACTCCTCTTCGTCTTCCTCGTCCTCCTCGTCATCGTCGGCGGCCGGGACATGCTCGTCTTCCTCATCGTCGCCATAATCCGGTTCGTCACTGACCTCGTCCTCTTCATCGGAGTCGTAGTCGTCGTCCTTGCTACGCTTCTTCTTTCCGGTGGTAGCGGCGGCAGAGCTCCATCCGTTCATGCTGTGATGTACGGCGGCTGATCGTCTCGGGCGGCCTGTGGGTCCAACTGTGAGCTCTTCTTGGTCTCCTTTCACGCCTCCCGTCATCTCGGCATCCTCGTCGCCCTGGGCACTCGCCGGATTGCTGGCCGTCGTCTCGAACCGGGTGGGTGCTCTTACTTGCCGCCCGCTGGCGGTGGTGATGGGGCCGGCGGGCTCGGCGGGGGTGTGGTTCCTGGTGTTCCTGGTAGACCGCCGGGTCGCGGTCGAGTCCGTGTAGAAATCATCCTCATCGTCCGAGAAGGTGTACTTCATGCGCTTGCCGCGGGTGCGGCCCTCGTACAGCGAAAGACCGGGCTCCGGACGCTTAAACTGCTCCTTGCGCATGATGCGGTACTCTCTCCGCCTGCGCTTTTCCTCGGTGGCTTCGAATCGCGGGATGCTGTTGGCAATCCGTTTGGCCAGGGCCCGGGCCTTGGGTCCTCCGTCGTTCTTTTCCAGCTTCTCGGCGAGTTGCTTGAGCTCTTCAATGTTACCAGCAACGCTCCACCATGTTCGCGTGTGTCCTGCAGGGTTGCTCTCCCTGTATACTCGAAAATGCGTGTCGTCGTTGCCCTCGATCAGGTAGTATCTCCGCTTGTCGCCGTCGGTGCCCCAAGGCTGAACGCTGAGGCCTACATTTAGGTCGTCTTCGTGGCGGGTCCTATAGTTTTTGTTGATCATGGTCTTGACGACCTCCGAGGAGGCAAGGGACCAATGGATCAATGTGCGTAGGAGAGAAAGCTAGAAGTCAGCTTCCAGTTAGCCTTCGTTTCCCATGTGCGTTGCTGGATATCCTGCATGTGGTGAGGGATGACGTACTCGTTGTACTGGGGTCATGGAGGCAAAGGTGGCACCTCCAGCAAGAGGGTTCTGCCCCTCCCACTCCTTGGCCCATTGATTCTTGTGCGTTTGAATGGCTTCTTCGAGGGCGCGTCCATAATGACCGGCTCTGTTTTTGAATTCGTGGATTAGCCGCTTTGAAAGGTTTGGGTTGGGGGTGCTGAAGGCGGGGCATTACGCACTTGACGTCCTGCTTGCGGTTAAGCAGAAGGCCAAGCAGCGCGCAGAGAAAGTTTTCGACGCGCTCGCCTGGAATGGTCTCAACCACGTCACGCTCCAACTCTTGGGGCCCGAAATTGGCCAGACTTTTCGGAAACGCTTCGGTAAATCGGGCACGATACATAACAATGAACTAGATTATTCATGTTAGCTACCGGTGGCGTCACATGCAATGGCACGCGCGACGGTTCGTGCTATGCCGCCCTTTGAACGCGACAAAACGCGCAATCACGTACAGCAATGTCTGGATTATCGGCTAGAACGTATTCGTGAGGAGGGGAAGGCTCTCTCTTGCGTCGCGGGGGCGTCGTCTCCCTGGGTGGGTTCAAGGCCGGGTTTTTGTCGACCTTATGGAAGAATTTCAGGATGCCCTGATGGCGCTCCATCTGGATGTCAGATTCATCATCGGTCGGAGGCGCCGATAGCGATGAGATGGACGAAAGATCGGAAGAGTCGTCGTCGGCCATAATGCGCGGTGGTGGTGGTTGATGGCACTTCCACGTTTGCTCGTTGCGTCGGGTGTTGTGAGTGCTGTGGTTGAAGAACGAACAAGGGTGCTTGCAAGAGAGAAAGTGGGTGCTGCACTGAGGAGCAATGTTATAAGAGATCGGCCGCAATAAATTACGTACCGGGCCGCCAGCAAGAGTCCCAGGGCTCCCAGCCTAAGCTCACAGCAAGAGAACTGCACAAGGCGTCTGCTTGATAGGCACAGTCACCAACGAATCCAAGGCGAAAAGTCGTCTTTCTTCTATCTAGCGCCGGAGCGAGGTTTGTCGGGTCCAACAAGCCGCTTGTTCCTATCATGGCAAAGTTCCATCCAGCTGCTCAATCCATCCACTGCCTTCCCTTGGATATCTGCCCAGTCCACCATCCCAATCGTAGCCCATAGCTTGGAGTTCGAGCATTCCGTCGATGCCATACCGTGATTCCCAAGTAGCGCTCTTGCCTATCGGAGCAGACCCGCATGACTCGCTTAAGGCGAGCGCTCGCCAAATGTTCAAGTACCCAAAAGAGAGCGGAGGCGCATGGTTGGCGATGCCATATGCTAACTGTCACTATTCAGAACGGTCGTAGAGGTGGCGGCCAGGGAAAGTGGGTGTTTCGCCGGGGTGTTGACGTTATGAAGCAGAGTGATGGGATGTTACTGGACCCCATGTTTTCCCCAAAAAATATTTCGGAGGCGAGCCCCAAGGCCGAAATGTAATTCCCACGAGGACTGAGATCGAGTCGCCCACAACGCATCCCATCAGTGCCATGGTGTGGCATGTCTTAAGTATCAAGACGCGAATGGAGGGTTTGTAAAGAGTATGCAGGGAGCGAATGAAGGGAGTGAGCCAAGGCGCCGCTTTTCCCTGACCTAGACACGGCATTAAAGCGCGATCTAGCAGGGACCCTCTGATGCGATAGCCGTGCCTCCATCTTCATTGCCAAAACAAGTGGTACAACAATAACTCGAGCCTCGAATCTATTCGCACTCCGGCTCTTGTTGCCCACAACCAAAACCCAAATGACGTATCGCCCGTGCGCAGGCCATATTTGATGTGTCTGTAAGGAGTTTCGAAACCTACCAGCAAAAAGCAGTGTCACGAACAGTGACAATGTTCTGTGATCTTGAATGACCCAAAGCATCCGCCCAACCTCATCTCGCACTTGCGAAATTCTTGGGAGGTGAGCAAGAGGGAGGTGAGGCTGACGAAAGGCCAACGGCGCTGCTCCTGCCTCCCAGGGGGAGGGTCTGCATCCACCGCATCGGTCACTTGAACGATTTGAGCCCATGAAACCCAAACCTAACTGAAGTCTTGCAGCGAAGCGGTCCACACAGCAGAACCACGGACCGGACGAACTCCAAAATCGTGACAAAAATGCCGCGATCACGAAGAGTTGTTCATGCGACGACTGACAGTACAACGCAACTCATGGAATCAGTTGATCGCACCTATCTAGACGTTAGAACACTTTCGAGATAGAAATTAAAAGGCAAAAAGATAAATCAATCATACTTGTCTAATGGCATGCATCTTTTGGTTTGGTCGCTCTTGGGCTGAGAATCATCGTGGCTGGCAATATCGCAGCGAGTCAATCCGACGAGTTGTGAAGTTGGGCGGATGACGATGGGAAGTGGGCGGCGTTCCTGCTTTTGGCGTGATCCAAATGGCCACGTACCGTGTGACTTGGCTACATCAAGGAACTATACACTGTCCGTCGTGTTGCGCTGCGAGACCGAGAACTTGAGCGATGCGCTTTGCTGCGATGATCATTACATTATGTCGCAGCAGCATAGACTAGATAAGCATTTTAGAATGCTCAGGTCTCACAAAGTGCCAAAGTCTCAGGCAAGCCCGAAGTTGTAGCCAAAGACACGCAACACGATTTGCAAGTGGTATTTTTGGTAAATGCGAAGAAGGAACAATCGGATGGAAGGTGAATGGCACAAGGCTCGCCGCGAAGGAACTTGAAGCGTCCAGTCACGGTCCTTTTCAGCGCTTGGTTGCGTCTCCACGTGACGCAATTAAGCAGTTAAACTGGGCAAAAGCCACAGGTCCCTTGCTGTCAGCCACACCAACTCCCCGCGTTAGGGCAGCTCGGGACAGCCGCACAGGCCTAGTGTGTGGCTGGTTTTCGCGCAAGTCCACACAAGAATTTGGAAAAATATCGTCTTGCACTGACTTCGGGAGCTTTTTACGAAGCGCAACTCAACCTTCAACTTACCGAAACCCGGCCTTTACTTTCAGTCATTTGAGGTAGGAGGGACAAAATGGGTCGCGTCGTAAGTAAATCCCGATATCTTCATTATCCAGCTGTTCTCTCGAAACGATCGCGACGAAATTTCCAATCTCGAAAAACCGACGACGACAATGGGGGGAAAACCGGCGATTGCACAAATTCGGCGCCCAGGACGGCAAGGGGGTGATTTGGAGATTTGGAAGTGATCGAATCGAGAGGATATCTGGCAATCAGCGACACACACGGCCACACATGGCGGATGGAGGACTCGGAAAACGAGGCGGCAGTGATGGCGATGCTGACCATGCATCTTCTACCCTCAGATTCGCAACCAACGTAAGGGCCGCGGTTCCATCTTCACCGCCAACACCCGGTTGAACAAGGCCCCGGCGAAGTTCAGATCTCTCGACTATGCCGAGCGCCACGGCTACATCCGTGGTGTTGTGAAGGAGATCATCCACGACCCCGGTCGTGGTGCTCCTCTCGCCCGCGTTGTCTTCAACTCCCCCTACAAGTTCAAGAAGCAGAGCGAGACCTTCATTGCCAACGAGGGCATGTACACCGGCCAGTTCATCTACGCCGGCAAGAACGCCACCCTCACCGTCGGCAACGTCCTCCCCCTCGGCTCCGTCCCTGAGGGTACCGTCGTCTCCAACGTCGAGGAGAAGGTTGGTGACCGTGGTGCTATCGGCCGTACCTCCGGTAACTACGTCACCGTTGTCGGCCACAACCCCGAGGAGGGCAAGACCCGCATCAAGCTCCCCTCCGGTGCCAAGAAGGTTGTCTCCAGCAGCGCTCGTGGCATGATCGGTATCGTTGCCGGTGGTGGCCGTACCGACAAGCCCCTTCTTAGTACGTTTTTCCCGGTGTCCGACCAGCTACAGAAAGAGTGGAAGTGCTGACCAATTCTACAGAGGCTTCTCGTGCCAAGCACAAGTTCGCTGTCAAGCGCAACAGCTGGCCCAAGACTCGTGGTGTTGCCATGAACCCCGTCGACCATCCTCACGGTGGTGTAAGTTTTGCCAAAGGTATCCAGAATTTTGATGATGGCGAGCTGACACAATGCTACAGGGTAACCACCAACATATTGGTAAGGCTTCTACCATCTCCAGGTACGCTGCCCAGGGTCAGAAGGCGGGTCTCATTGCCGCCAGGAGAACTGGTCTCCTCCGCGGTACCCAGAAGACCAAGGAGTAAAGCGATTTCTTGTTTGTCATCTGGGCTGGGGTTTCTGGGATTGCATTGGTCTTTGCTGCTTTGTAGTTGCGGTACTGCGAAGGCGGCTAGGAGACTTCCTCTTTCTGCAAGCATCTTGGGACGTACCGGAATAAAAATGATTCCCACACAAAGCAGCAAGACGAGTGCCAGATGCGAGCCGTGGTCCCTCGTATGGTGGGCGAACATGACCCGAAGCGTTCAGGTCGCGTCAATCACATGAAGGAGGCGGAAGGCATGATAACTATCATCCTAGGCAAATTGATGAGCGGACATGATCGTTCTTCTTCGGTCGAGAGGAAGCAATTACAGCTACTGGTCTACACGTTGTGACAAGACTATGTATGATGGGTAATGCGAAAAGGAGAGAAGACCAACCTTCCGCGGCACCTGATACTCTTGATGCTAGCAGGAAGAAAACATGATACCCAATTGCTCTACTGCTGTTGTGTACCTACGTACTGGCACCTGACGTCAAATGATGGAGACAAGGGATCGTTTGCTTGGGAGTTCCTTTGACAGTGATACAACCAGACTTTTAGAATCAACCTCCATATATGCATCGCACAGCAGCTATTCTTGCCCAACTCCCCACATAGTGCCTCGTCGTGCAATCCTCCCATCGCGGTATTACCATCTAAGCTCGAAAAAATGTTCACGACGCTATCGATAACTCGGTCGAAACGTACCATCACCAGCAATCTCGAGTCCTTGATCAATGTCTCATTTGCTGTTGGAGTTCGCCGTTGGGGTCGATCCAGTCCTGATGGGGCAGCTCGGAGTTTCTACTCCACCGCCCCAGTGAATCCATTCCCTACGGCGAATTCCACCTCGAACCCCTTGCGCGGTTGCTACCCCGCCGTGGGCTGCTGCTTCTTGCTGTCAGCTTCGAATATTATCCCCGTCAACAACTCTTTCCACACAACAACACCAAGACGCTTCAGCATTCGTAGCAACTCGTTCAGCAAGATGGCCGCCCCCAAGGACTACAGACTTCTCTGCCTCGAGAACCCCCTTCTCGGTGAGTTAGTTCTTCTCTTCCGCACACATTTTTTTGTTTTCCTTGCGCCTAGATTGGCGCCTGTCATTTTTCTAGGGCACCGTTTTGGCCGTTTCCATATGTCCGGTTTCACCCCGCAACACGATGGCGCATAGTTTGTCCTGCCAAAATCTGCGCGGTATTGGTGACCTGCAGCTAACAGTCGCACCTCAGACATTCAGGCTTTCGGCAACCAGGAGCTCCTCGACAAGTATGGCCTCAAGGCCAACGACGCCATCCTCGCTGAGGAGAAGCACCAGGGCCTCTTCGAGGACCTCCTCCAGAACTACGATGCTAAGCTGATTGCTGGTGGTGCTGCCCAGAACACCGCCCGCGGTGCTCAGTACCTCCTCCCTCCCAACAGCGTCGTCTACCTCGGTGGTGTCGGTGACGACAAGTACGCCGCCATCCTCCACGATGCTGTCAAGCAGGCTGGTCTCCGCGTCGAGTACCGTGTCGACCCCAAGATCAACACCGGCCGTTGCGGTGTTGTCATTACCGGCCACAACCGCTCCATGTGCACTGAGCTCGGTGCCGCCAACCACTACGACCTTGAGCACTTGAAGAAGCCCGAGGTCTGGTCTCTCGTCGAGAACGCTGAGGTCTACTACGTCGGTGGCTACCACTTCACCGTCTGCCCTCCCGCCATCATGGAGCTCGCCAAGCAGGCTGCTAGCGGCAACAAGCCCTTCATCCTCTCCCTCTCCGCCCCCTTCATCTGCCAGTTCTTCAAGGAGCCCCTTGACGCCTCTGCTCCCTACTGGGACTACGTTATCGGCAACGAGGGCGAGGCCGCCGCCTACGCTGAGTCCCACGGCCTCAACACCACCGATGTCAAGGAGATCGCCAAGGCTCTTGCCAACCTCCCCAAGGAGAACACCCAGCGCAAGCGCGTTGCCATCATCACCCAGGGCACCGAGCCTACCATTGTTGCCATCCAGGGCGAGGATGAGGTGAAGGAGTACCCCGTCCACTCCATCGACCCCGCCAAGATCAACGACACCAACGGTGCCGGTGACGCCTTCGCTGGTGGCTTCGCCGCCGGTGTCGTCGAGGGCAAGTCCATTGAGGAGTCCATCCACATGGGCCAGTGGCTCGCTAAGCTCTCCATCCAGGAGCTTGGTCCTTCGTAAGTTTATCCAGAGTCTTTCTCTTGTGGTTAAGTATTTTGAGTTCGTCAACTGACATCTACTTCCTCCTCCAACAGCTACCCCTTCCCCAAGCAGGCTTACCCCGGCCACAACTAAGTCTGGGAGACCAGTTTTATTTTGTTTGTAGGGCGTAGATCTGAAAAAAGTATGATTAGTTGATAGAGTGCGCATTCTTGTTGTTTAGTCGGCAATGGGAGAAGGAGGCGTTGGTTATAAGGTATCCAGGAAAGGTCATTTAACATTAGGCTTATGGGGTACTTTTCAACATGGGATGAGAATTTGGCATACGTACGGTCAACAAAAAGTCATCTAGGTCGACACGAAATGGGTTTCAACAACGGCACAATATACCACGGGTTATTTTTACGGCATATCAACGTATATCATCTACTTTTCCTTTCTCAATCGTGAATTGGTGCAGCAATGCGACTAGCGAAAGTGGTGTGAGCAAGTTTTATGATTGAACATGAGCGACCTTGGGTTTGGCAACAAGTTGAAATATTTGCTCTCTGTGTTTTCAGAGTTCCGCCCCCGTCTCAGAAAACCACGTAGCCCCTTTTCATGGCCGATATAATAGCTTCGACGGCAAGGCAGACACGAGCAATTAGCTCAACTTGTGTATTGGACCTAACCTCTTATCTTATCACCTCCCCTTCCCTATACCTTTCTTGTCTGTTCCTTCATGCTCCGTTCTCATGATTCCCGGTTCTTTCCATTATTTACCATGCGTTTCCCATTCCTGCTCCTTCCTCCCATATTCCTTCCTCCGTTCTCTGTTTCTTCCTCCCTCCTCTGGTCCCTCTATTCGTCCAGGTGCCCTTTCAGGTTTTTTTTTCCGAGTTTCATTTTGTGTCCACCGTTGAGTATATTCTTTTCCCTCCTACCATAATTTGCAAGTGAATGTTCCTCATGATCCAGAGTTTTCCATGTTGGCCCATTGTATCATCTCGCCTTTTCAACTTGGCCGATTGAACCCCAGCTGAACTTCACCGGCATGTCTGGAAGTTTTCTTCATCCAAGCAACTGTGCCCTATACTTCACCCATTACCAGTGCACATCAGGACTTGCTCATTCTGTTAGATTGCTGCCATACTAATTCTACTGTGATATGTGTGTTATGGTGAGATTCACGGTGGCTCTTTATGGCCCCATTGGACTTGCCTTGAAGAGTGTTACCGATATGTATCAAGGCAATTGCTACATAGGGTAGGTGAGATTTACTGTATATGGTAGCGTAGTGTTGAGCTTTCTCGTAGTAGGTTTCAAGGTTTCACGTTGGAAATCATTGTGTTTAATTCGCCTATGTCATTCTGGTTAAAATTCAAAATTCAGCTTATGGCGGTGAGGCTGTTTGGTTGCTTCCTGCCATCTCTTCTTCCTTTTTTCGATATCTTCTTCCCCTTGGGTAGCCTTCCAACAACTGGAGCGTCCTATTCCATTGTACTTTGATCGTTACCTCACGGAAACTTCCTCCATAGAATGCAAACCAAACCGCTTCTTGATCCTTTCATCCTCCGCTAACTCTTCCACCTTCGCCTCCTGGCCTAGAAAAAGCCCGCTTATACCGATAGTCGGGTTAATGATAGTACGCTGGATCTCGCCGCTCAAATGAGGCGAGACAAAAGCCACAGGAGCCTACACGGTTGCATGCAGAGAGCTACCGGAAGCCGAGGGAAGGCCTAAAGCCAAAGGAAGGTCGACGTCTCAGAACCTAACGCGCAAATAGTGAAATGAATCCGAGAACGCATGCGAGGTACGCTCTGGTCAAGCACAGGACTGTGCGAAGCTGCGTAACTCAGGATGAGTGGTCAACCTGCCAACTGAATTTTACGAATTCCTTTTGATACGCAGTTCGCTTTATAGTCTTGTGTTTCATCGTCCAACCCCGGCGCCTAAAGGAGGACAGCGGAGACGCGCAGACAATTAAGAGCTGAGCCAGTGTGACTCAAGACTCTATCGCGGTATGGCGAGAAATGATTGCAGAAGGTCATGATCCCGTCTTGCCTTTGGTTGCAATACAGCCGTGGCTTCTGCGAACCTTCGCTCAGCAAGCCATGGTGAACGTGCTGCCGCACACTGTATATTATGTCGACATTCGTTACCAGCAATGGTGTCGTTTGCGGACCATACAAAGCAGACGAGTTCTTGAACGCAGATTTGTAGCCGAGAGGCGAGACTGACCATTCAACTGTTGTGGCTGTCACCGTTGTGTACCGGTATGGTAGCAAACAGTGTTTGTGTGTTGACGTGTAATTGCCATCGACATTCAGCGCTTGGGGAAGCCAGGCGGGGGCTGGGGTCTTCCGCCAGTTCCGAAGCCCGGAGGTGCGGTAGTGAAGGCAGCCGAGGCGCGCCCATAGTCACTGGCCAAAGCATTCATAAGAGCTTGTCCGTTGTAGTCCCCAACTTGAGGATTGTCATATGGACCTGCGTTTGACTGGTTGAAAGAATTTTGCTGTGTGGTCCTAGCGGCCATACCACTCTGTCCGAAGCCGTTGGTCGCGTCAAACTGGCCTCCATTTCCGTAGGCGCCACCGGGGCTCGAGTTTCTTGGGCCAAAACCCGGGGGAATCCTGCCCATTAGACCGGCTGACTTAGGTTGTGCAGACCGATTAGGAACAGCGTCCCATTGGGACTTTGCTGGCAAGCCCCAAGGACTGTTCACCGGGGGCAGGCTAGAAGTCGCGCCCGAGAAGGTCATAGAGGAGAAAGGAGAATTGGGCAAATCACCCCACACTCCAGGAGGATTACCGACAGTAGGGTTCCAGCCGGAGCCCGCTTGGCCGACACTGGACCGTTGCCTCGAATGCAATGCTGCTGTCTGGCCAAACTCCGGCCATACGCCGCGAGGGGGGGCAGCCTGATGCTTGGCGGAACTGGACGGAATAAGATTGGCAAGCTGGTTAGCCAGT
Source organism: Sordaria brevicollis (assembly GCA_033439795.1). Lineage (NCBI taxonomy): Eukaryota > Fungi > Ascomycota > Sordariomycetes > Sordariales > Sordariaceae > Sordaria > Sordaria brevicollis. The sequence continues at coordinate 1,574,048 of JAUTDP010000005.1, forward strand.
TGCTGCTCAACAGTGTTGGAGCCAGTGGTGATCGAGGATCCTGACGGCATTGCGGTGTTGCTCATGCTCTTGGAATGAAGATAGGGCGATCCGTGGCCCCCAAAAGCGCCTGGGGTACCACGACCTGGGACAGAAGACCTAGGGACATCGCTGTCGGCAGCCCCAGGGGTGTAAAAATAGTTCCAGGGCAATTGTTGAAATCCTCTCGCAGTAGCCGAGCCTGGAGCCGACCCTGAAGCGGAGCCTTGCCCTGAGCCAGAGCCTGGGCTAGGAGATCCGAAAGCATTGCGAAGTTCATTAGCGGTGACAGATCCAATTCCGTACGAAGTCTCGTCTTGTCCATAGCTGCTCGGCTTCCGCGAATGGCTGTTAGTATCGGGAGGAGCGAGGAAATCGCTCAGGAGGTGGTACATCTGGGCATCCATCGAGTAGTCGGTGTTCGAGGCGGTTTGAGGCGCCTTCGGGGCTCGGAGAGTCGAAGGCAGGCTTACGGGAGGCTGAATCTCCTTGGGATCTCTATAGAAATCCCGATCCTCGGCAAACTCGTCCAGACTGTCCAGAGCAACCTCCTCAATAGGTGCCGTAACAGGAACGGCGACAGGGGCAGTCACAGGAGCCGTAACAGGGGCCATGACTGGAGCATTGACAGGAACCTGCTCAATTGTGGGAGATTGAATGTGCTCGGTAGTCGAAACTCCGGTCCCGGAGGCCGGTCGCTGGTCGACCTCGGGCTGCGCAACAGGTTGCTGTTTTCCGCCCTCTGCGTACGCGAACTTGGTGACTTCACGCGAGTCCTCCATCAGCTTGCAGACCATGAGAGGAAAGGTTGAACGTTCAGCAAGATCGATTGCACAGAAAAGGACATCGAAAATGCGAGTGTACGCGATGTCGTCTTCAGTAAAGGTGACATCTTTGACATCCTCAGCTCTGGGCTTCGGCTTGCAAGTGGTAGGATCGTAAGACAGTTGACAACCGTCATGAAGATCCGGGCCGTTCAAGCACTTAATACCAATGGTTTCCACGTCTTCAGGGAACTGGTAGGGCACGATAGACTTGAGGTTAGTGTCGCTCAGCCACAGCTCGAACAGAACGGTGAGAGCGCGGGCGAGGGCCTTGCACATGTTTCCGTAAAATGGCTCCAAGTGGGCATGGAACTCCACGATGTCCTTGCTGAAGGAGCATAGCCAGGTCATATACACGCGCAAAAGGGGCAACGTGCGATGGAAGGTGGCAGTGTATCTGCCAGCCGTATCCGCCTTCTTCGCAGAGGCGTCACCAGGGGCAGCCGGACGCCGAAGGATATCCTGAACCTCCTCATAAAGGATACGGGAAATCGTATGGATGACACGAACGTTCTGCAATAGGATAAACTGGCAGGACATAGATTTCTCCGCGGTCCACCCGGCTACGTAGTCACGTTAGCGTCTAGGCATGTAATCAGTACCAGATGTTAGCTTACCTTCGATGTTTTTCTTTCCGACAACATAAGCCGTAATGTTGATCAGCACCATTTTGAGAAGAACCTTGTTGACATCGGCTTGATTGCTCTTGGTCAAAGCCAAAGCTAAACGAGTGTCAACCTCGGCTTCAAGCTCCTTGCGCTCGTTGAACTCTTCGCCCTTGAAGTAGAAGGCATGGAGCTTGACAAACCAAGATATCATGGCATCATCACTACCCCTAGCTGCGGCAGCAGCTTTCCGCTTCCGGAGAGTTTTGAATTCAGTTTCGAGGTTGGCCTGAGCATTCGGGTGCGGCTTATCACACGCGATGGCGCGGTAAAAGTGATAGACAACTTCGAGGTGGTTCTCGAGGGTGGCATAGATGTGTCCACTCTGATGGTGGGCAAATCCAGACTCGGGCATGAGGTCGTTGGCCATTGAGTAATAAGCCAGGGCAGAATCGAAGCGTCGATCCTTGTTGCGGATGAGGGTGCGATATCTAGCCAAGTCGCCCATGTAGACTAGGGTTGTGTGGCAGGACGCGGTAACAAGCCCCTCCAGATTCTCAGCGGCGGCGTCGACTCTGTCCTCTTCGGGCACGGACATGTCCTCAAGATCGGCCATGCGGGCAATACGCTTCAGTTCTTTGATGTTGTAGCGAGCACACACACGCTGGAGGTAGCCCTTGTAGAAATATTGAGTGGTCTTGAGGAAGGCCAGATAGAGTTTCTCGATGTTGCGCTTCTGGACCGCCTGGCCAGAACCTTGGAGTTTGCTGATGGCGTTTCGGTAGGCATTCGTGACCATGCTGTGGGTACTCCAAAGAGTGTGTTCGACGTCCCAGTCGTTCGCGGCGCGAATATCGGTCCAGATAATGCTAACACAATGGAGACGGTAGCTAGCAGCGTATTAGTCAAATGTGAAGTCTTTGTTGGTCAAGGACAGCTCCCACTTTTCCATTAGCTTCTCGATCTTCTCGAAGCGTTCCTCCTGCTTCGCACTCTGCTTCGAACCCGGTGCGGCATTCTGGATGCTTTGGGTTTCCTTGTGGATCGCAGCTCGAAGCTTCTGGGCCGCTCTGCGAGATCACCATGGTTAGCGAAGGGCAGTTCTGGGAAAAGCTGGAGGCCAGCCAGCACGCAATCTTCGACATCTGGCTAGCAAATTCACTAAATTGGAGGGTTCCTCACTTCCATGCCTCCTCAGCCGGTGGGATTGTGCCTGTAGTCGCCATGATGCCGGGTTGGCCGCAGTCAACAGGCAGTCGATATCACCCTCCGCGGATCGAGTTGTTGGATGGAGAAGAAAAGGCGAATGATGGCGAAATCGGTTGACGCCCGTCTGAAGGGGGGACTGTGGACTTTATGTATGGTGGGCGGGGGTGGGCGCCCAAGCAGTGGTATGTATGTACGCCGAGTATGCGTAGGTAGAGTTCGGCGTGGTGTAGTCGGAGGAACACCGGACCCAAATATTGGAGGTGTAAATTTCGGACAATTGAGCGTCAAGCTCCAAGCCTGAACAAACCGGAATGGGGGCGGTTGTTCTCCAAGTGCTCCATCACTCGTTCAGATATACTCTCTTCAGCGGTTGTGCGCAGGAGGGCGCTGCGTCTTGCGGGCTGCAGGTCGACGACGGTCCGGCGATGCTGAGCACATTGGAAGGCGGGACAAAAAATTGTATGACTAGAACGGCGAGGCGAGACCCGTATCGCAGCAATCGGAAACGAGTACGCAGGCGGGCGTAGTGGTGGTTGTTAAGAGGAATCCTATGCCGATCCGGTGACGCGCGCAAGGCGGAACCCCCAAAACGAAAAATCGGGCGTCTGCAAGAAAAAAAAAAAAGTTGGGTCGGAAGGAGATGCAGCTGGAAGAGATGTTGAAGGGATTCACGCGCGCAATCATGTGTGTGGTCCGTCCTCTTCTGCCGCTCGCCAAAGAGTCGGGTCCTTTGACGTTGGACTGCTGCGAGTGTGGAAGGGCCGATGTACAAAAGCCCCTCCTACCTGGAGACGGACCAGCTCGCTACCGTCTAGCGGCCCAATCAGCGGGGATCGCCCGGATGAAACACGCTGGGGGCCGAGTCGTTAGCTGGGTTGGTGAAAACTTCCAGCGCCGACGGCGCCCTAGCAACACTAACAACCTGATATCATTAAGTGCCCTGCTCTTGGCCCGTGCACACTCCGACTTTCACTCGACTTTCACCATCACCGGCTGTTGACATCGAATTTCACTCCAGCAACATTGAGTTTACGCCAACTCGTACACAGCCTGCTGTGGGCGACATATGAACGTAGCATTACTGACAGAGAGAGCTAAACCGGAAGAAATATCGAACGCGTCATCTTCAGGCAAGTATAACTGGTTCGAAACTCATTGTATCGAATCAAACCTACAACAACATTACCAGTCACTTCACCACAGCCAACAAGGCCAAGGATAACAAGTGGTGTGCCCAGCCCATGGCCAACATAATTCGGGTACAATTGCTATCGCAAACTCAGCTAGTCCACCAACACATTCAAAAGAAGATCAAAACACGCAACAAACCATGAAGCGATCACGCGAGCCCGAGGAGGACACTCCGTCTCAACAACAAACAGATTCTCCTTATTCAGACCAACCGCACCTGGGTGATGCAATCGGGACAACGGCGAGCTGGTCTACCAGCGCTGATGTCTCTGGATCACCACCAGTCGCGAAGATCGCCGAACTGGATCCCGCTGAGAGCCGCAGTGAAGCCGGCATCCAGATGAAATGTTCACTCCCGCCACATAAGGACACATTGGTGTTTTCGACATACTCCGAGTACGAATCCCATTACAACAGCACCCATACCAACCGGTGCCTCGAGTGCCGTAAGAATTTCCCCTCGTCTCATATTCTCGGCCTGCACATCGAGGAGAACCATGACTCCTTTATGGCGGTTAAGAGAGACAGAGGTGAACACACGGTACGTTCCGCCCTTCAAACCCTTTTTATTCCCTCCACCGGTCCTCTCGTGCCTTCCATCTCGATATGCGCTTGCTGAACCGGTTACTGACCAACATTCTAGTACTCTTGTTTCGTAGAAGGCTGTGAGAGGAAATGCATGACACCCCAGAAGCGGCGGATGCATCTCATCGATAAGCACATGTATCCCAAGAACTTCTTCTTCGCAGTGACCCTGCACGGTATCGACGGGCGACAATCGATGCTGTTGGATGAGCGGCGGCAGAACCAGAAACAGGGGAGCAGGCCCCCGAAAGTGGAAACAAAGGCCGCTTCTTCCATACCAAAATCCACAAAGTCAAAGACTTCCCCAGAAACAAAGGAGGATCAGATGGAAGTGGATCAGCCCGAACCTATTCCGACAACAACGGAACCCGATGCTGAGATGAAAGACCAATCGCATAAGGAGGTCGTCAAAGGGAAGGCCATCAACGAGCCGGCTGACGTGGATATGGGTGACTTGGTAGGCAAGATGTCTGCGCTGCAGTTTGTGCCCTCCAGGGTAAGATTTGGCCGGGGAGGGCGGAAGACGGGGTTCGCTAGAGGGCGATAAACAGAGGATGTACAAAAACGAGGGCCGTTACGCTTGAGAAAGCGGAATCCATCAGTCTTGAGCAATTGAAGCATGTTATTGCGCACCACCACGGAAACATACTGGTTTGATATCTTCATTTTCAATGACATCATGACAGGAGTTGTGCATGTGTTCGTAAATTCTGATCTTTAGACAGTAAGCATCAAGCATAGCTTTTGAGAAAGAAAGTATCTTGTCTTACCCTCTCACACATTGGCGCCTCTATCCCACCTCCCAGTCCGTGCTCAGAAAAAAAAAGTTGTTGGTATCATTATAACGGGTGCTGCACAACTCGTTCGCCGGCTCCCGATTCCCGTTCGCTTCCTCATCACGTCTCGGCTTTGTGAAAAGTTGTTGATCCGCCCCTTTCCCCATAAGCTTCATATCCTTAACCCGGCATCCTTAACCCGGCCTCTTTCTCCTCTTTAATCACCAGTAGCACATCCTCTGCACCCACAGCTCACGCACTGCACATCCTGGCCCTCTTTGAGCTCGGCCTTGGGCACGCGGCAGATGCACGTCGAGTTGAAGTTGGTCTCCTTGGTCTGGATGCAGCGCAGACAGCAGAGCTTCTCGTAGCCGTTTTTCTTCCACTTGGCGATCAGCATCGCGTCCGCGTACCCGTTCTTGAGCAGCCACTCGTACAGCTGCTTGCTGATGGCTTCTTTTTCGTAGTAAAGCTCGTAGATGTACCGGCTCCGTTGGTGCGAAATCTGGAAGATGGGCCATTTGGCTTGGTGCTTGGGGATGTTGTCCGTCGGCGTGTTCTGCGCGTCCTTCATTTTGTTGGAGAAGATCAGCAGGTCCTCCTCGATGTCGGCGAAACCCTCTGGGGGCGGCTTGCGCTTGGAGGCGGGGCGAATGGCGGACATCTTGAGGTTGTTGTCGATTTCTCGGTTTCGAAGTTTCGAGGTGATTCTGAGAGGCAGTTGGTTGTGATTCGTTTGTTTGCGCCGATGTATATGCTCAAGGTAGAATGTCTGACTGTGGTGATATCGCAATTGTTTGTTTGGGAGATGGAGAACTTCCGTCGCAATCCAATGAGTTGACCAGACAGTGTGCTGTGATCAGCGCGGCCTCCCTCAAGAGTTGCCTGCCAGAAATTCGCTGGCGACTGTGGCGTTAACGTCATGGCATGTAAGGTTTGTGGCTAGTGCCATTCACGCCTGCCATCTGAGTGTAAGAGCAACTGTGGCTTAGCTCAGCTTGATGCTACCCCGAACCGAGTCTGGGGAAGCTCCAAGCCGTCATGCGAACGACGGCCAAACTTGGCTCACGGCGATAACTTTCAAAGGTATTCGAGTCGCGAATTGGCCCAAAATGCCTATCACACCTACCAAGTACGCATTCACCACCAGGCAGTGTAAGTGTCCTACCTTCCAAGCCGAACGAGCAAGACTGACGGCCATTGTAGCGGCGAACTGGGACGACGCCAAGCGGAGGGTGTTCGCCCTTTATCGGGCATGGCTCCGGTCGGTACGTTACGAACGAACGAATATGGAATCACGAGCGACCTCAGCTTTCGAAGATAGACACCTTCGATATCGGCAATACATGGGGAGGAAGTGCGAACAATCCGACCGAGGATGACCCCGCTAACGAGGATATCGCATACAACAGACACCTGAGATGCAGGCCATGTACTCGGTTCCCCTCCCCATCTCGGTCATTCGCACCCGTATCAGACAGGAATTCGAGCGCAACCGCTTCGTGAACAAGTTGAATGTGGTGGATGTTTTGATCACGAAGGGCCATGCCGACTACCAAGTAAGGCTCCACTTCATCGTCACTATCCACATGGACATGACTCGGAATCAGGGGATCCCTAGAAACAGGCACGGCAGTGGGGTCATGCCCAAAATCCGGAGAACCCCCAAAGAGAAAGGGAATGGGAGGTTTCCTGACAAGGGGCCCGAATGGAATATCAAAGCGTTGGCACATGTTGTTATGCGCCGCAGTGTCACGGAGTGATTGTTACGGTATTCGGACGCTGACTTTCCATGCGCCTATCAGGAAACCATGAACTTCTGGCGCCAGACGACTCACATGATGTCGTACTTCAACGAGGAGAGCTTCCGTGGAGCCAAGAGACTTCCTTCCAGCTTTATCGATGGCTTCTTGCAGGTGAGCTTATACATGATAACTATGTTGGTTGTTTGGATGGCTTACAAGACTCTTCTCGCTTATTTAGGGTCGCAACTAAGAAGAATAATAACGAAGGGTATCAATGTCAGCCATTCCTCTAGAGCCTATGTATATAACGCAAGCCAGAGAATCATCCATGGACGCAGCCGCTTGTCCTTTTCTTCTTTTCCACCCCATTTGACGTAACCACTCACAGCAAGTCCTCTTCTTTCTGTCTGTCTCTTTTGGTTTCCTTCCTCCTGTGGATTACCACTTCCAAGCCAAGTCCAATAACGCCATTACCCATGCTGGTGAAAAGTTCACGATGAAAAACGAAAGGTAGCGAAAAAGAACAGATTTAGGCGGAGGCAGCGGCCTTCTTCTCTGTGAATTCCTGGCGAGCCTCGAGGAACTTCTCCGATACGACGTCGCAGAGGTCCTGAATGTCGCGGAGGCCCTTGCGGAGCGCCTCAACAGCGGTTGTGCCCTCTGCATGTCTGTCAGTTCCCACGTTTTCATGCATATCGCTCAGCGGTAGAACGAGGAAAGGGAAGATCACGCACCATAGGTCTGGATTCTGACGTTCATTTTGGCCTCAGAGGGATGGGGAATAGCGTAGGCGCAGAATTCGACATCAGGGCTTGTCAAATGGTGTTAGCACACCCTCATAACTCAGTTTCTCACTCTCTGAAAACTTCAGAAAACTCACTTCTTCATGATGACGTATCTGAGAGCATTGCCAAGGGTATGGTTCTCCTCAAGGAACTCGAACGAGGCAGCCGTGGGAGTAGAGCCAGGGAGCTGTTTCCAAACCGTCAGTTTCTTCAACATATTGCATGCATGAATGCTTCAAGCAGTCGGTATGTTCCACTTACAAGCCTGACCTTAGAGGTCTCCTCCTCAAATTCCTCCTCGCCCTCCTCGCCCTCCTCACCGGCATCGGCCATGGAGACATCATCATGAGCCTCAGGCTGGTGGGAAGTTGGGGTCTCCTTCATGGTGACCTCCTCGCCATCGTCGCCGAACTTGGTGACCTTGCCCATCTTGACTGTGTGGTTGAGGTTTTGTTGGGTTGATCTGAAGAGCCGATGGAAATTTTTAATTGATTAGGTGTGATACTGCGGTTTTTGCGGGTGAGTTCAAATTCGTCCAGAAACGCAAGAATGGGTTGATTTCAATGTTGTCGACGGCGGGTGTGGTGAACCTGAACTGATGAGCCTCTCTATCTGTTATCGGAGAAATTTTTAGCGTGGAAAATGAGAACCTCAAGAGTTCATCCGTTCGCCAAGACTTTTTGCTAAGGTTAAGTTTTGCCCCCACCACTGCAGAAAGATGGAGGCGGCTGAAAGTTAGGCGGACATGCGGTCCCGCCTGCAGAAGGCCAATTGGCCTCTCGGGTTAAGTCCCGGACAGCCATGCTCCACCGAGCTGACGGGAGCTTAGGCCGCCCAACTTTTGAACAACTCCATGCTGAGGACTTGCTTCACTTCACTCGAGAGTCAAACAATCACTTCATGAATTCTAAAAGACTTTGAACTTTGGACTCTGACATTGGTTCCAGATCATATCAGCTTGCTTATCCAAGATCTTGTTCGACGACATGTGCGCTGACGCCAATCCCGTTGTTCAGTTCATGACTAGTCCTTTGAGTGCTTGCGGGAGTATGCTCGACTCTCGAGCAGGTCAGTCATGAAGGTGAACTCTCTGTCTGCACACTTCCCACCTATTTTGCGTTCTCGAAACCGTTATGCGAACCTGGATTGTATAATCGAAAGCCATTTCTCCGATGCCAAAATCCGAGCTCGTCCATAGTCATCTGTCGAATATTCTGTGTGATATCTAGCCGCTGATATAATGGCCTACATTGTGGACAGATAAAGCAAGAACACTTCCAAAACTCTGTACTTCACCAAGGAGCTTTTCAGTGATAGTAGGAAGAACAGGTTTATATTCGCTACCTTACGTACCAACGCTGTTCCATCGAACGGCTTGTTCTCTAGTTTCATCAATAAATCCCAAAGCACGCTGCTAGACCTATTGACATTATGCAAGCTATCTTCAATTGCTGACTACCTCCCGCAAGGAAACAAAACGTTCGAGGTTCAGAAAAGCTTGGACAGTTGCACTGAACCGCCCCTTATTGACGGTAAACATCTGACTATGTATTTGTACCATCTTCGTCTGACACCCTTTTACGGACCTTAACATCACATTAGCTCACGGACTGGGGGCTTGATAATGCCCTAACCCTTTGGCTATGATGTACTGTGTAGCAGCCGTTCCGCCAGCTTCGAGATCTTCTCCAGACTAGCACCGACGGTACAATACGGTACGGTACGCAGCAGATACAAATCCAGGACCCGGTCCGGCGACTTCCATCCCATCCCATCTCCATCCTCCTAACCGCCAGGCCCAGCCAATGAATGGCAAGCACCTTATAAGGTCCGTTGCTTGACCCATCTACCACAACGGGGAGCCCTGTAATTAGCCTGCTGAGTACCTGTGGTCTCATGGCGCAGTGGTTACCGCTTGATGAATAACTTAGCGTGGCGGTTTTCGTAGGGTTTCGCAGCTGGGGCATTGTGGTTCGTTCTACAAGCTTACCTGGGCGACCTGAGCTTTTTGTCACTTTTATCAAGTTGGAAGCATAGAAGAATGCTGGAAAAGATGGTTTGAGATTTTTCGGTGGCGATTTGGAGTTTTTGCAGCGGGTTTTTGTTTAGTTGGTGGCTGGAGGTGACAATGGTTTTAGATCGTAACATTTTTTGACCGATTGAGATGCCCATCAGGACACTCTACCAAATTCAATGGACTTACCCCCTCTTACTACATTTGAGCTCCTGTCCCAAGCCCTTCCACTTCCAGCTTGGGTGACCGATCAGCCTCGTTCACATGGCTGTGCGGTTTTTGTGCCATGAAAACATTGTTGTTGGTGTGGTTGATATATGCCCTGATACAGTCTTCATAGATTCCGCAGCTGAGCGACAGAGCGTGGCGGTTCGGCCACCCAAGATCTCCCTGAGGGACTGAGCTTTTCGTTGTTTCTTTTTTCTTCATCTTTTTTCTTCAACAAGTTTGAATATCGTGTTCACGACGATGGAGATCAAAGACTGACAGTTCGACTACAAAGCAAAAACATGAGCCCGTGAGAGGTAGGAAAACCGGTAGAGCGAGACTTTGACAAGGATTAAACAAAGATATCACTCCACGGTCATTCGTTGTGTCAGCGGCGTTTTCGTTGAAAAAATTGAACCAGCTTACAGAAGCTTCTTCATGTTCGGCTTAAAGCTTCTTCCAGTTAATACTCGTTGCTGTAGCACTATTTCCTTCTGCGTCCGCGGGGGAAAACTTTTCAAAGTCATCTGCTCAACGCACGGTAAACACAATGGAAAGAAGCTGAAGGAAACTAAGATGATAGAAAGCTGTCCACTGTACAGCGGTGTCCTTGACGATCTTCTTTTGAAAAAATCATCTATACGTCCCCATGCTGACCCTTTGGACACTAACTCCCGATATCCCACGACCAACAACGGTTTATTCAACCCTAATATTCCTTCATTGGTGTGCTCAAAGATAAAGTTACCTCTCTTGCTCATTGATTAACTCGGACCAGGATCAGTCACAGCAAAGCATGTAAGGACCCGCTCATGCAAATCCCGCGCGGCTCGCCGAGCCGCAGACACGAAGAGATCACGAGCTAGGCAGGCAGGGCAGTGTAAGTAGGGACTGGGACTGGGGGTTGATATGGGGTACAGTAGTCGTAATGATGGCTATCCGACTTAAGATAATGCGGCGAGCCGTGGGAGTTGAAAGTGGGGGCAAAGAGGATGAATAGGATACTATGGGTTGGGGCTTGGACGGTAGGTAGCTCGTTGTCTTTTATGGTGTGGCGTGTTGAATTGTGACTGGCCTTTTCTTGGGTTAATGAGTTAATTTGCCTTCATGTTTCTTGGGCCTTTGTGTCTCTGTCATTCATGTCAAATTGTACAGTGGGTGGTAATGGGGAAAAGACCTTGATAATGGGATTCAAAACCGATTACAACCAACCATGGGCATGAGATCATGATGTTTGCTCTCCAGACTGGACCATATTCAATTGCAAGGTATGCAAATTGTTCTACCCGTTCTCGATTTACGAAAACATGTGCCCGAGTCAGAAAGGTCTAGCAGTTTGACAGGTTTTATAATCAAGGTAAATGAGGCTCAGGCCCTTGCAATGCACACCTTGACATCCTCTTCTGGAGAGTCTTGCGCAAAGTTCATGCTCATGTTATGTATCGTTCCGTGCCGCCCCTGCCTAAAGTCAGAGTGTTGTTTGGACCGACTGAGAGACTACTGCTGTGTCTGGAATGCTGATCGGAAAAATATCAGCCCATGCAACGCTTATTAGAGTCATGCCTAGTGATATCAGAGAAGAAATCAAACATTGAGACCAACACGAAGGTAGCAATTAACGGCCCCTGAAAGAGCGGGAAGTTGGTTTGTGAACACAGCCGACAGCCAAACGGTTGTATAGAGATGGTGGACAATACGTGAACGATGGATGATATGTCTCCGTGGAAAAAAGAACAAGACCAGTCAACAACGGATAGATGTTCAAGTGATATGAACGTTCGGAGAACAACGTCATCTGTATCTCTGATTCTGGGAAGAAGAGAAAATTTTGTGACTTCCATGACACCGACTGAACGGATTGCTGTGCCAGTGGGTTGCAGGTTGTATGTGTGTGCAGATTTTCCTTCCTCGTACTCTGCAACCACGCAAATCATTTGATTCAGACAGACCGCTCAACATGTTCCAGTTAAGCAATGAGTTATAAATGGCAACGATTCCCATCATCATCATGATGGTGAGCTGGGCAAAGTAAGGTCGTAGATCCCTGGATCAATTCATTTGCGTATAGATTGGCTTGTGTGACCTCAGCCGAGGATAACGGTAATTGTGTATGAGTCTGTTGTCCAGTCGTCCAACAGCACTGCCCAGACAAAGCTAAAGGGCTTTGTAATATGGTGGTCGACGGCTTGCTGCTGCACGACATTCATTATCTGATGCACAGACTGTTGCCGGCGTTAATTGTTCCGGGGCCTCGGGGTCGCCAAAGGAGAGATTCGATTGGGCCAATGTTTTTTTGTTGGCCGTTTCGTACCGTAGTAGCAGCGGAAGGATATCCAAAGACTGGGATGTCTGTTAAGAGTTTTCAACACTTTCGCTGGGATGGTAGCGAAGAGTGTCCATGCTACTCTCTTCGTGCCATGGTCTCCTTCGTGACTGAGGCTGATGGAGTGTCGTCTCAGATGGAAGAAATCAGATGTTATAGAACTTAATGGGAATGGTCTCACTCCTCACAAAGAATGAGATGAAGGCAAAAGGACAGAGGGAACGGATGAGGATGACTCTCTGGCCGTCTCGGCCATGATCGGTCATGGACCGAGTATGTATCACGGTGAAGAAAAGCCCGGATCAAACAAGCCGTTGGGACGGGTGAAAATGTGACCCCCTCCGCATGGAAGTGCCCGAGATCCACCGAACCGAGCAATCCAGACGTTCGAGACGGAAATTCTTTTCTTTTGCTGTCACAGAGAAAGGCTGCGAGTTTCATGGCTGAGGTGTCCACTTACGGTAGGCACATCGTTGAGTTACATGTACGTGTCAACGCATATGTCTCCGGACACTTCAGGATATGCAATATATCTTTTTGTCCTCTCAAGGTAAGTTTAGTCGAGTTTGATGTTGATAAGGTATGTGCGCGGCGATAGTTGGCCGGGAAGTGGTCCGTGACGAGTCGAGGAGAGGCAGATCAAACACTCTCAATCCGAGTCCTTCTTTTTCAGATGACAGGTGAGAGAAGCTGTCTTCGCGTTCGTCTTGTGGGTTGGGTGATGTTCGGTTCGTTCAATGACATTTTGGGCACAGGATTTTACCCTAGGCGAGCTCGGACCGGAAGTTTAGGTGATGATGAACCCCTCGTCCCCTCCTTGGCCGCCCATTTTCTAGCGTTGACGAGTTTCAGGTGAATCGGGGTTGGCTGGTCGGCCAGGCTGGCGTTGTAAGAGAAAAGCAGGCGATGGTGGGGGAGGAATCCAGAACACTGGTCGAGCGGATCAGAAAAGTGAAGTTCTTTGCAAATGGGAGGGAAGACGGCGGCCGGCAAGGGGCTTGGGAAACGTGCTTTGACCAATCAGAAACGAGAACAAATCTCAAACAATCCAAAATGACCCCTGCAGCCCCCTTTCCCCATCACGCTAGATTTCAACACGAAAAGGAACATCTTCACCTGGAACGTACCGGGGAACAATTCTTCGAGTGTCGACAGCCATTCGACGGTTTGAGTTCGACATGTTTCTGGGGAACTTTTGCGAGGCATTTGTTGGGGTGTCGGGGTTTCGTCGCCGCCTTGTGAGAACCGCGTGGATCGACACCAGATTCATTCTGTGCATATGAATGAGGTTGCAAGGCCGAAGGACAAAACGGTTCATGAATGCTGATGGAAGACTCTCAAAGAGACATTTACACCTTCCAAGACCCCATGTCCAAACGGCACAGCTCCTCGTGGCCATCTCAGCAGCCAATGTGAAAACAATGAGGCTAATGGAGGCCAAAACAAGCCTGCACAGCTGGTTTACTTGGACGAGTACTTGTAAACTGATTGGCCGCCTATTTGACATGCCTTTTGCCTCTTGCTGCTGTAGGCACGGGTTGGCACTTGCGAGATCTCCCAGGCTCATGATCCGCGACAACGTCGAACATCAAACACTGGACCACTGGATCATGGGGGACAAAGATGTGGCCTAACATGGTAGGTACCGGGGCTGGGATCCATGTAGCCACAAACCTCATACACGACTTGCATCATTATCGCTGGGTCGTCCCCTTTCATATTCGGCGGGGACCCCTACTTACAGCCCAAAACAAAGTGAGGGGAGGAACTAACTTTTTGCTGTCGACTTGCTGCTTGTTATGTCTGGGCATAGTGTCGGGTTCCCATTTAGAAGCATATAATTTCTCCGTGTCCCTGGCGTCGGCACCCGTTCCTCGCGCGTTGTTGAATTATTGCCCAACTCTCCTCTCCATCATCAATCCACGTTCATCAGTTCAGTTCCTTTGTCCTTTCTCATTTCTTGGGTTGCTTGCGGCGTGGCGTATCCGGCATCCCCGACGACCGAGCTCCGACAGACGATAGACGACAGACGACAGACGACAGAACAGTGAGCAAGCACCTGGCTTGTCGCGACCGCGCATACTTGGCGTTTATACCAAGAGCAATCGACCGGACTAGTTTCCACATTAGGGTACTTCTCAGCGTTTGTTTTCTTCCCTCGAGAGGCGGCCGAATAGGGGTAATCGAAAGGCGAAAGAAAAAAAGGAAGAAAAAAGGTGTTAATTGTCTTCATTTTTTGCAGAGTTGTATTATCCTTCCATCTTGGAGGGGAAATTCCAGCCAATACGAGCCATCGATTGCTAGGCCTGTAGGCACCGACTCCAGCGAACTGAATCCAGCAAGCGCCCGTTTCTTCGTGAAAAGGGACGACAACGACAGTTTCCTGTTACGACGGACGAGTCTGCCGAAAAGAGGAAGGTGCATCGCGACGGGCACCACGGAGGACACCCGCGAACCCACAGACACCCAACGACTTCAGCAGCAATCGATTGCTGCGCAGTGGCATCAGGCACATTTCCGCCGGCACGCATTTGACACATCCACTGAGTGGTAACCAGGCACTGAGCAACCACCACCATCACCACAAAGTGTGAAGAGCCAAACCACCATTCACAGACACCACCACAAACCCCGAATCCGTTTTCGAGACATCGGCAGCGAGTCAAGCGGCTGGATCGGTCTTGATTCCCAGGTCAACCCAACTTCCACTTTGAACCTCCAAGAAGTTGACGATTTCGCACTGTCGTCTCAGCAAGTTTGGAAGCGCCCGGCACTCGGATCAGTTGTTGTTGCAGTGAGCACCAATGAGAAAGCAATAAAGCAGTGAGCAGTGAGTGACCACAGCATCTCATTTAGCAGACAAGATCGAAATATTGCGAGACACATCGTCGGGCCAGGGTTCTAACTGTTAATGAGGACAGCAGCACTTGCAATTGCAAAGCAGTGACATAGCTCGTCACTTCCCTTTCTTCAGCTATCTTGCTGCTTACCTACCTCTACCTCTACGCGGCGGTTCCCGGCAATTAATAACCTGAGGAATCCTCGCTCCCTCTCTCGGCCGCGCCAATCGCTCCCCCATTTCCATTCTCGGGGTCCTCGTTTGCCGTCTTCCGCTTTCCCACCCTTTTCCCACTCTCACCTCCACCACCGAGTTCCATCTCGTTGCGGTCTCGACCCGCACCCATCAACATCCTCGGGTTTTCTCGATTTTCTGGATCGCCTCACACACGCTAGGGGCAGGAACAACACAACAGCGAGGGGCCCTGGAGAAAAGGAGTGCCCAAGTGCGTCGAGACGTCAGCCAGCGTCGCCATTGATAGGTCGGCGCAACACCAAGCATCCAGTCAGGCCCGGTACCTAACGACTAGTCCGACTATACCTTGTCCCAGGGGGGGCTGCTCACCTGCAACCTACCATTTCCTAAACCAACCTGGTTTGGCACCAGTTTGGGAGCGACACACACACACAACGCACCCACGTTGCTTGCGATCCATCCGACGTCGATTTCCAATCCCAACCCAATAGCAATAATTCCCAATAATCCCAATCAATCCCGTCCGCCGCCGCGCTTCAAGGCACAGCTTTGTTCGCCTCTTTTCAATCAATTTCCTGGCCGACCCAACAACCCCCGGATTTGCAGAGCATTCCCAGGGATAGACACTCTTAGTCGACCACTCGCTCCGTGTCGCTCCAATCTTTTTCTCTTATTCCCCGTCACGCTCTCCTAATTTCCACCACCACCAACTACTACCACCATCGACAAAGCGTCCAAGTCCAGGTCGACCATGAGCACCGCCATTGCCATGGCCGCGTCTCCGGCTCCTCACGACAGGCCAAGCTACGGCTCCGACGTCTCTGCCTCTGCGTCCACCGCTGCGCCCGCTTCCACATCGTCGCCCAGCGCGCAACGAACGGCCGCTGTACCACCACCGCCGCCCCCATCCTCTTCGAACCCGAATGCGCCAGCTCCCCGGTCAGGTAGTGGCAGCCCCCGAGCTGTGGGTGCGACACCCGCTGCACACAAGTCCTCTCCACCCAGCGCGTAAGTAATCTCCTTTTTTTTGATTGTCTGCATCTGTCTGTCTGTTGTCGTCTTCTTCTCCTTCTCCTCCTTCCATCTTGTCGTCTCGACATTTGTCTTCTGCTATTGCTATCGGCCAGTCACTAATCAGCTCGTCATCTTCGATACTACAGTTCTCGCAGCGCTGGTGGCTCGGCGCCCAGGATCATTGTCAAGAAGGAACCAGGCTCGCCTGAAGCACAACAACAACAGCAACCACCACCACCACCACCTCCCACTGCCAGGCACCGACCCAGCAGACTGGATCTTTCCAAGAACACAAGTACCAACAACAGCGTTCCAGGCTCTGCGCGACCTCTCACTGCCCGTGACACCAGCGGACTCGGAATCAAAGAAGTCGGTATTGCTTGCCTATCGCCCGGTTTCGTCACACACGACCCTCTCATGAAGGAGCAAGTACACCGCAGTATGAGTGTGAAGGAGCAGCAGAAACGGATCATTGAATCCAGGTTACAACAACAATCGGCTGGCTTCAAGGCCCCTGAGCTGCCGGATAGGGAGAAGGATGGAGGTCACTTTGCCGCAAAGACACCAGGCCTGGCAAGGAAGCGTGGCCCTCCTCCAGGATTGAGCATTGTCGCTCCTTCCCACGAGCAGTTCGCCAACGAAAGGGTTATCCAGTCTGCGCCTCTCGGCCAGTCCTTCCCCGGCAGACAGAACCCTCACCCGTTGACCCGGCATCTCATGAACCATAGTTCGAACCTCGCCAGCACATCGCACATCCACCATGTGCCTGCCAAGCAGACGAACAACAGACTGCCGCCGATCTCAGATGTCTTTGGTCAGGGTCTGTCTGGCCATCCGGATTCAAGTGGACATGCCCTCTTCGCTAGCCAGAGTCACAGCCACGGACCGCTGGCATCACCTCACCACCCACCGCCGCCTCCACCGCCGCAACCTCAGCCCCCGACGTCTGCTAGGCCAAGGGAGTACAAGTCCGCCGAGGAAGCACAGCAGGACCTAGCGGCTGGCCGAACAGAACTACTGCCAAAGTATGTACACTACAACAGCAGCAACAGTCAACACCAACCCCCGACACCGCCATCTCCCCCCAACGGCCCAGCGCATCACCACGCACCACCGCCACCAACATATTTGCCTTCTACGCACGCATCCTCCTCCCAAAGAGGCCCGCCCTCTCATATTAGTAATATGACTGACGCCAGCCGAAGCGCCAGTAACAATACTCCCGGCAATAATTATGGCAGCAGCAACATGCACAGCAACACGCTTCCCTCGTCGTCTGCTCCTAAGAGGAGGACGCGGGCCGAGTACGAGGAAGGTGGGACCCCCCCGCTTGGTAATGGGAGGGCGCCACAGAGGAGGTCAGGGCCGTTTGGCGAAGGAAGAGACAGTCCCGAGACGCAAAGGGCCAAGAAGGAGGAATTCATCAGGCTTTGCGAAAGAGCCTGGGATCTTTTCCACTCATGATCATCACTTACTACTGTTTACCGTTATCATACCCACATTATGCACAATTTCAATTACATAGCTGCACTAATAAGGTTCAAGCTTTGACCTTCCCTCTTTTTTCTACAACTTCTTCCACTACCTCTTATCACCACTACGGCCACCACCGCCACCACCAAATGTTCTCCTTTCACAATCATATCTTCTTCTTTTTCCTATGTCTTCAAATGGGTGGGTGGCATTGGTATGGCGACCAGGACCGGTATGGGCTGGGGGATGTGCGCGTGTGATGGATGGATGGGCTGGCTGGGCTGCCTATGGCTACTTGGGCGGCCACATCTCTTCAAGGTTTAGGTCTTGATTTATTATTTTATCATGTCTGAGTTTTGATGTAAAGGGACGGATGTACTGGAACTGGGACTGGACTGGACCGGATTAATATTCTGGGCGGACGTTGAGGACGCTGAAAAATCGTAGCTTATATCAAGAGCTATATTGATCACCACATGGTTCGTTGATTTTGGGTGTTTGTGTTTAAAGGGAGGCTGGAGAAAAGTGAAAGGGGAGACTTTATGTATTGTATGTACTAAGCACAAGAGACTTTGATAAGTCACTGTTATCATCGATATGTAGTTCTCTTATATCTGATTATCTTACAATACCTCTTTGTATGTGTCCATCGTAGGTTTACAACTGGTGGATGTTCTAAGACCGATGTTAATTAATCTTCTGATCGCATAAGCTCTCACACTCGGTAAAGTATGTAGATCAGCATGTTTAACAAAATGTCATGGTAGCAACAAAAAGGGTCCAGAAAATTCATCCAGTTACTCCGTTGATGCTCTATGCTAAGTCACGCTACCTCTTTTTCTACTGCATGGCGTCGCTGGTTTCTATACCACGGCAGCCAGGTCAATGCTTCCTTCCTTTTTGTGATTGATCCCAAAGTTGAGGTCCAGGTGTCCCGTTTTACGTAGGGACCCCATCTATTAGGACTTTCAGTTTTTACACCCACTTGTCTTTTAACTCTGGTTACTTTCCCCGTCTACCTACTTATCCTCCCCACCATTCCGTTTCCGCCTTCCTTCCTCTTATCCTTCGTCCGTCCCGAAGCCAAATCCCGGAGTGAAAGACAGGATTGCTCATTGCCCATTTGCCTAACAGCAGACACTATAGATCGAACTCAATTTCCAGAAATCATGCGTAAACGATGCGTCCTATAGACATAGTCTGCTAACGTGCCCATTTCATCCAGTCTTGGGTGGCTGGGACACGGGATCGAGTGGTCTTTCCGTTCTTCCCCTTCTTCTTCTTCCCCCCTTGAGGTTCCTCCATCATGACCCGTTTTCTTTTTTTCCGGCCGACTGACACTTGGCTGTTTGGTCTGCCAGGCGTGAGGATTGGTCGTAGCGTAACTTCGTTATACTTCCAGAAACAGCGAGCAGGTGTTTAAGTGCTTTGTTGCGCTCCTTCTATTGTTAGGCCAGCAGGAGGGTTGTCGTTCATCGAACGACTTTCAATTATTTGAGTTGTTCTCCTTTTTGAGCTCGTCAATTAGGGTCGTTATAGGGCCAGGAACAAAGACACTTTCAAACAAGGGTCGTGCCCTACAGTATTGTCCTTGGGTTTGCTGGCGATCGTGATGACAAACCCGTCCCCGTGGTGATCCTCGGCGTGGGAGATTCGTTGGCTGATACCTTGATTTGCTTGCCCTTCCAGTTCGTTCCACGAACTGGATATCGCTGCTCCGTCGGTGTTCAACATCCGCGTCTTGCCTACTTGTCATTGGCCCTTTGTAGGCTAAGGCACTCGATTGCTCAAGTACACCTCGAACCTGTCTAGTATCATACCAGGCCCTACGATATACCATACAGCTTGGTAGCCACATGTATTGGGTCTCGGCCGGAATTTCCCGAGCGCTTTTCGGTACGATCCTGACCACGCCGTTGCGGTTGCCGCTACACAAGGCCGGCATCATCACTACGTGGTGAATTGTGCAGTCGAACGAGTCACTTAAGTAACTTCTAGCACAGAGGGCTTCGAGGCATCTATTGAGCCATTATGGTATTTGGAGCTATGCAAAAGATTGGTGCTATAGAGAAATAGCAAGTCCTTAGTGCTGTCTGCGTACCACGAACGATCCTTGGCCAGGTGTGAACTGCTGGTTGGATATTACTGATGGCGGAAGCGGCTCTCCCCCGTTAGCCGGAGGTGGAGGAGCCGGCCCGGTAGCATCGTCACCGCCAGCCGCAGCTCCAGATCCAGCGGTCGTTGGCGGCGTCGCCACCTTGATGGTCAGGTTGTGTTGCGAACCGGCAGCTGGAGTGGTGGGTGGGGGACCCATGGAGCCAGGCAGTGCTATACTTGGGGCTCTTTGGTTGCCGGGGGTCCCAGAGCCAGACGGAACCGGTGTTGGGGGTTTCATCCTGCCACCATCTCGTCCTCCTTGTATGATCCTCCGCAGCCTAGCAGGGCTAACCCGAAGGGTAACAATGTGCTGCTGCTGTTGCAAAGGCTCTTCGGTCTCTTCCCGCGTGGCTTCCCTTCCAAACCTACGCGACATCCTGGTCTCGTGATGATGGATAATGGTTTCTGGTGTTTCCGACCGCCCAATGTTTGCCATGCGCTGAGCAGCAGCAGTAGCGGCCCCGCGCATTCCACGCGTCCTTGCGGTTCCTCCTTGGGGAACAGACATGGCGGGCGAGTCTGGGGCAGAGTCCATACTGTCTTCGGAATCGGAAAGGTCTCCGTCGCGGATGATGCGCCTGCCCCTTCCAGGACCACCCGTGGGCGCCACTGGCCCTGTTGTCTTCTTGAAGAGCCGGCTGTCTTCGATATCCAGGACTCCACCGGGAATCACTGAAGATACAATGGCTGTCCGAATTGTCCTTTGCCTTTCCTTGAGATCGGGCAGCTGGGGCCCACCGCGTCTGTTGACGGATCGTTTTTGCCTGCGTTGCTCGCGCGAGAACATGGTCTCGGTTCGTTCCAGTTCCGCCTCTGTGTTCTCGTAGAGGTAAGGAGCGTAGTCCTTTTGCTGCTGGTTGGGTCGCAGCGTGTATGGGATCGGGGTTGGGAGGAAGGCGGCCGTGAGGTCTGGATCCTCGATAGGGCGCCCGTCGAAGGGATGTCCTACACTATAGAGACTGCGGGTGAAGAGCTGCGTCTGCTCGCGGATACAGTGAGCGATGGCCGTAGTGAATTCTCCCGAAAGAGATAGCTCGTCGGCCATTCTCGCGGCGAATTCCTCTGGTGAGTTCATCGGATTGTTGATATCCCACTCGAACTGGTCCACCAGCGTGTGCTCCTTAATGGTGATGTTCAGCTTGATCAAAATCCTCATGTCATCATTCTTATATGCCGAGTATGGTAATTCGGGGTCCAAGGCGTCCTCCTCTGAATGGACAAAGGGGTAAAAGTCCTGAAGCTGCTCCACCATCTGCGTAACCACCTGCTCATGAACGTGCTTGTCCATAGGCGGCTTCAACCCCATGTCCTCGACCAACTGTGAGGCAAAGACTTCGACGGGAATGAGGCGCTCGTGGAGGTTAAAAGTGAATGTGTCGCGTAGTTTCACTTTATCCCAGTCAACATCTATCCTGATGGGCACCAGCTCCTCGTGTTGTTCGGCTTGCTTCTTGACGTCCTTGCGACTGAACTTGAGTGGCGGCGTCGTCCGCTTGCCCGGCCGAGGCTTTTGAGAAGGGTATACGAGCTTGACGGGCGGCCCGCCGCCTGTTTCTGTAAGTCCGTTCCCGTAACCACTGTAACCCTGGCCATAGAGCTGGGCTGGAGGTACTTTGTTCCGACTATCGCGACTGGTCATTGACTTGTACCAGTCCACTCGTGCCAGCCTGTTGCTCATATCCTGGTTCAGGGCCTTTTGCGAATCCTTCAGAGCGGCGGCGTGAATCAGGTCGCGCGTGACAAAACGGTCAACAAGGACCCTGTTTAGACTATCCTTGTCGCGTTGGATAACAGGCGGCGTTGCGCCATCTTGAGGGCTACCAGCCTTGGAGGCTGCGGACGGGGCCTGAGAAGCGGAGGCGGCAGGCGTCCCGGAAGCATTGAGCGAAGACGAGGCATTGGCAGAAGACGCGCCAGCCTCAGCGCCGGCACTGCCAGAGGCCATGGCCGAGGCAGAAGACAGCGAGGCGGCCATGAAGAGTCGCAATCGCTATGCGTCGCCGTATCGGTCGGTCGCGTGTTCGACTAGAGACGCAGAAATGAACGGTATGAATAGTGGCTGTCAATGCTGGGTAGCTAGCTACCGGGTAGCTCTATAGTCGTGATGATGTTGCTGTAAATCCAATGAACTTGGGATCTGGACAGGTCGCGTTGTGTCGAGGTTACCTCTGACCGAAATCCCGTCGATGCGCTGGGGCCAGTGGAAGGGGCAGCTGGTTGGCGATATTCCGTCTTGGGTTTCGCGTTTCGTGGTCGTCGTGATGCGATGCAGGCTAAGCTGTGCCAAATCTCGTCCGTCGTCTGTTGCTTCTCGAGGTGGTGATATGTTTGTCCTTTCTGTCAGCTTCCAATTTTGGGACTGAAGATGAGATGAGGCTGGGCTGCGGGATACACCACTAGCGATATGCTCGAGTAAGGTGAAGTCGGTACACGGCAACGAGGAGGTAGAGGTAGCGAGGCAACTGAACTTTGGCACCGAGGGCGCACGGCGCATCTCTCACTGACAGGCTGGAGGCTGACAGGCAATTGGATGCCGCCAAAAGGTGAGAGCGACTAGCGAATGCACTGCTGTTCCTGACCAATGGAACAACAGCAAAAGACAGCCGTGCCCCAGACAAGGACTTGTGTCAGTCGCCCATAAGTACTCAGTACTTTCTTCCTAGTAGCGACTATGCGCAATGTCAGGTACTCAAAACTTCTCAGCTCATGGCCAAAGCGGATCTCTTTCTGCCAGGGCAGTTCTGTCTTGGCGCGCCTGAACCCGTGTCACTGTCATTGTCTGCGCTTTCCTCAATGTCGATGAAGACTCGCGGCAGGCTTCTTTATGCCGTGCCATTGTGCTGCAGTGCCGCGAGGCCTGCCCCAGAACAGCAGAACTCGATGGTCGCCAACGTGGACTTGCGCCGGTGCAATCGTGAAGTGGTTGCGAACTTGGGAATTCCGAAGCGAGAAAATGGTCCAGGCTGATGAAAGGCAGTGAAAGTGCGCAGCATGCGATCCAAACCGGAAAACGCTCCTCAGCAACAGGCAGAAAGTCCGCCAAAGCGGTCGTCGCAATTGTCGTAGGTACTTAGGTCCAAAAGAGTCCCTTGGAATCGCAATGACAATCGCAAAGAACTCGAATTGAGTTCATCGTCATAATCGCTGGATTTGGCTGGATTCCGTACAATTACATAGGAACAGTGGAGCACACAAATTCAATCCAATCCAATGACAGCAGGCCGTGAGCATTGAGCACAGGGCGGACGAGCACAAGACCCAGACCCAGCCAGACCTAGAGAAAGAACCCCCTCCCCCGCCTTCACAAAATCCAGCGAGCAAAGCAAAATCGCACGCTTCAGGCAGGTCCACCTCGAAGCTCCCGAACTTTGCTGTTTTTCCTCTTTCTTTCTTTCTTTCTTTCCACTCTCCACCATCCACATATCCCCAAGGTAGCCTCAACACCCGCCCAATCTTTAACGTCGTCCATTCATTCTAAGATTTAGTTACTACAGTAAACAGTCTATCGCTGTACATTTGTTCAAAATGGCGTCCGAGGCCCCCAAGCAGGAGATTGGTTAGTTGCAAAATAAGGAAGCCGAGCTGCTGCAAGCATTGGAGCTTTCCTCTTCCGTTCACTTTCCCTACCTCTAGTCCTCTACCTACTTCTTCCCTCCTCCAGCTGCGCGGCACTTTGAGAGGTTGGCGTCTAAACTCTCCTATCTTGTCCCTTGTCGTCCACATGGCAGAGCCGGCCCTTGCCTGTTGTCGGCTTGCTCGTGTTTATGCGCCCATATGCTCTTCAAAGGCTGACCCTTGCTGCTAGACTACTCCCTCAACAACCCCGATACCCTCACCAAGTACAAGACCGCTGCTCAGATCTCTGAGAAGGTCCTTGCTGAGGTTTCCAAGCTCGTTGCCGCCGGCGAGAAGATCGTCACCATCTGCGAGAAGGGCGACAAGCTCATCGAGGAGGAGCTTGCCAAGGTCTACCGCGGCAAGAAGATCACCAAGGGTTTCTCCCACCCCACCACCGTCTCCCCCGCCGCTTTTGTCACCCCCTACACTCCCTTGACCACCGACGAGAAGGAGGCTGCCGTCGAGATCCAGGCCGGTGAGCCCGTCAAGATCCAGCTCGGTGCTCAGATCGATGGCTTCGGCTCCATTGTTTGCGACACCGTCATTGCCCCCGCCAAGGAACAGACCGACGATGTTATCGAGGGTCGCAATGCCGACCTGATGCTCGCCACCTACTACGCGAACGAGCTCCTCCTCCGCCTCATGGTTCCCCCCGGCCTCCTCGCTACCGGTACCGACGAGGAGAAGGCCAAGGCCGCCTCCCAGAAGCCTCCTTCGCAGGCCAAGATCACCGACCTTCTCCAGAAGGTTGTCCAGGCCTACGACTGCAACCTTGTCGAGAGCACCACCTCGTGGCTTTTTGACCGCAACGAGATTGAGGGCAAGAAGAAGATTGTCATTGCCCCCGGCGAGAACACCAAGGGCGAGGGTGTCCCCGAGGTTGGCGAGGTCTGGGGTGTCGAGATGGGCGTCAGCTTGGGATCTGGCAAGGTCAAGCAGTTCGAGAACCGTACAACCCTCCACCGTCGCACCACCACCACCTATGCTCTCAAGCGCCCCAGCTCCCGCAAGCTTCTTTCCGAGGTCCAGAAGAAGTTCGGCACTTTCCCCTTCAGCTTGAGGCAGCTTGAGGATGAGCGTGACGCCAAGTCCGGTGTTATTGAGTGCGTCCGCGGCAACGTCTTCCGCGCGTACGAGGTTGTTGGTGACAAGGACAACTCCCCTGTCGCCAGACTCCTTACTACTGTCGGTAAGTATCGAGATTTGTTAACCCACATATTTCCAGTGGCAGCCCAGCTAACCCACGTAAATAGCCATCACCAAGAACGGCCTCACTAAGCTTGGTGCCGCTCCTGCCCTCGACCTCTCCAAGTTCAAGACCGACAAGAAGATCGAGGATGAGGAGATTCTCGCCATCCTTGCCCAGCCCCTCGCTAGGAACACTGGCAGCAAGAACAAGAACAAGAAGAAGAAGACTGCCAAGAAGGAGGGCGAGAAGGCCGAGGAGGAGTAAATGGGAGTGTGAACAGGATAGGCTGTAATAGTCTGGTATATGGATTAATGTGGAAAGTTGGGCTGCTTTAGCTCGAAAGTTGCTTGCCTTTCTGGCTAATTCCGGTGCATCTTTTGGGGTGTGGTTTTCAGATGGAGCCTTCGGTTCGGCACGCTTTGCATCTCCGTGGCATCACAACAGGACATCACGCCAGCAACAACCGGTCCCATGAGGTCAGGAGGGAACCCATAGAAGGTGGGAGGATTTACCCCCCGTGACGAACCTCCATCAGCGTGATATATTTTCTTTTTGGCTTATCAGTGCCATAGTTATGCTTTGGCCCCCCATTAGCATCCATTCGTGAGCGTTCAGCTGGGGTATATCTGTTCAAGACAGGATGGCGTCCGCTAAGTGACCACCCAACACACCATTCCAAGTTAGTGTTCAAGAATTTCGAGGCAAATATACCAAAATACATTGTATAGGTGGAAGGACAAAACGAGTTGTGAATCTAATAGCCAGGCCACAGGCTTCCGTCTTTACGGGTTTGCAAAAAATCGCCAGTTGATGTACGGATGCGTACACCCACGGTATTTGCCCGTTCAATGCCTGATGCACTTGCTAAGGACCATGATACGACACTTGGGTGGAAATTCAAACTCCCGTCCGTCACATAAGATATTGCAAGGCGCTAGACTCAGCCATTTCCGAAGTTGCCCCCAGTTACAAACACACAAAAACTGGGCTTGTTGCTGTTTGATGGACAGTTGTGTTCCTGTGGCATTACAAGTATTGCTCAGGTGCGTTCTGTATCGAGGCTTGGTGAATACCTATGTCGGGACGGACTGCGGAACGAGAGCATTGCTTCGACTTCTGCAGCTCCTTTTAACATTTACTTTAATGTGAGATTCCCCCCTAGAGATTCTTTCATCTACCATCTCTCCCATTATCCCACCCTCGCTCAAACAATATCAACCCCTTAGGAAAAATAAAGACAGAACCTACTGCAACAACTCGCAGTCGACGCTTCTTAGCGACATTCTGGTTTTCCGACCACAACAGCGTAACACAGCAACAACTCACCCATCTACTGCACAGTAGCCGCCCGCCTGAAAGCAAACCGAGGGCTTGAAACGTGCCCATCGGAAAACCCTCTAGTTTGCGTCCGGGTGTTGCGGAAACGGCCAGTTAAGAACATCACATCCTGGCTGTATATATTCACTCCACGCTCATTACCACGAAACCAGGTCCGACAAAGCCTCCGCGGCTGGACTGTTAGCCCGGAATCCCCAAATAATCGCGGGTTGAATCCTCCTGAAGCGTGCACAAAGTCCACGGCAGACCTCTGAACGCAGGCTGCCAGGAGAAGTAAACAAAAAGTTGTGGCTGCGGGACCTATGAATCACGAATTACCTTCACCACACCTCACACAGGAATAACAGAATAGCTGGGAAGCCAAGGTCGACAGCTCTAGCTATTAAAGAACAGGGAATTTACCCATCACTTCACTTGTAGGTTGAACCCCAATCCCTCCATCTTCACTTGTGCACTCATCACGCGGGTGTCCCGTCAAGAGCCAAGAGAAGGGAATGGAGTGAATGCCCTGGACGTGGGAAGGAGCAAACAATAGCTGCCCGTCCAGCAAAGTATCAATTTTAGGGGCTGTTGTGCGCTAACAACAACACTGGAGACCCCCTGAACTTGACATTCTTCTGGCAGCTATAACGTGCTGAGGGGCTTCCTGCAAGCATTGCGACACCTTCGGTTGCTGCCCCCTCTACTGCCTTTTACTGCCTCCTTATCCAAGCATCCCTCCTTTTCTCACGCTGCCTGACCTATTTACAACCGTGAGGTCGGCCCCCCCTTCCTGCCGTCACCCCCAACAACAGCAGCGACCTGTATCGTCCTCCCTTTCCACTTTACCTTCTGTCTTTCCCCATTTGTTTCGGCCGTTTTCCACGCGTCCCATCGCCTCGGGCGCGGTCATCTCACCGTTATTTTTTTTTTCATCTGTGCGCAGAGCAGGTAACGCATCTACCGTCCTCCTATCGGTTACCTTTCTTATCGCGGCGATACTAACTGGCTGGCATAGGCGCGAGTGCACGCAGCGAAAGGGTCTCTCAGAGGTGTGCTTCAATCGAAGCTGCCCAAACATACCTCCCGGCGCCTGGGATCCGAAAAGGGATCAATAACCCGCGGTCCGGTCGACTCACCCATTGTTCACTTTTCGATCGACCTACGACCTCCAAGTTGCGACCCGTACATCCCTCCACCAACACAGACATCCGCCAAAGACAAAGGAGGACCTTTCTTTTTGGCCATATCCCATGGTTTCACCGAGTACGAGAAGCACGCGATCGAGATATTCGAGTCCACGCCAAACATCATCTGGTTCTGTTGATCCGACCAAGGGGCAACGCAGCGCTAGCGCGAGTGGAAGCGGGAGCGGTGGGAGCGGCAACGCCAGCGGCAGTGGCGGGAAGAGCAGAGGGAACGGAGCTGGAGGCGTCAACAGCAAGAGCTCGGCAACAGAGGGCCAAAAGACATTCATGGATCGATGGCTGGAACCACCGGTGCAGAACAAGCCTAGCTTTGCTGACGCTGGCTTGGTGCGCCACGGTGTTGTCGAAGGAATGGCGCCCCTGGGGACGATGCCCAAGGCGGGCTTCTTCAAGAAGGCCACCCCCGCACCACAGCCGCCGGAGTCCAAACCTTTCAAGCCGACGAGAATCGTGATCAAGCGAACTGCAGCGCCTCCACCACCTGCACCGGCTCCTGCAGCTACCATTCTGGCACCCGAGGAAGATGAGACGGAGGATGAAGAAGAGAGTGGGAACGGCAGCCTCATGACGGGCGCGGATGAGACGGGATCGGAGAGGATGACGCCTGCCCCTATTTACTCGGCTACGACGCGCCGTCCTCTGCCGGTCTCCCAAATCATAGCCACATCAAACGGGCTCGTGGTGGATCCTCAGTCACAGTTCCTGGACGCAGTGGTCGCAAAGGCGGTGGATGAGGCTGTAGCCCACCATCGGTTTCCTACAGCGTGGGCCCTCAAGACGCTCCACCAGGAGGGCAATCCCAAGTTCCGGATTCTCGCGGAGAAGGTTTTCATGCAGACTGCAGATGCCGGCGTGCTCGAAGAATTTGCCCAGTTGCTCCACGAAAAGAAAAGGGAAGCAAGGAGAGCAAACCTGATCGCGAGTTATGCTGAGACCATGAGGAACGCGGGCCAGGCGCCGCCCAACCCCCGGCGGGCCTCTTACGACCACCTTGTCAAGTATGACATTTCCGCCGTGCGACGCTACCGTGAAGCGGGTGAGCAACAAAGAACTGGATCGGGTGAAGTGAAGCAAGAGGAAGCCGGTCATGAAGGTGTTCAGGAGCGGGTCCGTGAGCTCCAACAAACTGAACTGTCTGTTGTTGTCCAGCAACCTTTGTTGCACCAGCAAAATCAGCAGGATCTCCAATACCGCCAACGGCTCCAGTTTCAGCAGGACCAGCGCCAGCCTCAGCGCTATCAGACAACGGACCCTGAACCCGGTCCGCACCCCAAACCCAACCCTGAACAAGAATCTGAGCCAGGACAGCCAGTGAAAGAACCCCAACCCGAATTGGCACCCACATCTGAGCCTGCTCTTGAACATCTTCCGCTCGACCCTCAACTTCTCAACCCTCCACACCAACAATCACCACCATCTCCACAACCATCCTCACCACCACAACAAAAACAAAATCAGCAAGCACCTCAGCCGGAGTTGGTCTCTGACCCCGCGCCAAGGCCTTTAAACACTGGAGGCAAACGAGACAAGGAACAGCAAGAGTACGAAGATCGGCAATCTCATTCTGACCCACCTCTTGATCTTTCCTCATCTCACACTGGACAGGACCCGGAAAAAGTAAGGGGAAAGGAGCAGGAGCTCTTGCTGGCTTCAACAAAGTCAGCTACGACGCCTGCACTTGCACTCGCGCCTGCGCTTGCGCCTGCGTCACTGGAACCGGAGCAGGAGCGGCGTTCGCCAGATCATGAGCAGGAAACTAAGGGTGGAAATCCAGAAGTTCATGTCCGCAAAAAGCTCAAGGCGTCACCAAGAAAATCTGAATCAGCAAAGGCAAAGATGGTCGTCAACGGGGTGAATGGTAAGGCCAAGTCGGTCTCGCCAAAGAAGAGAGCGCGGGCGAGCTCCATCTCAAGCTCGTCCTCATTGTCTAGTGCACGATCGCTCTCATCACTAGAAGACGTATTCGATGGAGATGGGATAAACACCAGCTTTGCCATTCCGGCCTCGCCCTCTCGCGCCAGCCCAGCGTCCATCATTTCTCCCGCCGCCGCGGTTGAGCCTGCTGCGACTGGAGCTGCTGATGGTGTTGAGGGCGGCAATCAGGATGCTGTTGCGCCACACCCAATCACGGTGCGTCGGCGCATCAACGTGAGGAGGAACAAGAACGTGTCACCTGCTTTGCCATCACCGGCCTCACCCACGGGTCGACAGAGCGATTCGCTGGATCCCGCGAACCGTCCCTACGAGATGCCGGCAGTCGTTGACGCGCCTTTGTTCCCGAATCTGAGCTCAAAGAAGGGCTCGAAGTCAGGAGTGCAGGGCGTTGTATTTCCCAGCAAGGTTGGGCGTATCGACGAGAACGACCCGAAGTACCGCCTCCGACTAAGCGCCAAGAACATCTCAACCAACAACAACAAACAGTTTCCCGTGAGCTTTACCAGAGAGTCGTATCCCGCAGAGGAGCAGCCCTCTGTGGAGGCGGAAGAGATGCTGGTGTCTGAGCCCACGACGGAACCTATGAGCTTAGCAGCACCGGAGACGACGACGCGTGCTACTTCCGTCTCAGCCGAAGGCCGGAGCACACGCGCATCGAGGAAGAGGTCGCATGTTGAGCTTGAAGACCAGCCGTCATCACCTACAGCGGCTGCTTTCCCTGCATCGGACGCTGCCTCTACAGCAGCCAACTCGAGGGCAGCGACGCCCGTACTGCGACCCGCGAAGAAGCCCAGGACGGGCCTCAGAGTGAAGAATTCGTAAGTTACCTCTCCAAACTAGTTTTACAGTCCATCAACTGGTCTGCGCGGCTCCTGTTTCGTGATGGAAAGGCGAATGGCTGGGCGGCTGCTTGCAAGTGACGGAGTGGACTTGGCAGGCGGTTTGATGATCAAATTTTCCTGCTGGCGTCCAGTGTCACCAAGAGTATGCCGGCCTTGGCTTTGGTGTCTTCACTTCTGCGACCACCATCAAGACAGATTGAGTTGGAGGCGGCTGGCATTTTGCTTCATCAAACTATCACAGTCAAGCACTGTATTGGCCATGGAATCCGTTGTTCACATTGCTAATTGTTCTGGATGCAGGCCGATGAAGAAGAAGACGTCTGCAGCCGGCATGCCGCGGGCGAGCGGAGAGCGAAGCAGTCCGACCATCACCAATGGTAACTATGCCAAAGAGGTAAGCATATATTTTTCATCTGTTATGTTTCCCTATATTCCGTTTCTGCCTTCTTATATGCTGCGTGTCCTCTCCTCTTGGTCGTTTTTGCGCGGCTGGGCTTTCCTATTGGAATTGGGAAGTGAAGCCATAACGCGGACGGTGCTGAGCTTTGCTGGGCTGGCTGGGGGAGGGGGGGGGGGGGGCGTATGGCTAGCTCGGAACACAGATTGGACTGGATTCCTTGCGGCCTTTCGCTCAATCGCTCCTTTCCGGAGGCCCTTTTTTCACTGTCTGATCACCCCTCTCCCATTCACTCGGCTACCTACCCTACACAGTATCTGTTGCCCTGCCCTGCCTGCCCATCCCCCATAACCTACGTACACCCGTCATTTGTTCCCTCCCGTCATCCCCCAATCGCCCATCCCCCATCTCCCCCAAAAAAGCAGCCCCATGCCCCTTGCTCATCACATCACCCACTCCTGATCCATCCTGCTCGTCCTCTCATCCTCCCAATCTCATGCCCATGTCTACGCCCATTCCCATCATCGCCATCCCTCGTGCCCATGCCACGCCTCTATCCGCACAACACAACGCGTGCAGGCCGCAGTAGTTGGCAAGGCAGGGACGGGCACCGGGGGGGTCTGTGATATTTTTAGTGGCGAACAATAACACGCTACCAACATCCACACTCTACATACCTACTTTGTCTTTCTATCTTGTTCCGACTGCCGCCATTCGGCCACTTCATAAAAGAACCCGGTCGTGAAATATGCCGCACAGATCGTCACTCTCGTCTACTTTGCCCAAGTCTAGGCTGTCGTCGCTAACTGTTCATTATGAGGATCCTCAGGACGACAATGACGACTATTGCTCATCCTGTGGTGGTAACGGCCAACTCATTTGTTGCGATGGTTGCACTCGGTCTTTCCACTTCAGTTGCGTGGATCCGCCG
Organism: Sordaria brevicollis; assembly: GCA_033439795.1. NCBI lineage: Eukaryota > Fungi > Ascomycota > Sordariomycetes > Sordariales > Sordariaceae > Sordaria > Sordaria brevicollis. The sequence continues at coordinate 1,605,445 of JAUTDP010000005.1, forward strand.
TTGATGCAGGGTGCTATGCCCGACGAGTGGTTCTGCAATGTCTGTCGCACCGCTCACAATCCTCCGGCCTTCCCGGAGTATAGCGGCCCTTTCGCGTTGTTGATGGAAAAGCTGGATACCAAGAACTCGAGCGCATTCGCTCTTCCGCTTGATGTACGCGAGTATTTCGAGGCCGTTCGCACCGGTCAGGATGGAGAGTATGAGGAAATTGTGCCTCTGGTCAAACCGCCCGCCAAGTATGTCCCATTTTCCTGTTCGATGTCTCACTTTGGCTTCAGGTACTGACAAACGGCCGCAGGAGGAAAAAGAACGATGAGGAGTCCGGACCCGACTTTTTCAGGTTACGTGACGACAAGGGAGATCCGGTGACATGCCATTTGTGCAAAGGAGGAGCAGTGCCTCGCACCAGAGTCATTATCCCGTGCAGTCTATGTGGCCTCTACTGGCATTTGGATTGCCTTGATCCGCCTTTGACAAATCCTCCCGTTCTCCGAACGTGGAGGTGCCCTTGCCATGTTGATGACTTGCTCGCCAAGGTGCCAGGTCAGCTGGCGCCGGCTCACAAATTCCGCAAGATCAAGGGCGCCTCAGTAGTCAAGCCAGCTTATGGCCGCGCTTATGTCAACAATGGCTACGTTGAGATCGACCCCGAGGCTAGCGATGACGAGACTGGCTGGAGGGACGTCGAGACCTACGGCAGAGTTGTGAGATTGCCTGCCAAAGGCATCAAGCTCGATTTCCTGTCACGGTATGTCTTGAGCCAGCTTACACCACTCGAGAACAGCAAGACTAACTCTTTGCGCAGTGTCCGTGAGAATCGCAAAGGCAAACCCATCCCGCCTCTCAATATCTCTCAACCTACCGGTACTGGTGCTTCATCGTCTCTCCTTAACAAGCGAAGCTTAGAAGAGCAGCAAGCGGTCTACAATCTCGCCGCACTGAGCGGACAAGGCGCAAATGGTGTTAATACCCTCGTTGATGTCTTGTTGGTATGTGCTTTCCATTCCACCGCCTCCGGAGTTATGATAGCTAACAATCCGATACAGGCCGAAGCTGACCCTTCGATCATTTCGCTGATGGCGAGCGGCAACTCTAATCACCTGGCCAGTGGCAAACTGAACCACATGGACCAACAGAGTCTTCGTGCGATGCTTGCCCAGATGGAGAAGATGACAAGTCAAATCAAGAACATGTTGGAGCCTTTCACTCCTGTGGCCGCCTCGCAGGACCAACTGGTTTCATCTAAAGTTCCGAGCTTGACGAACTCGTCGCAGTCCATCACAGACGGAGAGTCGGAGAACACAGTCCGCGATCTTGACACCACGCCTACGGTGAAGAAAGAACTGCCTCCTTCGCCAGCCGCAACCGATGATGTCGCTACTACCAAACAAACCAAGGAGCCAGCGGGTCCGAGGAGAAAGAAGCGGAAGAGTAACGGCAGGAAGAGCGCAGACAGCGATGCGGTCCTTCTTCAGAACGGTGACATGAATGTGGATGCTTAAACATGATGGATGGCCTCTTTTGGCGAAATGGAGGGAGGGGAGGAAAAACTAGCCAGGTGTTTGGGAACAACTGATATCCTATGGTTGGGTCTATTGGTCTTATTTTTGGACCTTTTTCCACGTTTTATGGTTTGCATAGGTTATGGTGCACAGGCTTTAGCTATTCGTGTCTATGGGCTTGGCTGAGAGGGGATTTTCGAAAAACAAGGAATGGATTTTACAGAGACGAGAAGAAGAGAAGATAGCGAGGCTCATTTGCCTGTTTAGAGTAGACAGTACCCGGTAGCCGTACAAATGTCTATTGAGATGATAATCATGATAACTTCCAAAGCTCGAAAACGTGCGTGATCGTGAAAAGCCGTGAGACCTTACTTCGACTTGCTGCCCGAGTTCCGAGTCAAAGCCTAGCCTTCCTTGTCCTTCCATCCGCTTTGTTGCTTGCCCTACTTTTTGTATCACCCGCCCATCCCGAAAGACGCGCCCTGTGTTTCCTGCCTGGCTGGCTACGCACACGCCCAGACGAAAAGAGATTGCTCAGTCACTCCCAACCCAACAGCCAACGACAACAAGCCAACCGGCCAGCGAACCCGGCCAACCAACCAACCAACCGTCGTCCACCAAGCGAGGTATCAACCAACGAGCCGCAGGTCTCTTTTTTTCTCTATGTACTACCTACTCTCTTTGTATGCTGCGCTACTGCACAAGACACATGCTCGGTCGGTCACACGAGTTGGTTTTCACGGTAGGCTCGCATGCCTGGCAGGCAAGAGATACCAACATACTTGGTATATCACGCATCAAACTCTTTTTTCTCTTCCCCCATTCCGCGGGTGTGAAAATAGTAAGGTTACTACTATGAAACGAAGTTGCTGTTTGGTTTCAAGTAGTTACTTTATTAGGAGACCACCGCGTTTTACCGAAGGACCGAAGGAGAGGAGTGGACAAGGGAAGGGAGATGGTGATGGGTATGGCTATGGTTACATCGACAGCCATCTAACTTGATCAACTTGATCGAAGTATGAGACTGAATAATTTTGGCGTGGCCAATTAATGAAGCAGCTGGGGAGATGTTAGGAAAGGTAGACTGAGCGTTGTTTCCTAAAGGAGATAAGAGCGAATGTGAAGTACTCATAACCCCCGGTGATGATGGTTATGACAAGGAGAGGCTCGCGAACGAGGGAGGGAGGGAGGCAGACGTCGTAGATGATATCCCCGTTCACATGAGCTCAACCAACGATCCTAGAAATACTTGTGTAATCTGCATACATTCTTTACAGATACTGCTATAACAAAGCTCGACCACTTGACTTGACTACTCGAATCGACTACTTGACTTGCTCCTTGTCACGTTTTTGGCCTCTGGAACGAAAGTATTCCATCTCTCTCTCGTACAAATCGACTCGTCTCAATGATAGAAACCATCGACCGCGCTATATAACCGAATAGAACTCAATTTTCCTCTCTTCATGATCCGAAATCTTTTCATAATCGCAAATCAGACACCATCGTTTTGAGTATAAGTGTAAGAAAAAGAAAGCACGCTACCATTCAACTTGGAAAAAGAAACATTCTTTCGTATCAATATAACTCTCCATATTGAACAACTCGATCAAGCCGCGCCATCCCCCTCCCCTGGTTCTTCGAACTTCTCTCACTATTACCCCTAGATAGCATCAAAACTCCCTCACTCCTCATCCATAACATCCTCCTCCTCCTCGTCTTCCTCCTGCTCCTGCTGCTTGCCCTTCGTGCTCCTACTGCTTCTCGTAGGCCTAGCCGGTGCAGCAGCAGCGGCGGCAGGCTTCGCCTTCGCCTTTCCTTTTGGAGCAGCCTTCGTCTTGGAAGCTGGGGCTTTTGCCTTCCGACCGTTTGCAGCGCGAGTTGGTGCTTCTTCTTGATCTTCTTCAACCTCCTCCGCAGCTGGCTCCTCGGCTTCCTCTTCGGGTTCAGGTTCATCATCAGCCATCTCAACATCGCTGAGCTCACTAAGATCGCTGTCGTCTTTATCGTTGGCCGGTGCTGCTGCTGCGGTCTTACCGCCGCGTCCGCTCTTTCTTGTAGCAGCCGCGTTTCGAACCGGTATAGATGTCGCGGCCTTCTTGCCCTTAGCGGTAGCGCTACCGTTTTTGGTGGTAGCAGCTTCTTCTTCTTCTTGTTCGGGTTCCTCCTCGGGCTGATCGTCCTCATCCTGCTCCTCTTCACTTTCCTTTTCCTTCCTCTTGCTCCTCCTTGCTGAAGCGGCGACGCTGGCCTTGGCAGTAGCAGTCCGCTTAGGTGGTGCCTCCTCACCACTTGCCTCTTCTTCGCCATCACCTCCCTCGTGATCATTCTCGTCGTCTTCATCGAGGTACTCCCACTCAGCCACGCCCTCCAACATCTCCTCATCGTCGTCCTCCGAGTCGCGCTCGGTGTACGGGCCCTTAGTCTTGTTCGCGCGGCGAGAGCTCTGACGACGCTCGGATTCGGGAACGGCCGGGCCAGGGGACCAATCGTCGCGCTCGGATCTCTTCCTGGCAGGAGTCTTCTTGGACTTGGCTGTGGCGATCTTGCGGGAGGACTTGGCTTCGCGCTCGCCGTCACGGTCACCGGAGGAAGATGACTTGACTTTCTTAGACTTGTGTCCGTCACGATTGTTGCTGCCGGTGGCGGCGGACATGGACTTGCGCTTCTGTGACAAAGGGGAAGGGGCGTTAGTAAGGTGATTCAAGTACTAGAGGGAGAGACGTGATACGTACCTTCTTCCGATCCATAGCCCTCAAAAGATCGTCCAGCTTCTCGTCCAGACCCTCGGGGAGATAGGACTTCTCGGCAACCGCCTGCGCTTCGCTGTGTGATTGAAGAGCAGTGTACAGGCCGAGGGGTAGGCCGACCTTTCCGGGGAACGCGGCAAAAGCCCAGATCTTCTTCTCCTGCCACTTCCTGATAACGGATTGCGCCAAGTCGCTCAGGACCCTGTGCGCATCGCTGTTCGGGTTGAGCCCATCTTGTGTCTGCTTGACACGCTCGGCGTACTTGTAGATCAAGCCAAGGTTGGACTCGGTGCCTACTAACACGATGTAGTTGAGGATATACCGAGCGTGATCGATCAGGTAGTCTACCTCATTGCTGTAGTCGGGGTGGTGAGCCAGGAGTGAGATTAGGCGTGCCATAATCGCCTCGAGAACGGGCTGCTTGAGGTTCTGGAAATGGCGCGCCCGGGAGCGGATCCATGTTTCCACTCGGTTCTTGAACTCAACGTTGGGCTCGAAGGCAGTGAGGAAGATGATTGTATAGTAGCGCGAGCGCAGTTTGCTGTCAGCGAGATACTTTTGAAGCTTCCGCACAAAACCGTGGCGCACTTCTTCAACCATGTCTTGGGCGGTCAGGGCCAAAAGGTTGAAATCGGAAGGCGTGAGCATGTCATCAAAATGCTTTTGTGTGCAGAGCTTGAGCATCAACTGGGCGGCCAGGAGCCTTAGCCTTGCCTTGTGGTGCTTCGGTGTCTCCTTCTCGTCAACAATCTCACCCTTCTCCTTGATGATCTTTCGAAGCACCTTCCAGACAGAGCTGGCCTTCTCCTTTGCGTCTTCGATATCCTCAATACTTCTCACCCTGTTGACTAAGGTTTTCAAAGAAAGGCACTTCGCCTGGATTTCCTCATCCATATCGGCGTCACTGACCCAATCAGGATCGCTGTCTTTGGCGTCAGTTCGCACCTGGAGAAGAATCTCCTTAAAGGTCATGCCAAGGATCTCATCATTGGCCTCCTCGGTGACCTTCGGAGCGAGTAGTTCCAACTGGCTCACAGCAGTAAGCTTGTTAAGGAAATTGCTGGAGCCATACGACCAGTCCTTCAGTATCCTCTGAAGGAGGTCAGTCGCCGTCACCATGCTTTTATCATCCTTCTTGCAGAGGGCAATATTGACAGCATGCTTCGAGGCCTTGACGGGCTGGCCATATAGAGCGTAGTTGATCAGGGTCTGGACGAACTTCCGATCCATAGCGACATCCCTGGGGAACTTCCGGGCATACGTGGAGCAAGCCTTAAGCGTTTCCGCTACTATGGGATCGTTCGGCTTTGTGGCAGTAGGAGCCTGATCAACGAGATCTTTGCAAAGCTGCCCGATGTGAGTTTTGAAAAGGTCGGGGTTGCGTTGAGAGATCTCGTTCAAGATCTCATGCGCAATTGCTCCCAAGCCGTCCTTGTCGGATTTGGAGTACTCCATAATAGTAGATAGGTGACTGCGGTTAAACAGAAGGCAACCAGAACGGTAGAGAAGAGGAAGCAACGTGTCGATAACTGAGGGGTCTTTGCTGGACATGCAGCGCTTGATCAGCTCTTTCAGTGCCTTATACACGGTCTTAAAGTCATTCTCCTGGCCAATGACATATTTAATCAGGTTATAGTTGCGGCGATCGTGGATTTTGGCAAATTTGATCAAGTCCGTCTTGCTCTTGACGTGTTCTGGGAGGAACTGCGCGATGTAATCGGCCGTCTTGTTCAGGTTACTGGTGATCTTGTCGGCGTTGCTTTCCATGACACCGCCATTGTACCTTTCACACTGCTCGAGGTAGGTTTCCAGGATCTTGGCAAACTGAGGCCGTCTTGATTGCATAGCAAAGAATGCCTTCTTCGCCGGCTCGTCAAGTGAGCGCACGAGTAATAGGATCCTCTCCGCCCTAATCGCATCGTGATCGATGGATGCAGCATTGGCCGATTGCGATTGAGAGCTGCCGTTTGCGTTCGAGTTCTTGGTCGCCTTCTTGGATGGCGGATACCCAAGAGGAACCAGGAATTCGTAGATGACGCGATCCATCAACACATTCAGTTCCAGATCGTTAGCGTAAAAGGCATTGTAGATGCGTGACGGGATGCCAGACAACGCTGCTGTTACCGCTTCATTTCCAGCAAGCATTTCCCCAGTCCCGACAGCCCAAAGCTTAGCCAACAGTGACATGGCAGCAACTCTCACAGCGGGTTTCCTGTCGCGACAACGGTCGGCCAACGTGTTGAGGACCGATCCATCCTTGCCTACTCCGCCATTGGGTCCCAGCTTGGCAATAATGTCCCGGAATTTGAAAGTCTCGACAGCCTTAACAGCCGCAAGTCTGACCTTTTCATCGCTGTCTGAGAGCTTCTCTCCCAAACCTCGGATCAAAGTGGCCTCATCCTCGCGACTCAGCCCGATTCCTCCAGCCGATGTGGACAGAATATGGCCTACCGCCGTCGTCCATGCAGCGCGAATCGATGCGGCTTTGTCGTTCTTCCTACTCAAGAAGTTGTGGAACGTTGTGCTATGTGTCTGTGAGAAGGAAATAGAGCAAAGTGGTGTGGTGAGGATGTTGGTCACTGGGGGTTCCGCTCTCTCTTCCTCTTCCAGGCTCAATGGTGGGTATGCAGCTGGATCAAGGACAGGCAATGGAGGCGGACCTGCCGCGCCAATGCCTGAAATCATGTCTCCGAGAGTCTCCGTTGCCATCTGTCGCAGGTGCACATTGTCTGCCGAGAGCTCTGCATCCACCTGGGGGACAACGTTTTGAAGGATCATGGGGGCGGCCTTCCAGATCTCCCGAATAAGAACATGCGCTTTCCTCAGTTCCTTCAGGTCGGACTCGGACGGTCCGGTTGGGCCATCGTCCTCATCGTTTTCGTCATCTTCGTCTCTGTTGCCGTTCGGTTTCCCAGCAAAACCTGTCGCATCGACAATCACATCACTGAAATACTGACTGGCGAAACGCGCCATTTTGTCGTCAAATGTCTGGCATAGATTCCTGACCATCTGGTACGCCTCAGGCTCTTCCTTCAGGAGTAACGTTGCCTGGCTGTCATCGATTGGCACATGGTCGTGCCGTTCTTTTCCTAGTCCCGGGGCAGCAGCTCTCAGGAACTGGGCCATGATGACATCCACGACCTTTCCTGGAAGAGTCACGGAGTCGTCGATGAGTGCTCCCAGCATTTCTTGCATACTGAATTCAACATCCTTTCCAACCTGCTCGCCCTTGGAGGACTTGAGGCCCGAGACGCCGTCGAAGATTGTGGTGAAAAGCTTCAGTAACAAGGCCTCGCTGCCTTCAACGTCGAGTAGTAGTACGATACTCTTGATCTCGGCAAAGGACCGTAACACGTACTTGTGCTGGTTGTTGTAGGGGTTCGATGGGTCGAAGAGGGCGGGAATGATGGAGTTAACGCTGAGGGTAAAGATGTCCTGTATTGCAAGTACCAATGTCAGCGTATGGCCCTTACCACCGCGTCTTGTAGCTCTCGAACCTTGAGTTGTGATGGAGTAAAGGGCGCATCGGGAGCGCATAGCCTCAAGATGTCGACAATGCAGCATGCCGTGTATGCTCGTACGCCCTTGTCCTTGTGTTGGATGAGCTGATGAGAGGCGACATCCTTAGCGACCTTGACCAGCGAATCCGTGTCCACATTTTCCTGATCCAACTCCGACAGCTCTTTGGAAAGAGCGTCAAGTCTCTTGAGCAAAGTGTCGATGGAGATGGGCTTGCCGGGGCGCCATGTCAAGGGCTCGTTGAATTCGAGTGCGACCAGTCCCTGTTCCTGCTCTTGCTCGAGCTCCTCCTCCTCCTCGGGCGCGCTCCGACGTGGCGCCATGGCGACTGGTTTGTTGTTTTCGGACGCCTTTGTGCGTATGATTTGACGGTTAGCTGGCAAAGTGACAGATTCGGCCAAGTGACCTGGCGGCGGAGAGGTTGAACTGGATCGGATGAATAAACGGAAACAAGTGGAATATGAGAGTCTCTGAAGTCGGCGCGCGTGGTGTCGTGGGCGCAACGTCAACGAGAAACGTCAAAGGTCAGGTCGTCAACTCGCGATCGGTGATGCGCGGGTCGTTGGCGTTATACAGGCAGCTTGGTATCGCGGGGCCACGAAAGATAATCCGAGATAATGATATGCGCGGACGATTTCAAGATGTCGCGGGACAGGCCGGCTGGACTCGGAGGAGGAATATGATCAATTGCAACGGGATGCGCTGATGAGTTGTTGATATGCTTCGGCGACAGCTGTGTTACGCGCTCGCCCGTCCGCTGTTCCTTCGCGTGACAGTACAACAATTCATGAACTACAATTGGGGGACAATTGGCGGGATGGCAGGCAGAGAGCTGAGAGCCAAGGAGCTGCAGCGTCCGCAATGACAGGGGCGGGACCATCGACAGGGGCCCTGTGAAACTCTGTAAGTATCTTACAAATAATTACGGTTGATGTCCTTGGACTTGGTACATGGTATTCATTTCTTTGTAAAACAGTGTATTAGTGAGCTCTGAAAGGTAAGAAACTGCTTTGCATTTACACTGTCCACACATCACGCCAAGTGGAATGCGACAGAACTTCAAGGGAACCACACATCAATGATAGCCCTCAAATCTCCATGAACTCAACGACGACACTCTCTCATTAGCGACTTCTACGGCATCAAATTCAACCAAACTTAGGTGAAATCAACTCTATGCTGGCCATTTTCTACGTCCTGTTTCTTGTTTTGTCACCATCTTCCTTGGAGTAGCTGTGGACATGCTCACCATATACCGCCGCCGCCGGTGGTCAACTTCAATGTTGTCGATTTGAGCGCTAAGAAGCGCTAGGCTTTGGCCTCAAACTTTGTCACTTTTCTTCTTCTTCTTCTTCTTCTTTTCATGCAACTTCATCTATGTCGACATACCTTTGTTTTGAATTCTCTGCTTATAAGTCTCGTTTATGACACTTCGGGTGCCGTTTGACGCTCTAAAATGTATCCTCATGTCTTCATGTCTTGTCAAACTTATGGCCATACATCATATACCGCAATCTCAACTTCTTAGCAGAACGAACACCCGTGCCATTCCGTGAGCGACAAAGCATACATATGCTGTTTGAAACCCAACCTTCGTAGCAATGGCTTCAACCCATTTATCGTTTGTTTGGGTAATCGTCTTGAGGGCATGCATGCACTCATGGAGTCCGCTACGGTGGGATCAAACGGAAGCAGAGTAACCCTGAAAATATGAAAAAAAAAGTCGGCATCTAGATCCTACGAGATCATATCCTCCCAATGACCCCCAATATTTGGGATCAGACTGGTTGCCACGCGAAGCATGACAACTTTCTGTTTGTTTGTGCTGTTCCACGCAAACCTACGAATCCCACTTCATCTCTGGCAACAACAACCTTCGACGGACCAAAGGGGAATGGATTTTTGTTGGGGACGTCCTGATGGGATGTCACTCGTCACTCATTACTCCGTCGTCTGGGGAAGGCGCGACTACCTTGAGAAGTAGGCAAAGTGACCCTATCTTAACCCAACTCCCGCCGGAACCTTTGGACATTATCGAGGGTACCTACGTGGCTCATGACGCGGTGGATTCTATGACCTCGGGCTTGCGTGAAACTTTAAGCTGTTGGTGAACTGCGTTTTCCAAAAACAGCACCTTCCCGCCTGAAGGATTCCTCAGGTTCTCAACACTTGCCAGCCCGTTTTCATCTCATCTCCCTCGGTCGCCAGCCGAAAACGGTCGTCAACACTGGCAGGTGCAGCAGTGGTTTTGCCATTCACCCGTCCTCCGGTTTGCCTATAAGAAATTCCCATCTGGGCCGCAGTCCTTCCTTCCACTTTCTCCCTTCCTCACCTTCCACTTTTTCCCAGCAACCGCAAAACTTGCCTTCCCTTCTCGATCGTCACTCGCTCAGTGCGCGCGCATTCAGTACTCTAGACTTCAATCACTCGTAAGTATTACCACGTTTATCTCCCTCTGTTGTCGAATATTCGATGTTATCACGACGTCCGGTCGCGTGGTGGGGTGGTTTACCCGTCGCAAATTGATCGCAAGATGCCCGCGATCTGGCATCTCACGATGTGTGCGCGGGGCATACCTCTAGCACATTCCCATATCTGGCTACGGTAACGGTCGGTGTTGCGCACGTCTACGAACGAGGCTTCATTTCCCTTAGGCTCCCGTACCAATGCTCATATCACCTTGTCGTTGTCGCATCTGATCGCACCCCTCATCTCCCCGCTTCGGCGCTCTGCGACCATGGCCTACGGTTACCATCTCGTCTTGTGCGATATCTAACTATCCTCGACAGGTTATCTCTTCAACAGTCACGATGGAGAACGGAATGGGTTGCGTCCCCATGCTTAATGGCAACGAGGAGCCTTGCGTCATCATGCGCACCGCCAACGGTTGCAAGGCCAAGAAGATGCTGGTGGCCGCCGGCATCGCCACCATGGGCGTGTCTGGTGCTAGCGCTCAGATGGGCTACGGAAGCGCCAGTGCTGTCTCCAGTTCTGTGTAAGTCTCGGAGATCCCAATCCTCAATCAAAAACTAACACTGACCAGTGCCTGTGACTCTAGCATCTCGGCTTGCGTTCCCACCACGGTCACTGTCACCCCCTCGGTCAGCGCCGCTGCCGACCAGACCACTGCCGAGGTTGACGGCGTTCAGGGTAGCGAGACCACCATCTCGGCCACGGCCTACACTACCAAGACTGCCTTTGTAACTCTTGGCCACAGTGATTCTACTACCTTCGTCAAGGCTACCCAGCCCGCCGCGGACTTGACAAGCACTGTCACCGTCTACAACAGCACCACCACTTTGATGGGCACCGGCATGGTCGGCACTGGCACCGGCGCTTCTTGGGCCACCGGTACCGGTTCCTTCAACACTGCGGCCAACGGCACCTACGCCCACCCGACCGCCACCGCTGGCCCTGAGCACGCTGGCGCTGCCTCGTCCACCGTGAGCTACACTCACCTCGCCTTGGCGCTCATTGCCTCTGCCGCTCTGGGTGCTGTCCTCGGCGCCTAAATGGCCTTTTAGGTCATGGCAACAACATCGCCGTCATATCTTAGGACTCTGCGTTCGTTCCCTCTTCTAATTTGGCCTTTCTTTTTGTCTCGGTTTGGAGCTTGGCTGGTTTTGTCTTGTCTTTGGCTTCCTGCTTTACTGGATCATCAATCGGTGTTTGGGAAGTGTCGTACCGGCAAAGGAAGGTAAAAGCTTTGGTTGGGCATTTGTGGTTTGGTTTCTTGACTGAACATTAGAGTCGACAAATAAGGCAACATGGACAGGCGGATGACAGAACGAAGATAGTATGAAGTTTATCATACATCAATGATCTATTCAATACGTGCATCCAAAGTCTAGTGGCTTCGCTTGGTGATTTTTGCAACTGAAGCCGAGTGGCTTGCGCTAATGTGATTCATTTCGTCCCTCTTCCTCAATAACTGGTAATCGCTTTGTTATACTACACAGGTACATTTACCCTTTACCTTTTGTATCACCTGCTATCCTATCACATCCCATCGATGACAAAGACTGATCAAACAATGGGTGAGGACGGGACGCTCCAAGACACCAGGAGGTCCAACCGCGACATATTACAACCAACATCCCGTCCCTTAGCCAACTGGATCTATAGCACGTATATTTATCAATCTGACGCGGCTCGCTGTTTCTTAGTCCAACAGTCCAACAGAACCCTTGTCGGCTCATAATTCCCATGTACCACGGTTCCCTTGGTGGGTTCAAATTATCAAAACTTGGTCTTCTCCCGCCGAATATCAATTTTCATATCTTAATTAGTCGTTTACACACAATATAAAGCCCAACATGCCATCCAACATGCAAGCAAACCCAGGCCCCTTGGGAACCCCTAACGATGGGATTCTTGATTCACGTCTCTCCAAAGTATGGGAGCTGCTTGGAATCAAGATCTACTCACCAGAAGCCACTGACAAGGCCTTCAAAGACTGGCAGGATGACGTGCGGTACTGGATTCGTTATAACGGCAACGATGAAGATTTGGGCAAGGACCACTTTCCAAAACTCGAGAAAGGCTTGAAAGCCTGGGGAGGCTGGAACGACTCCAGTACTTCCAGTATTCTCATCCTAGCAGCAGAAAATAAGGGAAGTGATGCCTCTTACTGCTGGCTCTCGCCAGTTGCCGTTCGAATGGCGCAGGCAATCAGAGAAGAAAAGGAAACGCAAAAAACATCCCCAGGACGCCCCACCTGCGCTGTCTACCAGTGGAAGTGGCGTAACTCGGTCTCTACGATGCTCCTACAAGTTTTGTGTCAGCTGCTGGATCAGAATCAGCATGTCTTGCAAGACGGTGAAGCATACAACCAAATCTCCAAGGTCGTGGAAGGAATCAAAGAGGCCGTTCAGGTGCCAAAGCAGACTGCGGAAAGCAAAGATTCAGGAATTGACGAGAGTTTGGTGGAGACCATTGGACAGATTTTGTTACAGGTTGTGGAGGAGCTTAAGGAGACCGGGATACTTTGGATTGTTTTGGATCGTATAGAGTATAGACGTAGAGGAGCCCGTCCATCGGACGCTTTTGGTGAGAGTCTTGACCAAGTTGGTTAAGGAGTCACGGGCTACGGTACGAATCTGGGTGGTCGCCGAGCGTTGGGATTGGACCAAGTTCGAAGAGGAACTGCAGGGGCTTGTGAAGCGAGTAAAAGGAAAATCATATCTGTGGAGTGGGCGAAGGAGAAGGGAAGACGTCAGGATCTGAAGATTGATGCTCTCACGGGAGATATTGATCAAGAAAAGAAAATAAAGGGGAATGAAAAGAACCAGACCACTAAGATTTCTGAGACCAAGAAAGATGAAGAGGAGACTGGGGAAAAGGAGATATAATGGAACTTATTTGGAGAAATTACGGAGATCCGGCAGGTGTGTCCTCTGTCGTAAGCCAATTCTCGTTTCTCAGACTAGCACATCTTCACATTTTTTGTTATTCCATCCTGGCCTTGTTTTAATTTGGTCTGTTCAATCTCATGCTACCCGATTATGATTGTAATAACGGGCGAGCACTTGTTCGCGAAGAGATTATGAGAATAACGTGAGATAATGTTCTGCTCAAGTACTACGGACGGGTGTAATTCAAATTCATCAACAGATTGAAAGGATCAATCACCTCCGTTTCTGGCGACCCTCATAAACAATGACTCCTTCCTCCCTCTTCTCAGCAAGTGATGCAATGTATGACGGCAAATGTTTCCAATCCCATCCATTGACCACCACAAGAATCTTGACCTTGACCTTGGCCTTTACGATCAAGTACTCCAGAACCTCCAACAGTCTCACTGGTGGCTCCTTAACGCGATCGACTCGGTCAAGAACAATCCAGAGTGTTCTTTGTTCCTGAGGCCCGTCGTGACTAAACAGATTCAGCACCTTCAAGGTCGCACTCTGGGCGACTTCCATATTTTTTCGCGTCTTGAACACGTTTTTGGGGTCCTTCATGGCCGCATCTACCACTGTGGCATGTTCCTCAAACGCTCCCTGGAGATCTTCCCATCTATTACCATCTTGCAATGCCCGAATATTCTGCATCAGCAACTGAATCATAATGTGCGAAAGTACTTGGGTGATGTGCTCGCCGTTGCGCTGTCCTGGCCGAATGCCCAGGATGTAAAATGCATATATGTCGGGGTTGCCTGGAGGTTCGTCGTACAGCGTTTTTACCAGGTGTATTGCAGCTGGAGAAAGCCAACACTGCTCAAAGCCCACATTGTGGTTGAATCCAGCCATGAATAAGAGGCTTGACTTTGGAGACGTGCGCCAATCTATCCAGCGCTGGTCCTTTTCGAGATCTTCTAGCGCAGCTTCGTTCATTGTCTCAACTCTCTTCTTCTCGTTCCCGGTGAAGTACTTGTGATCTGCTTCGTACTCAAGCAGCAGTTCGTAGTTCTTTTCTTTCGCTTCGTACACCTGTAGGCCGAGTAGTCTCCGAAGGACAGAGAGGCGGTCTCTGGCTGCGGCATCATATAACTCTAGGTCCGAATTAGTTAATATTCTAGAAGTGTCGATAACTTGTAGCACGGCAACAGATGGCATAAAGATGAAAAACTTACGCTTGATAGTCGCTTCTAGTTCTGTCGTGTATTAATGAACATTGTTAGCTGCTACCAAATCCCTGGGAGATTTTGAAGTCAATGAATCTTACGCTGCACTTCGCCTGAAGTATCCATGAACGTTAGTAGGATACGAGTTGGGCAGTGATATTGAAACATACCCTTGATTACAGCAACGTTTTTGTTGAGAGTTTCTTCGCCGGTCTTTCTGACTTTCACAATAGCCTTTTGCACCTGCAACGCATATTCATCTAGTGTAGCTGGTGTGCCGCAGATGGCCCGGAGAAACCGTTCTTCAAAAACAACGTCAGCGCGGAAATTTGGAAGCTGGGCAAATTTGATGACAACATACTTAAGCCCCTCTGCGTATAGTGTTCCGTTACTGCTATACAGAACCTGATAAAGCTGTCGTAAGCCGCAACAATCTGAGATTGTATCTGACGATCCAAGGCATGATTGTCATTGAAGATGTGCTGGTAGACGCTGAGTCCAACTACCCTGTCCCTGATTTGCTCCATAGTGGCAGAGATCGCATTTTCTATCTCGACTTTATTGATCGCAATCTGAATATGGCTCAAGTATTAGCGCGGACTACTCAAATGGAAGCCGGGTAACTTCAAGCAGTGCCTACCGTGAAGAGAAACGACACAGTACCAATAGCCATACCACCAAAGGGAGCTCCGATATCCCTAATGAGGTTGAGAATAGGACCCATGTAGCTCATGATATCTGATGCAGCGACAACAAAATCCTGGGCAAATTTTCCTACGCGTCTACTACCATGTTTTCGGCGCTCTTCGGTGGCGATCTTCCATTTAACGGTGTCGCTCCAGGCTTGATGGAAAGCAGCAACACTCTCAATTTTAAGAGCTGCCTGTTCATCGGCGGAGAACTGGGGGTGTCCTAGGACATAACCACGGAACTTCAGTTACTCCTCGTCCGATCTCTCAATGATGGATCTATGATTTTACATAGTCAGCAGAAAGTAAACTAGCATGCTTTGACTGCCTCATGCAAGCATGAGTATTCGACTAGACCCAATCACAAATCCTACATACCTGTCAGCGTCACTGAGACATTGTTCCTTCTGAGGACAAAAAGCTTCAGAAGCCTTGATATCTATTGTTGGTCCCATTTGAATGAGTGTCGTCTCCTTGAGCAGCCAAGTTTGCTACAAAATCACTGGGAACAGAGAGAGTGGTCCGACAAGAAACCAAGAAAATGAGCATGTTGGGGCTGGGGGGGATGGGATGGCCTCTTTCACACGGTTATCCCATTCAAGAGCACCCCAGAGCCCGGTGGGAGTTCTGTCACCACCCTCTCGACATGATTACTTTGGCTATCGCGTTGGATACCCCGAAGAACGCCTTGTACCAAAGACCATGCACGGAATGCGACCGTTATCTCGAGTTCAACCCAAACCTGGGAAAATGCAGGCGACCTGCATGATATTGAGGGGAAGACATTCCCGTTGTGCATTTAAGATTGCCTTGCTCCTCCTTTCTGATTCTCCAGGATAAACCAATTTCTAGCCCCCACGGTCCTACGAGCGGCAGGAGTAATCGGCCTCGTGCCTACAACACAGTGTAAAACCCATACTTCTCATGATAATTCTTCATTCGCTGCTGTTATTTTAATTGCTACAGTAAACTTTGACATTTAACCGCCAGGTGCATCCCACATGAAACCCAACGGTTGGATTAACATGCAGGCATTTCGGAAGGCTGCAATAATGGTTGTTCAGCTGAGGGGTACCTCCATGATGAAAGCAAGCCTCGAGGGGCTCGGACCGATACTTGGATTCATGTACATGAGCGACATATGGAGTTAAATTTGGTTCAGTGTCCCGTGGACGGCTGCTCAATGCTCAGAGAATTACATACTTTAAGGATACCAGTTCGCCGCTTAAAGCAACGTAGCTGGACATCAAAGCCCACAGCTTTGCGGTTCGGATACCTACCTCCACTCACCATGGCTACACCCGTGGAGCCCTCGGTATCTGTAAGAGACTCAGCTTTCGCAGTTCTTTGAAGAATTTGTCTTGCAATTCTGGAAAACCATCTTGCGTACCTCTAGTCAACTGCAAACCACCTGCAGGCCACCTCTTCGGAGGAAAGAATTGTGGCTTTGGAGAGCCGGCTCCTAGATCTGGACTTGAAGTACCAAACACTGCTGAAAAGCCTCGGATCTCATTTACCGAGTCAGCAAAACGGAGAAAAGGTGGAGGAAACAGATCCGCATGCTTCACCCGTGGCCCATGATGATGGTGTCTACGGCAGTGACGCTGCAACGCCAGAGGCGAAGGTGAGTCTCGCAGCATCTCAGATAGTCTGTACCTTACATGTAACGCTGTCTAACCTTGCATCACAACAACCAGGCCGGCGATACCGGAAATTCACGAATCAAAATTATCAGGACCTACAAAAATCCTGACACAGGGGAGATGATTGAGAAAGAGGACAATCCAACACCGAAAGCCGAGGACAAGGACAAGGTTGCCTTTATCCTCAAGAAGGTGCAAGCCGACAAGCTTCCAGGCTCGAAGGACAGTTCAGAGATTGATATCATCAGTCCTGACCTGTGGGATCTTCTCAAAAAGCACCTCGCCGCTACGCCGCGTCACCTGTTCCGAGGCCAGCCCATCACCATGTATTCTCCGTTCGAAACATTTGTTCACAACTTCGACCTCCTGGAAAAAGTTGCAGCTGAAGTCAATGAGCAAGACAGCGAAGAACAAAAGCAAGCCCGCAAGGATCTCCAACTCCT
Source organism: Sordaria brevicollis (assembly GCA_033439795.1). Classification (NCBI taxonomy): domain Eukaryota; kingdom Fungi; phylum Ascomycota; class Sordariomycetes; order Sordariales; family Sordariaceae; genus Sordaria; species Sordaria brevicollis. The sequence continues at coordinate 1,622,553 of JAUTDP010000005.1, forward strand.
CCTCGGAGTCATCTCTGGTGGGTCTTCTGGCGATGAGAAACTCAACAAATACTTCAAAATGAGAGACTCATATCTCCGCGACAACACCATTCAGTTTGACGATCTTTGGACAATATTCCCTCCCGGGACCTTGGTCTATGGCAAGCCGTTTCAGGGAGAAGATCAGATCTTCGTCGTTGCGGACAGCTGGTACTGTTGGCCACAGAGTGGAGACCGCCCTGCAACATGGTTAGCCTGGCCATTCGCCTGTTGGGTATACGATTGGACAGGCACAGAGTTCAAAAGAACTCCCTTCATGGTGAGGCTCGAGAGTTTCGAGGGACGGAAGCCCATCACATCTTTACCATACTACCCCTTTGCATACATGGGAGAAAAAGAGCAAAAATCTGTCAGAGCCAGATTGATAACGAGAGGCGAAAGATTCAGAAAGTACTGTGAAGCAAAGGAGGGTTCACGAATATACGAATACAAGGGCAACGCTATTTACGGCATGAAGGGCTTTACCGGGATGGAGTCAGGGTGTCACAGTAAGTCGGCCAACGCGCGGCTCTCATGTCTTCCCCTACCTACTGTCAAGAACTCTAGTACAGTGATCTAACGTGGTTGGTGTACAGGATGACAGTGATACTCGGTCAGTGAGAGCGTACTGGGAGCAGTTGGAGCGTCTTCGCCGGCGGAGAACGGGAGAAGACACCGAGATTGCTACACCGAGATCGGAATACGTAAGCCATCCATTTGCAATCTTCAAAATTTACGGGCAGACTCTGACATACCTTTGTGTTTAGACAGCCAGTCGAGTCATGGTTGACTTTCTATCATACTTCCAGTATGGCCCTTCGACCAGGCGTCTAGGAGGGTTGGAGTCAAAGACCCAAACCTGGATGGACTGTGCATGCTCCGACTGCGCAAAGAATCCAGAGCTCATCACGAAGTTCCGAATGCACTTTGACAAGCTCAACATACAGCGCCAGGAAAAATGGGAGGAAGAGCAATATCTCATCTGTCCTCCACGTGTCTTGGGATATATCCTGAAAGACAAGCAATGGGCGCAGCTACAGGTCACCAACCTCACGGAGATTCCTCATAAAGGCAATGACAATGACGACATATGGAATACTCGATTGCAGCTTGCTGACGACAAGAAAAGGAGCGGCAATACCAAGAGCTTGCTCTTTGATCTTGTTCGGAGTCATATTTCATCCTCGACGGACGATCGCAAAGGGAACAGAGGTCTCGAAGTCAATGACATTGTGCCGGGGAAGGGAAAGGGTTTGATTATCCTGCTTTACGGTATTTCGCGCTTACTTCCGTTTGCGGTAATCCTTCTGCTAACCGATTACTTTTTTCATTCAAGGGCCTCCTGGTGTCGGAAAAACATCCACCGCAGAAACGATTGCAATTGCTGCGAGAAAACCGTTGTTCAGTGTCAGCGTCGCGGACGTCGGTACAGAAGCCAAGCACGTCGAGTCCAACCTAGCAAGAATCTTTGCCTTGGCTACCTCTTGGCAAGCAATCCTACTTCTGTAAGTTCAGTCGTTACCTGCAGGTAACAAATACCGGTGGTATACGTGTGTTACTGACTGAAGTGTTGCAATTCAGCGATGAGGCGGATGTCTTTCTGGAAAGTCGAGGGAAGGGGGAATCCACAGACAAGAATGCTCTAGTATCAGGTAAATAACATCCCTTCTACTCACTACTGAGTGGCCCCTTTCTTCACTTTCTTCCCATCAGTTTTGCATTTCATACCTGATCAGGATTAACAAATATCTCTCCCCAAACTGGACAGTATTCCTCCGAGTCCTTGAATACTATCAGGGAATAATGTTCCTCACCACCAACCAGATTGCTCAGTTCGATGTCGCAATTCCCTCTCGTATCCATATCTCCATCGCCTATGGGCATCTTAACGAAGACCAGATGGCGAAGATCTTCCAAGGCTTCCTCGGTCCACTGCAGGATCATGACCTCATTGAGGATTACGACGGCATTCAGAACTACCTCGACGAATATGTGTATGCCATGAGATTTGACGGCCGGCAGATTCGGAACATCGTCACCACCGCACTAGCTTTGGCTAGGGCGGAAACGGAGTTCAAGCAGGGTTCTGGCAGGTTGAAGTTGAAACACTTGAAGACGGTGGTGACCAACACCAATCGGTTCAAGAACGACTTTTCGAAGCAGTACGAACGATACGTTGAGAGCCAGCGAAGTATCAAGACCTTCGACCCATAGGTAGGAGCTGGGCTGTTTGGGCTGATTCACGAAGTAACGAATTTCCTTTGTATAAATCTAGTGGCTAGCACTTACAAATTTCGCTTGAAATGTTATGAACAATGTATTCCTCTACCGGCTTGGATATTACCTTGTCCTCAATCCTCATCCCCAACCTCCCCCTCTCCACCACCGACGTCATCCCCATCCTCCCCTTCCCCATCCACCCACACCACCAAATTCTCCAACCCACCCTCCTTCACCGCGGCCTTCTCCTTGAAGAACCTCCTCACCTCTCCCACGCTATACCTCAAACTAAAATGCATCACCACAAAGATCGTGTCCGGGTACTTCCTCACCACCTTTTCCAGATCCGCCCAAATGGTATGCTTCGTCTTCTCCGCCTGCGCCCTATGCTCCTCATACAAGAAGCTGCACTCCGTAATCACCACCGGCAGCTTATCCCTCTCCAACCACGTCTTTATCGGCTCACTCTCCAGCGTCTTGGTAGTGGTATCTCCCAAAAACGCGAAAATGGGCGTCGTAACGGGCGCCGTCAACTCTTGTCCGCTGGCTCTGATAGCTTTTAGTTCCTTTGGCGGTAGACTTGCGTACTCGGGACGAAGTTTGTGTGTGGTCTGCTGAAACAAGTAGCCTAAGCAGGGAACGGTATGATCGCACGCAAAAGCCACGGCGGATATGTTTTTGGTGCGTCTGAGGGGGACGACGTCACCCGCTTCTAAGCCATAGGTTACATGCGTCGGCCTAATATCTTTTCTTAGGATCTCGCCCGTTTCGGGGTCTTTGATCTCCAGAGGAATCTCTTTCCCCGGCCTTGGGGCTATGAGGCCACCGAGATTCAACATGGTGTTTGCCCTCAGGTAATCCTCAAGTACCTGCTTCATGCCCACGGGACAGTGGAAGTCCGGCGGATCCTCCCGCTTGATGTACACCGGCGAGAGTAAGGCGTGGTCGTTGTGGCCGTGCGTGATAAAGATGTGTTTAGGTCGGGAGTTGTTGACTACCAAACCTGCGTCGAGCAGCAGGTTGAGTTGCGGGATCACGAAGGAGGTGTGCCATGCTGCGCGGGACTTGCCGGTGAGGACGTAGTGCGAGAAGGGCTTGGGGAAGGACCATTCGAGGATTTCGGAGCGGGTGGATTGGGGGAGGGGTGTGGCAAAGGTTAGAGCTTTGGGTGGTGGAGTTTCTTGTTGGTCTTTCTGTCTTGGTGCCATGATCAAGTTTCTTTCCTCGTGGGTTATCGAGGATGTGGTGAGGTGATGGTAAAAGTGAAAGTAAACAATGAGCTGAATTGGGTCGTCAGGGGTAACGGTCTTGGCAAAATGATATTTGGGTTTTGCTGGCGTCGGATTTTTAGAGTCCGTGTCGCTGGAAGGAGGTGTCAGTGATTGATAAGATCCTCGATCCAATTGGAGTCAGTTGCCTGGGGAGAGTGAGATCAAAATTGTCGAGGCTCCGGTGTGGCTCGGGTGATGCTCGAGGCAATATAGCGGAGTGTCCGTTTTGTTCGAGGTTGTTGTGCCGTCCAAGTTCAGATTCAAGAGACGACGTGTGAAATCATCAAGCCTGAAGAGCCCCACAATTCATTGCCAAGGAATGCTTGATGCTCGCATGACAGCTTGTGCCTTCAACACTCGGACTTTATATTTAAACGAATTCAAATATTTCATATTTCTCCGGCAAAATGTCTAAACTATCGAAACAGTAAGCTGCTGAATCATTATTAATCATTGTGTTCCCTCGGTGAACAGGGCCGGCCTGTGACTGTTATCATGCCTTTCTGCTAAACGATTCTGTCTGGCCGGTGGTCTCTGGCAAATGGGCGTATTTAGCCTCCAAACTTCTCGTCACTCGCCAAACACTGGTCGAAAACAGATTCCTGGATTGATTGACATGGTGTTCCCAGTTCCGGAAATATTACCGACATGGTGCTTCGGAGTGCCAATGGGTTGTGCAACTCGGAGGCAAACAGATCTTTGGTCCCAGTGTTAGGGCTAAGCGTGCAGTAAGAAGGTAGAGGTAGTGACGAACTCGGTGCAAAGCTCGAAGAGTAGACAATTGCCTCACCAACCACGAGTGTGTAACACATCAAGCTCCTTGTGTGTAATCTGATCCTCAATAAACTCCATGTTCAATAAATATGCTTTTTCCGAGCCAAACATCTAAAAGAAACTCCAACGCCAAAAAAAAAGACATGATCCGCTTTCCGAGTTAAAATGCACAAACCGCCCGATGTTTCGCTCCCAAAAATCCAAACCGAAAAAAATGTTAATGCATGAAAAGAAAAAAAACCCTCCTCTTTGCCACCTTCAGCCATTTCCGTTTTTGCCATTCCGTTTCGGTGGATACACCTTATGCCCTATACGAATCGATAAAACCCTTCGTCTTTGAACCGCTCGTCCTCGGATGGGTACCACCTTATTGGAACCGAGTCGATCGAGGCATCAAAATCCCTCCAGTCCGGGGATGAGGGAGATGCCTAGACTAGCTCCTCATCTTCCTCCTCCACTAGTCCGCGATAAGTCATCTCCACCACCCAACGATCCTCAAAGTTCATGCCCCTACGCATCTTCGTCCCTGCCTTCTTCCACATAGCCGGCCCCAAACCCAAGTCAACCAGGTAGAGCTTCCACTCCAGCACGGCATCGTCTGGCAACGAAGTATCGCCACCAGCCAGCACTGTATCCCCATCATCATTCTCTGCCGCCATGAGCGCTTCGAGCAATCCCCGCTTAGGTGCACCGACGGCCACGACGTAGCGCGGCTTGACATACAACTTGTTGCCGTCAATGACACTGACCTTGCCTGTTGATGGGTCGATACCCGTGGGAATGTCGACTGCGAGGGCAAACGCCTCATTACGGTTAGCCCACTCGATCAGCTCGTAGACTGTAGCTTGGTCGCCGTTTCTCAGTTCCTCGAAAGAAATCGCCAAGCCAAGCAACGCGTCGATAATGAGCATAATGGGAGCCGGGTTAGCAAGGCTGCTTAGCGACGAGCGAGGTGTGTCGATGGTAAGCATAGGAATACTAATCTTGCGGAGGTGCTCGAAGAAGTCGCTCTTGGAAAAGATACGCCCGCCCATGTTCTTATAGAGGCGAACTTGCTGGCGCATGTCTTCGAGGAGATCGCGCTCACCGCGCTCAAGGCCAACCACGCACACAATCACACTGATGTTCTTGTTGCGAAGATGCCGGGCGGCGGCAACAGCGCGAATGCCGGATTTGTTGTTGCCGGCTAGGACAACAACTGTAGGAGGCGGCGGGTTTCCGGACGTGGGATCGACGATGCTCGAATGGCGCACCTTAATAGCCGGATCTGAGAGTGCTGTGAGTGTCACCTCGGCAATGCCACGCCCAGCATTCTCGGTCATCATCTCCTCTGTGAGGCCAATTTCGTTGTGTGCTATGTTCTCAAGGTTGAGCATTTGCAGAGCCGAAACAGGCTCAATCTTGCGATCCGACGGAAGCACGTAAAGACCCTGCGGACTTGCTGCAACCGTTGACGCCGGTTGCTTCTTCTTGTCAACACCAGTTGTCCTCGCTGAAAGCCGACTACTCGGCCGACTGCCCTTAGCGGATAGGGTGCGATAGTGGCTTACACCAGATGAATTCACTCTGCTCAAAGGGTGCGCGGCCGGGACACCGCTCGCCTTACGAGAGTTCGACCTCCGACTGGAAGCCGCTTTGCTCTCTCCGCGGCGGGACCCTTGTCTGCTCGCTTGATCTCTCCCACTCAGTCGATCGGCTCCGTTGATCACTCCATCATCTGCTTCACTATTCCAAAAATCGTTGGAGGTCGTCGGTTTTGGCTTCGGTATGGTGGATGGCATGTCGAGAACGTTCTCCGAGTGATGCAAGTTCTTGCCACCGGCGGTACCCGGCTTGTGCCTTGGTACGCGGTTGTGTGATACTAGGCGGTCGGCCTCGTCAATTAGATCGTCTTTGCGCATCTGCTCAAACAAATCTTGCTTATTGAACTTAGCAAGGCCAGATTCGAAGTCAAAGTCGCCTGCTTCTTGCACATCAGTGACATCTTCCGAAGCCCAACCGTTGTCATTGGCCCCTCGCATTTTCTTGAGAGAATTGAAGGGTTGAAAGGAAGCGGTACTCTGCAAAATAGGCGTCTGTCTCCAGCCTTTGCCCTTTGCAGTTGCACGAGGAACCTGAGGAGATGCCTCCGAGTCTTCTTGTAACCCATTTCTTGAGCTGTTTCCAGCCCTGCGTGTCCTTCTATTGTTCTTCTTCTTCTGAACAGTCGCAGTTCCTTGCTGCGAACTGGCCTCGGGTGCAATGTCCTCGTCCGCAGAGTCCTGGGTGCTGGTCTGAGCATCGAGCTCTAGACGTTTGAGCCGCTCTACCACAGGGATAGTCGGGGTAGAGATTCCGGAGGGAATTGGTACGACATTATTTGACGGAATAACGGCCGGGGTCGGGTCCCTCTTCTCACTCGTATTAGGTTGATGACGGGAGGCATCCGACGTATGACCTGACAGAGAGCCGGGGCGCTTCCCGACTGACAAAATGGCAGGATCGACAAATGCTGCCGCGGCTGGCTTGGTCGGCGACGGCGGTTGAACAACAGGAGGAGCGACCTGCGGAACGGCTTGAGGGGCGACGGGGACGACGTGAGGAGGGGGTGCCGGGGCTGGCACGGCGGTTTGGGGAGAAGGTTCGTCACGCAGATAGAGAATGTCGACGATGTTCGAGGAAAGAATGGAAACTCTCGGTTCCCACCGGTTGATGTCGATGTTCCACACTGAGAAAGAAGTGAGTTGATGTTAGCAAGACAAACTTCAAAAGACTATAAGAAGCAAAAAGAAAGGCAAAGAGGAAATCATACCATTGGTCAAGGTCAAGCCGTGTCCAGCCTGTACTTCGCTGACAGTGCCTCTGAGTCTCGTCGGCGGGTTACGCAGAGTCACCAGCATCGGAAGCCCGATGAACGATTCCGCCATGGTTGCAAACTGTCCGGGGATGGCGATGTAGACAAAGGAACTGTTCGGGTAGGTAGAGGTTGATGGCGAGAAATGTGATGGGTCGCTGTGCACTAGTAGATAGATAGACCGTGGACGACAACGGAAACGAGCGCGGCCGGTCGGTCCTCGAGGCGTGTCGTGTAGGTTGGAGAAATGTAGTGTGTGATGTTCGTCGGGTCTGTCTCCTCTGCTGTCTGTCTGGCCTGGGCTCTGTGACTGCGATGCGACAGCCGACAACGGTGGATGCGGTGCGGTCGGTGTGGGGCGGGTGCAGCCCTTTGGACACTTCCCTTGGGGGGATCGATGGCGAAAAGACGCGCGACGAAACTGGATCGATGTCGGAGCAGTGTTTAACGCTTCGAAGAGGGAAGGAGAGACGAGTCGTGAAGTCGGATGATGGGATCGTCTAGAGACTGGGAAGGTGCCAGTCCGTCGCCCGGCGATTTTGGTGCCAAGTCAAGGTCGCGTTCTGGCTTCCCCCTTCCACTTTTTACTTATCGATAACAGCTTTGGTCTTTGGTGGTGAGCTGCATACCTCTAGGTGCGACAAAATCTTGGCAACGGCCATTGCTGTACCGGTACACGCGTCCGATACGTGAGATACAGTGCGCATTCTTGTTCTCCATCCATTTACACGTGAATCTTGATACGGAGAAGTTGTGCAACGATGACGCTTACTGTACCGTAGGTCATATGATAAAGCACTGTAGATCACGACCTACGATGTGCCCGCAGTACTTGGTGGTAACTGCCCAGAAAATCCGTGGTACAATCAGAGATCTACCGCGAACCTTCTCGGCATCGAGTCACTTCTCCGGGAACATCCTGTCCAATCTCAGTGGCAGCCGCAAGACGGTAGTTGATACGTAGTAGAGGTATGAACAAGTTGAACACCTAGAGGTACAACATCATGATAGCCACGATCCTCACACAACAGGGGAACAGGCCCATATGCCAATGGAAAGTGGGCGGCTGAATTAAAAAAAAGGGGAAAACACATCTGTGTTTCACGACGTCTGACTGAACCGAGCCAACGAACCACTACAAAGCCCAACCCCGACCCTTGAAACAAAGAACAATCCCTCAAACACGGGCTCCCAAAGTATCACGTAGATACTACTAACACACTGTTTTGTTTGCAAGGGAGAAGCTGGTCGTTTGCAGCGGAGCGACTTACAAACCATGTGATCGCTTTGGTAAGAAGGGAGTTGTATGTAGTCATGCTCCATATGAAGAGGTTGATATGCCACGAGCCTAGAAATAGATATACAGATATTTCTTGGGTAGCTCTTTACACAAGGGGATAGCATGACATGAGAGGAGATATAACCTCGCCAATGATCCGAATAATATCTGCCAGCTCACAATTCGCCCGCTGGCTGTACAAATCCCTCCGTCTGTTTCAGACCGTCTATAGGGCCATATAGGGTATGAAGTGTTGTTGAGTTGTTCTCCTGAGCTCCCAAAGTACCTGCTTCCCTGGGGCCACCTTTCTTTTCCGTAAGTACCTTTTGACCATCTAATTGATACAATAAACCAAAGCCAATATCCTCGGCTCAACGACCTACGCCGCCCAAAATCATAGTCAAGTGCAACCGTAACACCGCCTGATGCTGCCATGTTGATGTTGTTATCCCTTCCAGTTGTCGTTTTATCCATCAACCTTCCTCGCTAATGTCAACGACTCTCAACCGTATCCCGCCATCCTCTTCTCCTCCTCATCAACGTTGATCACCTGCCTTCTCTGCTGAGTCTTGGCAATCGTCTGTGCGAGGGACGGGGTTTTGTACGCGAACTTGGTGATGGGTTGGTCCACCTTGGTCTTCTTCATCACTGCCGACTCGGCGCTGTAAAGCTTGTTGTAGAAGCTGACGACCCGCGGGTGCGCCATGACCTTGTCCTTCTGGAAGCGGAGCACCTGCAGACCCTGCTGCGTGGTAGCTCTGCTGAGCGCGACGTATGCTTGTCCCTTTTCGAAGACTCTTCCGAGATCGACCTTGACACGTTCGAGTGTCTGACCCTGTGCTTTGTGGATCGACAGAGCCCATGCGAGAATCAGGGGAAGCTGCTTTCGAGAGGCCTGGACCTCGCCGGTGGGAAGTTCCACCTTCCAGTCCTCCGGCTGGCAGAGAATGTCTCTCCTGGTCCCGTCGACGGCGTGGAACCTCACCAATGGGTACTCTGTATTGTCGCCCTTCTCGATAGCGGCATTAGAAAGTGCGCTGGTGAAGGCCTTGATTCGCCTCTTCTTATCCAAATCCTCGTCGTCGTCAAAGTCGCTGTTCGCTTTCAGCTCAAAGGTTGCTTCGTTCATGAAACCAACGACAGTCCCAAGAGAGCCGTTGACGAGTGTCTCATCCATGTTCTTGATAAGCATGACCTGGGCATCCTTCTTCAACTCTATTACGGGAGGAGCCATCATGTTGGCAAGAAGCTTTTCGCGGATCGCGGGTTCACCGGTATCGTACGCTTCGTAGCGGTAGACTTTGCCTTTCAGGGCAGCGAGTCGTTGCCTGTTCGAGTTCTCCACTTCGTTTCTCGTCGGGAACAGTTCTGTTACTTCTAGGCCATCATCAAAGCTTAGAGGTCTGCTGAGTTGTTGGAAGTTCTTGACGGTCTTGTCACTGATTCTTCCCAACCGCATCTCGTTGAGCATCTCTGCGAATTCTGCAAGCTGTTAGCTGCAAGGCTAAGTTGATTCTTCAGACTAGACCACTTACCAGGATCCCGCTGACGGAACACCTCAGTCAAGCCAATAGTATGGTCAATGGACATATTCCATGTCGCAGCATCAAAAGCAAACTTAACATCCCTCGCCTTGTTCGGGCCGTTATCTGGCACAGGAGGCAGCTGGAAGAAATCACCAGTGATGACCAACTGAATACCACCCCAAGGCCTGCCGTTGTTCCGGATCGTTCTGCCGATCTGGGACAGCTTGTCAAAAAGTTCGCCATCAACCATGGAAATTTCATCGATGATGAGGACCTTGGTCTTGAGCCATCGGTTTTTGGCCTTTTGGTTGCGCCTGATCTTCTTGACCAGCGTCATGACATCCTCCTTGCCGAGACCAATACCAGCAAAGCTGTGCAATGTCATGCCACCAATGTTACACGCCGCAAGGCCGGTTGAGGCTGTAACGGCTACCCTTTCCGGCTCCCGCGCATATTTCTTTTTCAGCTCCGAGATGATCGCTCTCATCAGCACCGATTTACCTGTACCGGCAGGACCAGTAAAGAAGACACTCTGACCCTTTTCCACCACCAAGCTCTTTACGTGAAGCTGCTCTCCGCTCAATGTAATTGCCGATGCCTTGCTCATGTGGGAAGAAACGACCTTCTGGATTTCGTCCATGGCAACTTCCGCCTTGGGAGCCACCGAAGAGGACTTTTGCCTGTCTTTAAGCTGCTTCTTCTGCTCCTTGACTGCGCTTGCCGTGGTGTTCCATAACATGGATCCCTTGGGCTTCGATGCTGGCGTAGGAGCATAGCTGCTCTTCTCTTGTACGTATTCTCCGGCATGGTCCCATTCTTCCTGCTTGGGTTTCGGTTCAATTTCCCATGGTAATTCGCGCTTCGCCTTCTTCATAGCGACGGGTGGTTCGAAATCAAGGTCGTCGTCATCCTGTAGGCGGTCGCGTTTCGTGTTGGTGTTCGGAGGGGGGTTGAACTCGCGCTTGGGAGGTTGGTGATGCGATGGCGAAGACTCCGACCAAGAAAGAACGCTGGTATGTGTTCCTGGCGGGGGCTCGTGGAACCGAGCTTCTTTTGCTTCGTCCTCCTGTTGCATCTGCATTTGCCGGTGCTGTTCAAGGCTTACCCGCTCGGATGGGAGGGTCGGCAGGGCGGATGGGGCTTCGAAGTCCAGGTCGAGGTTCTCGTCATCGCTGAAATCGTCATCCTCAATGTATACTGAAGAAGTCAAGTCATTGTTCGATCGCTTTGTCGGTTGCATGGTGAGGTCAATCACATCTGGGGTATCATTGAAAGAATCAGAGGCGTTGTAGAGAGATGCGAACGCTCTGCTATTGTTTCCGTAGTTGGGAGGTGGTCGCGGAGGACTATTTGCTGGCCGAGTCGACAACGGATCGTTGGTCGTCGAAGGTCTTGAACTGGCAGAAATGGCACCGCTCGAGGTACCACCGAAACCGGGTTTCTTGAACATGTCGGCGAGAGAGGTTTTAGACTGAGAACCTGCGGCGGAAGGCGCGCGGGCAGGGCTACTAGAAGGAAAGAGTTGCTGCTTCAAGGAAGCGTTGTTGTTTATTGACGAAACACCAGGCTTCGGTTTGTGGTTGTTGTTGTTGTTGTTGTTGGCCTCGGCGGCCTTTGCTTGGACTGCCCTGCCAAACATGATTTCTTCGTCGTAGAGTGCTTCGAGGGGAAACGATGCGCGCCTGGGAGCAGAGTTGTGCACATGAGCTCGCGGAGGTGCGCGATGCACAAGTACTGCTTGGAAGGCTGGCCAGTTCGGAGAAAGGTTGAGGTTGAAGGTAGCCCGGTGCAGGAGCAGGTGGTGACCGGCAAGCAGCCCAGTCTTCATACAGCTTCGTTCGACCCCTCGGTGGGCGCGAGAGGGACGGCGGCCACCACTTGTCGTTGTACGCTAGTTGGTTGCACTATTAACCGCTTAGGTCGATTTGGGCGTAAAGGCTTGGCTTGGATTGGATCATTGAATTCCAGTTGTCATTTCCCTTCCATCTGGAACTCCAAAATTGGCACATCATAGCGATTCCAGTTAACGCGTTCGTCCGAGAAAAATCGCGTCCGTTTGATTTCCAACAAACGCGGAGGACCGTGCACGGTGCGATAATAATGTGGGTGTGAGGGGCTCCCCTGCCAATTGATTGCAGTTCCCCTGGTGCCTTTGAGGGGCGACCAAAACATCCAAGAAATCAAACAAACTTCACCGAGGTGAGAACACAGCATGGGGTAGCCATGTCTTGATTCGGTCTTGAATTGGTACCGGTATTGTCCACCTCGCACCACACCTTTGTGCCAATTCGATGACGTACGTCACCAAAAAGTCGAGTGAAACTGCTCGCAATAATAAACTCCTCGTGGAACTTGTATCGGCTTGATTCCCTTACCTCCGTTCAGAGATCTGGTGATGGAACATGAAATCCACCCTTCTCACATGATGCTTGTCTCCCCTCTCCTGTTGTGCATACGCCGGTCAAAGAAGTTAGAGAAGAACACCGTGACTGTACCTAGATCTTTCTGATAGAAATTGAATGTTTGAAGGCTGTTCAACGCCTCAAATAGGATTGATGGCTAGTATTGGCGCAAAAGTATAGAATCCATCGTCGCCCGTCCGAGATCAACACGTACTACCACCGCCCGGTGAACTTGAGGGGTACCAAAATCTAACCAAGAGGCTCATCACGAAGAACGAAACATGTTCATGTGATGACCTGTGGTTTTGTCCTTACCTCACCAGCCTATCTACCAATTCCAGGCAATTCGTTGTAAATACCTCCTGATAGATGTAGGTGGTTTCCTTCGGACCATGTCCCACGACGGATTATTCATGGTCGGACACGCCGTGTTACTAAAAGCGGTGGCCGAGGAGGATTTCGAGGACAATCCCGTCACCGCCCAAAAGACGGTTTCAGATCACAGCTAGTGGAAGTGCCGTCGACGACTTGTCGAACCAACTTCAATCCAGCCCAGCTTGTTGGACCCGGTTTATGGAACCGCCTCCGTAGCAGAAAGAACACCGCACCTTTATTTTGCTTTCCTTTCCCAAAAAAGCCAAGTTAGCACTTGGCCACAGATATAAAAAAGAGAAACATCTTTTTGCTTCCTTTGCGCCATCACCACTTGACGGTGAATCAATTGGCGCAAACACACACAGTCTGCCCGCGAAAATGCGAACTGGGGAGATTTCTCGGAGCAGTCCAGACATCCCACGCACGCCTCCACAGCAGGACCACCCAGCTTTCCTTGGTTTTTTTTCTTCTTGTTGGCCGAGGGATATCCATCCATGTGATGCCAATGCTTGGCTCGGCAATCACGGTCGCGGATAGGTTCTTGGACATGAGCTTGAGCAAAAGTCAAGCAAAAGCTTTTTCGACAAGAAGCTTTTTTGATCGGAGGTTGGCATCTCTGGGCAGACGGCTGATGATCGCTGGGCGCATGACTTGAGTGAGATCTGTGGGAATCTCGCGTGGGACTGTTGAACGGTCAAAGATGGAGGAGGAGACAATTTGAACAACAAGATGATAAAGGAGAGGATAGAAGTTGGATTTACATACAAAGACAGCATGGATGAGGTTTAAAATGACTGCAAATCCTTATTCAAAAACGTCATAGTATAATAGGTAAGAAGGTTTGCCGATTTCCGACTTTTTATGTTCGCCGACGGGATGGAGCTGGACAACGGTCGGAGGTTGTCATACCGATTAACAATACGTAAGCAGCCTGGCACTATCTTCAGCCTCCTTTACCGTACTTCGAGCTACCATGCCACCGGCTCAACAGTCCTTTTTAGCCTTATCTTTAGGCCAGCTTCCATGATGATCGAGACCTGTGTCGGTTGTCGTCGTACGGGACCTGGATGGGAGGTGAGGGAAGAAGCGCGACGTAGGCATGGGAACGGTATGGGATTGAATATCGGTCATGCCAAAAGAAAATCACAGCCGCAAACTAGTAGAAAAAGTGACCGGCCAGTTGCAGCTACACAAGACCGCTATTTCGAGATGCCATCCCTTGAACTTTTGTGTTTCTGTACCAGACCAAATGATAGGCAATCTAGCGCTTCGTAGACTTTCTCGTGACCCCCGTGTTACTGCAACCAACATGCCGTACAGCGATGCAAAAAAGACCAAAGATGGAATATGTATTGCAGGATGCAGCTTCCACACAGAAATGAATACCGGATTCTCACAAGACCCGACCCCATCCCATCATCACACCTGTGAGCTGCAGTGGGGTGCATGCTACAGTATGATGTTCGTTGCGAGATGTGGCCTGGGATGGAGGCAGGAGGTTGGTTCAGTCCCGTCCCCACGGAAGGAGGTCCCTTGTTTTTTTGTCGTTGTGGAAGATACCCACTTCTTATCCAGCTTTTGCAGCGATGCCGTTAGCCACCATTGGGGAACACCCCACTGTTTCCTGGATATGATTGGCGTACCGTCGACCGCCAAGGTTATCTTGACGGTATCGGCCCCACCTCAGCAGTCGGGATTGAGCACGTCCACTTACAAGTTGTATAAAACCACCTGGGTTCCTAGTTGCCCGGTACTGTGCGCGCAGACCGGTGCCCGTGGCGCAGACGCATAGGTTCTTCTCCATGACGGGGTCATGGATGATGGATCATGTCTTGCCATTCAATGTTCCCAGAAAGAATCTGCCCTCTTGGCATATGATAACTTTTGCCCATTTGCCGGTCTTTTTGCCAGGTTCCCGAGGGCTTTTATCTTGTGCATTCCCTCTGCAATTCTTCCCGTCCCGGGCTTCCTTCAATGTCGACCTTTCTTTCATCGCTTTTTTCCTTCTTTTTCGTTTCGGGATCGGAGATCTTGCGCGGTGTTCATTGTTGATCGCCGCTGTCCACCGTCTCCAAAACATCACTCGCTCACTGGCATCATTTAGTGGGACTGTTCACGACCATCACCGACTATCACAGACGTTCTAGTACGTTCAAGTTGGTTCACGACTGGTCACGGAAAGATAGGAGTCCTGCTTGTCGACTCGAGGTCTCTCGCGTTGTCCATAAATTTGCGACTGTTTATCGCGAGGAAGGTCTCAAGCGAAAAGGTCTAGGCTCTCTTAACCGTAGCGATTGCGACAACAACCCAATTTACCTTACCTTCCATTAACTACGCAAGCGCAGCTACCTACCTATTTTCCCGCATCACAAGTGACGTCTGACGACGCCGCTGCCGTTCTATTTCGGCTTGGCACTCGAGATCGATTCGACCGAAAGGAGGAACTCGGGGAGCGAGAAAGACAAACACCAATCTTTGCAAGGCACAAACAAAAACCCTAACCACAGCCTGTCGCAATTCGGCTGCTCTTCCGCCTTCTCTCTAGGAATCCGATATCCTTCGACTATCTTTCGGCATACCTTCGTAGCCACAGCTACTACCTAATACCACGCCGCCTTGTTCCTGTACGCTTCAAGGTTCCCTTTGGCTTCCGGTTCCTATCAGGTTACTAATTGGTCATCTTTTGGTTGGCAGTGTTCGTGGTTCATCTTCCCTTGGTTGTTTCTTTTAGAAACGAAACACAGGCGCATCTTCTCCAGAATCCACCCGGACCCAGATACATAACATCAGGACTGAGGCTGAGTCAGGATCCGCCTGCGCACGCCACTAGGTCGTCATCGAACAACGAACAAGCATATAGGTTGAACCGGCACATTGGGGATTCCCCGGCCTGGAAGGAAGGAAACGAAGCAAGTACAGGTCCCGTCTGCGAGTCGGTGCCGTGGGTTTCCAACAAATCGCAGGGCCACCCCGTCCCGTTAGCTCCGACTTCTTGGACCCTGTACCTACGAAGAACCCCAGTACGCCAGCTTCCTCCACCCCACAAGAAAATAGCAGGAGGAACAGATTAAATCTTTCTGTGTCTGGGCAGCAGAACAGATTTGGGTCGTCCTTCTTAAAACTCGACTTTCTGCCTTCTGGCCTTGCTCATCACCAGCGCATATTTTCATCTTTTGCGCCAACTGCCTGCGGAGCACACACGACGACAACCGAGTTTCCTTACGGCTTGTCCGTACAAGACACGACAGGATGGCGTGGGACAAACTTTCCATCACCAGGCCCCACCTGGTCTACATCATCCTGGGCGGCTTCACCTCTCTGTTCATGCTGTGTTCTTCCATCATCAAGGAGCGCATGTACATTGGTGAGGCTACTGTGGCCACTCTTTGCGGCCTCATCTTTGGCCCTCATGCCGCCGACCTAATAAACCCCATGGAATGGGGTAACCTAGATATCGTCACGATCGAGTTCTCTCGCCTTGTCCTCGTCGTTCAATGTTTCGCCGTCGGAGTCGAACTGCCAAAGTTTTACATGGAGAAGCACTGGAAATCCGTTACCTTTCTCCTTATTCCGGTCATGCTCTGGGGTTGGCTGATCACTAGTCTTTTTGTCTGGTGGCTGATTCCACCCCTCAACTGGCTGGACGGTCTGGTGGTTGCTGCCTGTGTTACGGCTACAGATCCCGTTCTTGCTTCGTCCGTTGTCGGTAAGGGCAAGTTTGCTAAGAGAGTGCCCAAGCATTTGCGAGACCTGCTTTCTGCGGAATCCGGCTGCAACGACGGCATGGCTTTCCCCTTCGTCTATCTTTCTCTCTACCTCATTCTGGACCACCGTGACGCCCGGGACGTATCCTTCCATTGGATCGTCTTTACCGTCCTCTATGAGTGCGTTTTCGGTGCCATCTTCGGCTTCATGGTTGGCTATATTGCGCGCCACGGTATCAAGTATGCAGAGAGACATGAGCTCATCGATCGAGAAAGTTTCCTCGTCTTTTACTTTGTTCTGGCACTCTTTTGCGCCGGGTCTGGTAGTATTCTAGGCGTAGACGATCTTCTTGTCGGCTTCGCTGCCGGTGTCGGCTTCTCCAACGATGGTTGGTTCACCCAGAAGACTGAGGAGTCTCACGTATCTAACGTCATTGATTTGCTCATCAACCTGGCATACTTCGTCTATCTCGGAACCATCATTCCTTGGGAGCAGTTCAACAACTTCGATATCGGTCTTGGCGCTTGGCGCTTGGTCGTTCTTGCCATCATGGTTATTCTGTTCAGGCGCATTCCCATCATGATGGCTTTGAAACCATTGATACCAGACATCAAGACATGGCGCGAGGCTTTGTTTGCTGGTCACTTCGGTCCCATCGGTGTCGGTGCTATCTTCGTCGCCATTCTGGCGCGCGCTGAGCTGGAGCATGAGGATCCCGTACCCCTTGCCGATATCACCAGCATCAACCCGAATAATCCGCACTACCACCTGATCCAGCTGGTATGGCCTATTGTTACCTTCTTGGTGGTATCTTCGATCATCGTCCACGGCTCATCCGTTGCCGTGTTCACGCTCGGCAAACACATCAACACCCTTACCATCACCATGTCCTACACGCAAGCCAACGAGGATGGGCCTTCCTGGATGAACCGCTTGCCCCGCATCACTTCGGTTTCACGCTCTCAAGCTAGGACCATGTCGGATACTGAGGATGAGATGAAGATGCCCGAATTCCCCCCTGGCACGCTGCCCCCTACTGGTCTTCCCGGTACTTTCTTGCGCCGTCAGAAGGAAGAAGACAAGGATACTTCCCGCCCTGTGGGCAGCCGTTCATCATCTGCCAATGGTCGCCGTCGGAGAAAGAGATGGGATGACGGGATCGGACCTGGAGGCCCTATCACCCAGTCAGCTATCTTCCCTCAGCGCCGAAGCCAAAGTGAACATGCAGGCGCTTCGCCTCAAGATGAATTATCTCCTGAGCCATCTGACGCTACGCGCTTGTCACCTTCCGATGCTCTGCATGTGAGCCGCTTGGTAAAGAAGGCTGAAAAGGAACAAGGATCATCTGATGAAACAGCGTCCCCTGGTGGGAGTCCGGCCTCTGGACAGAAACAGCAAAAGCTTGACTACTATGATGAAGGCGACCATGTCATTGTTGAAGATCACGACGGCAATGTTTTGGCTGTGGAACCCCCTGTAGGCAGCGGAAGCCAGAATCCAGTGGAGGCTCTCAAGGAGAAGCTTGACTCTGAAGCCGGACCATCGGGCTGGAGCTATGACGGCTTGAAGAAGAAGATCCAGAACTGGCGTGAGGAAGAACAGGCCAAGCGCAAGGACAGGGAGAAGTCTACCAGGAGAAGTGAACCAGCGAGAGCGTACCAATTCGGTACTACGGTTAGTGCCACTGATGCATCCTCTATGCGCTCATTCAACTAACATCATGATACAGATCATTGTCGAAAACGAAGATGGCGAGGTTCTCAAGAAATACGAGCTGCCTTCCGGAAAACCAGAAAACGATTTTGTTTCGCAGAGCTTGAAGTACATGGGTATCAAGGGGGGAGAAAAGTCGCCAGCCGCAGGAGCTGCTGCTGGTGGCGAGGCCTCATCCAGCAGGCCCGCCAAACCCACGAAGCGTCCTACTTGGGCCTCGGCCGTGGTTGGTGGCGGCGATGCGTCGAAGAAGAAGAATGCGGAGGAAGAACAAGAAGAGGATGATCGTCATATTCGCTTCACCATTGGTGGCGTTGGCCAACGCATGAACAAGGAGGACTTCATCAGGGAGATGCAGAAGTTGGACAAGAGCACGCGCAAGGAGATCGTGGATCAGTCCAACGCTCCGAGCGCTATCAAGAACCTCGCCAAAGCGGACCTTGTGCCTAAGCAGCAGCATCAGCAACCGCAGCAGCAACCACAGCCTGTGCAACGCAGAGCGTCTCCTGCTGGGTCTGTCAAGTCCAACAACAGCAGGAGTAGCTCCACGAGACAAGGCCGTCCTGAGAAGTCGGGGGTGATGGCCGGAGGCAGCAACGTTGAGCCCAGCGAGTCGACATCGAGGTCAAGCTCGAGGTCTCCTTCGCTCGTCATGGCTGAGGGAGAATCTTCTGCTCCCAGCAGAGATGTTCCAGAGACAGCGGCCGAGCGGAGACGTCGCCTAGCGGTGCTTCAGAGCGTGGGAGATGAGGCGGAAGGTGAAAATGGCGAGACGCCAGCGGAAAGACGGCGCAGAGAGGCTGCCCTTGGTATGACCTCGGGCGCAGCGGAGGACGAGGATAGCGAGGATGATGATACCCCCAGGATTCCGCCACCGAGGAGAGGGATCCGGTTCGCGGAGCCGACCAGGCGGGAGACATGATGAGTTTAACCGATTGACTGACTTGGTGATTAATATTTGGTATGAAGAGGGATTGGCATGAATGATAGGGTTACATATATGTTGTCTATGGGCGAATAAAAGCAAAGACGTAATGAAGATGGGAGGCGGTTTGTTCTGTTGTTTCGATGATGTTCAATTTTCTGTATAGATATTTTGAGCGAGGACTGTACATGAAGCGTCGGAAATATCAAGATGGCATTGACAATGTTGATTAAGTTGATTGGCATGTTTTGTTGCTTAATGTGAGGTCCATGTTGAAGTTGAGGTCTATCCCGTTGGCATGGGATGACATTACCTCCGCCTTCATAACTGCAGTGGTGAAAAATGGGGGAAGTTGGAGAATCTGGGGAAGTACATGTACCTGAGCCGCTTAATCCTCGGTCCCGTGACTGCGCCATGCCTGATGTAGTCTAGCGTCCGATAAGAAAACTCGTCATGGTCGGTGCTTGCGAACTTCAAGCAACTCGAGGTCCATGGAACTTTTTGAGTCTCCAGCTCACTGTCCACTGCCCAGCAGAAGTTGTCCGTCGAAGTCAAAAGCAGGTTGTGTTGCCCAACGCGCGGTGGCTGTATCCACTTATCCGATTTCTCCGATATCCCAATTGCAACAAAACATCCACAAACCCGATAACATCACTCTCGAGTCCATACCTGTCGGATCCAACTAAAAGTCACCACCGCCACCAACGACCGTTCTTCTTACACCACATCCCACCACCACCACTACCCACATAATTCAAAATGGTCCAGCTTACCGAGGTCGAGGACGAGCACTTCACCCAGCCGCAGGTCGGCCCTGAGGAGGATGACGAGGATTTCACTGACACTGGTGAGTGAACCACTACTCTTACTGTTTCGGGGACAATACGCAACGACGAGGGTCTCTGGCTGGAGGGCTTATACGACTGCGTCATTGTCGCCGTCGCCCACTATCACCGACATTGCGTAGCTGTTCATTCTCCCATACCGCTACGATGCCAACTATAAACGACGACAACCTACCATACACAATCGTCGGCCAACATCTATCTGTATACCTACACATCCACACATACGCGCCTTGATCTGTCAACATGCAACAACATACTACGAGTTCTGTCGGCCCCAATAACAACCCATATGCCATACCACCCACTCTCCGAGCCAACTCAACCCCTCCTGCCCAGGAGGCCCTCTCGATACTCTGCGCCACCGTCACGACCCAGCTCTTTCTCCTCGAACACAGACAGGCAAACAACCAAACAAACAAACCGTTTCACTAACCACCACACCTTTCCTTAACCAACAGACTCCGAGATCTCCGTCGACTCCGACTACGAAAGCCAAGAGACGCTCGCCGACCGCCTGCATGCTTTGCGCGACATGGTCAGCCCCACCACGCGCGGCTGGTTCTACCACAAGTACGAAACCACTACCAACTTTGTCAAGTCGACGCTCTCTTTTGCCGGCCGCGCCGCCTGGGCTGTGTCCGTCTCCGGTCTCCTGATCGGCGTCCCCTTCGCCATCGCCTTCGCCGAGGACCAGAACTACGCCGCCATGGAGCAGGAGGCCCGCATGCGCGAGCTCGGCTCCGACGTCCTCACTGCCGGTGGCGCTGAGGGCCAGGGCCAGACTGCCGAGAAGACGTTGGCTGCTATTGGCGGTGAGGGTGCCAGGCCTGCGCTCTAAGGGAGTTGGTCGTGGACTGAAGGAAAACAAAAAGAAGTGATGAGAGAGGAAGAGGGGTGAGAGGGGGTTATGTTGAGGAGGGATGGGGTTGGGATCATGGCCGGAACGGGGCCGTGACGTGACATTGGACCCCCGCAATTTATACGATTGGGAGCAGCCTGGAAAGAGCCCTTACGAGAGCCTAGAGTTCGCTCGGGGGAGGTCCTTGGCCAAAGACACCAAATCCACCTCTGATCAAGCGCAAACCCGGTCAACAAACGCCAAACAGAATCCATCGCTTAGGGCAAAGGGGCGAGGAAATAGGACTACCATTCATCCCTCAAGTCCAGCGGTCCGCAATGGCCACTCCTCACATATACCGAAATTCCACTCACTTCTCCCGGCCCAGAATCATCACCTCCGCACCACAAGCTGTATTATTATCTGGAACCCTGATTGGGTAAAAGTTTGGGTTTTGTTATGCTACCATGCATCTTGTTCGTTGTAATGGTATTTCTTTTTTGGAAGCGGGCTCATGGATATATGGGATTCCGAAAAAAGAGGAGAAGAAGCGAGATGAATAGAGAGGAAATTGTAGGATTGGTTGATGATGAATGATGAACAGACCCATATCCGCTTATTGTACACAATCGAAGAGAGTTATGATGATTACCGATATTTCGTAGAGATGCGTCTGAAAGATGAAGAGCATCGCCCAATTATATCATCACTAACAAACAGCTGACAGCTATAGACACAATGCACAAATTTATTCCGAGGGGCAGAGGAGACTCGGTATTAATCATACGTGTTTGTAATGTACATTCGAAACAGAAACATGGTACCAACTCGGACCACCGGACCAAGCAACCTCGTTTTAACTGGCACTTTTGCAGGAGATCGCAGAGTGTTGATAACGAGACGGGTGCCTATAAAGTATTCATGATCAATATAGAAAAAGTAAATATGGCAAAACAATCTCGTTCCCGTGATATGTTTGACAACAACATTCTGAAGTGTCTGTCTAAACCTCCAACAACGACAAAAATCCATAACATACAAGAGTAGGCTCGAAAACAGACAACAACCATAACGTACTTGCTGTGATCTCCCACAAACTAGCACAGGTCACACTCATGCCATACTGGTCAACCTCCCATATTCCATACCCTTATCACAACTTCTCCAAGAAGTCAAATGCGGCTCCCACCACCCACCGGTTGCGCAGGTAAATTTGGGAAAAATATACCCCTGGAAACCCTCAATTCCATGGGTATACGAGCTTCGTTTCTGCGCATATTTCCTTGTTCTCCGTTGGTACAAAATGGTAATGACAGCCACTCACACATCCTATCGACGCTGTTAAAGAGCCGCGTCAGGTTGCACGGGTACTATGGCGGGCAGTACTGTACTGGATGTGTCGAAGTTACCGGTCCGATCTAGTCCGGTACCCGCCACCTTCGTTTTTGGGGAGGAGTTAGTTTTCTTCCTAGTTTATGAAGCTGTTTATGCTGGTCTACTGGATACGGTGACGAACACCTTGCTCGGGACACGCAAAAAAAGCGTCAAGGGGTGTAGTGACGTTGGTCTAGAGCTGTACACATTTTCAGCTTGCTAGTGCAAGCTGGACACTTATCACTTGCTTGATGGTACTTGGAATTTTCGTTAGTTGCCAGAGGTAACCCGTTATGGGAAGGCTACAGGCATCAGATATTTCAAGTTGAGTAAAACAATAAAGCATGTATTAGACTTATATGAGAGAGAAAATCTCGGACGCCCGGGAAGGGATGGGGGAATCTTGACTATGTATACAGACAGACAGATAGATAGATAGGTAGATAAAAGCTAAAGTAGGTAAGATTTGGAAGAAGATACAAACAAGGAAAAGGAAGAGGTTACAGTAAAAGCGAATGTGGTACACTAGTTTGTTTTGTGAGGGTTTATGTGCAAGGTGTGGATGGCGGTATGTGAAATGGGTTAAGCTCCGCTGTTATTTGGTTTCCCGAACCTCGTGATACGGCTTTTCCTTTCAACCCATGCATGCTGTCTATCCATGATAGCCTGTCCAACAACGTATAGAAGGTGTCGTGTGTGTGAAGAAGTATAAAGGAACAAATGGGGGTGTTAGTCGTCAGACCAAGTAGTTAAAGGGGGGGTTTCTTTGGCTTTGAAGAAGTTCAACGCTTTTATGATCTTCTGGGATCATTCTATTCTTTTCAATTGTTTCACTGTTAGAACAAACAACAGTTCTCATTGTCCAAAAGTGGTATGGGCTTTGTGAGCATCTTGGAGTGCTGTGTTTCAAGCTCTGTTAGTACAACAAATCCTCTACCGTGTCGAGTCACGAAAGTGTGTATGATGACGAAAACTTACTCTTCAAAACAGTGAGCTGGCCGGTCCTATCTCCACAAGCAATCTGCAACCCGCTGCCATCCTTGAAGTCAAGAACCACACTGTTAGGGAGCTCTTGCATCTCCATCTCCGGCTCGTAGGGCATCTTGAACTCGCTCATGTGGAATCGCTTGAGAGCCTGGGCTTGGAGCGAGGCCGAGACGTTTTGCGCAGGGCTCAGGATCAAAAAGCCGTGGCTGTCAAGGCACGCAGTCCGACGCTTCCAGAGCAGAGTGTCGGGAAACTGGACGTTCACGTCGCCCATAAACGAGACAATGGTTGGTGGCTGAGGCTGCGAGGCTGGCTGAGGTTGTTGCTGCTGCACATGCGGTTGGGGCGCTGGTGGTTGAGCTTGGCGAGGCTGAGGAGGCGTTCGGTGCTGCTGGGGAATGACTGTCCGTACTTCAGGCGGTGATACCGGATTCTTCCTGGCGGGTTGAACTTCGGCGACATCCTCCTCGACAAGAGTGGGCGAGATGTTGGGTGCACCGTTCTTGCGATTGGGAACGATGTTCGACAGGCGGCGCATGAAACGAGACGCACGGCTTCCGTCCTTCTTGCCGCTGGACGGGCTGAGGGTCGAATCAGCGTTCGAGTGGCTAGACCCAAGTCGTCTGTCATCCTCCCCGTGGTAAGGCGAGCCGTGCTCGATCGACGACGCCTTGCTGCCAACACTATCGCGGCGAGACGACTTGAAGGACAAGGTGGACTGGCCCATAGACTGGCGGGACGGAGACCGAGGCGAAGCAAGACCGGCGGGTAACTCATCGGATGATGGGCCCTTGCCAAGGCGGTCCTTCATGAATTCCTTAACGACCGCCATGGAAGAGCGCTTTGTGGAACTGGCATCGTCCTCCGCCGTTACACTCTCCTTCCTTGAGAAAGCACGCTGTTCCTCGGACTGGGACTGATACTCTGGCGCGGTTTGCGACGGGGCGGAACGATCACCGGACTGCATATCTAACGGGGACTGCTTCAGTTCTAAGCGCACAAAATCCGCTGGGTCAGCCTTCTTCGAGTCTGGTGCTTTTGGGTAAGGCTGTTTGTATGGATCTGTTCGGACCAGGCGGGCGGTCACTTGAACCGGTTCAGGCTTGCCCCTTGGCACGGCTCCCCCTTCAAACATGGAAAGTCGGTTTTGTACGGATCCGGACCTACCAATCTGCGACTGCGGATTTGCTGACGTCCTGGCTCCCGTTATCGATGATGCTCTGTCGGCGACGGATGGTGATCTCGAAGGTGTCTCGCGCACGCTGGGTTTCCGAACTGCGAAGAAAGTAGTAGCAGGTCGCTCTTTCGGAGCGGGGTCCGGTGGTCCAGCAGGGGAACCGGACAAAGTCTGGAGTGCCTTGATTCGCTGCGAAATGCTTGAACCAATCTTGCCGCTTACTGGCCTTATGTCTTGCTGTCCCGTTTTCTGTAGGAACGTAGCACTGGTCGAGAGGGATCGAGATGTGCTAGCTTGGACATTCGCAGGCGATAGCAACGTGTTCCTAACCGGACTGGATACAGTCCTCGAGAATCGCGGTGCGGATGAACCACTCTCGATCATCGAACTCCTTTTGTATGACACGTCACCGGGAGACAATGAGCCAGGTGACTTTGACACGGTGATCGGCTGCGCTTCTTGTACGGTTGCCGACTGCAACTCATCCATAAGCCTGTCGTCATCCGAAAGGCTGACCATCGATAACCGCTTGTCCTTGTCCACCCCATCGTATCCTGGTCGAAGAGGCTCAAATGCAGACTTTGGCCTTGCTCGGGGAGTCTCGACAGCCAATGATTCCCGCCTCTCTGGAGCCTCCGATTGCCCTTCCTGGGAAGACACGTTCACCTCGGGCACGTCACCCTGCGCTGGTGTGATAATTTCTGGAACTTCCTGGTTAGGCTCATCGCCTTGCTTGCTGTCCTGGGTCGAAAACTTGGAGGTCGGCGCCCGAAGTTCAGAAGACGGTGATCCGTGGTCCACGGCATTTGTTGTGGCTGCAGTAGAATCGTCGAGTTCGGGGGTGGTTCCTGCTTTCGCTTCTGCGGAAATCGCTGCTTGGTTGTCTGCATCTCCCTCTGCATTTCGTTGCGCATCATTTGCTCCCGAGGACTTGGATATCGGTAAAGCCGGGGCCAAAGCTGCACCTGGTTCCTCCCCTGCCGCAGCACTTTCCACAACAGTTTCAGGCGTTCCGGTCGTTTCTTTTTGGCTGGTGTTGTCGGGTTGTAAATCTGCATTGGTATGCGCCGCTAGCTCCTCCTCCTCCTTTTCGACATCCTTAACTGACTGCGCGGGAGGCGCATCAGTACGATCTTCTGCAGGTGCAGCTGCACTCATAGTTGCAGGCTGTTCAGGCAATGTTGGCGCGCATTCGAGGCTCTGGTCCTTGTCGGCGAGAACGGTTTCATCCGTAGATTCCGAGAGAGAAGAGGCTTGTGTAGATTCGCCCAAATCCGATGAGGTCGCAACAGTTGCTACGGGTGAGGTTGGGTGAGAATCCGTGCGCGTATCAACTGGCGAATGATCTCCGCCAGCGGCCTCCCTGTCCACTCCCGAGTCGCCCTGGGAAGTGGTTATTAAGGGGTTGCACAACGATTGGGCTTTGCCATCCGCGCGCCCCTGTTTAGCGCTCTCGAGGGCCGTCAGTGGTGTCGTGACGTCTTCTGAGGGGGGTTCTGCGAGCTGGAGCGAGTTAAGTGCAGAAGGCTCTTCGCCAGTAGCACCGTCAGTAGTAGGATTTGTTGGCGTAGAATTCGAACTCATCATCTTTTTCTTCTTCCTCAGTTTCATTGCCTTCAGTAACCGTGCCTTTTCAGGTGTTATGGCGGTCTGCTTGGTTGGCGGCGGCGGGGCCAGTGTGGGGGTATCTAGCTTAATAGGGGATACCGGGGCCACCTCACCTTCCACTCCACCACTAGAAATAGGCCGAGCGGGTTCAGTTTCAGTGGCCTTGGCAGCAAGCAGGTCCGCTGTCGAGTCGGCCGCCAGGGATCTTTTTTCTGCATCTTCCTTGATTGTCGACGACTCTAGTGCTTCTTCATCCTGTTCTTCAGCTCGGCTCTTCTTCCTCAGGGCTTTGTGAACCTTGAGGCCTACGGGGATCGTCGAGACAGGCTTGTTCTCCCCAGTTCCAGATGTTCCTGTTCGCGGCCGCCCAACACTATCCACCGAAGGTCTGGGTCCGAGCTTTACGCGCGGCTTGTAAGAGCCGTAGCTGTAATAATCGGTTTGGCGAGAGCGAGATGACTGCGATGACATGCGCCTCGCCGAGTCATCGATCGTGCTTGTGGGTGACGAGGGTCGCAAAACTCCAGCAAGAGAACGGGCGTCAGCGTCGTGTGTGGCGTCTGGGTTGCTGGCGAGGTCCGAGTCCTTCGAAACACCACTCGAGGGATCTTCCCGGTTCTGTCCTTCATCGTTCGCTACCGATTCCGCGTCCTTCCCCTTTCGTTCTTGTTCCTTTTCTTCGGCAGCCTCCTCCAACAATCGTTCCCGAAGCGAGTCCGTGATGGATGATGTGGAAGCGGTCGACGTGTGCAGCGAGCATGCGGCTGAAAGCTTCGTGTCCTTGAGCTCAGAGGCGGAGGTAATCGAGAACTCGGTATCGTAAGGTGAAAGGAATTCGCAAATGGCGTTGAAGTGAACAGTTACTCGAGCTATAGCACGATTGGCGGGCCAGGTAAGTCTTTCCTCTCTTCAAGCAACATTATAACATGGGCATCCCAGGGGCATGTGAAAGAGAGCACCACGAACCTTGAACCAGTCTCGAGCAACCCTCAGGCAGATATTTGAGGATCACATTGCGACGTCTATATCGCATATAGCCATACAATGGCGACTTGTCCTCATACTCGGCCATCGCATTTCGTACCTCGACGATACCGCCAGTGCCCTGTCCCAATAACTCGAGCTCATCACGACTGGCGTATTTCAGAAGGAACCTGGGCCGGGCAGACACCGTGTTAGCAGATCGACGACGCTAGTCTGCGGCACAGAGGAAGAGAAACAAAACGACAAAGATAAGTTTAATAGGCGATGAAAGGCGGACGGGGTGTTTTGCCGGATGAAAAGAGGTTTGGCGCAATGCGACAGAGGAAAGCAGGAAGGAGGACAGAAGAAAATGAACACGAAAGTAGGACTTACCATCCTCCAGCTTCGCCAAGCGCAGCCTCGTGGGCTTCCTTGACTGCAGGATTGTCCAACCCATTCAACGACATATCTGGGTATCTTGTGGCTTGGCCGTTGTCGCGCAGAAATCTTGTTGGCCAACGTTTCTCGTCACAACTGCAGGTCGGGATCGGTTGGGTAGTTTCTCGAATTCGAACGAGTGGGCGCCAGATGTTGTCGAGCAGATGCGGTTATGCGAAGAGAGGGCGCACAAGCTCTGTGGTGTATACACAAGTGTGGCTTTGTGCACCTGAATGCTCCTGCAAATACGGGAGAGCGGCGGGCGGCAACGATGGAGCAGCGGTTTTAGATCTTCTAGATCACTTCAGGGGTGCTTGAACTGATCTACCTCTACGGACCTGACGCGTAGTAGGTATAGGTACGGTACGACAGACGGATCCGGGCGCCGGGCTCGGGTGCGCGTGTGAATACGCGACGTAGGCAAAGGTTTGATTATGTGGTGTGGATGGGTCGTGCGGGCTTCGTTCCGGGTGTTCCTGGTTGAACCGAGCCTCCATTCATGAAGCAACCTTCCTCCTGCTCAAAAACGTTTGTTGTAGGGTCGTATGTCGCTCGGACGGTCGAGAAACGCGGGGAGCTGCCCTGTCTTTGGTGCTCAGGGCAGACGAAACATGAAACCGGGGTCGGTCGCGCGAGCGTTGCAGCCGATGTCAGGCTCAGGTGGTGGTCAGTGTGAGCTTGTGTGAGGCGTCCGGACAGGAAAGTATAATTCGTGGGTAGGTAGTATTCGCAAGGTTCGTTTCGGTTTGTTCCTGGTTGAGCGACGAGCTTCGTGGCTGTCTACTGGCTTGGAAGTAGTAAGTATTGAAAGCTTCGAAAGCAGACCAGGCCAGCCCAAGAAAGAATCGATCGCAAGTCGGATCCGACCGAGGTGGAGCTCGAATGACTGTCCAGGTAAAATGCAATGACGTTGAAACAACCTTTTCCCCTGTAGGTCTGTTCAAGAAGTCTAAAAATAATGATGCCAGTAATGAGGGTGAAGAAGTGAAGTAGTGAAGGTTAGAAATTGCAAATTAGCCTGTCTGTGGATAGAGTTGGGCACCCAGACGACCGAGCCAAAGAAGTAGCCAGAGCGGAAGAGAAGTTGTGCCAAACAGAAAAACCGAAAGTTTGCGCAGATTTGCGAGCCCTTCAGCTTTTGCGCGACAAAACTCTGGAGTCTTCGGAGCAACCGCAAAGTCTGAACAGATAGTTAAAACGAATGGGAAAAAGTCAATTGCGGGGAGGGTGGAATGTACCCAAACCCAGTAGCCGAAAAATTGAAAAGAATGGATCTGAATAGACGCGATGCAAATGCGATGCGATTGCGACTGAAGTGAAAATGAATGACTGTGGGCAAGGTATCGAAATGCGCTTCTTCTCTGCTTTGGGTTTGTAAATTGTAAAGGGAGCAGCGCCGCGTGCCTGGACAGAGGTGCCTGGGGGGGAATTTCATCGTGAACTGGAACTTCCCTTCCCTTGGGCACATGTGGTCCCAGTCGTGGTGCCTGTGCAGTGTACTCAACGGACGGGTACCTGGCGACTACCGGCAACTAGCGTCCAGCGCCCGGGGAAGCCATGCCATGCAGCGTCGAAACATGGGATCCAATTCCACCGATGCAGGGTTCGCCAGGGTAGGCTCGTCTTATTAAAACACAGTGCGCCTGCTCGCGTTATCTCACTTCAAACTGAAGGTCAAGCTGCAGTCCACCCACCAGCCACTTCCCACGCGAGTTGCTGTGGAGGGGCATCTTGAGGCTCCGTATCTCTCCCCAGTCTCTGAATGGGCTCTTCTGACTTGTTCTCTTGAAGAGACTGGCTCCTCTTGGAAAGTGTGCCGAACGTGCTCTGGCGCCAACGTGAATGAGTGCCTGATATGAGCTCTTTATCCAATCGTATGCTCACTCCAGTTTAAGCTGGAGAGTGAACCGAGCAAGCTCACTCACACTGTATCTCAATTGTTCTAGCCCCCTTTTGGGACAACAGCCCCGCTCCCTCGTCCCGTCTGGCCGCCGCCGCGCCCTACAATCTGCATGAGGAAAAAGAAGGCTCTGAAGAACAAAAGAAGAAGGAAGATAGAAAATGAGCGACGAGGGTTCGGGACCCATTCATGCCAATGCCATGCCATGCCAATGTCATGCCCGGCGGCGACCTACCCTACTACTGTACCCAACTGCACGCAACAAAATTGAAGTGCTCTAGCATCTGCGCTTCCTTCTGCATATGAAACCCCTGAACCAAGTTACCATCCAGCTCGAGACGACGAACCTTTGTAACATCTTTGTTCTATTTTTCACCTTCCGAATGTTTGGGTAAACCCATGAGAAGCCTATGCTGGCCTCAAGAAGCCTGGATGAAAAGTTTATCACGTCTTTATGGGAAATGAGTTCTTCAACTCGTTATAGTTTTATTTTCTTCTTTTTCTTTCGAACAAACATGAATCTCATGAATCGGACATCACCTAGCGCACTCACGTCTCGGCCAACAGTCCTTCTAACCCACAACCATCGACAACCTCCGCGTTGATCGACGACGAGCAATTTATACTGACTATTTTGCTTTTCTTTCCGACGAGGTTTATTCCTTTTATGAATTTTTATCAGATTGACAATGTGAATGACACATAACGACTTTGTGACATGGGTCTTCAAAAGGTACCTGGAGCATCCGCAGAGAATCTGAAACACAGACAATCAACTCGTATGCATGCAGCCATTTGGCATGTCATCTGCTTCTGGAAAGGCAAAGTAGACGGTACTAATGTTTCCTGAGGCCTGGCAGGTCATAGCATGGGATAGGCAATGTCACGAGGCAGTTACCTAAGGATGGAGTACTGACAATTTGAACGACCTAGATGGCGATGGAAAGGTAGAGACGACAAAAAAGATTCTCTTGGCATAATAGCACAAACAACTCATAAATGACTGGCTTGGTAAAACAACCCTTATTACTCCTGCTTCACTCCAAAGGATACGACTTTCTTATGCATCACCGTGTCCTCGGATGTCAAAATATAACATGAAGGCCAAGTCCGCACTCCAACTCTTCCATAATGTCTGTTGCCGTCCGTCAGGCCCAAGGCACCCCAAGATGAAGGTCGGATCATACCTAATACGGGCCCCGAGATCCCAGCTTGTGGCTAGGACCTGAGCTTGGTTGTCTCGGATGATCCTACGCGTCCGACTGCTTCTTCGTTTCGGCCACCGAATCCAAATCCATAGCCGTCACGGACCCGTCAGAAGTCGCCTCTGGAGTGGCCTCTGGAGAGTCGCTAAGAACAACGGGCTCTTCTTCCACGGAGCCCTCGATAGTAGTAGGGACGAATTGCGTCTTATCTCCATCCTCAATGGGTGTGGGGTCGTGACCGCGACCAAAGTTACTCGCAGATATTCCAACCGCAGGTGTGCTGCCTTCCGCTATTTTCTGCTTGGTCGCCGTGACAATCTTCTCCGTCTCTGTGACCGTACCCGCAGCCGTAGTCGCATCGCCCTCTACACCGATGGCGCTGTCCTTGTTGTTTTGGTTCTCAAGCAAGGCTTGTTTGTCGAATCGGACAATCATGCATGACAGGTTATCTGTGCTGAAGCGAGACAGAGCATGATCGACCAGTTTCTTGGCCGCAATCACCGGTTCCTGGATGTCGCGCACAAGGTCGACTGCCTCCTGATCCGAGCAAACATCCCAAAGCTGTACAACAAAAGTCAGTCTGAATTTCCAGTCACAATGCAAAAAAAGAGACTGCAGGATCGCGGGTTTTCTTACACCATCGCAAGCAATAATCATAAACTCATCCCATTCCGGCTGGATAACCGTCTCCGTCGTATAAGGATGACCAGTGACGAGGTCTTTGATGTAAGTGTCACCGAGGGCTCTGGTGACGGCAAGGACTCCGTTTACGCGGTTGTTCAGAATCAGACCTCCAGCGTTTGCTATACGCTTGCCCTCGTTCTCATCGCTACCTTTGTGATCATATGACAGGCGTAACGCCTTGCCAGAGCGACAGAGGACGATGCGAGCATCTCCCACATTGGCTGTATAGAGCACCCGCTGTCTTGTGGCAGAATTCTTCAGCTTGGCGTGTGTCGCCTCCGGGATGGAAGAGTTGGGGCTCTTCTCGGCCTGGCCATCATCCACCTTGAGAGCATCCTCAGTGGCCTTGACAACGGCGGGAGCGATAGCTTGGGAGCCGGTAGCCGACTGATTACTCGGCACTCGGTCCTCCCAGCGCAGCACCGCGACGGCGGCCGTACAACCACTGTTCTTAAGCGGAAGCGCTTCCAGCTCGGCGTCCACAGTGGTGAAAGTTTGATCAAGGAGTTCCGGTATGGGAGCATTCGGGTTCTTCTTGATGATGTCTTCCAGGATAATGTGAAGCTTCTTGCCACACCAGTCAGCAGCAAAGGTTCCAGCATGGCCATCGAAAATAGCAAAGTAGCCATTGTCCGTCTCGATCATGTCTGCATTCTGGCTGGCGGGACTACTACTGCGCTGCTCATGTGATTCGTCCGTCGGTTTTGATTGCTTGAGAACCGCACCCTCGGCGCCCAAGACAGGCGCAGGAGTATGGAGGAAGTTGTAGAGGAAAGCATGGGTGTCTTCCATAGTACGTCTGCATTTCTTGTTGCGGTCCTCCCAGACACCAACCTTGAACGTGGAGCGCGGCCCGGGAAGAGATTCACCAGCAGCATTGTTGTGCTGGCCCTGAGGAACGGCAAGGGCTTGGTCTTGCTTTCCGAGCTTTTGCAAGGAAGTCTGATTAGAATTCTTGGAGTCAGTACTCATATCACCGCTGTTACGGCTCGAGACCTGAGTAAAGAGAGTATTTTTGGCTTGGGCAATCAGGCTGCTGGCTCTACCGCTCACCCCACTGCTCCGCTTCTTCTTGCTATCGGACGAGCTGCCAGCGCTCGGTGGGCTTCCGTTGCCGGTCTGAGTGTCGCCGGTGGGGGATTGATCGGTAGACTTGATAGATTTAGGAGACGTGCCTCCGCTGGCTGATTTTGCCTCCTTCTCGGGGGGAGGCGACTTGCTGCTCGACCTATCCTTTCCACTGCTGCCCGAATCTGATGCGGACCCGCTCACGGACTTGGAGGCGGCGGAGCTGGAACCGCCGCCGAACATCCTATTCAGCAGGCCTCCTTGCGAGGAGAGACTGCGACGCTTGTTGCCTGCCAGGTTGGTCGTTAGGGGGTGGGTGATGGCGCGAGGCGTTGCGAGATGTTGCCGTACAAGTTGGACGGTCTGCTGAGAATTGAAGTGCGGTCGCAAATAGGGACAGCGCCTGTGTTGATATTGGAGCAGTCTGTTGGTGATTTAAGCGCGCTCGATTTGGAAGTGAGGGTGTCGATATGGTCAACAAAGAACCAAAGGGAGAAAGAAGCTGAAGGTTGTCGCAGGAAGGCTGGAGCAGGTGGTTCGATAGGTATTCGTTGAATGGAGCTGATGCAATGGCGGGAGATCGCGAAAGGTTGAAAGGCAGACGGGAGGGAGGGGTCTGGTGACAGCCCAGGCTGTAGTGCACCGCGCCGAGATGATGTAATGCCCTCTCCAGGTAAAACCGCTGTCCCAAGGGCGCTGCAGTGCACAACAGTGACGGGAGCAGGAAGGTTGATAGCGCACAGGGGCACCTTGGAGGTTATTCGGTGGAGAGCTCGAGTTACAAGGAAGGAGCAAGCACTGTTGAGGCCTATCCCGTCCAGGGAGCCAGGCAGAGATGTGGATGACGAAAACGGCAAGAACGACAATTAACAACGACTGCGTCGGACTAAAACTGCAAGTGCTCTGCGCTGCGTTTCGGGAGAGCAACCGCGGAGCAGAAAGTGAGGCTTAAGTCAACTGCAGTGACACCAGATTTGAATTTTGTACTCTGTAGCCTGGAAGGTGCGGATGAAGAAGCTTCGACTTCGATGTCGTTCGAACCGGATGAAATGAGAAAAAGAAGGAGGGATGGAAGTTGCCTGTGCAGTGGGTTGAGGCCCAAGCTCAAGATGCGGTGTTCGACTCGCGCCTGCTGCCGCACAAGCTCCTGCCGCATCCACTTCAGCGTGCCCGCCTGACAACATGAAGTGGATGCTTCTTTCCTTCCTCCTAGGCCTATTGGTTCCAGTTCCGCCTTCCATCAGAGGCTCCGACCTGAAGGGACCCTGAGGGCCTTCTGAAATCGGGGACCTTACAGGCACCAGTAGGGAAGGAAGCCTGATGTGTGACAGTGCAGCCCAAAAAGTGGGGTACTGTAGAGCTTAAATCCCTTTGCCATGCGCTGATGTTCTGGATAGCTTCAACTATGAAGACTGAGATGTAGAAGTACTAGGTAATGTGTGTCACCCAAGTACTACCTTGACATATGCCTACCCGTTGACTATATTATATATTGTCGCGCTTATGTCTTGTCTTGTTAACCAAGGTATCTACCACTGTGGGTGTTGGCGCCAGGAATAAGTGTAAGACAAAGCAGTCACGATGTTCCAAAGAAGCTGCTTCTAGGCGCGGGGTTACTGCTGCAGGTGCATTGTCTTAACTCCTTACTTTCTTATCAGGGGCCTTCGTCTCATCTCATGCCCACTGCAACCACTTATGAAGAGACTGGTTTTCGTCGATCGTTGACTTCCGTTTGAAGTTGTATCTAGTCGAATCGGTAGCTTTACTCACCCCCAGCCAGTCATCTCCAGTCATCTGAAGTACTGTAGGTCGATTTCCTGCCGATCTAGAAAGGGTTATCTTTCAACCTTCATTGCTGTAAGCTGTCAATTTATACAAAAAGTATAAAGCCTCGTTTGAGGGCTCACCAGCTCCTACTCATACGACGATGATGGTTTTTTATGGGTGGCAGGAAGGCCAGATCGTTGGACGCTATTCGACATCACAACAAAGCGAGATATGAATGTTAGTCGCGCGATCTGCACTGTGCATGAAACTCTGCCCGACAAGCCAACCAACGCAGAATAAGCAATATGTTCTCGTGAGAATACCAGCTCAACCACCTAACCATTAACAGCCCAACCAGCCCAGCTTACGCCTAAAACGCCCGCAGTCATGCTGCTTTCATGTGTGCTCATCCCCTTCTTTTGCGAGAAGGCACATGACCTACATCATCTCGCCTGAATCTCGAGTGCCCCAGCAACCGGCAAGCTTGAAGAGCCATTCCCGGGGACGTATAACTCCGAGCACCTGTGTCCGCCAACTCCAACTCTTTGTACAGGTTCCGGTCTTTAGTGTCCAAGTGGAAGTCCATCGTAGGTCGTTTATCGTCTGAGACTGTCCAATCTTGCCTGCAAGTCATCGTCGCCTGGGTCGGCTCCACCACCACCACCTCCAACTGCTTGGGCCACTTTGTTCTCCGGAGCAGCCGCAACCTGTAGACCTGATGGTGTCTCGCCCATCTGTTTAAGACCACGTTAGCAACGCGTTCTCGATGTATAGACAGTGTAGTAACAAAAAGCCTTACCGCTTGACTGAGATCTACGCCAATCTCCTCCAGCACTTGCTCAACAACTTCATCACCCTCTTCTTCAAGACCCATGTCCATGGCATCGTCAATCGCATCATCCATCATCTCCTGTCGCTGTTCCATAATATCGTTCTCGCGCTCGAACTCCATGGCTATACGTTGCAAAGACGGTAGGTTCATTGTGCGGTTCATGCTTCCGAGGGCCATCGTCGCGCCCTTCATGGCTTGCATCATCTGCTCGTTCGTGCGGTATGTCTAAGACACGACTATCATTAGCGGGCCAATCCTGCGTAGGTCACCGTAGATCCACACTCACTTGTAAGCGGAGCGAAATCTTTTGGAGTTGACTCCTCATGCTGTAGAACTTCTCGATATATCGTCGTGTCCGCACCAAATCCTTGGCCTGGATTTTGCAAGCGCCCATCTGGCCCTTCTGGGCGCTTTGGCGGATCTGGGAGACAAGTGTCTTTTCTTGCTTTTCGAGCTTAACGCGCTGTTGGTCGAGTTCTCGGATGGCCTTATCAAGGAGTCGCTGGTTCTTGCGAAGACGTTCGGCGGGCGTCATACGCTTACCGAAAGCCCATTCTAAGACCTGGTAGTGAGATATCGTATTAGCTATGCGCAGCCTAAATGCGCATCGTCCGACATTGTCAACTCACATTCATGTTGATGGCGGATGGTGACTGATAGCTAAGCTATGATCTATAAAACGGAGCGCTGGATTTCCGATATTGACACCTCATCCACGCCCTGCGTCGGAATAGCAAATGTTGATGATCAGGACAAGAACTTGGCTGTTCGCAAGTCGGCCCTCGGAAGGTGCTGGGACTGAAGATCAGTTGGTTTGGCAGTTGCGCAGTTGTTGCTGTACCCTGTTGGATGATGCCAAGAGCCAGACGCCAAGGTGCTCAATGCTGGAGCCTTGGTGGAGGTCGTGACTGATAACGAGCCACGACTAGCCACAGAATGTGTGACCTCATTGCCGTCAATTCACCAAGTCAAGCCACATCGGCTGGTAAATGTCGAGGATGGCTCGGCCACGTTGTTCCCTAACGAGACTAGCGGCCAATCACCAAAACATGAGACTGCCGACAGAATTCCGTAGCGTTCATGCTCTGCAGTGCTGTATGGTAATTCGGCCTATCAGTGCCCTGCCGGATAAATCGACTATGTGCGCAGATATTTCGGCAGTGTGGAACCTTTCTAACCAATAAAATAACCATATTGGTACATATTAGCGCCCGCCAAATCTATTAATTAGCAACATCGAATAACATTTCTATACATCACTAATAATAATTGAAGTAATTGAATACATCGTCGTCGCCGTCGTTAATAAAAATCTATATTACCAATAATAAGTATAGTATTAAAGGGGTATTCGTCTAATATCGAATATATTGACCGTACGTACGACCGTGCAAATATATTTGAAATTATCGACCTTACCTCCTCTCTTATTACGCCCGCGCGCGCTAGCCTAACCCCCTTTCTCGAATAGGTATACACTTTCAAAATTGAATTTCGTAACGATTTTATTAATATTAACGACTTCGTTATTAAAAAGGAGAAGCTATCCCTAATTCCTATTCCTATTCCTATTCCTATTATACCGATTGTATTAACCCTATACCCTTATTCTATTTCAATTTCCTCCTCCTCTTCGAATTCTTTTAACGAATTAAATAAATTGTTAGGAAATGAAGGAGGTATTAATAAAATAAAATTATTTTTCGTTAAATTTTCAATACGTTATTAAACCGATATTAATATCGCTATCGACGAAATTAATAAAATTATTAAGTAATTAGGTTTTAATATTTCTAAATATCGTATTAATAATTATAGGATAGAAAATGGAAAAAAATTCGCTACCTAGTATAATATCGAATATATTATAATAAAGAAGCGCGGCGTAAAGAAAAATAATAAAATTCCCTTCTAAAGACTATTAGCCGTTAATATAAAAAGGGATTATAAATAGAATAGAAAGGTCGTTTATAATACTAAAATTAAAACTTAATAATTTATTTTAAAATTTAACGAATATAATTATCCCCTTAATCCCGATAATATTATTTATTTTACTATTTACCGCCGTTAGCGCCGGATAGAGGAAGTAACCGCTAATATCCTTCATTTAATATAATAATTTAAAATATCGTTATTAAATATTACGTTAAATATTAGATGCGAATTTCCTAATATTATTATTATATTTTATAACGTAATTAATACGCTGGCTACTAACCGAAGGAAATAAATTAGTGCCCTTATACCCATTTAATAATTTTTCGATAAATTATAAATAATAAAAAGTATTTATAAGAAGATTTACCGTTATAATAAGGAGGAGAATAAGTTAATAAAGAGAGTCTTTTAAATTTACCTTTAATATATCGAATAATTGAAGAAGAATTTTAAAGTTATAAGTTTGGATTGTATATATAAGGTTAATAAATTTAATATATTTCTCTTATAAATTTATAGCGTAATGGCTATATATACGACTTTTAATATCGGTTATTATTTATTTAGTAGTAAGAAGGAGGTTTATTTTACCTAGGTTTTTTAATAAATCGAGGCTATATTAAAGGAATATAGGATCCCTTACCTTTTAATTATTATTATAAATTATAATAAGGCGTATAAAAAGGTATATCGATCCGTATTTTCTATTACCTAATATTAAATTTACTTTTGGTATATAATAAAAAACGTCGTATTTAACGTTAAAAAAAAGTAGGAAGGTAATTTCAATAATATAACCTTAGGAAATTGAAATAATAATAGTAATTACCTTTAAAAGGATTACGTAAATCGAAATACCGTTATAAATATTAACCCTATTAGCGAAGATTTAATTGCTCGCTAAATTGCCGCTTAATTACTATAGGGAAGCGACCGCGATTATTATTTTAATTTAATAATTAAAAATCCCTTTAATAAATTTATTAATAGTCGCGCGCTAATTAGGTTTAATCGGTAATAGGTTAATAATACGGATAGGATTTTAACTATATAGTACGTAATCGTATATTTTAAAATAGAAGAAAGGTTTTACGAATAATAGTAAATTTTACTATACGAATTTCCTAAATAGAAGGGTACGTTTATTATATCTTTCTATTATTATTTATATAATTAAATTAACCGTTTTTTTTTAATAGTTATAATTAATTACTTCTATTCGACTTATTTACCGTTAAGGTAGGAATTCGCCTACTTTATTATTAAAATTTATTGTAATTTTAGTATTCGTATAACCTTTCGTATAAAAAGCGTTTATAGGGTATTGAAAGCGCTATTTAAGAACCGCTGTATCGATTTAAATTAGTTATTAGCCGCTATCGACGAAACTTTCGACCGTTTAAAGGAGAATTTTAATAGTAAGTATATTAATTAAATTTCTAAAAACGTCGCGATATATAGGCATATTGCGTTAGTAGGGTTAAAATTTATTACAAATTTCGTTGGGTTCGAATTACTATA
This sequence comes from Sordaria brevicollis, assembly GCA_033439795.1. Taxonomy (NCBI): domain Eukaryota; kingdom Fungi; phylum Ascomycota; class Sordariomycetes; order Sordariales; family Sordariaceae; genus Sordaria; species Sordaria brevicollis. Next base: position 1,660,745 of record JAUTDP010000005.1, read on the forward strand.
ATAATAAACTTAATTAATTAGTAATAATATTAAATCGTAAATAAAGTAATTAAATTTTATTAATTTTAAAGTAAAATATTCAATATATTTTATACGGTAATATAGCCTACTTTATTAGTACGGGTTATTCGATATTATATAGATTAATAGTATTATATTTTAAAATATAATAAATAAATATTAATTATTAAAACCTAATACGGTAAATCCCTATTTTTTATTATTATTATTTATAATATTATATATTAACCGTTTTTTTCTTTTTTTATAACTATTATTTAAAGATTAGTTAGTATTACGTAGGGAGAGAGACCCTCTCCCAATTATTATAAATCGCTAGAAGGTTCGTAATAATACCCAACCTATACCCGCGGGTATTAACCTCCTTACCCCCCCAATATTAACCTTAAATATTAGTATTAAGTATAATCTATTTTATAATACTCTTCCTAAGGCTTTAATATAACCTCTTAAGAAAAAGAGGATAATAAAAGTTATATTAACGAATTAAAAGGAAATAGAAGCGTAGGTAGTAGTAAAGAGTACGAAGTAAGAGGCGGCGAAGTTGTAAATTCAATTAGATAAAATAACGAAATTCCGTTAATAGGAGGAGGAATTGAAAGTATAATTACGAATAATATAGTAAATAGAAGTATAAGTACGGTAAATATAAGTATAGTAATATATCCTTATATCGACGGCGCTTATAATAATGCCCTTATATAACGGTATAGCGGGCTTAACTCCCTTATAATAGTATTAGATACCGGCGCCCCCTTTATAATAATATTAAATAGCGCCGCCTCCTTTATAATAATACTAGATAGCGCCACTTCCTTTATAATATTTTTCGTAGTATTAGCTCCTATAATTTAAATTACTTCCTCCCCTACCTCCTCCCCCTTCCTAGTAGCAATTTCGATTACCTCTTCTTTTACCTCCTCTTTTATAATATTAATAATATATTAAAGTAAAGGATAATAAATATAACGATTATTAATTGCCGCTATTTATTTAATAGGCGCTACGATTTATAAACTTTTATTAACTATTCTACGAAGTATAATTTGAGATTCAAAACCACTAATAATCGTAATTTTAATTATCTATGTAATAATAAAAACTCTGTAGTTTTAATACTCTTACACGTAAATTAGCATTTCGAAGAACCTCGTATATAATTCTATATAGATTATTTTGGTGCAGATGTTGCGCCTATGTCACTTTGGTGGGGATTTGGCGGGCGCCAACATGCACCAACATGGTTATCTCATTGGCCAACCAGATCCACACCGCCGAAATATCCATGGCACACAGTCGATTTATCCGGCTCGATCAGTGCGGCCACTTCCGAATGTCCCGCATGTCCGCATGGGCCCCCGGCCCGGGGGTTCAGGTTTGTGAGTGGAAGGTGGAGGAGGAGTTCGAACTCCTCCAATTTTTTGGATTTCTCATCCGTGACGCCCTAAAGCTGACACTAAACAGCCCACCACAGCCCACCACAACCCACCACCACCGGGAACTCTCCATCATCAACCTATCCGCTCAACCTCCGATCTCCCGCTCTCGATGCTCTTCTGAGCAAATCCTCCTCCACGCATCCGCTCGGGTCCTCCCTCGACACTGCGACAATCGATCCACGACCATGAGCCAGGATTATTTCCCGTCAAAGGGCAAGGCGCCCCAACAACACGACGAGCACGACGAATCGCGCGAATTCGATGACGGCACCGGACAGCACCCGCAGGTCCCGGGATCCTCGAGACCGCCCGCATACATGACCGTCGGCACCGGGTCAACTTCCCAACATGCTGCTCGGCTTCAGGCCATGCTCGACAACGACTCCGGCTACGGCGGCAGCATCGCCGGTGACTCAAGAGCTCCTTCCCACTGGGACTCGGCTGTTCACCACGATAGCCCGTTGCCGACTCCGACCACCGCCACCCACGACGAAGATGCCAGCCGCCGTTCTCAGGCCGGCGCCGTACATCAGCTATGGTATAACCAGCATCGCGTTACACTAGGCCGCTCCATCAACACCGTCGTCGAGCTCCTCAAGAAGCTGCAGGAGATGAACGTGACATGGCCTGCGCATTATCCTTCCGTCCAGCGGGCTGCCCTCGACGAACCCAACCACTACGGCGCACCGGGTCTGCACCGCGCCTCGACCATGGGCGCAGATTTCCCTCCGCCGCCGTCCCCTCACAACCTACGAAGATCGATGACGACTGTTGACGACCACGTCGAGCCCGAATCCAGCCGGGCTGCTGAGAGGAGGAACATCGGCTCGGAACCTCGACTTGTATCCCCACAGATTGCGCAAGAGTTCTCCGTCCTCAAGTTGGATCTCAACCTGGGTTCTTTACACCAAGCCGACCTCGTACATTCTCTGCAGAAGGAATCAGTGGCTTCTTTGCTCGATGGCAAGATCCGCTCCAGCATCAAGCATCTCTACTCGCTGCGCGAGAGAATCGAGGATACGTCGAGCAAGGTTCTTGTCACTGGTGACCTGAATGCGGGAAAGTCTACATTTTGCAATGCTTTGCTTCGGCGCAAGGTCCTGCCCGAGGATCAACAGCCATGCACGAGTATCTTCTGTGAGGTACTGGATGCGAGGGAGAACGGCGGAATCGAGGAAGTCCATGCAGTCCACAGGGATGCGATCTATGACCGTCACGACGAAGCCACCTACGATGTCTACTCACTCAAGGAACTGGAAAGAATTGTTACCGATAATGAAACATACCAGCAATGCAAGATTTACATCCGGGACGTGCGAACTATTGACGAGTCTCTCCTGAACAATGGCGTTGTCGACATTGCGCTCATTGACGCTCCCGGTTTGAACATGGATACCACCAAGACCACGGCCATTTTCGCGCGGCAGGAGGAGATTGACGTTGTCGTTTTCGTTGTTTCCGCTACCAACCACTTCACGCAAACGGCTACCGAGTTTATCAGAGCTGCTGCTGCTGAAAAGGCCTACCTCTTCATTGTCGTCAACGGCTTCGACACCATTAGAGATAAGGAACGTTGCCAGAAGCTCATCCTTAATCAAGTTAGGGGTCTGAGCCCTGCGACTCACAAGGAGGCGGATGAGCTGGTGCACTTCGTGTCCAGTACTGCGATCCCCATGGCACCAGCTCCTCCTGGTGCCTCTTACGGCGGTGGATCGGGCAGCGCAAGTGGTGGCGGTCCTGGTGACGATGGCGACGATGATGATCCGAAGGGCAAGGGTAAGAAGAAGGAGATGGCGCGGGACTTCTCGAACCTTGAGCAGTCTTTGCGGAGATTCGTCTTGGAGAAACGCGCTCGCTCAAAGTTGGCACCGGCCAAGACATACCTTACCAACATTTTGAACGACGTCCACGTACTCGCCACTGTAAACCAGGAAGTTGCCCAGTCAGAGTTCGACCGGATGAACCAGGAGCTGCAGAAGCTTGAGCCAGAGCTTGAGCGCAGCAAGCTGGCCAAGCAGGAGATCAATGAGAAGGTTGACCAGACGATCGAGGAGACTTGCCAGGAGGTATACGAGTATTCGCGCAACACCATCAGCAACTCGATCGACCACGCTGGTGATGGCAACTTCGGCATCCCATATCCTGGTCTTTTCAGTGCATTCGAGTATGCCGAGGAGCTGAAGGAGGCTATGCTCTCGCAGATTGCCGCCTCGGTCACTCAGTCTGAGGAATTTGCGAGAGCCAAGACCGTTGACGGAGTCAACATGATCAAGCAGCTCGGAATCTTGCACCTCGGTAATGAGTACACCGATTTGGCCTTCCGCCCTGATGTGATGTTCCGCCGCAAGAAGGATGCGCTTGCTCGCCAAGTCGACATTCCCACTGAACTGTGGGATTTCGTTGATTGGAGCACCGTGCTCCAAAAGGAGGAGAAGGCCGGCATGGCACTCACCGTTGCTGGTGTCGTTGGCACGAGCGTGCTCAGCGGTTACAGCCAGATGAACCTTGCTCTTCGTGCGGCTCAGATTCTGGGAACCGACAACATCCGCCGCCTCATTATTCCTGGCTTGATTGCGGCCGGTAAGTCCAAACACTCTTAACTACTTTTTCTTTTTTTTCCGAGAACATGCGCTAACTAACTTCCCTACAGCCGTGGCAGCGACATACTACGTCCTCAACCAGATTCCTCACTCTCTTCCCCACCGCCTGAAGGAGAAGATATCCACTCAGCTTACCGCCATCGATTACGTTCATTCGAACAGCACTCGCATCTCTGGCTCGGTGCGGAAGGTCCTCCGCTTCCCCGCCGACTCCCTCCGCGTTGGCCTCCAGCGTTCCGTAGAGAAGCTTGACGGTCGCCGTAACGAGACTCTGCGCGTCAAGGCTGAGAGCGATGTTGCGCTCAAGTACTTCGCCAACCTTGTCCGCGAGAGCGCTCATCAGCGTCGCGTTGTCGAAGCCGTCGATCTCGATGGCCATCCTCCTGGTCTTGCTGGCACTGGAGGTTTCCACTAAACGGGCTGGGGCTGGGCTGCTGGGAGGCACGCTCCGCTTTAGGTGGCTTTTCTTTGTTATAGTCGGCGTTACTGGTGCCTGTTGTGAGAAAAACACAGATTATCATCATACCCCCTTTGTTTTGAGCACACAAACACAAACACAAATAGATCATCTGTATGAGGCAGGAAGGAGGGTATAAAATTGCAAGCGTATGTATTACGAGCCCACGAGTTGATGGAGAGATGCCGAAGCGAGCATAGTTGATGAAGTGTTCGTCTCTCGTTAGAGGCGAATTGGAGGATGGTGGGTTGCTTCATTATTGTTATACATTATGCAATAAACCTCAACTCCTTGTATCAGGACGCACTTCCCGCTGATATTGTTTCTTTCGCCTAGTTTTGATTATCATCTGAAGTTGGCAAACATAGTGAAAGAAGGAACAGAAATGTTAATACGGAGCTGTATGATACTGAATAATTAAAGGCTGCAGATTAAGGGCGCGTTTCATTTTTCCGCTTGTTAATTTAACCTGTTGATCTGTATACAAAGCTAAAATCTGTAGTGTTTATAGGGGTAGCTTTGTACTTTCTTACTACATAGTGGCGCCTGTACGGTTTGTAAGCGAAATTATACAATTAGGGTCTATAATAAATTGAGATCCTTAGTAATAGGCTCGATATAGCTTCGTTTTGTAAAACCATAGAGCCGTAATTACTATAACGGGTTCGATATTGAAACTATTTATAAGCGGAGATATTATTTCAATAGTTAGGGAATTATTCTACGTTTTTATATTATTATTAATTTTTTTCTAGGTGTAATTATTAATTTAGGTAAGCGTAGAAACTTCAGGGGTAAAAGGGGGATATTAATAAGAATATAAATAATAGTTTACTATAATAATTATTATAAACGAATAAATTATAATAATTGTACTTTTAATTTATATTATTATTTATAATAATAGAAGAATATATAAAATAGCTAATTAAAAGTGCAATCGAGTGCTTAATCGAATATTTAATCGAATATATTTAATTAAATAGAATCGAATAGAATAGGGTAGAATTAGGTATAAATATAAGTATTAATTCTATACTCTTATCGATTTGAATCCTTTATTATTAATATTTTTAATACCTTTATTAATTTTTTATTTGCCTTCTTTATTTATTTACTATATCTCTCCCTATTTCCAATTTTATAAATAACGTTAATAATATTAATAATAATATTTTTAGTTTAAATTACTTTATTTATAATAGCCCGTATAACCCGATAATTTTAATTAAATAGGAAAATAGCCCTATCGACGTCCTTAATTTTAATATTATATTATTAAATTATAATAATACCTTCGAATATAATATTACGGTTATATAACCTTTTATTAATTTTACGGCTATTAACCGCCGTTTAATTATTCCGCCGCCTAATCGATATAAATTTATTTTCCCTCCCTATATTAATTATATTAACCGCCGTACGTATATAACTTAACTACCTCTCCGCCCTCCTTCTCTCTATCCCTTTATTATATATATTTTTATATAATTAATTTAGGGTACTAATTATAGTAGAAATAGAGGTAGGATTAGCCGCGGTATAATTACTATTATAATTTATTCCCCCCTTCAATTTAAAATCCTTCCCGGCTTTAACGAATATAGGGGGGTAAGCCCTACTTTTATTATTATTACTATTATTACCGCCTAAACCGCTGCTAATAATAATAATAATAATAAATTTTTTAATATTTCGAAATTACCGCGGTCGAAACCCCCCCTTAATATATAACCGCTAATTACTCTTCTTAATACCTAACCGTTAATTACTCTTACTACTATTATTAAACTTCGTTAAATTAATGTGTAAAAGCGGGTATTTATTATTACATTAACGGATTTTATTAGGGCGGGTAAATTATATAGCGAAACGGCGGGTTAATTAAAGCGGGGGTTAAATAAAATTACTAATACCCTCCGCGAAAAATAACCAAATATTAATTAAGGCTTCGAGAAATTACGTAATTAGTAGAATATTTATAAGGATAATTATAAATTATAATACGAATTTTTCTAAAAGATTAGGGTAATATACGATAAAGAGATTAATATATTTAATACCGAAAAAGATATATAAATATCGTTTTTAAAGAGTAAATTAATTTTAATAAAGTAATTAAAAACTACCCCGTTTAATTATCGTAATAAATACGCTACGGTCTTTATTAAAGATTGGGCGATTAGTAAATATATTATTCGATTAAACGACCGTTTAAAATAGTATTTAGAGGCGTAGAGTATTAAAGAGGACGATAATAATAATTTAACGCTTAAGAAGGATAAAGGGAAAAATAAAACTATTAAGAAGAGGGAGGATTCGATTAATAAATCGATAAATAATAATAATAATAGGGCGCCGCCCGCCTACCTTATAAAATTAGCGGTAAAGAAACGGTTAATGGCCGCTAATAGTATAATTAAATTAATTAATTTTATATTTAATACTTAAAAGTACTTATTATATAATATATACTCTTCTTCTTTTATTATTATAATTAGTCCTTCTAACGCTATTATTTTTACTATTACCCCGGCGGCGGCGGCTCTTAAATAGGTTTATAACCGTAATTTCGAGGTTTATTTCCTTACGTTAATAAACGATTCGCTATATTATTATATATATTAGGGCGATAAAAGGGAATTTTTAAAGGGGTTAAAAAAGGATAAATTTATAGCGTATTTTTTTACTAACGTACTATTAAGTAAGGACTTCGTCGTAGAGATAGTATTAGAAGATAAGCCTATATATAATTCGAAATCGTTATTTAAGGAGGAGGAAAATAGACCTATTAATTTGGATTAATTTTTTTTTAAAATTATAGGAAATATTTTATTATTTTAATACTATTTAATAACTTTCGTCGATACGATTCTAATAATTTTATTCTTATATTCGTACGTATTATAATAGGAAAATTATATTATAACGAACGTTTATTATAATTTAACGCGTTATTATTATTATTAGGAAATATAATAATTTTACTATTTTTTTAAAAATCTCTAAATTCAACCGTATAAAGTAGCTAGTCTACTACCTTATACGGTAGGCTCTAGTGGCCAATTTTACTACCCTATACGGTGGGCTCTAATAGCTAATCTTATTACCTTATAATATAAGCTCTAATAATTAATCTTACTACCCTATAATATAGATTCTAATAGCCAATTGTATAGAATAAAAAAAATCTAGTAAAATTAATTAAAAAAAAATCTAGTAATTTAGGCATTCGAACGCCCGCCCGCTAATAATTATAGCGCAAATATAGGGGCTCGGGCGCCCGATCTAAAAAACGTAGACCCTAACCTTACGTATAGGGTCGGTTTTATAATATTAATTTTTTTTTTAATTTAATTCTAAAATTTATACAATTAATATTAATTAATTTAGAATAATCTAACGAGTAGAATAATATAGTTGTATTAAAATTTGAATATTATTTAACTATATAATTATTATTATACGAAAAATATTATACGCGCCTCCTTCTTATATATTCTAACGTTAGGTTAGTTATACGATTAGCCTACTTTTAAACCGCTCGTATAAAGCGCTAATTATTATAAATTACCTATATTTATTATATTAACGTATTTTTAAATATTATTATACGGTTATTTTATTCGATTACCTCCTCCTCTTTAATTATATCTTCCTTATTAATATCGTTGACTACAACGGTTATAATAATATTCTTATTATTAATAAGAGGCTTTGGACTATCCGGATTATTCTTCTCAATTTAATTATAAAGCGCCGTAATTATATATATAAGGTCGCGCTAGGTTTCGATCGAATATTTTAAAGTTAACGACTATATAATTTTGAACCGTTACTTTATTTTGCCGATAATAATTTCGACCTTTATATAGTATTTTAAATGCTTTAAATTATATAATTCCTTTTTATTCCTCGGTCGACCTCTCCTAATACTTTATTTAAATAAATAATAGCGTACTGTAATATATAATACGAAAACGCCCCGTATTATATAAAACTTAGCGTTAATAAAGTAAAATTTCCCGGTCGGTATCGTAAATTTAAATACGAAGGTTAATTTTAGTAATTTAGTATTATATATCGATCCCTCTATTCCCGGAAGAATATATATAAATAACTTATCGAAACTGATTATAATAAATACGTTCTATATTATATAATTTTTATAACCCTATTATATATTAGCTTTACTAATTAATACGCGGGTATAAATTAAAATCCTATCGATAATATTAAAGTAATTTCGGAAGAATCGTTTAAACGCCCGCTCCCGTAACGCATCTTCGTATACTATATTAAATTCTAGGAGAATAACGACTTTAGTATATAATAAAACTATTACGATTAATACTTCATTGAAAATATAATTAATAATCTTAATATTATAATTAAACCGATAAGCTATATTTCGCTAAAGTTTATCGTAGGTATAAATATATAAGAATATTATAAATTTCTACTCTATCGATATCCCCCTCGTATTAATTATATTAATATTTTTAAATAATTAATCGATTAAGCGTATAAATAGGTATTACCGTATATAATATATATTAAATAATTTTAATTCTCAATTTAAATAGAGGGTATCGCGAATTATACCCTCCCCCTTAAACCGATCGGTATAGATTAAATTATATATCGAATTATAGCTACCGCGCGCCCATATTAAAACTATTATAAAAATAATAGCGATTAATATATATATAAAAAATAATCGCAATTGAAGGATATTTATAGTAGGGGTAAATAGAAGAATTTTATTTTATTAGGGATTTTAATATAAAATAAAGTAAATAAATTCTTTATAATAAAGTTGTTAATACTTTATAATAGCGCGCGCGATTACCCCTATTTGTATTAAATTAATAAAAACCGACCGGTAAAATACAACTTTTTCCTATTTATCGAACGACATAGTAAAATATTAATATTTGGCATTATACGATACCTATTTAGGAAGGTAATAAGGTCCTATATAAGCGATACGTCGTTTATAAGGGGGTTATAGGGGTATTATAGGGCACCTTGGCGAGAAAGATACCTCGAGAATTCGAAGCCCTGTTTACTAGCGCAATATATAGTGTAATTAACTGCATATCAATAACAAGGGGGTCGTTTTGTATGGGAAATAAATCAATAAGCGGAAAAATGAAACGCGCCCTAAAGTGGAAGTCCGATCCTAATCCTTAGTCCGAGGCCACCACCATATGTATCCATCCCGCTCCATAGGCATACCCCATATTGCTTGGCTGATTTAACCACGCATATCCTTGACTAAACATAACCTTTAGATCAAGCATATGACTTGAACCCTCTGCGGATCTACTCTCGTTATCACCTCAGACCACCAGGACTAGATCAAGACAGACACTCACTTTTAACAGTCTCATCACTCCTCTTCCACTGTTTACCACCATTTGATACTCCCATTGTCACAACAAATAACATCTAAATTTCTATATACCTCAACCCGACCATAAACCCCTCAAGATGGCTTCCTCCTCAACCAAAATTAAGTTAGCAGCCGCCCACTCCGCGCCCGTCTTCATGAACAAGCGCGCCACCCTCGCCAAAGCCATCGACCTGATCCACTCCGCCGCCCGCGACGGCGTTTCCCTGCTCGTCTTCCCGGAGACCTACGTCCCCGGCTACCCTTACTTCATCGAGTGCTACCCAACCCTCAAACAAGTTTCGGCGCTGGCGAAATACGCCGAGGAGTCCGTGGTTGTCGACGAAGACCTGGACGGGGTCGTGGAAGCGTGTCGGCAGACGGGCGTGTCGGTGGTTTTGGGAGTTTCGGAACGGATGAAGGGGGGTTATACCTGCTTTAACTCGCAGGTGTTTGTGAAGGGTGGAAAGGGAGGGGGAGGGGTGGTGGGAACACATAGAAAGTTGCAGCCTACGTACGTGGAGAGGATTGTTTGGGGGCAGGGGGATGGGTCGACGCTTAGGACTTGGGGTGGGCTTTTGCCCGGTGGTGATGAAGGAAAGGAGAGTAAAAAGTGGAATGTGGGAGGCCTGGCTTGTTGGGAACATACCATGCTTCTTGCCCGTCAGGCTTTGATCACCCAGCAGGAACACGTGCACGCGGCGGCGTGGCCGGCGCTGTCGACCATGGCTGGGTTTGAAGGCAGCGCGGACAGCCAGATCGAGGCGCTGATGAAGTGTCATGCGCTGACGGCGCAGTGCTTTGTCGTGGCGGCGAGCAATTATGTGGATGAGACCTGTTTGGAGTGGATGAGGGAGAACATTGGGGAGCAAGAGTTTGTGAAGAGGGGAGGAGGGTGGTCGGCGGTTATTCATCCGTTTTGTAACGTGCTGGCGGGACCGGCTACGGGCGAGAAGGAGGAGCTAGTCATCGCAGAGGTGGACTTGAAGGATCTAGGTATGGTCAAGGTTTGGGTAGATGCGGATGGGCATTATAGTCGGCCGGAGATCTTGGGGTCTGGGTGGGATAAGGAGGCGTATTGGAGAGACATGAAGGAAAAGGGACAACCTCAGGTTAAGGTGACTGATGGAAAGGGAGGAGAGGAAGTCAAGAAGGCGTGAAAGCTTCAGAATAGCGCAGGTGCAGGTCAAAGATCGTATTCACGACCTTTGGAAAGTTGCTAAATGGGCCCACACTCCATGACATGGTCATTACTCATGTCTCATTACCAAGCACAAACTCCATGTGCACTCGCCAGCATCCTTTAATGCCTGTTCATACCACGTTTATGCAGTCCATATCAGACCCTTGAGGCGCTCCTTCTCCTCATCGCCTCCGAAGATAACATCTATCCCTCTTCTCACAAGCGAGCAGATATCCGCTCTGGTAAGCCCAAAGTGCTTTGCCACAAGGGCGTACTCGTTCGACAGCGGGCTGCCAAAGACGCCGACATCATCGGTCTAAACGTGATGTTAGCCCCGGCCCTCTTTGCTTCGTTTGTCTTGCGATCTGCCAAGGAGAGAAAATGCGAGATGGCAAACTTACACTCAAAACAACAATCGTCTCCTCAACCTTCCACCACTCCCCAAAGTGACTATTAAACGAGAAGTCAAAGTTAGTGACGCAAATCGCAACCTCACTTTCTACACCCAGGCAGACAAGAAGACTTACTGGCTCTCAAACCCTCCACAAATCATGCCCGCATGGACATTACAGCTCAAACACAGCTCCAGCCCCATCACTCCCCTTCTCTTTATCTCCTCCCTAATTTTGTCGCTCAAATGAATCACATGTCCAATGCGATCCGGCTTCCAACTCAACAGCGTCAACAGTTCCTCTTCCGTACCCGACGCCTCAGCCTCGGCAAAATGCAGCGTTATCCCCAGCTCCGGCAGTGTCCTCTTGGCCTCCTCAAACACCGGACCAAACTTGTCGATAGGACCCTTTTCAGGGTCACCGCAGAGGTCTAACCCCACTACTCCCTTTCCGTAAAACTGGCGGCAGAGAGTGAGGACTTCGTAAGCTTCCTCAGCAGAGTTGCGGCGGTCGACAGAGAGGATTAGTTTGGTGCGGAGGGGAGGACAGTTTGGTTGAGACTCAAATTCGGCGATGGCGGAGAGGATGGTTTCGACGTATTGGGCTTTTGTGAGTCCGGCACTGGGCATGGTGCGCGGAGTGGTCCGCAGTTCTAGGTAGACGACGCCGTCGGCGGCAAAGTCACGGAGGACGGACAAGGTGGTGTGTCGGAGGGCCCAAATGTCGTTGACGAGGTGGTAGATGTAGGAGGAGAAGAGGGGGAAGAAGCTAAGGTTTTCATGTGTGTCAGTTATCTCGTCAACCGTGTTTGGTTGGGCTTGACACAAACTCGACCTAATACCATGGCTTTCTCTCTGTCCAGACATGGTGATGTGTTTTTGATAGGGAAAGAGGAAGGGTTGATACACTCAAAACATGCTCATGTATCTTCATTTCAAGGTACAATAAAGAACGTAGCGAATGGAAAACATATATCAGGACCGGGCCGGCCCGTCTCCTCTCACTTCTGTGTCCCGGCTCGCTTTTCCTTTCTTTCCATACACTGGGCAGTTCCATCCCAGCACGGCACGGCCCGCTTGGGTATATACGTATCCGTCCTTCTCTCTCTGGGTGCCGAGCGAAGCAAATAGTAGGATATAGGAACAGAGATATTGTGATCGGATAGAAGATAAAACTGAAGTCAACAAAGGAGTACTGACTCCCGGACAGATAGAATAACAAAAACCAAACTTACGTCTTCAAGTCATAATCGTGTTTACCCAAAGGCATCTCAACCAGGGGATCTTGAAGGCCGTCTAGGATCTCGCCATTTTCCTTCTTCTTCAGCCAGACTTCGTGGAGACACTGGCGACTGATGCTGCCGCTGAGATGGGCATGGAGCTGTGTTTTGGTTCATGAATTAGTTTGAGGTTTAAGGTTCTTGTTTTGTTCTCTCCAGACCTTCAGAAGTGTGGAATCATATCCGCGTGTCCATAGTGTGTAAAGAACGGTAAGTTTATGTGTGTGAGTGTTTCTTGGTTGATGATTACCTCAATCTTGGGCAGTGCCTTGAAATCCACAGCATCGACGGCCATTGTTACCAAAAGTGCTGCTATAAATTCCTCGATGCTGATGCTTTTTGCCCACTTTCGTTCTTTTGGATCGTAAAGCCGAACCTGAAGCTGGTCTAGGAAGATTGCACTCGCTTGAAGTCATCACCAACTGAAGTCGATGAATGCGCGCGGGGTACGTAACGCACACTAAGTCTAGTACGGAACCCAACCGGGCCTGAGTCGGAGTGTTTAGGTGTCAATTCTGCAATCCCCGATCCGTAAGTGGCAGTAGCGCCGGGACTTTTTTCTTGGACGGCGCCGCCGTGGATAATAAATTAGCGGGTGGGGATGCCGGTCACGAGAGAGACTCGGCGGCGCTTGCCTCACAAACAACAACCGCTGTCCCCGCCGGGCCGTACCACCTACCATGCCGGCGTCCATACATAGCTTGTCCCACAAATCAGTGGTTCAAGCTGAGCTGTCAGACAGCTCCTGCGATTGAAGGCCCGTATTTTGAAGGTTCATTTTACAGCCAGCATTGGTAGCCAACATCCTCCGAGCTCCTTGAGCCATAGGGTCTGGTGTTTCTAGGACTTTGCGGCCCCCGTTCCTAGCTTGTTACGTAGTCGAAGAAAATACCACCTTCCTCTTTTCTTTATCCCGTAACGTGTTTTTTGTCTCGTGTCGGTGGACAGTTTTGTTGGAATGTCGACCTGCAAGTCCAGATGGGTAAGGGTCTTTTAAACTGAAGGCTTGCTGCAAGTAAACCGATGTGTACCAGTCGTCCTTCCATGGAAAAACAGTGAGGGTCTGTTGCATTTCCCCGTAGAGTCCTGAAAATCTCCCATGTTACGAAATGCCTTCCAAAAGAGTGTGTCGGCAGAATGTTTTATTCGCAGGAACGTGCACTGAGGAGACATTTCCGGGGCGTACCTACAGTTCATCCCAACTTGAAGCCGTGCTGCAGCCGAGGTGCATTCAGTGCGTTTAACTTTGGGAAAGCATCTTGGCATCCTTGGCATCTGAATACGGAATCTTTTATCAATCTCCCATCTCTTGCTGCCATGACGGACTACTCTAGCATCTCGGCAGGTCATTCAGCCTCTCGAAAGGCACACATACTCGTCTGGCCTAGAAACGGCCTGACCCTAGGTATGCACCACAACCAAGAGTCAGTGTAGTTTCTAGACCTGACGAGTACTCCGCGCAAACATATAATCGTTAGCAACTAGGACAAAGTCTCCTTGAACATCGTTGCAAAAGTCGAAAGAGCAGACGGTCCGTCGGTCCCTTTCTGGTAGTGTACTGTAGGCGCCCCGGCAATCAGCGATGGAAAAAGTCTGTAATAAGCGAGCCTGCTAAGATATGACAGAGCGTCGCCATCACTGCTACCGTTGCATTCGACTGTCCGTCCACTTCACGCTTTCGAGAACCTGAAGTGGAAGCTGACGAAGACATGACTGGTCATTTCGGTGTTCTTGCGTCCACGATTCGCGAGTATGTAGTCACTGGCGAGACAGGTTACGCACCTATTGCCAATCTCACAATGAACTGTGCGGTGCCTAGGTACAGAACCATTGTCTTGTCTCTATCCGCAAGTTTGTGATCCTCCGCCGTCAGCATTCTTGAGAGAGAGATCCATATCCAGGGCCAAGAACTGTAGGGATTCGAACCAAGGCATCTCCGGCTAATCGAAGTTGCAGATGGCTATCTAACTCATCAAGGAGGCGTGTTTTAAAACCCCAGCGAGAGAAAGAAAAAAGTGGTTTTCTCCCCCGTCCGGTTGATTACCGTTGATCCGTCATCCCCCAAGCTGGGCGTGCTGGGTTTCGTTGACAGGGCCACAAGGGGGCCACAGGGGGTTGTCGAGGAGCTGTATCGCATCTGCTTAATCGTCTCGTATGGTGCCGCACCATGGGGGGAAACGATGCTCTTCTTGAGCAGCCAAGTTCTTTTGAGACGCCGTTATTCCGAAGCTCTGGTTGAGGCTTCATGGTCGGTACGTACTCGTAGCCACCTCGACGAGCAAATCCGTATGGAATTGTATGGTAGAGGTTTGGGCCGGTTGCCCTGATTTATATCTGTGGCCTGGAAGCTTGCTGACGCTTGGCTACAGTTCTGCTTGCCAGCAACATGTTTGCAGCGCTCGTGATATTAAATTCGGTGGTATTCCGCCACTCGGGTTGCTGTATTCCGACCGTTGGTTGCCCTGTGGATTTATACTGGTTGACAAGGAGATAGACGCATCCAATATCACTGGAGCATCCGTTCCTGCGTCCAGGTTCCATCATCGGCACGTCGGCCGTTAGGAAGGGGGCTGTCATCCATACCGTATAAACTCGCGAGCCTCGCAAAACGCTAATGGCTCTAGTTTGCTGAAGCCTGCTGAAGTCTGCTGGAAAGCTACCATAGTCCTGCCAATAGGATGCCTAGTCAACCAGCATATATCAGCACATGTACCTGTTCAGTTATGAAGGCTCGAAGAATTTCGCTCATTATTCTAACTTTTGTACCTTTCTAACCGCAGCGACCGATCTAATGCCGGCCAGCCATTTGTGTAGACTTCAGCAGACTTCAGCAAACTAGAGGGATTAGCGTTTTGCGAGGCTCGTGAGTTTATACGGTAGAGATCATCATACAGCTGCAGTGAGTACGGTCCGGTCATTCTGGAAGAGCGGTTTACGCCAAACTCCCGTCTTGCTGGATGATGAGCCCAGGTCCCGGCCATCTTCTCACCGACCATCAGTTCTTGCATCGCAGTTGGCAAACCAAACACCATTTTGCCCAAACA
Source organism: Sordaria brevicollis (assembly GCA_033439795.1). Lineage (NCBI taxonomy): Eukaryota > Fungi > Ascomycota > Sordariomycetes > Sordariales > Sordariaceae > Sordaria > Sordaria brevicollis. Next base: position 1,676,558 of record JAUTDP010000005.1, read on the forward strand.
TTGTGTTTCAACGGCCCCATGCTCTTTCGAGGGATCTTGTTGCCGTGCAGGCGTGCACACACCAGTGTCTGTCGCACTGCATATCGAATTTCGGGACCCAAAAAGGGAGAAGAGAGTGGCGGCAGGAGTGGGAGACGGAGTGGATGGCTTGGGGGGAAAATGTCCGGGGTGAGTACCTGCGAGGACTTTGTGCGCTATCAGAGAAGGAGTCCTTTCCTGTCTCTATATAGCCGAGAGATACTGACAGGCTGTTAGCGCACAAGAGGAGCTAACCGCAAATTGGCCCTGACTACTGAATAGCTTCAGTCCTATTTGGGCATGGCTGGTCGCGCCATAACGCTGCAGACAGGAGGGCTAGTCCTTGTCCCCAGACCCGGTCGGCTGGAGCCTCCTTTTCTCTTCCTGGCAGGCTACCCCTGGTGCCTTGCGTCTTTGCTTCTGAACGGAGCAGAGCCTGTTGCTTGTCACTGTTTGGATAAATCTCTTGAGAGGTTGACAGCTCACATGGGCAATAGAACCAAGCCAGTCTGCCACATTACCAATCCTGTTGATATCAAGCAAGCCGCTATCCGGTTAGAGACAAAGTCAGCGTGGTCGTGGTGTTGGTGTTGTGTGGGTTTACTAATCAGACAGCTGCAACTTTCATGATACCGTGCGGCCGAAGATTGTGAACAAGAAGTCTGGTTGATTTGAATTCAATTGCGCGAGCGAACAGTTGCGACCCAAAAGTCCATCTGGTGGGGCCAGTCCGTGCACCTGCATTTAAGTGGACCATCTCTCTATCGGTGCAAAGCACAATTGGTCCGCGGGGCCTTGCAGTGTCCGCCCGCTTGCACGTCCCAAGACTCCTTCCATTCATGATCCCGCAGGCCGCCAGCAGGCCACTGCAGGACCACTGCACTGCGCTGCAAAACAGAAGTCCACACAGCGAGCGAACCCACAGTCTTTTTAGCTTCCACTTCCACTTCCACTTTCCACCTGGTTTTGGTGGAGGTCCCGTCGTCGGCGGGAGATTCTTTGCATCCACTCTTGCGAGATTCTCTCGACATCCACATGCGCCCATCAACCACGGGGAAGGACCTGCAACCCGAGGAACGGGGCGCAACGGGGCGCAACGGGGCCTTCAATTTTAGAGATCCATAACTCCGGTGCGTTCGGCCAGGCTGGTAATCAAGATTTTGGCAAGATTTTTTTTTATTTTATTTTATTTTATTTTATTTTTTTTTTTTTGTTGCGGTGCGGCGTGGCTGATGCGAGGTCCGGTTTCTTCCCATGTCCGCCGTTGGAAAGGAAATGTCGATGTTCGGAATCAGGAGGTTCGAAATAACTGCCCCGGCTTTTACGAACCTCAAGTTCAGCTTCAAGAGGTCGGGTGTGTCCGTGCAAAGCAGAGGTGGTACTTGACCCAGGCTTCATGTGTTGGACTACCTTCCTTGGACCTACCTACAGGTAGCTGAAGCTCTGTTTCCCCGTCAAGTGGAAGGAAGTCGCTCTGCAGCTCGCTCCAATTCAAAGCTCCTTTTCACTCCTTCCGTTCCTCCTCCAAATCTCAACCCATCATCCAAAGCCTTTCGGCCCGCCATCCAGCCCGCCATCCGCTGACCGGGCTCTCCTGTGTTTTTATACTCGCTTCATTCCCTTTGGAGAGGTTTGCTCAGCTGCAGTGCCCTGTCTCCAACTGCACGCACCTTCCTCCATCGCCAGCGATACTGGACTAACAAACTGAATCCATTCCTCTTTGGTAGCACACCACAACCTCAATCTGCACTTGATTCTGCTTCCATCGATCAATGGACAACCTGAATTTCTCTCAAAGACGACAATTGACGATTGACACGGACTGCAGCAATCCAGGTTTGTCCGTTCCTCAGCGGGCAACCTTCCATCTCCAACCAGTGCAGACCCCAGTGTGAGAAAAAAAAACAAAAAAGGTCCCGCTCTGCCCCTACCGTAGCCCAGCGTGCCCAGTGCAGCGACCCAGCAAAAGGCCCCATCGTGCTACCCCCGACCGGGCCCATTCTCCCCCCCGGCCCATTCCCAATCTGGCACAGGGTAATAATCGCAACTCTGGCCGGCCTCTCGTTCGTCAGTTCGACTCGGCCGCCCGCCCACTCGCAGAACCGAAATCGATCCCCAGTCCTTCTTTTCTCCTTCTTTCTGTTCTTCACCACCCGACCTCCTGTCGATTAGTGACAGCCTCCCAACCTGCTCCTACGACCTGACAACAACCTTCGCGTACGGTCGGTCGCGTCGCTTCGAGATTTTTGACTCTTTTCAGTCCATCACTCAAGTCTAACATCATCTCTCGAAGAAGGTCACTCGACGCCGCACGCCTCTCTTAAAGCATCAAGGTTGTCAGGGTCGCTCCTCGCCTGTGGTCAATATCCGCCATCCGCTCATTCGTTCGACGCTCAGCTCTTGGAAAGAACCCGTGAAGGAGGCCTTTTCCCCTCGCAAATCACTCTCCACCACTCTCCTCTATTTTCCCAACCAGCAGTCATTTCGTTCAGAACAGCATCGGGACCTATATCACCTGCCTAGCTGTTTTGACTGGCCATTACCGAATCGCCCGACCCCTGGAGCTAGCAATTCCTCCTCCACCGGCGACCCGTACCAGCACCACTGCTTTGCACCATTCACACCATCCATACTCCAGCAAGCGACTCCGACTTGCTGCACCGCTAAAGATCCGACGGCTCAAAAAAGCGTCGTCGTCATTTTACCTGCCTGTCCACTTACAGCACCGTCACAACGGACTAAACGAGTCCGTCGCCAATTGTCACTACGAATTAAGCCACCACACCCTCAAATAAGATGGATAACCGATCAAGCGATGTGTCGCCAGAGGCGATGCAGGCACGAATTCAACAAGCGCGTCGCGAGGCTGAGAACCTCAAGGACAGAATTAGGCTGAAGAAGGAAGGGCTTGCCGACACTTCCCGTGAGTCGCCCTGTCAACAGGTCGCGGATTGCGGCTTGATCCGTCCATGCCTTTGTGAATGGCAGATTGATCGCCGCACAGTGTTGCTGACATGATGTGTAGTCTACGAGGTCGCGCAACAGGCCCACGAGCCACTTCCGAAGAACAACATGATGAGAACGAAGAAGACGTTGAAGGGTCATTTGGCCAAGATTTATGCCATGCATTGGTCCACCGACAGGAGGCACCTCGTCTCAGCATCTCAGGACGGCAAGCTCATTATCTGGGACGCTTATACGACCAACAAAGTTCACGCCATCCCCTACGATCGTCTTGGGTTATGACTTGCGCCTATGCCCCGAGCGGCAACTTTGTCGCCTGCGGTGGTCTCGACAACATTTGCTCCATTTACAACCTGAACTCGAACCGCGACGGCCCTACTCGTGTCTACCGGGAGCTTTCGGGTCATGCGGGCTATCTCTCTTGCTGCCGTTTCATCAATGACCGCAGCATCCTTACTTCCTCTGGCGATATGACGTGCATGAAGTGGGATATTGAGACAGGAACAAAGGTCGTTGAGTTCGCCGACCACTTGGGCGACGTGATGAGCATTAGTTTGAACCCAACCAACCAGAACACCTTTGTGTCGGGTGCTTGCGATTCTTTCGCTAAGCTTTGGGATATTCGCGCCGGCAAGGCCGTACAGACATTCGCCGGTCACGAGTCTGATATCAACGCCATCCAGTTCTTCCCCGATGGACACTCCTTCGTAACGGGTTCCGACGACGCCACTTGCAGACTTTTCGATATCCGCGCAGACAGAGAGTTGAACTGCTATCGCGTAAGTATCTTGCCAATTGTTTGTCTTGCCGAGTTTGGGAGCTAACACATGGGTAGTCCGAATCTATTCTCTGCGGCATTACCTCCGTCGCGACGTCAGTCTCTGGACGTTTGCTCTTTGCCGGCTACGATGACTTTGAATGCAAGGTCTGGGATATTACTCGCGCCGAAAAGGTTGGCTCTCTCGTGGGTCACGAGAACCGTGTCAGCTGTTTGGGAGTTTCCAACGATGGAATAAGTTTGTGCACAGGTTCTTGGGACTCTTTGGTAAGCATCTCCCCCGACCACACCAGGGTGATATAGCAAAGGACGCGGATGAGACTAACTCCCTCAAAGCTCAAGGTCTGGGCCTACTAGGCGCATGTGTGATACTGATACGACCGGCACCTCTGGATACCCGACCTCGACACGTCGCTTCACAAAGCCTATCGAGTGCTATTATTTTTTTTTACTTGTTCTATTTCAACCTGGTAACGCCTTTTAATCCTTGCGATCTGGCGTAGACAGGACGAAGTCACGACATATTATTTCACCCAACAATCTCGGCTCCCCGGGCTTAGGCCACCATTAACTGGCCTTGCTCCCCGGTAGGAACTGGTTTTAGTTTCTATGGCGGTTTTTCCGACACACCACTCGATTCGCTGCGTCATATTCTCGGCGGGTTCATTCGTACGATGGGCGGCAACGATGTTGTTCAATGGTTCAGCTCGCCGTATGGCAGCTTATCTCACGCTCCAGAAAACGTCCCCCCGGATAATATGATCCGACACGTTCATAAAGTTCGGGTCGCGTAATTCCCCGGGCACTATTACAGGGACGACTGTACCGGGCTCTTTAGGCCCGTTCAGCTGGAACAGGACGCCCACCGAATCAGCAAACAGTGGCTCGACGGGTCGTGTCATATCCCACAGGAGCGGTTGTCAGTGTCTCTCGCGGAGGTTGTGTCTTGAAGCAGTTTACCGGATACCCTCTCTATACGTACTTGTTCACAACTTTGCGCGCATTTTCTCAGCGTTTGGTATTTCTCCAGTATATTACCGGTGGGATGGGGAGGAAACCGTCAGGGTGTCTATCTTCACGTGTGTTGGTAAAAGTAGGCCGGGAATGCTAAACGGTCCCCGTGTCTTGTGTTTTTTTCGCGAGAAGGGGAAGGGGATCGGCTCATGAGTGGCGACGGTAAACAGCGGTTGCGGTACAGGCTTCGGGGGGCACCATATCCTTTTTCTTATTCCTCATTTTTCATCAGTCAAGGGGTGTATTGTGGGGATCTTTTTTTCCCATATTCTCCTATCTCTTTTTCTTCTATGCCCTCTTGCTCTCTCTACCTACCTCGCTCTGCTGCCTAGTACCCTTATGACGGTTGTTTCTTTTCACTGATGGTTAATGGTGGATATGTTATTGCCTGTATCAGGTAGTCAGAAAAACAAAAGTGGAGGGAAGGAAGGGAGATGTGACTGGGCGTTTTAAATACTTTTTTTTTTAAGGGTTACCCCTGAGCCCTGATCTGCCCTGCCTGTGTACTATAGTCGCGCTGAATGCTATTCATACATGAACTCTGTTCTCCTTGCTTTTTATATGAAGTGTTGATGTAAATTTGTTCACCAATCGCTGGTCAAAGCATGTTTTTGTCTTGTCATGCTTGGCCAGGAGTTAGTGTGACTATCACCGACGGCTTTCGACTTCAACTTTGCATATATAGACAGAAGAAGGACGGGGCTTGACCGGGAGGCAATTGCAATAGTGATAGCAGTAAAACTAATACATATACCTTCATTTTACACCTGACTTAAAGTCTTCCTGTCTATCATCCCTCGTTCGCCATCTCCTTGAATCCGGTCTTCTTCACCTCTCTCCTTACCTCTTTCTTCGCCTCTCTCTTCACGGTCCTATTCACTTCTTCTCCAAGGCTCACTTAGGGACTTGAAGAAGTAGATGCTGTTAAGTCATGATTTTTTTCCACACCGAAGTAGTCATGTTATGAGATATTGTATGTGTAAGCCCGAAGCCATGTGAAATCTATGGCTGATTTCTTTGTAACTTCTTCATCCATGATATATCGGCCTTATCTCGTGCCCATATATACGACTACCACCTACATGCGAAAGTGCAGATTTGCCAGTCCGCAACTGAATCTCCGGGTCAAGGTTCTGTCCGTCACTGGCGGAGAATGATGACATCTAGAGGATACTGGAACAAAGTCTTCACTTGGTGAAGAGTACTTACCCACCAGCAACTTAGTCAAGTTCTATTTCTCCATCACCTGCGTCGCTGTTTTTATTAAGTTTCACAGCCGGATTTTGATAGTGCAGGAGCAGACAAAGCCTATTGCCTCAGTGCAGTATGAGTGTAGAGAGTTAAGTTACTTGACAACCGGTCCTGTTCATGCGAAAAGGACCTTCCTTGGCTTTCATCAAAGTCCAAGACATAATCAGTTGCGTGCATGAGATCTCATTTGTTCAAATGACCACTTCCGTTCTTGTTCTTTACCATACCGAGATTCTGCACACATACTACAATAGGTATGCTTGGGTGATGTCGAAAGCTTGGACAGCATTATCGCAAGTAATGGGCAAAAGAGATCGTCATTTCCAAGGGTCCTAGGCAACACAAGAATACAACACTGCAATATTGACCCTTCTCATGCGTGTTTCACTTTGTTTCATTTTTCCCATCCTGCAAAGCCGGATGAACGACTCGCTCACTAATCATGAACTGTCCGTGGTGCGAAGCATGACCGACACTTGATACGGTACCCAGGCTGTTATTCCATATGACCATGCCAAAAAGAATTCTAAACATAGTAAGACGTCCCTGTCAATGGAGATACTTGAGTTCCAATGTCATTGTCTTATGAGACTCTCCAAAGAGAGAAGAAGCCTTGCTCTCTCGTGACGTCGTTCTCCAAGATCGGGTCGTTCTCTGGCAGTTGAAAAATACCTAGTTGATGAGACTCGAGTAATCTAGTCGTCCCGAAAACGAAGTCTGACCTGCAGTCCAACCTGTTATCAAGCAGATCCTGCGAGATCCTAGCCCTGGCAGTTGATGATGTGACCATACAATTTCCTACTGAGTAAAGATGGTATGATCATTGCGAGCTCGTGGAATCAACAGTACCCATCGCAAGATCAGATGCAAAGTGACTGCCGATCTCTGAATCTGTGCGCCGGCATCCAGGTTCGAAAGCAGCGCTTAGGACGTGTGTAAAGTGTCGATCTCATCCACTAGGGTCTCTCTCTCCGTCATCCAGATGCGAGTTCATCACTCCCCAGTGTGAAGTGGAATGTGTTGCGAGATCAGAAATCTCCATCATTAACAGAACGCGCTCGAGAGTCGTGAACTCCGCATTTCCCCACGTCACGAACGTTAACGAAGGGGAGGACCCTAGGAATTCTTCGGAACTCGGGAACAACGTATGAGGCCTCAAACACCGAATCCGCCTTCGGTTGGCACTTGATATTGCACATACCTGGACCGGACCCTTTACTCGCCAGGAACATGTTCTTTTCTTTCTTTCTTTTTCCCCTGACGGCGCCAGAGGTCTGAAAGGTCCCTGCTCCGTCCTTGCATTAGGTATTGGATTGCGTGTTTTAATCCCAGTCAACCACGCGACCAGGTCTGGGCGTGCAGCAGCCAGTGTCAGCCCCAAGGTCAAACGGTTGGGGCACTTCACTGGTGTATTCTCGGGCCTCTAATTCGCCCAAAACAGCCCCTCCTCAGGAGACCACAACGAACCCCTTGCTCAGTCAGTCACTCATACATTTTGCCGATCTCACACGAAGGACGGGACACACACTCACCACACCACCACATTCTCAAAGCATAGTCTCCGATCTTGCACTTTTGCCGCCGTGCTCCAGCTTCGCCTCTTCAGCTTTGCCGTCATTTCATTGAATTTCCGGACTTTGCCTTCTGACTGGAGAAAAAGAGGTGAGTAATGAACGACTAGCCTTTTTCTTCTCAGAATCTCGTCAGGGGTAAACTCATCATGCCTGTGCCTCCTGGTCCTCCCTCCCCCTTAATGCTCCATCTTACAACCCCAACAAGTGTCAGTATCAAGTCATGCCCTATAACTGGATACTTACTCCTATGTCAGTGTCCTACTGAACGGGTTCATCTCTTTTCATTGCCTCCACTCGGAATGCACAACCAAGGTGTGAAACTGTACCTATTCTGACACGTTCGCCCAGAAGAAAGCGAGAACAACGGCACCACCTTGATCCCTCGTCCCGGCCGCATTACACTCATCACTAGTGCCGCCGCCGCACCAAGAAATCATAACCCGGCCATTACCTATTTTGGCATCACGGCGTCACTGCGTGTGCGTCTCGTCTCGCCTATCCTAGCCTCAAAGGCAAAGCAGGTCTTCGGAACGTCCGATCGACGTCTTCACCCCATCTTCCTTAGACGCTAGCTTGGTGTTTCGTTCTCGTTCTCCGTGAACCGAACCGACCCGCTCGTGGCTTACGTTGTTATCCCTCTTTACGTACTTGCTCGAATCAGGAACTCAGATCGTACCTGATCTCAAAGAGTAGGCCAAGGCAGAAAGTCGCCCCAGAACAAAGTCCTTTGAAGCGAATCGGTACCTGCCGAGGACAAATATCAACCCACGTATTGCGTCTGTCTGTTCATCGTACCATCATCGGCACAGACACACAGACTCGATAGCAGAGTGAGAGAAAACAAATCATTTCCTCATCCCTCTGTTCTATTCCTGCGCGAGAGTCTCCCACCCTACCTGCGGCGGAGTTACCGTTCATCCATTCACACGGGCGCCTAACGAGTCAAGGTTTGGGTTTTCATCCAGGTACCGTCCTCGGGAGTCCCTTCATTGTAACCCTACCACGCGAGTTACGCCTCGTTCGAGAAGGATTCGTTGTTCGGCTTATCCCAGTCTCTTTCAACCAAGGAAAGGAACAATTCATTCAGCCCCGTTGTGCTGTATTTCCTTGTTCCAGTTTTATCCCCCCCCAGTCCCCCATTCATAACAGGATTTATCCATATCACATAAGACATCTCGTTTCCCCCCCTCCCTTATTTCAAAATGTCAGATCAAACCCCAGCTCAAGAAGAGTTCGCCTCTTTCCTAGCCAAGAACTCGTCAACCAAGTACAGCTCCCACCCGGAAGACCGAGACGGCTACCACGACTCCAAAGCCTATCGCTCAGACGACGGCCTAGACAGCGAGGACGAAGACGAAGAAGACCGCTTCCGCAACGCCCAGATCGAAGCAGCCATGAGGATGCCCACCCAGGACTCGCGGACCGAGATCCGGCTGCCGCCCGCCGGGTTCGACGCCGGCGCCGCCACGGGCGTCAAGGGTGTGATCGCAGACGCCCGAGCCTACGAAAACGCCAAGCGCAGCGCCAAGTGGAAAACCCGGGTCAAGAGCGCGCGGAGAAGTGTGTTTGGCGGCGTCAATGACGCATCATCTCCTCAGCAAAAAAGTGGCGGCAGAAAGTACAGCGACGGAAGCAGCGGGCTGGATAGCGATTTTGGCAGCGATGTCGGCCTGGACAGCATGGACGAGGATGAGAAGGAGTTTTTAGAGAAGTGGAGGGAGAGCAGGCGGCGCGAGCTAGAGAAGGCGAGCATGAACCCGACGTCGAGACAGAGGAGGACGAGCCCCAGCTCGAGGCAGTTTGGCCGGCTGGATAACGTGGATGCCATGGGGTACTTGGACGCGATTGAGAAGGTCGGGCCGGAGACGGCGGTGGTGGTTTTTGTTTATGATCATGAGGTATGTGATTCTTCCTTCCTTTTTGTCCACTGCTAACCATTTTCTCCTTTTTTTTTTTCAATAGTGCCCCGTCTCAGCAGCAATCGAGATTGCTCTCCGACCAATCGTCCACTCCCACCCGCTCATCCATTTCGTCAAGGTCCACTACGCCGAGATGGAGTTCGACAACGCGGCCGTCCCGTCCATCCTGGCGTACCGCAACCAGGGAGACCTCTTCGCCAATCTCACAGGGCTGATCGAGATGATTCCCGAAGACGAGGACTTTGACAGCGACACGCTCAAAAGGCTGTTTGAGAGGCACGGAATATTACGGAGCCAAAGGGGAGAGCCTGCTGGATGGTGATTGACGCTACTGCTTTTCTTCAGTTTCGCAGTCAGTCGGTTGATAACCTCCAGGCTTGGCTTACCATTCAACGCTAGCTGTTACTGTGGTGTCTTCAGTCAGGAACATACAGAAGAAGCGCACTCTTGCTGCTGCTGTTGCTACTGAGCTTTCTTGGCATGGTAAATGCGTTCTTTCTTGTCCGCAAATGACACTGGTAGGCACGGCAGGCTTATCAGGCCTTCCCGATCCCTCTTTTTCTTGCTGCGGCATGCATATCTCGTCCAGATCAAGGGGGGGTGGGCTGGCATAGGTACAGCTCCCATGCATACATCATCTCAATCTTGGACTGCTGGACCGGTCTCTCCCTAGCCGAAACTTTTAGTCGAGTGCAAGGCTACCGGTTGGAACCAGATCAGGTACATGAAGGGGGGCTTTGGTAACAGTTGTGTGCACACACAGCTTCATGCCCTGGAGGCGTGATTGGGGCAGGGCAGGAAGACGGGTGGAAAGGGGCCATGGTGTTTTTAATGAAGAAGAACACCTCCGTTTGTTGCGAATGTTTTAAATGATGGTTCATGTCTTGACGCTAGAGATACCATCCTATTATCCTTCTGGCTTTTGTTTTCCTCATTATTGTCGGTATATAGAGACTCAAAACTTGTACGCTTTGAGATGTACCTAGGTAGATATTCCCAGACCTATATCGATGCTGTAATTCATGGCTCTGTCAGACGAAGTTGTCTCTTTTGTGTCGGTGAGGTCTTTCGAAGCTCGTAACAGTTGACAGGAGAACATCATGGTCCATCATTCTGGAGCAATCCGAGTGGTCAGAGTGAATGCCAAGGTGCGTGAAGCTGGAGCTGCAAGTTTCCACTTTTGGAGATGCAGATCCCCCAGAACGAGCCGGTGGATCCAGGGGGTCTACATACTGTACTATCGATATCTACTGTGTGCATGTGAGGTTGATGATACTGTAAGCGGTGATGACGGAGCGAGGAGTGGTCCCCGTTGAAGCAAGCCCTTTTGAGTTTTCTTTTTGTTATGAGACGAGGGAACTCCTTACAAGAGTTCGCAGGCTTCGATAATAGCTTGAGATAATCCCCAAACTTGGCAGACATGTTTCTTCGGTGGAAGAAGGTACATGGACGAAGAACGGCTTGCCCAGAATACGTGGCACTGTAGGCAATCCAGACTGCCGGGGTCCATCAAGATAGCACACTCCAGTCTCGTCGTCACAGGCTCACAGCTCGGAGTGCCCCTCCATCTCTGATGGCAGAACGTCTTTTTTAAAAGCCATGCATCCCGTATGTTGAGAGTGTGCAATCGGTACGTACGAAAGCTGGCTTGCGCCCTTTGACGTTGCTACAGCTTTCTTTGTTGAGTCGTTCAGAGCGAGGCGAATCTCCTTTCAGCAGACCCCTCATGGGAGTCGTCCAAAGGGAGCCACTCATCTGCCTAAGACCAGGGACCGACCCGAGCAAGACCCCACCATTGACGACCAACGGTGAAGGCCTCCATTCGTGACGTTAACACGTCTCTGTGGGAACGGGCCGCTCTTTGTGATAGCTGGACTAACAATCTTTAACATTCTCCCTGTCTTGCATGGCACCGGACGGAACACGTACCTACACAGTATCTCCAGCTGGAGAGCTCAGTTGTCGGGGCCTTACGGAAATGGGTCAACATCTTCCTGCAGAATGTGAGGCAGGCTGAACGCCGCAACACAGAGCAAAAGGTGACTTCATTGAACGAAAGAGGATGTGGACGGCGGCGCAGTGGTTCCGCAAAGCCCGTTGCTGCCCAGACCAGCACCATTACACTCCTAAACAGCCCGTTACTGGCTGATTTGAACCAGTAGAAATTCAGTAAGTAGACGGGGGGGTGCTCTCTCACAGACCGTATCACACCTCTCTCCCATGCTCCAACCGCACCACCGCTTCTTTCTCCCTTCCACCACACTTCTACCGACCCAACCGTTATTCATATTACCTCGTCCTTTGAGCCATATTTCGTGACTCTCCTCCCCGTCACCGACCCAAAACTTCCTCTGCTCCCGTTTGTCCTTCTCGTCGTGCCTCCTCCCGACGTCCAGAAGTGCAGTAACTTCCTGTTCGAGTCGTCTCTATCGGCTCCCCACTAAATATCATCCGACAAGATAGGACTCGTAGAGCGTCCAAATAATATACCACAGTCACTCACCAGCCTGCCTTGGGCTGTCACCGAATAAATCCGAGGCTTCCAGGTCGAGCTGTGGCCATCTGAAACCGTCCCGCTTTCGTTGCAGAAAGAGGGCAGTTGTGCTGCTGAGCTCCTTCCCCCACTTTGGCCTTGCAGGCGCCTGCCGTGTGTAAGTAGGCAACGAGCTCACCCATTCATATCCCCGCCATATCTTTCAGGCGGAAGGAGGGGAAGGCAACTTCCACCATTACATCCATCCCTCATCCGCAAGTACGACCAACGAGGAATTTGGACTGTTGCCAGCCCTCAAGAAATTCAGATCAACGGAAACCAGAATTAACCTGGTTGTTCTCGTTAGTAATTTCTTCACTTTCCGTCGAGTTCGATTCGGTCAGTTTGCTCTGTCTGGACCGCACGCTCTTGCCATCATTCAACCAACCGAATCTGTTTCCGTCGCTGGATCAGGCTCGCTTTGATCTGACAACCATCTACCCTCCCCCCCATTCCATTACCGAACCCCTCCTTCCCTTGCTCCTTCCACCTTCTCCCTACAGCTCGATCAACACATTCGACTTCTTCTTTCCGTCTATACTACCAAGTCGACTTCTCATCTCCTTCCTTTCCAGCTGGAAGATTGTACATTTGTGATCACATCATAAGATTACATCACTCGAGCAATTGTCATCAATTACATCTGCATTTTCGGGAAGCACCTCGAGTAATGCTGCCTGCTAACTGACATTTGAACCACGTTATGGAATCGCAGGCAGACAATCCCACGAGCACATCGGATACCGCAGCTAACCAGCCGGTATCTTTGCCAGCTACACTGTCCGAAAGAAAACTCTCTTCCTCAACTCCGGCCTTTCTCTTTCCAAGACCTCAAGGCAACGAAAAACTAGCAAGCTGGGTCTCAAACAGCTCGCCTGATATTCGACAGAATCCCACCATCATGTCCGACACGGGAGATATGGCCGATTCGGCCTACGAGATGATTGGCGCTCACCCCGAATTCAGCAGCCAAGATGCTCCCTCTAGCAGTCAAGAAGATGCTTTGTCTGAAAGCATCAGCTCCCTTCCACCACATCCTTCCGACGATGTTCGCAGTTTGGATGGTTCCGAGGACCAGTTCACAACCGAGTCGGATGACGAACGGGAGGAGGAAGACGAACCAACTGGCCCTGACAATGGCGAGGAATTAAGCTCCTCTCGTGCTTCCTCAATCAAGTACACGGATCAATCACTAGAGTCTCCATCATCGAGTGTCCCGGCGAAACCCTTGCACTATGGCTCGGTGACCTCCATTCCCGATACATCAAAGTCTATCGAGTTTCAGGAAGCAGTCAGCGACGCCGTCGACAGTTCGCTCGTCTTCGTTCGACATGCGATCAAGGAGTTGACGGGCCACGAGGCCGAGTCGCTGGGCAAATCACTGGATATTACTGAACCACCCCGGTCCATGTCGGTCTCACTGCGCCAGACCATGTCACAGGCCTGCCTTTCAACCGAGGAGCCTTTGCGGGTGCTATATACGGGTTCGGCAGCAGCACAAAGAGACATTCTCCTCAAGGTTTCATCTGCTATCTGGGTCTCGCCGAAGGACGGCCATAAGGAGGACGGCCAATTCATGAGACATCGGGAAGGAGTTTACAACATTGTGCCCATCTCTTCGTTTGGGACTGTTCCGGAACTGGACCTTATGGAAGCTTCAAGTTATCAAATCAAAGTTGAACATTGCACCTCAGCTACTGCCTCACCGCTGACAGATGGACCTGTCCACGGGCCTGATACGATTTACTCAGTTACTATTGAGCACGAGCGGACGTACACTTCAAGCCCCGCGCGCTTCGGCCCAGCCGCTCTTGACCCTCATTGGGATGTTCCTCACCTTGCCATCTTCTACTGCTCGGAAAATGCAGATGATGAAGACCAGAAGACCCGAGAGGCCGCATGGGGGTTCACCAAACGCCACAACATCCCGTCCATCTTCATTTCTGAGCATCTGCGCATCGACAAGCAATCAGTTGCTTATTGGAGCAAGTATCTCAACAAGCACGCTATTCACATCTCACTTGAGTCCAGCGATCCCAAGAAGACTATGGTCCCTCGACTATTGCCTGTTGACCTGGAGTCTTTCACCAACCTCAATGCTTGGCAGATGAACCGGAACATTGCCCATCTGACCGGCCTGGCCGACCTCAAGGGGTCTGCAACGCAACACGCGTCGGACACGAAAGACAATAAGTGGTGGCAGAAATTTACCGCTTCAGGAAGGTCTCGAGCTCGAGTATTGGACGTAGCTGTCTTCACCATCCTTCTGCCCGTCTTAGTTGCGCTTTTGGGCCAACTCTTTTCGAGTTACCTCGGATCACTTCCAGCGCACCCCGGCGAATCATCGCGAGCAATGCAAGGTCCGGCAGTCATCGAGACAAGTCCGGTACTTCCGTCAACAGTGTCTGTTAAAATCACACACACATCAACGGCAACAGTTGTTATAAATGTCACCTCCACCCAGACGGTCCAGGCCACACCGTCGACAAAGCCAAAGCCACCAGTTAGTAGCCTGGCCTCGGCGTTATCATATGCTGGTCTGCTGTTGGACAGGCCCTCCAATACCCCGGCTGACGCCCAGCCGCAGAAAACAACATGCTCAGTGCGGATCAACCGTCCGAATGAATTGCTGGTTGTGATACCCTCTGATAGCAAGGCCATGTGGTTAGCAAAAGGTGCAATCGACATTGATGTTTTCCAAGGGGAGGAGCGTCTGAAGACCAAGCTCTCTTCTGTGGACGAAGGCATCCTGGTTGAATTGCCGGTCAAGCAGGCTCAAGGCCGCTTCAACGTCTCAGTCATTAGCAACCGCAGGCCAAAGATGAACGAGACATTTGAAGTAGACTTCGGCAAGCCCGCGATTATAGAAGCGTTTGAGGCCGGAAAATTGCTGCTACAAGACTTCACCAATGTTCTTTCAGCGGCGAAGAAGGAAGCGGTACACCTTGGATCGACTCGAATTGCTGAAACGCGCGATGCTGCCCGGAACACCTGCGAGAAAGTAGCTAAGAAGCTCACAACTACCGTGTCGACAGAAAATTTCGCTAAACTGAGGAAGAAGATGGATGATAAGGTCCAACAACTCGAGGTGTCCGTTGTCAAGGCACAAATCAAGTCCAAGCTAGTATGGCTCAAGTTGCGAGGAACCCGAGAAGAATACAACGAATACCTCGCCAACGCAACCCGTTTTGTTCACGAGTATGAGGCTATGCGTCAACAGAAGAATACGGAGAAGCTCCGCGACGATGCTGTCTCAGATAAACCGCTCGGATTTTTGGGGAGATTCCGCCAAGGGTTGAAGGACAAGCAGGAGAAGCAGGGCCAGAACTCGCAAGGACGGAACAAGGGCGGCGACATGCTGTGGAGGCTGATGGGATGAATCTGAGACCAGGACTGCTTTTAATCACCTTTTGCCTGTTTTGTTTTCCCGCAAGTTGTTATACATTTCTCGTTTCGGTGGGCTATTTCGGAAATCATAGGGTTTTAGGGAGGCGTCGATACACACCAGGGCACTCGGGATCACAACAAGGAGCTCGGGGGGACTGGATTGGAGTTTTACAATGATTGTTAGGGTGTATATGATGGGTTCTGAGCGATTCATGGGAATTGTAGGTAGGCAACCATAACATCTTTTTGTCATTTTCACACAAACGAGGTATTGCAGATCAAATCGAATCCCTTCGCTGGTTTTCAAAATCTGTTGTTTGAACGTGTGAAAATGACACTTGAATTATTCGAAGTGACAGAGTGAAATTGTTGATCACCGTCAATACGTTCGTAGTAGCGAGGCCAGGTGAAGATGGCGATACCTACCCATCTCAGGTCGTGGTGGTGAAGTACGTATTGCCGTTGCGCTTCACGACAGGAACAGAGGCAGCAAGCGACTGACGCACGGACGCTTGCACGACAGCCTCTGGTGAGCCTGAAGAAGACAGGGCATCAAAATCTCGACCCAATCAGCGGATGTGGTTGGGACCTTTGGGTTTCGTTTGTTGATCATTTGGGAAGTAAGCTCAGCTGCCAGGGCGACTGGATGGAGGACGACATTGGGCGAAGGCTAGGCAGGTGTGGTGGGATGGCAGATGGAAGCGCGGAGGAGGACCTTTCGGGACCGTTTGAGATGAGGGATGGGAGGGAGGGGCAATCTTTTGGATTCCATTCTGGCCTACCTCCACCCGCCCTGACCCTGACCCTGACTTCTGTGGTGAGTGAGAGTGGGTTGCGACTTGCCCGCCTCGACCTGAGCCCACCCCAGGCGCCAGGCGGAACTCTGAGAGGAAGTGAGAACCCACTCTGCAACGCGAGCAGAGAGCTACATACGGCGCTGATAACCATCCAAACCCATTCCCCGGCTCCTCTTTAAACGTTTTCCCATTCTCTCTAACACATCGCATTCCCTCAACCCCCCAAAAGTCTGCCGAACGAGTTTAACTTCTGGATTTAACAGTATCCGGTACGTATGTCTCCAGCCTGTTTTTTGCGCCTTTCTTTTATTGCCGCGCAAACGCTTCGACGTTCCTTTGCTAGGCAGTGTCGGTTTCTTCTTTTCTTCGCTGTTGTGTCTCTACCTTATCCGTGCAGGCATCCAAACCATCCAAACCTCCCCGCACATAGTCACCCCGCTTCAAATCTCTGAATGCTGCTGGGTGTGGTCGCTGGCGCTGCACCGCTCGCTCGGTCGCAGAAAAACAGACAGGCACCCAGAGAGAGAGACAGAGATAGAAAAGAGAGGGAGGCACCGACAAGACGAGACCAGGCAAGAAGAAACCCTGCCTTGATGACCCCTCGTCATGTTGCGCGCCTACGGGTACCACCACCAAGTCGGACAAGCCAGTCAGGATAGCTCAGCGGCAACAATGGGATGGGAATGGTCGGAGTTGCTCTCTGTCTCTCTTCTCTCTGCCCCTTCCGCGGGGAGTGGTTGGTGGTTCATGATGCCTATGAATAATTAGGGAGGGGAGCACAACGAAGAAAACGCCGATTTGCGAAGCTTTCTATCGTCCAGCGTTCTCTTGTTGTTGATGGATACCACCGAATAACAGTATTCTAACTTGCTTCTATTTCTTCTCTCTAGTTAAACCAAGCCAACAACCACTAGATCAGATACCCGATACCCAACCCAAAACCGTCTATCAAAATGTCCGACAACGAGAACAAGCCCGTCGAGGAGGTCAAGCCTGAGGCTCCTGCCGCCGCTGAGGAGGTATGTTCCGCCTTCCTTGCCTGCAAACGAACACTATTGCGATTCGAGACGTCGACTAGGAACAGTCGGGAGGGGTGGCAAAGGAGTCGCGTTTCTGTCTGCCTTGGATGATGTTTATCGGATGGGTGTCGCAAGCTGGAAATATCGAGTTTCTTTGCCGGGCAGACAGGACTGCGATCTCTCGCAGTGTTTCCTCGTCATTTCGCAAAGCTGCACAATGTAGACACATCGCAGAAGGCTAACTCTATGGCCCTTTACAGACCAAGACCGAGGAGAAGCCCGCTGCTTTCTCCAGCTCTTCCGTTTTCTCCATGTTCGGCGGTGGTGCCAAGAAGGAGAAGAAGGAGGATGAGGAGCGCGGCGACAACTCCGGCAGCGCCAAGGCCCAGCGTGAGGCCGCTGCTGCTGCCGCTGCCGAGAAGGGCGAAGATGACGAGGCCCCCGAGTCTGAGGATGTCCACTTCGAGCCCGTTATCCACCTTACCGAGAAAGTCGAGACCAAGACCAACGAGGAGTCTGAGGAGCAGGTCTTCAAGATGCGCGCCAAGCTCTTCAAGTTCGTCAAGGAGTCCAGCGAATGGAAGGAGCGCGGTACCGGTGACGTCCGTCTCCTTAAGCACTTCGAGAACGGCAAGACCCGTCTCGTCATGCGCCGCGACAAGACCCTCAAGGTCTGCGCCAACCACTACAGTACGGATTACCCCGCTCCCGTTATACGTTGATACAAGTGCGCCTTGCTGACAAAGAAATTCTACTAGTCGTCCCTGAGATGAAGCTCTCCCCCAACGTCGGCTCTGACCGCAGCTGGGTGTGGAACGCCGCTGCGGATGTTTCCGAGGGCGAGCCTGAGGCCGTCACCCTCGCTATCCGCTTTGCCAATTCCGACAACGCCAACGCTTTCAAGGATGCCTTCATCAAGGCCCAGAAGGAGAACGAGGCTCTTTTCAAGGCCGCCGAGGCCGCCGATGAGAAGAAGGAGGACGAGAAGGATGCCGAGGAGAAGGCCGAGTAGATTCTGGTCTAGTTTTGCACGAATTTTAAGTTGACTTTAGGGAATGCTCTCCATCCACCCTTTTGCTTTCCGTTTATTGCCGGGTGTTAGACGGATGATGCAGTTATTATCTACATGGGATTAGGAGAGGGAATGAAGGAATGAGCGCTACAGAAGTTATGACGATGATGATTCCCTGGCTAGAAAGCTAGTACACGGACGGTGTGCAAGAAAGAAGAGAAAACGGGGCCGAAATATGCGACACGGAAGTACTTTTTGGGGCAGCGTTTGAGGAGACCTCCCTCCGCACACCGATAAACAAACCAAGATGGCACTTTTACGGCTGGCTGGCAGCAGAAATGATGATGTGAGGGGTTGGTGTAAGGGATCTAGGTAACCATCAGCTTAACCACCAGTTTTAGATAGAACAACATACTATGATTTACCCTGTGATGCATTCATTACCTTTTAAGGTTTTGGCAAAGCTTCCTGTGTGCCGATACCTCGGTACCGCCGTACCTTCCAACGGCTGCGAGCACGGCGGTCGACATCAGACGAATCTGAGGGACTGCCTAGCAGATGGACACCAAGCCGGTCTTGAAAGAAACGCGAAATACAGTATTTCGTTTGACCAGTCATCCGTGACGCGGTCTGCCGACGGTCTGCCGACGGTCGTCCTTTAAATCTGGTCGCACATTTGCGGTTGCGATTCGTCTCCTCACTACTTCACAACAACTCCGTGTCGGCTGCGCTCGTTCGTCAGCGATCTCTCATCACCGTCTCTCCTGGCGACGGAGATTCACTCCTCGAAGCGATTCACGTCGTATCTACTATTGTTTCACAAAAAGCGCTTCAAAACTTCCATCGACACCTTTTCCTCTTCGAAAATATCAGATTTCGATCATCGCGACACCTCGTGAGAGTTGGTGATACCTTCATTCACCTAGGTGAGCTCACCTTGCCATTATCCACGGTGAGGGGTAAAGGGAAGCTGACTGCCCGCTTGCAGCACACTAGCCACAGCACTCACAGCGCTACACCTGCCTCACCGAGTGCGACAATGTTCAGCCACGATTACGGCCGGGGTTTAGAATATGGCGGCGCGGCGACGCCTCCGTTCGCGAATGATGAAGGTATGTCCCGCTTGTGAACCAACTTGATCAAAGAGCAATTGCACCGTGACCCAAGTTCCCAACCACCATCCAAGTCGCATCAGCACCACCGTAACCACTCAGCAACAACACTTCCACCAAATTCCTTGCTTTGGACGCACTTCGGATTATTTTCAACCCACGGCCACATCAAAAGAGGAGAAGCACTACCCCTCTTCACCACAATCGCGATATCGCATTCCCGGACCTTTCGATTCCACTTTGTCACTATTCCAATCTGTACTCGCTATATAGCTATCATTAGAAGCTACTATCCCCATCGTCATCCCTGGTTCTTCTCAACCGCCACGGCCCGCCCGCTGCCATCTGCCCCTCCGTAACGAAACGAAACCTTGATCCGGGGCCCTTCTACCACCGCTACAACGCACACACCCGACTGCTTGTAGCAGCGCGACCGAATTGCGACAGACACATCCGCTCGCAGCATACAACACAACTACTATAACACCATCGGACCCGGGCAATTCCCAGACAACCCCGGCGACACGCGCGCAATATTTCCATTGACCAGACAACTTTGCTCTCTTTCTAGAGCATAGAGTCTCCGAACGCCCACTGTTAAACTTGCTACCTGCCTGCTCGTTACTTCGAAGACTACTGAACCGAACGCCCTCCAACATTTGTCATAGAGAGTGCTGTTCGAATATACAAGTTGAAAAAAGAAGAGTGTACGCAAGAACGCTAACCAAGCGAGCAAACTTATAATTTTTTTGGAAAGCAGAGGGCTTTTCCGAAGACGTCGTTCCTTCTAGTGCTGCTAGCAAGAGAAAGACCCCTGCTACCAGAAGGAATCCGAAGCGGGTTCCAGGCGCAAAGAACAAGATGATCGTCGAGGTTAGTTTCTGTCATACTCCCAGTCAAGAGTTTAGGTTTTTGGGTTGATTGGCTTGGTGGTGTGCGCAAAGGGAGAAAGGGACGCTGGCTTCCCTACCAGTCAGGCCCGGCCCGGTGGACGGGAATATTTGCAGCACTGGGGCAGGGGGAACGGAAGGGCGTGGAAGAGGAGGGGATTGCGCGGTAGCCATCATTGGGAATTAGGTTCGATAGGCTAACGCGGCTTTGTCACTACAGCGCAAGATCAAGGTTGTTACGGAACAACACAACATCAACAAGCCCGCTGCCCAGGAGGGCTATCCTATGAAGGAGTGGACGGTCGAACTCTACATTCTCGACCAAGATGGCAAGGAGAGACCCGCCAGGTGCTTCACCAAGGTGACCTACAACCTCCATCCTTCGTTCGCGAACCCTGTCCAGAGTGAGTAGACATCTCATCATGTTGTATCGCAAGAAGACAAAGATTGCTAACGACGTTGTGCGAATCCAGCTTTCAACGATCCCCCGTTCAAATGCACCAACGAGGGCTGGGGTGAGTTTGAAATGATTATCGACATGTACACCACCGAGAAGGGCGGCAAGATCTCGATCGCGCACGACCTGAACTTCCAGCAATCCGAGTACGAGAACATCCACACCATCACCTTCAAGAACCCGTCCCAGGCCCTTCAGCAGCTCCTGAGGGAGACGGGCCCCTTGCCCTCGGACGAGGAGCGCAAGCAGAAGAAGGCTGTCGACGGCGGCTCCAAGAAGAAGCGGCCTTATGACATCGAGCGCATGGCGGATGGCTTGACGAAGCTGGGCGAGGATGATCTTCTGCAGGTCATTCAGATGATCCACGACCACAAGGATGATAACACTTATATCCAGAACAACCTCGACGGTAAGTTTCTCTTTCGCTCTAGCGAGCGCGTTACCACGGTCTTTGTGGAGGAAGCGAGTCGATCAGGCGCTAACCAAGGAACAATCAATAGCCGGCGAGTTCTCGGTCGATCTTTACACCCTTCCTGATAACCTCATGAAGATGCTCTGGGATTTCCTGGTATATTTCCCCCCTTTCGCCTTCTCAATCGAACACCCCTTCTAAAGCCACGTCGCTGATGTCCACAACAGGTCAAGGCCAATGTAGTCTCATAGTACAACTACACCTATTCTTCGACTAGAGGAGCCACCGAGCGGCCGCCGAGCGGCATTGATCTGGCTGCAGAGATAGTAAAGAGGAGGGAGGCCTTCACTTTCTTTTCAAGTTCATAGTGCGCATCATCCAACATACCCAGTACACCACGGCACGACTACCACCCCCTTATTCAGCATTACTGATCATCTTCTCCACAACACCCATCTATCCATCCATTCATCTTGCCATTAAAGCCTTAACTGTATGTAAGGCTTGCGGCTCCCTGCATCATTTGGCGTTCATGGAGTTTATGGTGGGATACGTACCGCAAAAAAAGCTAAATTGAGAGGCATTCGCTCACAGCCGGTTCGATTTTCGCGTCCCAGGATCTTTGCGAGTGATCCGATATTTATGGTTCTTCCTTCCTCTTTGTGATTTGATGGTCTTGGTATAGTGCATATGCTCGCTGGTCGTTTCTTTTTCCCTTTTCTCTTTCCTTCCTGTCGGCAGGCTTGCTGTTCTCCCGGATGTGGCGGTGTGCGTATGCTCGTGAGTGAGTGAGGGCCTGACGCACGTGAAGGGAAATAAGGAGCGCTTTAGTCTGTTTCGAACTTGCTTAAGACTCGAGCAGACTTTAAACTATATTTGGGAGTTCCATGCGATCCCGGAATGGTCTCGATTGGGCTTGGGCAAGCGAGCATGTTACATAGCGCAGAGCTGGCAATATTTGCACCGCCTTGACACTTTGTCCACACTTTGGTCTTCAGCGCTGGATCCATTACCATTCTGCGAAGCCTCTCTACCTTGAATAATACCAGCAGGACTATCATATATTACACCTTCCGAGTTTAAAACTGGCTGGGTCTTAGGACTATCCATCCCCTGGCAGGCATTATACAATTCCGGCCCAAGATATTATGCCACGAAAGTCCGAACGCAGGCTCGGAAAACATTAATAGAGACGCATTAAATGGTAGGAGAGAGGGCAATAACCGAAGTTTGTGAAGACGACATGGATCGGGCTTTTGGGCATTGCGGTGAACAGCATTTTCTCTATATTCTACCGTTACATTGAATCCTGCCAGTCAGGCAGAACACGTCGGTACCGTCAGCCATGACATTCGCGTCAGCACTATACCGGCGCCGAGTCAACCTAAGTCCACTCTGGCCTGCTTAAACAACCACCGCCCCATTGACAGCAAAACATTCAGAAAACCCCGACGGCGGAATGAAGAAATCACCAGCTCGGACTTCAGAATGGCAGGCAGAACCAAGGATCCACAGCCGTGCAATGGCAAGCACTTGGCAAGATGAAGGGATCCCGCGATGCCAAAGACAGACATCAGAGGAATGGGGATTCTTGAAAGTATAAGAAGGGCAGCAGTTCACCGATGACTACGTGTGAATAGAAGCACTATCCCCATCAGCCTTCATCAGCTTCTCTCCTCACTCAGTTCAAATCCCAACTTCAAGACCCATCAGTCAACAACCCAGCCAAAATGTTCGCCAAGCAAGTCCTCGTCGCCGCGGCCTTCCTCGCTACTCTCTCCTCAGCTGCTCCGGCCACCGGCAGTGCCAGCGAGGACTCTACTGCCTTGAACATTGTAGTTCCTGAGGGACTGAAGATCCTCGAGCAGTACGAGACCACATCCGGAGGCACCGTAGTCTGGTAAGAACGCCTCGAGGCCTTCCTTCATCCAATCCGACCCCAGGTCCATCAAAGCAAGCAAGCAGGATCTTTTGGCTAACAACCCCTTTTACTTACTTACAGGTTCGGCGATGAGAACCCCGCCAACGCCACCGCTACCGCCGACGAGGTCGACGCCGAAGACGCCCACGCTCTCAACCGCCGCTGCGGCTCCAACCGCGTCAAGTGCTTCAGCGACCACCAGACCTTCATGCCCACCTGCGAGACCATGACTCTCGACACCTCGGTCCTGCTGCGCGACACGCCCATCCCCACCAGCCCGCGGTCCATCTGCTACTACGAGAGAGGCGCCACCTGCTGCGTCAGCTGGGCCGACAACGTCTCGGGCGCCGTGTACAGGCACCTCATCCCCGCCTCGAACGCGGTCCGGACGCAGTGCGCGACCCGCTGGGCCAGCGGCAAGTCGTACGATACGCTGATTGGACGGACGTGCACTACGCAGTGCTTGAGCGACAGGCCGGATGGATGCAATAACAACTAAAGGTTGTTGGAAGTGGGAAGGTTGGGTCAGTCAGAGTAGGAAGAAGAGGAAAGGGGTGATGGGGGGAGGGCGAGGTGAAAGGTTAAAGGTCATGAGAAAGGAAAACTGTGAGGGAAAGATGATTAGGGAGTTTCGTTGTTTGTCCAGAAAATGTTTACGACTCATGAGTTTAGCCAAGCACAGCTTATAGGTACACGGGCTGCGAGACCATGATTTTCAGACCCTGGGCTATGGGTTCTGGATGGCTTGCTGAATAGAATAGAATAAGAAACCGCACTGGATATTGATGCATTAAACTAAGCAGTTTGTTTTTCGATGTTTTATGGTGACAATGGTCTGGTTTTCGGGTGTCGTATCCATTTATGAGTAGCGTATATAGATTGTAGGTCTTTTCATTTTCTCGCGAGTGTCCAGGGGTACGGTAGCTAGACTATTCAATGGAGATCGAGGAGGTCAATCGACGGACAATATGTGTGCAGGGACGGAATGAACGTGGTAATATAAGTAATTGAGATAAGCTGAGCAAGTACATACGACCATACCCACTGGAAAACTCGGGATCCCGTCCGCTCTCCCATAGATAAGCCAGTGAGGGCCAGACTAGTAGTTGGGTCGGTGACGACCAGCGAATCCCTGGTGTTGTATGTTTTTCATCATTCTTTTCTTTCATTTTTGGTCTTTTCTTCCTTCTTCCTTTTTGTCTTTGTGTCTCTGGCCATTTGGCTTTTTTTTTTTTTTTGCTATAATTCATGAAGTGCTGTTTCATCCTTAGGAAGCTCTATTCATCTGTAAAATCATTGATAAACCTTTGATGGGAGAGCAGCGTTGACATTCCGCCCGCGGAATTATCCCCGTATATTTCACTCTGCACCCGTACTCCAGTTCCAACTTCGTGATTCCTAGTGAACGTGGCTGCCCGGATAAATCAGCCTTACTTTCAGGTACGTCCCCATGTTCTTAATGATGACGTGAAGATTGGACGACGGAACATCAAGGATAAGTCAACTTTCCTCTTAAGACTCGTAGGACTACATACGTACCGAACAGCACCCGAGATACGACCAGAAAGTAGCGAATCCACAGTGTACATGTAGCTTTTTAAGGTATCATTCTTAACGGAAAGAATGAGACCGAACGGCCACCAAGAATAAACACGATCGAGTGACATCGGTTTAGACCCCAGAGTATGCAGGCTTCTGACGATGGGGAAGGTGAGGTGGTTTTATTTTTTTTGGGATTGTCACGGAGTTTTCATCGGAGCCAAGTATGTATACAGTATGTTAGGTACCAACCATTCAAGCAGTGGTGACAAAGTGGTATCGTACATAGCTACAGATCCAGAGCGTGGAAGAATTTTTCTCTTGCTTCTTCAACTTCTTTCCAAGCTACGATGTTACCTGATGATCAGTAAGAAACTGGGGAAAGTGGAGGTTTTGCAGCAAGATGTCAGATGCGGCTCTTTTTCTTGTGGCGAGACAAGCGAGTGACAAGTCGAGGGGGTTGGCCGGGTGGCTTGGGAGTTGCTTCTTCTGGAAGGCGGTTACGTTAACACGTTGATATCTTCGTTGTTGGATCGAGATCTTTGGAGTAGCAATAACGGCGGTCACGTTGTCACTGAAATGATGCCCCTATACGAACGAAAAAAAGAGACGAACGTACACAATACCGGTATGTTCAGATTGAGGAGCATATGAAATCGTCCGCGTGACTTTCCATGAACAGCAAGCAGAACTCAAGAGAAGATGGAAAGGAACGTGACGGCTGACAGGCCTGGCAAGTTAGGGGAATAAGTGAAACCGTGGCTTATGATTCGTCAGTTTGCTTTTTGATAATTAGTGGCCATTGACAGCCAGCGATCACGGATTTCCGCTTTTAGTTTCCCTTCCATCTCTATGTTCCTACCATCAGCGTTTAGTCGTCCGCTGGCTTGGTTATGAGGTTTGTGGTACAGTCCCTGTGACGCTGTCTTGATTAATGAAGGACTGATTGAGGCTCCCGTGGCCTTCTTGATGACCATTGTTGGTGTTTTGGTGTTACAATTGGTCGCCATTGGTATGCAATTCGGTGGCCTTTTCCTGGCAGATGAGGAAGATAGACAGGAAGAGGCGTCTGGCAGCCTCTTTTTCCCCCCAATGTCTTGCATCAATTGATTTCAAGTGTTGCAGCCCAACCACAATTTCAGATCAGATATCATATTCTTTCTTTTAACAGAGCTATCGTCTGTTTCTAGGAGGCGCTTCTGATGATGGTGATACCTAGGTTTGATAAGACTTCTTTGATGTCTCGTTGACGGGAATGCCGAGAAGAAAGTATAGCTGATATGCCCCTCCAAAAAGCCGACGATTTCCATTATCAACAGCAACGGGCGGTTCGGCGGTCAAGGGTCGATAGTTCTCTTCAGAGTTTTCGAAAGATTCCACAAAGGAGCCCGCTTTTGGGGACCGATTACATTATCAAAAACCCCAATTGCGAGGATCCTTGGAGAGGGGTTCGAGGGGTTCTCATCGTGGAAGGTGTCTGGCCGTTTTATCGACGAGGTTGTCGTGGGCGAGGAAGCGAGGAAGAGAAGGTTGCATTGCTGTTCAGTGCTCCTGGACAGTGTCGGACAGTGTTGCACTGGCAGTGGACTTTTTTCTTTTCTCGGGGCTTCTTCCTCATTCTGATAGGCCTGTGCTGGCCTGGATCAGCAGCCGCCCTTCTGTCCCCCAGAGACACCTTGCGACCTCTTTCTCACCACTTGTCACGTCTCTCGTTATACCGAAGGCATCATTGCACTGCATCAACAGGTTCACACCATCAGTGGAAGGAACTTGAACTGAACTCTCCCAGACTCGGCGTCCGTTTCATTGTGGCCGGTTGGTTCCTTCCATCCCAGTTCGAACACTCACACAAAAATCAGGCACGAGGGTACTTGCCTGCGGACAGCTGCATTGCAGAGACTCTTGGCCACTGGACGGGATTGACGGGGACTGTCCGCTTACTCCACCCCGCAAAAAGAAGGGAAGGTCCACTCGTGCACTTTTGACGTTTTGCACGTCCATTTGGCAACCCCGACCCGACGGCATTGGGATTCCCAAGCATCTGCAACAAAAAAACTGAACCGATCATTGGATTGGGGATCCTTCGATTGGGGTTTCTTGGAGATCGATTGGAGATAGCGGGAGGGGGCAAGAGCAAGATCCGCCGCTTTCCTTTTTGCTATTCAAAGTTCCAGCTAATCAACTACCTATTATCGCCGCCTGCCCATCTCGTCCGTCGCCCTTTCGGCTCTTTTATCCTACCAAGACCTGTCCTGATAGCCGTCCTGACTCTCTTCAACCACCACAAACCGCTGCAAACCGAATCTGAGGTCCGACCCAGGGGCCTACCTGGACCCGACAGCCCGATAACCACCATCATCACCACCACCGCCGGCCTCGGGTCGCATTGATCCCATTGCCGCTCTTAGCCATGGCCCAGTACGCCGGCTCGGCCGCCCAACATGGTGCCGCTGGTGCTGCTGCCCATCACTCCCTTTCGCCGCTGTCGCCGTCCGCCTCCGTTTCCGCCTCTGTCGGAACTGCTCCGCCTTTGACTCCATCCGGCACCGCCCCGGCCGGCACAACTGCAGCTGCGGGCCCCGCTCCGGCTGCCGCTACGGCCCAGAGTGGAGCCGGATCTGCTTCCGCCTCCCAGCCTCCCGGTCAACTTCAATCCCAGAGTCAATCACAGTCCGGCGCCGGTCCTTCTGCCTCTGGCGGTGGTGGTGCGTCGTCTACTACAGGAACCCAACATAAGCGGGTTTATCAAGCATGCATTCCGTGCCGTCGTCGTAAGGTCCGGTGTGATCTGGGTTCTGTCGACAACCCCAGCGATCCGCCATGTGTACGTTGCCGGCGAGAGAGCAAGGAATGCTACTTCAGCGCAACCCGTCGGAAGCGCAAGGTGGATGATGATATGACGGACATCTTTGACGATCCCGATCACGATGACTATATCCTTCGCAACGGAAGGAAGCAGTTGCGCAGTGGTGAAAGCCCGGTCATAGCCGCTACTCTTGATCGCCGTCTCTACAGCGATGTTCCCCTTACTCCCGGTGGTAGTCGGGGCCGGCCACAGCCGTTAAGGAGGCCTGGGGATGGCGGCCCTAAAAGCACCACGAGCACTGGAGGGGCTCGGAGTACCACAGGCGGCGAGTTTGGCATCGGTGAGCCCAACACCCCGTTGGAGAACTTCGAGGCCAGAACAGTTATGCGCAGGGAGGTCTACGGTCCACATGACGCTCTCGACTTGTTGTACAAAGCGGCGACCGACAAGTTAGTTGACACCCGCGATGACCGGTCGAAACTGCCGTATGCTGATGTCACGCGCATGCGTAGTCCGATGCATAAGCAGGACGGAGAGTCCGCTGGTGCCGGGAGCTCTTCGCGGGCAACTATTCATGCTGGCCGCCCTGGTCTGGACTCTCGTCACTCATCTCACCATACTGACCGTCCGGGGTACCACTCCCGTCATGCTTCGAGACAGGAAGGGCCCCCTGAGCCTATTGACCCGGAAATCACCAAACGCGATATATCCCAGGAGCCGGGCTACAATGAGGCATTGAAGGCATGGGCTCGATTTCGGTTCGTGCGGGCTGGGTGGTTCACTGCGCAGGAGGCTATCGATTATATAGAATAGTAAGTCCTCGCCTTCTTCACTTTGTTTTGTGCCAGGCTAATTCGATTACTAGTTACTACGCATACCTTTCACCTCTTACGCCCATATCTCCTCCCACTTTCCGGAATCCGGCTTCGCATCTCACGCTGTTGACAGAGGAACCAATCTTGACCGTAACACTCCTCACTATTGCGTCCCGATACCGCCGTATGCCGGGAACTGGAGGTCACTGCCGATCACACGCCATTCACGAACAGCTATGGACGTATCTCCGGGGCATGATTGAACGTGTGGTCTGGGGTCAAGAGGCATTCGGTGGTGGCTTCTGTGGCTCGGGTGCGGACGAATCGCAAAGTTCCAGCACGGCACCATGGAGGGGTCTCCGTCGCGGCAGTCTAAGAACATTCGGCACAATCGAGTCCCTCATGATCCTGACAGAGTGGCATCCAAGAGCCCTCCACTTCCCGCCGAGCGAAGCCATTGACGAGTTGCTTTTGCCCTCGTATGAGCATAACTCCGCGGATGACGACAATAACCAAAAACCTTCAGCTGGGTTTGGCGGCAGGAGAATAGAGAGCTGGCTGGAGCCTGCCTGGCGAAGTGACCGTATGTGTTGGATGCTGCTGAGTACCGCTCTGGGCTTGGCGTACGAGCTCGGAGTCTTTGACGACATTGACGAATTGCTCGCAACCGGGTCCATAACGCGGCCGGAGTACGAGGATGAGTCGTATCGTCTTAGAGCCCATCGCATCAAGAGACTACTCTTGATCTATCTCAGCCAGCTGGCTGGCCGGCTCAACTGGACAAACATGGTTCCCGAAAATATGCGTAACGACCCCATCATGTCCAGAAGACGACCTCACTCGGGGGAAGGAACCACTCCGGGAACTAATCCTTCGTCCATGTCCAATGGGTTTGTGTATATCCCCGACCTCGAGCTAGATGACCAGATCATCCTCTGCTGGGCGGGTGTTAGTAACGTGATGCACATGGGCAACGAGAAGCTCTTCCGATCCCGCAACTACACTACCGATATCATCCAGAGCGGGAAGTACATTCAACTGCTCAAGGAGTTCCAACCACTTTTAAGAAATTGGTGGAACGACTTTAGCCGATTGGCTCTGCCCCCATACATCCGGCATATTCTTACTATCGAGTATGAATACGTCCGAATCTATGTCAACTCCCTTGCTCTGCAAGCTGTCGTTGAGCGATGCACCAACAATCCGAACGTCGGAGGCGGAGGGTCAGCCAACGGTGGAAGTGTGTCGGGACACTCTGCTCCGCAACTGTCACCGCAAACACAAAACTATCTTGGCAAGCTGCCACTCAGTCAGCTTGGCGGGTTTGGGGCTGAAGACGAGGAGTACGTGAAAGAGGTTGTTAACGGCAGCCGAAACCTGCTTCGAACCGTCGTCGATGGCCTCTTGCCCAAGGGTTACTTGAAGCACGCCCCTGTGCGGACCTACTTCCGTATCATCAGTGGCGCCATGTTTTTGCTGAAGACATTCGCACTTGGCGCCCCCAAGTCGGATGTCGAGTTGAGCATCAGCCTGATGGACCAGACCGTAGATGCTCTCAGACACTGCGTCGTCGACGATGTTCATCTGGGAATACGGTTCGCAGACATGCTGGAGACTTTGACGAGTCGTCTACGCAACCGATTTATACACGCTCCGCCACCGCCTGTTGCCACTACCGATGGCCGGTCCCCCAATCCCAATCACCATGGGGATACTACCAACGGTAACGGTTCCATGTCCCACGGAGCGCCCAATCTCTCCACAGGGGACGTCTGGTCCAAGCTTTCTGCCAACAATCTTGGTGAGTTCCTTACACATTTCTCAACCCCTATTGTCCACAAAACCGAAACTAACCAACCATGTAACACAGAACGCTCCAATATCACCAATAACAACATCTCTGCCACACCTTGGGACGTCGCAGCCGGTGACTTCCCCTACCCCAACGGTTCGGCATCCATGTTCGGTCCATCCACGCCCGCCGCCACGTCCAACTTACCCGATAACAACGGCAACAGCAATGGAAACAATGGCGGCAACGGTGGTGGTGTCGGTGGCCTGACAGAGAGCATGTTTGAGAACACCGAGTGGGGAAACCCCAGCAACGAGATGTGGTACCTCCCCACGGGTCCGGCCTTCTTCCAGAACATTGACAACACGAGCGTGTCGATGACGGCAGAGGGTGTTAATGTGGGCGGTGTTGATTTATTGGATTTCATGGCTATGGATCCGATGGATGGGGCAAGTTTTGTTCTTGATAGTGGGAGGGGTTTTTGAGTCTTTTTTTCCTTGAACGGGTGGAAGGAAGCTCGTACGGAGAGGCATCATCATTATTATCTGGAGTCGGGACGATATCTACATAAAGAACAGAAGGGTGGTAGGGGACGAAGCATGCTAATGGACTGCAGATGATCAGGGATGGCACTGTGACATTTGCCAAGAGGGAAATTTCAGATCCAAATCTGCAGCATGTATGAGAAAAAAGATATCAGGATGATGGGAAACAGCTCTGTTTAGTATGGATTGGGACAGCGCGGTGTTATTCATCATGTTAATGCAATGTTAGGTAGCTTCAAAATGGGATTTGGGCAGGAAGGAAGAGAACGAACATGTCATGAGTTGAATGGACTAAACGATATCTCCAAATTAAAGGAATCGAGTGGAGTATGTAGATTATGCGTTATCAGTATTCTATGCAAGAATTGTCGTGTTCTGAAGGAATGAGGAAACTAATACAAAGTCCAGGTCATGTGTCTTGCAAAGCCCGAAAACAAGAAGTCTTGGACATTCAGTGAATTATTCATTTATTCCCGGCATTGTTGGTTATAAGTGTATCTATCTATCATATTTGTTTACGTGTCTCCATTTTAATCATCCCATAATATACCATACACCCGTTATAAGAAAACCATATATATCTTGGTATAAATTTCTTTATAAAACGCAACACAAAACATCCTACAGTCACCAAACCAGTTCAATCATCCAGCATCCGACCTTTTCCAACCCAGGTACTCAAGGTACCTGAGTTAGTTAGGCAACGGCTCCTCCATCGCCTTCGCCCACGTCCTGAACCACTCCAGCGCCTCCGGGTTCGCCACGCTCGCATTCGTCTTGACCTTCAACCCGCTCAAAATCTGCTTAACAGCCACCTCAATCTTCTTTCCATTACCCGTCCTCGGGATTCCCGCGGGACCGCATTCCTCAATCACACCGGGGACGTGACGCGGGCTCAGCTCGCGCTTGATCACGTTCTTGATCCTATCCCTGACCTCCCCGCTGAACGTCTTGCCGGGGCACATGACGACAAACAGACATACCGTCTCGTCGCGATCGAATTCCCTTCTGCGGCCGACGCAGACGGCGTCTTCCACCTCTGAGGCAAAAAAGCGGGTGAGGACATTGTAGATCTCTGCCGAGCCGAAGCGGACGCCAGCGGGTTTCAAAACGCCGTCGGAACGACCGAGCATGACAAGAGCACCGGTGGAGGGGTCCATGCGGACAAAGTCACCGTGGTGCCACATGCCTGTGCCGAAGCGCTCAAAGTAGGCGGCGCGGTACTTGTCATCGCCTCCAGGGCCGAAGAAAGTCAATGGTTGGCAGGGGAAGGGTTTAAGGCAGACTAGGTCGCCTTCGGAGCCTACGGGGTCGACGGGCTTGGGATCGGAGGCGTCGGAGGCGGAGTCGATGACGGAAATGGCCATTCCTAGGCCGGCGCATTGGACTTCGCCCGGTCGCACGGGGAGCAAGGGGCAGGGGGCGCCGAAGAGGGAGATGATGTCTGTTCCGCCGGTGATGGAGGCTAGGTTGATTGTGGAGGGGAAAGCGGTGTAGACGAAGGCGAAGGTGGAAGGAGGGAGGGGGGCGGCGGTGGAGTATATGGCTTCGAGAGCAGAAAGGTCGAGGTTGTGGACGGGGTCGATCGGGCGCACGTTGTTGGCTTCGAGCGTGGTGAGGTAGGCGGCCGAGGTGCCGAAGTGGGTTACCTTCAGGGAAGAAAGGAGGCGCGGGAGGGACAAGTGGCCATGGGGACGGAAGGGCGAGCCGGAGTAGAGGACCAGGGAAGCGCCGCACGAGAGCGAGGAGACGGACCAGTGGTGCATCATCCACGAGGTGGTGGTGTAGTAGAGCATGCGCGAGCGAGGGGAGAGGTTGCTGTGGATGAAGAGCTCCTTCTTGTGCTGCAGGAGGGTGCCGGCGGCGGTGTGGACGATGGCTTTAGGCAGACCCGTGGTGCCGCTCGAGTAGAGCACGTAGAGCGGGTGCGAGGGAGGAAGCTGGGCGAAGACGAGGGGTTCCTCCTTGGGAGAGCTGGCGAGGAAAGCGTCGTACTCCTCCGCCTTGACGCCCTTAGCGCGGATATCGTCCAGACCGGTCTCGAAGTTCTTGAGGCCCTTGATGACGACGACGAGCTCGAGGCCATGCTTCTGCAGCTCCTCAACGACCTCGAGGGTCTTGGGAATGCCAGACCACTCCTTGCCGTTGTAGAGAGTTGCATTGTCGGAGAAGAGAACCGTGGGCTTGATCTGGACAAGACGGTCCAGGACGGCGCTGACACCGTTGTCAGGGCTGATTCCGGTCCAGATGGCACCGAGAGAAGCGGCACTGAGCAGGGCGACCAAGGCCTGCACGTGGTTGGCGACGAAGCCCGCAACAACACTGTTCTCCTTCACCCCAGCGGCTCGGAGGGCATTGGAGCATGCCCGGACTTGCTCTCTCAGCTCAGCCCATGTGGTCTCGGTGAGGTGCTCGTCGTTCTCGGTGGCGGTGATGACAGCCACATCAGATTCGTTCACTTCGGCGTTTCCAGGGAATAGGAGGTTTTCGGCGAAGTTAAGTCGGGCACCGGCAAAGAAGTCGGGCCTAGGGAACATGGGCGCATTTTCAGGGAGCACCTATGGTAGTCGACATGGTTAATAGTCACGAAGCAATTCGCAGTGTCGTGGTTGAACGGGTTGTTTCGGCTCTTGGTGTTCGTTTCCCCATAGGGGTCTAGGGGTCCAGTCATCAAACGTTTGGTACCTAACCCCGACAACGAGTTGCAGCCATCAACATGGGAGAACGTGCGTTCAGACGACCGCTCAGATGAGACATCAGTTCGCCAAGCCATCGCATCCCATAGACAGGAAGGTGTAGGCATTCGTCCCGTGTTGTACATAGGTTGTGCTTCGCGAGTCGGGAGGTGGGGGCTGAACAAAAAAAGTTGGGGTTTGTCCGGGGTTCCCCATCTTTTCCCCCCTTCTTTTTCCCTTGACCCCACGAAAAAGAAAATGAGACGATTTCTGAGGAAGGAGAACACCATCTCCGTCGAAAGCCAGCATGATCGCATGAACAATGAAGAGACTCAGCCACACACCTGATCGAAGAGCTTGGAATTCCTGATTCCAGTAAAGTGCCAGGTTTCTTCCCAGAAGGCGGCCACGTTGTCGACTGACCACTTGTAGAGGGACGGGTAATCGTTGAGCTGGAGGCCGTACTTGGAGTTCACATGCTCAAGGAACTTCCACATCTGCGTGGACTGGGGATCCTGATGCCTCCATAGCTCGTTGGTGACCGTCATTGTGAGGAGTCGAAGGTGATTAAAAGATATATGGGGTATAATAGAAGCGTGGTCGAAGTTGACTTCCAAGGGGCCGCGTGGGGGAAGAAGAGGCGACGGGATGACGATTCAGGTTTGTCGCGGGGAAACTTCACACTTTAGGTCCGGGGTAACGGGGGAACTTGGGACAGTTATCAGATTCCGATGGTCGGAATGGAGAATCCTGGGGTCGTCAATCTCAAAGAGGCTCCAGTTCTTGTTCCTCCACTTTGCGTTGAGCGCCCAGACCGAGAAGTGGGAGAGGTGCGTGTATGGTGGTCGACGTGTTGTGCGGTCAGGGTGTACGTGATCACGGAGGCTCCAGGGAAGAGTTGAAGATGAGGCGCCGCTACGGGTTTACGGTTACGGGGGCTCTGGGGTCTATGATTTCGGGCTCTTGAGTTAGGCTGGTGGGTTTTACACTTCACAGATCATCATAACGCCGCAGTATGCCGCTCTAGCGCCCGGGGCATGCTCGATTGTGCCACATGCTGCCGGCGATGGCCACCGGACTTTGCAGTGGTTACAGCTGGCTGGAAGGGCAGAAGGGCGAGAAGGGGAAGAAAACCTCGGGGGTCAAGTGGCTGAGATCGTCGTCCATCCCTCCGCGCTCCGATGGGATGGCCCGAGGCTTTTGTGACATCGGGACCCGTCCAAAGCCGAGCCTGGGCAAAGCTTCCTCTGTTCGCTAGACTTTATAGTCCGCCAAGACTCTCCTAAAAAGAAGCTTTAGGGTTGGGGTTGTTGCTATTGTTCAATTGTCCTTTGAGGAAGAGAAACCAGCAGTCTTGATTTGTGATATTCGAGAAGAGGAGACAATGTACCTAAATCAACGATGGTTAGGATTCAAGGCGGTCGTGTTCCAAATTTTGTTTGAGACTGGAGTTCACGGATTCTGGAAACGTGGAGGCGGAGACTCTCTCCAGTCATTCCCAGACAACGACCCCGACAAAGATGCCATGCCATGCCATGTTCTTCCTCTTTCCTTCCATCTCATGTTCTATCCCGTCAATTAATATATTCAACATACATACGTACCTTGCATACTCTCAACTGTCGGCGTCCGTTTGAAACCCAAGGCAAGCCGTCATCATGATCCACGTCTCACGTCCGATGTGCGGTCTTCAAGAAGGTCTCTGCGTGCTCTTTTGTCTCAGTTGGGGTCAGCCAATTGCCGGCACAGACAGAGTCGTCAAAGTCGCACGATTGGCGGGCGCTTCTAGCGTGCAGAGATAGCGCAGCGAGCATGGTTGCAATAAAAAGGCGGCTGCAAGTCTCATGCAAGTCCCGTGTGCTGTAAAATGGGACGGTATGCAGCTCTGCATCACCGCATCTCACCACATCATCGCAATCAAACCGCTTCAGGACACGCCGTGATATCCTAGACCTTGACCGCCAAACTCTTCTCTATAGAAGAGAATCCAGCAACCTGCGACGGGCTGTGATTCCCGCAAAGCGGGCTAGCCATGTTCCAGCTTCTCTTGGCCAAGCGGGTATCCAAAGTAAAAAGTATCCATATCTTCTGTGGATAATCCGCCATCAGGCCATGGGCAGTCACATCATTCAGTCAATGCAAATGCAGCAGGGCTGTGGTTGACTGTCAAAACTGATCCCGAAAGCGGTGGGATTTCCGCCGTAGCACTAGTGTCGCGAGTTGAAAAAGACATGGTCGATGATCGGGCATCAACCCTAGCGAGGGCGAGGATAGGCGACGCCGAGGAAGCGGGGGAGAAAAATTCGTTGAATTGTCCGTTTGGGGAAATTGGAATGGTATGTCTGTCAAAAGCATCTTTGCCGTTCGCCGTGCGTGTTCCTGGTTGATGAAAAATAGGGTTTCTTTCCACCTCACAGATCCCTTTCATTTCCGAAGTTGCTTCGGTGGCAATGGTACGCAACACATTGGAAGATACCATCAGAACCCTCACAACAGTCCCCGAGTCCCTTGCCTAGTCGGGACCAAAGCCGGCTGGTGATTGGCGATCCGCCCAATGTGTCGACGCCTGGACAAGTCTGTGTCAATGGTGCCTGCAGTGGTTCGAGACGATCCCCATCCCAGGAACGCATTCTCTGAAAGCCTGAAAGGTAATCCCGTTCGAGGTGCAGTATCGGTGTGTATTTGAGTCCGAGGGCCGTTGTAATAGTTTACTGTTACAGAGACATACGCACAAGGCGTACATGTCTCAAACCACAACGCCGGCTTTTGTGATGGTTTCAACTGTCGACTTTCATATCAGTCCGAGTAACAGTATCTAATTCCAATATTGGTAAGAGATACGCGGAACCAACAGAATGGTGAGCAACTGGTAAAAGTCCCGTCATCAACCACGAGACCACCCACCAACCGATCCCACCGATCCGGAGTGTTCGGGAGATACGGACAGGAACTTCGTTGAATGCGCTAACAAGATCCAGCCCAGACAACCAGTACTACCGAAGTACACACCCCAAAACCTCACAAGGGAGAGTCCGCAGGATCCAGGGGTACCACGGTACGTGACTGGATAACGCGCTTTGTGCTGTGCCAGTAGCGGAAATGCCCAATCGTGCTAGTGCTCGCCGTACTAGTCTCAAGCGTCCCCATAATGCCCTCTTGTCACTTTGTCAGACTCGCAGTGACTGGCCCAAATTAACGTGTGGCTGCGAAGCTGCGGAAGCAGCACCGGGGTTCGACAGCTCGCTGGCCCTCCCGCCTCATTGGCCGTCCCGTTCATCGGTTCCACAATTTCGGACGGCTGCGGTGGGAATGCGGTGGACTGTGGTGGACTTTGTCGCCCGACTGTTGGTGGGTTGTCCTGGGCGAGTGTCGAGTGGTGGGCTGCTGTGTCCGCCTGTGTTCCCCCCTTTCCGCAATTCATTGAAATCTTCTGCCTCGTGCACTC
Source organism: Sordaria brevicollis (assembly GCA_033439795.1). Lineage (NCBI taxonomy): Eukaryota > Fungi > Ascomycota > Sordariomycetes > Sordariales > Sordariaceae > Sordaria > Sordaria brevicollis. The sequence goes on from JAUTDP010000005.1 coordinate 1,713,233, forward strand.
TTTTCTGACAGCCGCCGCCCCCCCGACTCTTCCGTGTCCTCGCCCTATTCAAGATCCAAAACCACCAGTCTGCCCCAAGACAGCCGTGACCTGTCTTTCTGCTCACACCAACAAGGGCGAGGGTGTAGTAGAGTTGTGAAAGGGCGACACTCGACTGCGACGACAAGTGCGACGACGTTCCCCTCTCTCGCTTCGCTTCTTCCCTAGTTTCTTCCCGCCATCACCGCCTTTCGCCAAAGACGCTCCCTTGCGACCGCCTTTTTTTATTCCCAAACCCATTATCGCTCCATCCGATATTCAAACCCTCGTCGCCGCTCTTGTACGTCGCTTTCGGAGGCTGTCGTACTTGTACACACATATTGGATGATTTAGGGCAGGTGAGTGTTTCGAATTCTGCTTTCCATTGTCCCCTATCTCCCTCCCCTTCGCGAGCCAAGGTGTTGGACGGGTGTTGTACCAGGGCGGTACATGGATGGATGGGACGGAATAACTGGAAGCTGCTACTGTTGTACGCCCGCAAGAGAATCTGGGTATCTGGGAGCTGCCACCGCATGCAAGGAGCTCGATTGGACCTGCATTGGCTGCGCTGCTCAATGCCTGCGTTCCGTCATTGGCATGGTCATGGCCGTCGGATGTCTTCAGCATGCGAAAGCAGCATACCCGCCCTGGCATCCCCAATTGCTTCATTGTTTTGCAGAAACACCATCATTCCCAAATTGTTGCGATAACTCGACTTTCTCCCTTGGCTTCGCTAGCGGCCCGTCTCGAACTATCAAGTAATCCTTCTGGGCCACCTTGCTGATATCTCTCTACTACAGTATCCGTTGGAGTTAGCTTTTGCGCATCGCTCTACCTCATCCACCTAGTTGCGCCCTCACTTGCGCCCTAGACATGCCCCGAAGGATTACCAACCCCTTTTCCTCCTCCTCCTCTTCCTCCACTATGCCGAACCCTGACAGGGCCGCTGAGCGAAGGCCGTCTCTGTCCAAAGCCACCCGCATTGCTCAGTTCTTCTCTTCGCCCAAGAACAAGGATCAGCTCTCGGAAAAGCAGGCCCTCCAGGCCATGCAGCAGAACCAGGGCGCCGGTATGGCGACGAGCATTCTTTCGCTGCCCTCCATTCAACTCTCCGAGGAACTCAACAGCCATGAGTCGACCACTCTTTTCCAGCCTCCCTCCCCCGAGGAGACCCTCAAGCGCCAACGCGCCGAGGCCCAGTTCGGCCCCCTGAACAGCCAGAGCCACCGCTACATCAGCACACACGATGGCAGCACTCTCGAGCCTCCCGTCGAAGACGAGCCCCCATACTACTATGTCCTCACCACATATCTCAGCTATCTTATCCTCATCTTCTTCGGTCACGCTCGCGACTTTTTCGGCAAGAGATTCGGAGACCAGACCCACTACAAGGCTCTCCGGGAACAGAATGGCTACGCACCCCTCAACGATGATTTCGACAACTTTTACGTTCGCAGACTCAAGATGCGCATCGACGACTGCTTCGCCAGACCCACCACTGGTGTCCCCGGCCGCTACATCACTCTTCTTGACCGCAAGTCCGATGATTTCAACCGCAACTACCAATACACCGGTACCTGCACTGAGACCTTGAACATGAGCTCGTACAACTACCTTGGTTTTGCCCAATCCGTTGGCCCTTGCGCCGACGCCGTCGAGGAGTGCGTTCGCAAGTATGGCCTCAGCAGCTGCAGCCCTCGCGCCGATGCTGGTACCTCTGATCTCGCTGTCGAAGTTGAGCGCGAAATTGCCAAGTTCGTCGGCAAGCCTGCTGCTATGGTTTTCTCCATGGGCTTCGTTACCAACGCTGGTTCCTTCCCTGCGCTCGTGTCCAAGGGTGACCTTATCATTTCCGATGAGCTCAACCACGCCTCTATCCGTATCGGTGCCCGTCTTTCTGGAGCTGTTATCAGGTCATTCAAGCACAACAACATGGAGGATCTTGAGAGGTTGCTTCGTGAGGCTATTGCTCAGGGTCAGCCCCGCACTCACCGCCCCTGGAAGAAGATCCTTGTCGCTATTGAAGGCCTCTACTCGATGGAGGGAACCATGTGCGATCTACCCGGCGTTTTGGCTCTCAAGAAGAAGTACAAGTTCTACCTCTACATCGACGAGGCTCACAGTATCGGTGCCGTTGGTGCCAACGGCCGTGGTGTCTGCGATTATTTCAAGGTTGACCCTGCTGAAGTCGACATTCTCATGGGAACTCTGACCAAGTCTTTCGGTGCTAATGGCGGTTACGTTGCGGCTGAGAAGCACATTATCGACAAGCTCAAGGCTACCAACGCTGCTACCATTCTCGGTGAATCGCCTGCTCCTGCTGTTCTCATGCAGATTCTCGCTTCGCTCAAGATTATCGAGGGCGAGCTTGTTCCCGGCCAGGGCGAGGAGCGTCTTCAGCGCATTGCCTTCAACTCTCGTTATCTCCGTCTCGGACTTAAGCGCCTCGGCTTCATCGTTTATGGTCACGATGACTCCCCTATCATTCCCGTCATGCTTTACAACCCCGGCAAGATTTCTGCTTTCAGTCACGAAATGCTGAAGCGCAAGATCTCGGTCGTCGTCGTCGGTTATCCCGCCACTCCTCTTATTAGCTCCCGCGCCCGTTTCTGTGTATCGGCTGCCCACAACAAGGACGATCTTGACCGTCTTCTCGCTGCCTGTGACGAAGTGGGTGACATTCTCCAGATCAAGTTCTCTACAGGTGTGGCTGGTGGTCTTGAGCCTTTGCCTGCTGGTGGTACCCACGAGATGGAGAAGGAGTACATCAAGGCTAAGGGCCAGGCTCTCATCAAGCCGCCGAGGTGGAAGTTGGAGGACGTCATTGCACGTGGTGTTGAGGATGCTAAGCGCCCATTGAGGTAAAATACTTGTTTGGACGATCTTGGTGGCACCTTAAACTCACTTGAGAAGACCGGTGTCGTTGTATATATATACCCCTGAGCGGTTGGGCTACATTATTCCATGTGCCTCCTCTTGGAAAATCTTCTTTGCCCTTTGGGCGGCATGAGGATGTCGATTGACATATCTCTTTTTCTCTTTTTCTGCAGGCTCCCAGGAATCTTTTCATGGGGTTTTAATGAAGACATGCCAGGGACGGGCCTAATGTTTAAAACTTTTGGAAGAGAAAGCAACGATACGGGAAAAGCAAGCCTAATGAGCAAGGCGTATCTCGCGAAAAAGTTGCTCGTTTTAATATGACATTGGCATTGGAGTTGGGGGGTTGGTTGGGACAATCAACTGTACGAAAATAAATGTGGACGATAAGGAGGGGGTTACTTTAATGACACTAAGCAATATACATAGACGAACTCTCAAGGAAGAAGAGTAAACAAATTTCAATGTAAAAACAAATAACAATGGAAACTATTACACATCTTCAACTGAACTCTCAACGTTACACGAATCCTCTGAGTCTGATTGTTACATGTGGCTTTGGGGCCGATGTTGGTACAGAAAATCCTCCAAAGAAATACCCCGCTTAAACACGTGAACCCGCGCTCATCACCACTTTTTCGTCATTGGTGATACGCGAACTTCATTCCCATCAGCGCGTCACATCTCGAATCTGACCTTGAAGTTCAGACGATTTTACTCGGCGTATAAGTTTAGGCAGAAACGTTTTGTTCGGCGCACTGGGCCGCTTTTGCAAATCTTGCCTCCGACCTCGAAACGCTTGCGTCGCTTCCTGCAACTCATTCTGCAACTCGACCACCACTCCCAACCTTGCTGCCAAAGCAATTGCCCTAATCAACGGCCATCAATTAATCGAGCCAGATCAAGTCGATACATGAAGAATCAGAGGTTGTACTCCATCCAGTATCGTATCGTTTTCGGTACTTTTGCAAGCTTAGGAAGTCTGGCCACGATCCGTTTGCTTCCTGCGCCTTGACCTCTCACTCCCGTCTGCATCAGCGACGCTTCTATCCCAACTCATAAACCAACGCCCGCAGGCGAAATCGGAACCGAAGCAACCATGGCACCAGGCAAAAAGAAGGCCAAAAAGCCTAAACAACAAACCTTGGAGGGCGTTTTAGGTGAGTTTACTCCCTCGAGCAAAGTTTTATCCCGGGGTCATTCATTCCACTTCACTCCTCACTTCTTCTGCCTTTTTTCTCTCCATTTCCTTTCTCACTCACCTCCTCAACTCGACTAACATAAAAACCAGGCCAACCAAGGGTCAAACCACCCACTATCAAAAAGAAAAACACCTCAACGCGCAGCAATACGACCAGCTCTCCTGCCGCTGCTGTCGTAGCAGAAGCCACCACGACGATGGCAACACCAACCCGATCAACCCGCCAGACCCGACAAAGTCAACCCTTCATCTCCCCCGCCCACCAACTCCCAGCCTCGTCAGCAGTCTTCATGCCCAAAATTTCCACGGCCGAAGCCAAGAAACGGACCATCGTTATTGACTCGGATTCGGATTCTGATGGCGCGGCCCCCAAGATAGACGACTACTACGGTAAAGCGGGCGCAGGAGAGGAAGATGACTTACCTGTCTTTTCATCACAGGCTGTGGTGACGGTCACTCATAACCCACGTACTCCACGCGCTAATTCTGCTGGGCAAAAGAAGAAGGATGTGGTTGTGTTGGATGAAGACGATGATGAGGATGAGGATGATGACATGCCGCTGCAAAGCACTCAGCGTACTAGAGGTGTTAAGAGGCAGATGGCGGTTTTGTCTGAGGAGGATGAGGATGAGGGCGGCGATGATGGACAAGTCAAGGGTGAGGACAAGAAAGACGAAGAGGAGGATGATCAGTCAGATTCGGATAGGATTTTGTCGTCGGCAGTGCGAAGAAGGGCTACAAGGCGCGGTGGAGAAAAGTTGGAGTCGAGTCCGGCTAAGAAGCGACGGTTGATCAGTAGGAGGCCATCGGCAAGCTCACCGGCTAAGGTGGAAGAGGAGGAGTCTGATATCGACATATCGGGGGTAAAGGAGGAGGACGAAGACGAAGATGAGGAGGATGTGAAGCCTCATCGTTTGGGCTTGGGCAGGGGCAGGCTCACGAGCTCGTTTGCCGCCGCAGACTCGGCGGATGAATCAACCGAACCACCCGTTAGGGCCAACAAACGTCGTGTCAAAAAACGAATGACGGAGAAGGAGAAGGCGAGAGAGCTGCTAAGGCGCAAGCGAGCGGGCGAACCCATTGATGATCTGTTGAACGACGAGGAGGAAGATGACGAGTCGGAAGTTGAGCTACCTAAGAAGGGCTACTACGACACTGACTCTGATAATCCTGCACTTTCAGAGTTTGAGGATGAGGAGACTGGTGAGGAGGAAGCGGTCGTCAAGGATGAGAAGAAAAGGAAGGATAAGAAGAAGATCAAGAAAAAGGATAAGAAGAAGGATAAGAAGCGAAGGGAGATATCGCCTGACTCGGAGGATACCGAAGATGACGAACGGAACGGCAACGCGGGAGGATCCTATGAAGACGAAGAGATGCAGGACTTCATCGCCGAAGACGACTCGGACGCCCCCATCGGCGCGCCTGACGAATTTGGCATCCCAATCGAGTTTACAAGGCATGCGCATAAGCCGCTCAAGGAGCACTTCCGCGATGTCGTTGAGTGGCTGGTCCACTACAAAGTCCACCCTGACTTCCGCGAGAAGAAAGAGGAGCTATATAGGTTGGGCTGGAGGAAGTTGGATGACGAGGTCCGCGGTTTGGCCCAGAGCAAGTTCGCTTCCTCTGCCTGGAAAACAGATTTCTACATGGCGTTGAGGGCCCGTCCCTACTACACTAGTGGTGAAACCCATGAGGAGAGTTTCCTCGCCGATAACTGCGCGGCATGCGGAAGGAGTGGACATCCTGCCAAGTAAGTTTACAATGCGCAGTCTTTTTACCCCCTTGTCATCAAAACTAACGCACTTTGTCCTCGCAGATTCGAAATCGCCTTCTCCGGCTCACCATACTACAAAGATTTCTCCCACCCCAGGTTCCTCGAACCCGTTCCCAATTCCAATTCTCCTGCTGCCTCCGCCGACAGCGAGGAAGAAGACGTCGACGATTACGAGTACGACGCCGATGGCAATACCATCCCCGCCCCCTCTCGGCACTGGAAGATCGGCTCCGTGTGCCACTCCAACGCTGAGACCGCGCACAGCCTGTTACACTGGCAGTACGCCTTGCTTGACTGGGTCGACACCCGCCTGTCAGAAGAAGGACATCTGGCGGCTGCCGGTGCCATTTCCAAGAAGCGCAAAGAAGGGGAGACGAAAGAGGAGCGCAAGAAGAGGGTCACCAAAAAGAAGTACAAGTTGGTGGCCAAGGTGGTGAGCGAGTGGGAGGCCGAGGGAACGGTGAAGGCGCTGTTTAGGGAGTTCAAGAGCATGTTGGAGGAGGCGAGGAATAAGAGCACGGCAGGGCCGAGGGCGCAGAAGGGGTGGGCGAAATGAACAACTGACTCGAAAGGTATGCCAAGGAGAGAGATCGGAGGAAGGAGCGATTTGCTAGGTATGCATGGTTAACCTGCTTCATGCCTTCTTTTGAAGGCAGTGGCTCTTTATTATACAGACGGGACGGGAAGAACAAGGAGGAAGGAGCCCCACTGCAGCCTGCTTTCTGTGATGCAGTGGTAAAAGTGGCAAGCTACAAAGAACCTTGCTTATCGTACCACCTAAATTTCTTTATTGCTTGATAGTATACACCATAAGTCGTCAAACAGGGCGGAATGTGCTTGGCCCTTTTCCCAGAACTTGTAGAGATATCTTGTCAACCAACGATGTATGTTATATACTGCCTACGGATGGAAGTAGCCTGGTCTCTCTAACCACCAACTCCCGTTTGTCTGTTTCATCCCCATCAATCAACTCCGTTTTAAAATAGGTACTCATGTTTAGTCCCTTGTCTCTCTTCAAGGACCACCAATAGCAGTGGTGATGGGACCAGTCTCAATGTACACGCCAGAGAAGTAAAAATCCTCGATAGTATCACTATACCCGTTCCTCGGCAGCTCCAAGACGCCCAAGTGCCAGTCCGCGCCGTTGGACGAAGTTGAGACCGAGACGGGAGCGACGACTTGCTTCAGAGGCTCACCGCCCTCGGAGTGCCAGAAGCCGACTTTGTTCGCGCTGAAGTCCTGTTTGTTTACCGTTATGTCAGCCATCTGTTCATCCAATATATCACTCCCACTACACAGCATCAACCGTAGAATCAAACACTAGAGAGGAGGAGACTCACAATCTCATAAGCAACATTATGCCAAACCCCCGCCTTCCACTCCGTCTTCCATCCACTCCTCTGATTCGTCATCCACTGCAAGTTGGGATTACTCGTCCCCTGCTCCCCCGAAATCCACCCATATTTCAACTCCGTAAAATGGCTCTCAAAGAAACAAATCTGATGTTCCCTATTCACACTCGGAGCATTCTTATCGCTCCTCATGATACTGAAGTGATAAAACACCTTTCCACGGTTGATGGGCTGGTTTGTCTGCGGGATCAGCTCGATGCGTCGCATGTTTTGTCCGTTCCAGTAGGCCGTGTTGTCGAGCGTAAACTTGGCGCCCTGTCGGGAGACGGTGTCGTTGGGGTTTTTGTAGGAAGGGGAAAGGGCGATGTATTTGTCTACGGACCCGGAGCCGTGGATGTAGTATTGGTAGGGGCCGACTTGGTTGGACCAGGACCATTTGTTGAGGTCGGAGGCGGAGGTGAAGTCGTTGAAGCGGCCGTCCCAGAGGAGGGCGGCGTGGGTGGTGGTGGTGGACATGGCCGCCGAGAGGACGGCGGCGAGGAGGGTTGTTGTCTTCATTGTGGACGGAGTGGTAGGTGAAGATGGAGGCTGAAGTGAGAGACGGACGAAATTGGCAGGGAAGGTATGGACTTCAGAAGGAGGACGTAGATATGGTGTTTATATATCCTCTTACTTTGAAAATGACAGGCATTTTGGATCTCGGAAAGACGATCTATGCATATTGCAGTAATCAAAATGCGTCTTGCTCGAAGGCAAAATGTATCAAAGGGCAATCTGGAAGAGGGGACAACGGTCCGTGACTGGAGGAAGAACCGATCACGCACAAAGCTGGAGGGAAGATTGCGGACAGCAGCCTCCGGTATTATATGGACTGGCAATATTGATCAGCGGGATCGATGTGCTCGGAGTTTAGCCTGTATTATATCTCTCCCGCGGCATCAACCACGAAGGGTTGACTATAAGCCTATTGGAGGCTTCATGAAAATTCAGCTGCTGCGTGATCGGTGGCCTTGACTGCTCGATCAAAACAAGTTCGAGCTCCTAGAATGCGTTAAACCCATTTAGCTCTAAACATCTCACGATTGTGCCTTCGAACGAAGAATCATGTGTGGTACTCTCCTGTATTAATCCTAGACCACTGTCTAAACTAATTCCTGAGGAAAAGATACTGTTCTAAAAATGTCACCCCAAGAATCCGTGAAGGGGAAAGTCATACCGAGGCACGCCGACCACGTTGAGTGACCGAGTATCCTTAGATGAACAGTGCGCGGCGCTGATGAACCATTACCCAGGCTACAAAACCATGGATCCCAAATAAAACGATAAATAAAACCCAACTCTCTGCATCTTCTCATCTCTTCATTATGTCCCATTCTTCTGAAGCTCTGGTTGCTCTTGACCTTTTTAGCGTACGGTCCGTATCCAATGGTCTATACCGACGAGGCATCGAGAGACTCGAGTTCAACTTTGAGAAAATCGTTCCGATGGCCGAATGTGTACGGAAAGCTTTTAGTATTCCATGCCACCGAAGCTCTTATTTCGGACGAGCGTTGCGCGTTCGAGACTTGCACGCGGGGGTTGATCGAAGGACCGGCTACGACTATGTACGCTCGGTCTTGGGGCGGCATCTCCTTCCTCAATCGCACTGATTTCGTCATAAGTAACAGTAGGCTCATCCCGGATGCGGTGAATGAAGAGGGCCGAGATCAAGACTGTGATGCCGCCGAGCGCCAAGACAATGGCAATACTGTGGTCACCAGGCGTTCCTCGAGGTTTCTGAAAAAGGCGGAAAATGATACTGCTCGCAACCGTCGCAATGATTTGCGGTGCCGCGATTGCCATGTTGTGAATACCAAGGATGACACCGGCCTGATCGGCTGCTTCTGCCTCGTCCTTACCGAGGTCGCTGCTGCCTTGGTTTTCATCAGACGAGTACCCATCCAGGTTATCAAGGCGACTGGGTGAAAGACGTTGTTGCTGAGTCCGCCGTTCCTCGTCCCGCCGAGAGATCTCTGCGCTGATGATTGCCCAGGGCGCCCATAGCGTCAAAGCCCAGGTGATGCCGACGAGACCGATGAGAACGGTTGCGGCTGTAACGGTTCGCACAAAGACGGTACAAAGCATACTGCAGGTGAACAGTATCTGCGAGAACATCCAGGCGCGACGAAGTGTGAATCCGGGGATGATCAGGTGATGGGTCCATGACCTCTGTTCGGGCTCGTAATCCTTAATTACTGAAGGAGCCTCGCCAGGGGCATCGGCCGTCACCGCTGGTTGATCGTAGGTGGGTGCGATGAAGAATGGCAGGAAGACGTTTGTGGCCAGACTTGTGATGGCAAAGATGAGCAAGGCAAATGTGCCAACCTGTGTTGCCCTTTCATACAACTCGTCGAGCTCCTTCTCGGTCATGTTCGGGTTTTCCTCGAGGAATGGCTCAGCGTAGATCTCTCCAATGTATGAGGAGGTGTAGAAAAGCATGGGGAAGAAGCCAATCCAAGCACAAAACTGGACTTGGCAGACCTTCTTGGTTTGCGGCGGCAGGCGTTTGATCGATGTGAAAATCTTCTTGAAGAAGGCAACCACACCGGGCTTATCTTTGGCGGGAGGTCCCTCGAGTCTCGGGTCCCTCTCCTTGATGAGAAGGCAAGTCATGAGGACAGTAGTGCCAAGGGCAATGCTGGCAATACCACAGAGCTCCTTGAACTGACTATCCCCAAGCCACCAGAAGGCCGTGGCGAGCTTCGCGTATCCGGCAAGATAACCGCAAATATTGCCGATACCTACGAATCTGCTTGCCATGGCGTTTGCGCTTTCTACGAGATGTTAGCAATCGGTAGTCCCAATGCTTTGAAGCGGTATTGAAGGAGCACATACCTTGCTGGTGGGTGGGCGCGCAGTCTACGATGAAGGCGCGAATCGCTGCTTGGACTGGAATTGACAGGTCAGCATGTCATTTGTAGCCGTGTTGGGTGAGTAATACAAGGGTCATACCAGTATTGATGGCAAAATCAAGGATATAGATCCAGAGCACAGCGGTGCAGATGATACAGAACTTGACGCCGTCGGACTGAGGGTCGGCACCAAAGAGCCCGAGGAAGCCAGTAACGATCTCTCGGGTCCAGGCGAGGAACATCAGCGAGACAATGGTGGCGGCAGCACCTCCAAGCATGAAGGGCTTGCGCTTGCCCCATCGAATGCGGCAGTTGTCACTCATCATGCCGACGTATGGTTGCACCAAGGTGCCCGAGAGGGGACCAGCAATCCAAACCAGAGCCATCAAAGACTTGCTGATACCGAGAGAAAGCAAGTATGGGGATCCATTGGACATTTCAACCGACCAAGCAATCTGCAGGCCACCGATGCTGATGGTCAAAAGGATCATATACCATACGCTCTTTGTGGTTTGGAACTCGTCGGCCGAGTCGGCGCCCTGATCGCTGGAGCCATCCTGGCCATCGACCGGAGATAGCAGGGGTGACTGTTCGCCGATGAAGAATTGCTGATTGGTACTATCGCTCGCACCGTCACGACGACCGGTACTGATACGTGGTGCCGGCTCTTCGCGACGAGGTTTGGGTTGTTGCGATTGTTGGTGATGGCCTTCGTTGCCTGCGGGGCGGGCCCGGTCTGGTTGCTCTGCTAATGACGACGTCATGCGGAGATGCGGGTTATCGATGTCTGAAGGTGACCTGCGTCTCTCGATCGCGCGCAAGGGATGCCTTAATAACGGCTAGAGATAAGAGTATTGACAACTCCCTCTGCGGTGAGCTGCCAGAAAGAAGTGTGTCGATGCGATGCGCAGTTGGGTTGGAATCGGGTTGTTGAGAGGGTTATGTAGGTCTATAGGTAGCGAGGAAGAAAGAAGTTGGTGTGTTAGTGTTTCTGATGTTAGAGGAGGCAAGGAATAAGTGCGGATTTACACCACCGCGGCCTAGAACCACTGCCTAGCGAGCGGTTCACCAGTGATATCGGAGATGGCCTTGTTGAAATCTGCTGCAGCTCCACCAATACCAACATGCAATTCTTCCAGACAACGTAAAAGGCAGATTCGAAATGCAATGGAGTGGTCAAAATGGGCAAGGGCTAAGCCATGTGTTATGTAATAAGCAAACGATCAATCACCAGCATACACAGCTCGTTGCTCAGGCGAGCTTGTCGCTTGTCCGTAATCGTCACGCGGGCAAGTCAACGAATGCCACGAGACCGTCGTGATTCGATTGGAGCGACTGCTGCAAATCTTCGTCTTGCTGAATGAGGGTCAAGTGAGGGGAGACGGAAACAGGGCAGTCGCAGACCCCGAGGTCGGACAGGAGGAAGGCACAGAAAGCCAGAAAGCGTCAAAATGGTCAAGAGACTCCAGAGAAGCCTAGACTATGAGACGGACGCACTAACAATTACAAGGCTGGGGGAGCACAGCCAGACCGATGAGACATGCGGGACATGCACGGTGATGCTGCCCGTCAACGCTTTGAGCTGGACACAAGGAAGTGAAGAAACACAAGCGGTTTGAAGATGTGATAAACACTCATACTTGACATGGCCTTATCAACCAAGCCCCTACTGGCAGGATTCTCAATGCTGGCGGAACAGGTCTCCTGGCTGTGAGTGGTCTGAGATTATGATTTTGCCATCTCAGCTCGGAGCATCTTTAACGTTAGTTGGGAGTCTCTTTGTTGTGTCAGAGACTAGGGAAAGCTAGGTACTATAGAAACAAGGCTTTACGCTTGGAAAGACATTGCTTGGAAGGGTCCGGGTACTACCTACCGTAAAAACTCTGGAAACCTAGAATTGTCCTAGAGGACTTAGTGTGCTAAAGTCTAATATAAGAGGGTAGCGTAGTAGTAGGCTCAGCCCGCGTTCTGTACAAGTAAATGTATATACGTTAAGGTGGAGGGCATTATTTCTGGTCGGAGTTAACCGATTTGAGCCGTTTCTACTATATTATACTCGGGGGGATCTATTCTATTTTATTAAGGAGATTAGTGTAATTTTTCTTCCTCTTTTAAATAATTACCCTAATTATAATATAATTATTTAGAATTTACCCCTATCTTTTTTCCCCTATCTCTCTACTCTAATTATAGTACAACGTAACGCTATAGTTCTATATTTCGAAAAGTTAAGAATCCTCATTAGGCATATCTTTATTATCTATAAATAAATAAAGGAAATAAAATATCCAAAGTAAATAAGGGTAATATTAATAGCTTCTAAATATTATAAATAATTTTTATAATTCGGGTTAATTTAAAGAAAGTTGTAATTACCTCGTCGTCCTTCGAATACCGTTATCCCCCAACGTAAAGGAAGGATTAAGCCTAATAGATTTCGAAAAGTATACCTATTATAATTGGGTTCGTAAACGAAGCCGTAATATTATCGAAAACCTTATTAAATCTAATATTGAAGTATATTACTATATTACGGACTTTAATAAATATTAGAAGAAGTAGGACGACCGTTTAAAGATTACGAAATTTTGGCAAGAAAATTTTACTATTGCCTTTCGTTACTAAAACGACGAAAAGGGGGGGGAAAAGGGGGAGGATTATATAACCGATAGCGGCGAATTTATTAAATAGGGTAATGATACTAAAAGTAAGGATTCTAATAAAAGTAATAAAGAGCTTTAATTATTATTTATATTATTATTCTTATTATTTTAATAAATATTTTTATTAAAATTCGTAAATTCGTAATTGTATTATAAATTCTACTTTATTACCCTATTATAATAACCCTCTATTGTATAATATTATTTTTAAATTTTTATTTAAATAATAGTTATATTTCTTTAAAGATTCCTCTTCTATAACCTTCCTCCTTTTCTCCTTCTCTTATTCAAACTCTTTATTTTATAAATAATATTAAAAATAGAAGTCGTCTTCGTCTTTAGGGATAGTTTTAAATTCGCTAAATTCGTTATTAATAATATTAAAGGCCCGTTCCTAATTTGCCTAATCTAATTTAGCTTTATTAATCTCTTTAATATTAATTATATAATTTTCTAATTTATTTAAGAGGATAAAAATACCGTTATTCTTAAAAGCCTTTATAATTATTTATTTTTTTTCTTCCATAAATCTTTTATAGTAATAAAAAATTGCGTATATAATTTAAATCCTCTTATTAAAAACGGTAATTTTTTTACCCGGGTATTTCGTTAATTATTTATTTTACAAATCTTCTATTTTTTCTTTTATTATAGCTTTAAATAATTTATTAATAACTATATCGAGAGGTTATAATAAATTCGTAAAATTACCGGGTATTATAACCGTTATTAATTTATTAGAAGAAATATTATTAATTTAATTAATTACCCCTCTAATAAGCTTAGAATTATAGGAAACGTATATATTTATAATTATTAATACGTCGCCCCTAAAGTCCTTTATAATAAAATAAAATTATTTTTATAGTTATATTGTAAAGAGATTTTTATTTTAATATATTTATTAATTAAATTAAACTTTTACGTTATTAGCGTAAAAACGTTCCTCTTTACTACGAATTTTACCGTCTCTTTTAAAAATAATAGTCGGTTTTATACGCCAAATTCTATTTATTTAAATATAGAAGATTAAAGAAACTTACTATTTAAATTAACCGCTACGGTTAATTTTACTAATAATGGTTTTAAACCTTCGAAAATCGTATATATAACCGTTAAAATATTCGTACGAAATAGGGATTTTATCGAAGTTAAAAATATAAGAAAGGGGAAACCGAATACGTATATTTAGCGTAGTCGATTAATTAACGCGCTTAATAAAATTAGAAAAAAAATAACCGTTAATTATTATTCCTTTAATTAATTTTTCGAAAAATTTCTTATAATAATTAGAAATAGAAAGGCCGCTATTAAATTAAATTATTTACCGAAGAAAATTATTAATTTTTATAAATAATTCGCCGGGGAGTTTTTAAAATTTATAGATTACTTTTTATTACTTAAAATAATACTAATTTTAAAAGGAAGAAAATTAATTATTTAAAAAAACGAATAAACGGTCGAATTATAGGTAATATTTAATAAAAAGTTTCTTCGATTTTCGACGAAATTACCCTTTTAATATTATCTATTTCTCCTTCTTATAAAAGGTTTAGAATTTTTTAAATAATTTTTTCTCTATTTTTAATTACGTTACTTTATTCTACTTTATTAAGTTTAATAATAATGTAAAGCGGTTACCCTACTAATTAACTATAATCGAAATAGGAATTTTATAATAATTATAAACTTTTCGGTATAACGTATTATAATATTATTCCCCCTTTTCTTTATCTTCATTATCTTTATTATCTTATTATAATTAGTAGTTATAAGGAAGCGGATCGAGCCCGTTTCTTTATCGCTAACGTCGTTCTCGGTTGTTATTAAATTACATTTTCTTTTATATAAGGTAAGCAAAAACTTAGTCGCGATTTCTATTAATATAATAATAATAATTACTATACGGGGTACGTATTAACCTCTAGCTTCTTTTAATGAGAATAGGATCGTTAGAATTGCTTAATTAGTTATAACGCTCGAACTTTACGCTCGTAATAAGGTATAGTAATGGGACCCAATTGCATTCTAGCGAAGTCGATAGAAAATAGCGGGGTAGGAGTTAGGCCATTTGGGTCGGCCTTATACTATTGCGGGGGGTTTATTATAATAATAATAATAATAATAATAATAATAATAATAATAATAACGACGACGACGAGGTATAATGAAAAGCAAGGATGGGGAATATGGGAGACTATAGGGAAATTAAACAGCCGAATTTCTACACTATATAACACTACTAATTTATCGGAGTACGAAGGTGGCATATACGACTATATGTAGGCGCCCCTATCACCCTATACAGACCTTACGCTAAACTATTAAGGGGATGGGACAATTCTAGGTTTCCAGAGTTTTTACGGTACGCTTTGGAACCCGCCGACCGCTGACGGCCTTCAAGAGGTTGTGAAGAAGTTGTAAACAGCTGCCCGATTGCGTTATACTCGAAGGATTTCCTGTCAAAAGAAGATACAGTCAGTGATGCTTATGGTCCAAAGGGGTTCTATGCCGAAATCGTGCATTTGAGAATGGAAAACCCGACCAAAGTTGCGAACCCCTTTACCTTTTTCCGATTGCTACACGATGATCCGTAGCGGTTTAGGATAATTTATTTTGGTGATGGTGATGGCATGGTGCCAGAGCCAAGATGCCCGGACAGAGGCAAACTGACTACAAGTGGCATCAAGGCGGAAAATTGGTTGTGAAAGCAGTCGCTGTCAATCGGCGAAGCAAATGAAATGTTAAAGCGAGGGGAGGTGGTATGGACTATGGTATGGGTGTCAGTGATTGACGAAATCCCGTTGCCCATGTTGATATGAGTCGCGCAGGACGGACGAAAAGCGCGGGAGGATTGCAAGAAAACTAAAAACATGTTAGAGAACGTGCTCACGCAAGTGAAAATGATGCAAGGCACCGTCCTGTAATCTCACGTCAAACTACATCGTTGTCAGGACCGACGAGGAAGTCACGTTCCCGCGACAACTGACGACCTAGGAAAGCAGGGCCATCAAGGCAACTTCCCGCTGCGGGTATCGCGCTTTCCGGTCTTCCACCAGGGAGGCCATATCGATTTCGGCGCTCTTGCCATGAAATCGAGTAGGCACTGCCGGTCCGCCGGATTGGTCAAAGTGCGCCATCATTTGGTACCTCTCTATCTTTGATATCCATGAAAGATTGCGAGATGGAAGGAACGAATGCCGCCGACACGGCCTTGAGAATTGGAAAAACGAAGCCGAGATCAGATGATGATCCGCTTCTTCTAGTCGCACCTGCTGCCCATACGTGCTCGGCACCATTGCATACTTTTCTGAAAAACTTTCCTCACTCCCGCCCGTCTGTTGCCCGACCTCCCCGAGTAGCCGATTTTGAATGACCCAGATGTCGCTCTCTGAGCCTTAAGAATGTTCCAATTGCAATTATGCGACTGACACAATTATGGACTTCCTTTTCTTCGACCGAAACATTGTCCCCTTTGTTCATCCTCTTTCCAAACTCCATGGGGTCGCTCCTCTACGGCATTTGAAGGGACCATTCACGACAATTACAACCAAATGGTCGAATGTATATCCCATTGCCGCTGGGATACAACAAATCGTACCTCGATTCAGAGTTTCGAGGCCCCGTGCGAGCGTGTGGAATGACTAAATGCCAAGGCATAGATGGATGTAAGATGTTAGGATTCGCAGAGTGGTGAGCACCCGGCACGGCCGCCGTCGCCCCATCCCGTGATCCATCATGCCCAATCCGAGAGAGTTCGCCTTTGTGGAAGCAAAAGAGACTGACTTATGGGGGGCAGTGATATATCAATGCCATCAGGACACCTCGCGGTCGAGTATAACACAATCCTCAATCTTCAGGCTCAGTTCCACCAAAGACAACACTTGCCGCCACGCTGTCGGCCATCACAAGCCGCGTGTCAACCAGCAGGCCGAGTCCGGTCACGCCGGCCGGCCGGCAAGACCACCCCCCTCTTTTCATCCCATCTCCCTGCCACTCCTGCGGCGCGCCCTCGACCCTCCGGCCCAGGCACCACGGCAGCGGCCTTATAAGGTCTCGTCCCAAGGCCTAATACCACAACGGGCCGCCCCATGGTCCCATGGCCGAGTGGTTCCGTTGATGAAAACATTGCCGGGTGCGTGGTACTCGAGGTACAGTTTTCGTAGGTCGCAGCTGGAGCATTGAGGTTCGTTCCGCAAGCTTACCTGGGCGACTGAGCTTTTTGCCTTTTCCATCGAACGCGCAAATGGCTGGCGATATGGAAAATGCTGTTTTTGCATTTTTCGGCCGCGGATTGGGTTTGCAGTCGGCGCTCAACGTTTTTCTGAACGAGGTGCAATGACGATGTTCATGCGTGATGCGGCAGGAAAATATCAGTCCTGCGGTCGGCCAGGTGAGTCCAGCGCTGGTTCCCTATGGTACATAGCTGCTTCTGCGCAACTGACGCGTCGCTTTCTATGTTTATAGGTTGCCTCGTCGAAATTCTTTCCCGCCGACGACTTCATCACTTGCCATATCCCGATACCATCTCTGCACAGGTGACGGGACACTCTTTCGACCGTTAGGGCGAGCCAAAAGTACATTTGACGTTTAGCAACTGATATTGGTCGGCGACATCGCGAGGACTGTCATGTCGACGGTTGTTTAGTGGACGATTGTGGTGACGGGCAGCCATCAAATGATGTCGCGGATAAGGAATTGAGCCGCAACGATTGGATCGTGAAGCAAGTGCGCTGACAGCTTGAGTGTGGAAAGAAAGGAAGGGAGAAGAGGAACAAGAATATCGTTTGCACTCCGAAAGTTCTCGGCAGTCAAACGGGCTCCTCTAAATTCCGAAACATTTTCCGTTGCCGGCTTCAACCACTGCCGTCCACCGGATCAATCCTCATCCGCCTCCATTGTCGCTCTTCCTTCAACCCGAACAAAGCAAAGTTCAATTCATCAACGACATCATCGTCGACGTGCCCCCTTTTCTCCATCTCATCGTCGAGAATCTTCCCCAGTCACAATTACTCCAAAAGATGGCCGGCGCACCCAGATCAAAGTTACAAGTCCGGGTATTATTCCCCCCTTGCCAATTATCCCCCGCATAATCAACCAATTGGTCAATAGTCATGCCAAGAGGGTTGCATGCAAAATCGCAGGCTATTATTCCGGCAGAATCTGGGAGGATTTAACCGTCTTAGCTTCCTCGTAACCGCTACAAGAAGCTTGCTGCGAGTGGTCAATTCGGATTGCTGTGGCTTGTCCCGGCCTTGAACTCCAAGATGGTGAAAGGCGTTGCGTAACCACACCACGGTGAACCATGAGCAGTCTGATGAGGAGAAGAACAGACAAGCGAAGGGAAGAGGCGAGATGGAAACATCATCCGCGATCCGTCCTCGCCAATGTGGCTGTCGTGCATTCTTGCGGTCGAGTTGCGGTTCGTCCGGCTGAATAGATTGACTGCATTTACACACTTTCAGCTCGAGATCGCGTCCGGACTTGACGTGTAGCATGGCATTACAAACCAAGATTCTATCCTTCAGCCACAGTCATCACGAACCGCAATGAGTTGCCAACGACGGGTCATCGCTCCACAAACCCGGCCAGCCATCCCGGTTCCCGAACGCCGATGCTTGGGGTATCGTTTACCCCTGGTCTAGTTCTCCAAAGGAACAACGATAGAACGACCAACGAAGCGCAAAGATGGTTCCAATTCTCCAATTATCTCCAAGAGTTCTCCTCGGTAGATCCGGGGTGACGGATCACGACCCCATCCAGTACCATTCAGAACCGTGTTCGTCCATGCCATCACGCATGGTAAAATGAAGCTAGCGACTCCATCCTACCCCATCATGCCCATTATCCCCCATGGGGAGATGATGGGGTCTGTGGGTTCGCTCTTCGATGGTTCTGGTCTTCGTGATCGGTACTGAGGTTGACTCCACACTTCACCTCCATGTCACCGACCGACCGTCTGGCGGCTGCCTTGGAGTCGTGATCCTTTATAACCACCGTCCTCCCCCCCATCCTCGAGGTTACATCTCTCTTCTGCTTCCTCACCTCGTCTCTCCTGTCGAGTTCCACCTTCGTTACCAGCCAGAGTCAACCACCACCAGTCATTCACCATGCAGACCAAGTCTATCCTTTCCCTCCTCGCATTGGCCTCCGTGCCTCTTGCCTCCGCCACAGGCAACAATGGTAACGGAAAGGGATCCGGAAAGTCCTGCTCCCACAAGGGCCTCGACTGGTACGCCAAGAAGGCCGGCCTCAAGTACTTTGGCGCTGCCACCGACTCTCCCGGCCAGCGTGAGCGTGCGGGCTATGAGTCCGCCTACCCCAAGTACGACGAGATCATGTGGAAGTCTGGCGAGTTTGGCCAGACCACTCCTACCAACGGTCAGAAGGTGTGTCTCTTGTCCTTTTCTCCGCCCTATCCTTCCAACCAGAGTACTAACCAAAGAATCCGCAGTGGCTCTTCACCGAACCCACCCAAGGAGTCTTCAACTTCACCGAAGGTGACATCGTCGCCAACCTCGCCCGCGAGAACAAGAAGCTCCTCCGCTGCCACGCCCTGGTGTGGCACTCCCAGCTCGCCCCCTGGGTCGAGGCCAAATCCGACTGGACCAAGGACGAGCTCCGCGAGGTCGTCGTCAACCACGTCACCAACGTCATGAACCACTATAAGGGCCAGTGCTACGCCTGGGACGTGGTCAACGAGGCCTTCAACGAGGACGGCACCTACCGCGAGTCCGTCTTTTACAACGTCCTCGGCGAAGAGTTCATCGAGCTTGCTTTCAAGACCGCTAGCAAGCTTGACCCCAAGGCTAAGCTTTACTACAACGATTACAACTTGGAGTCTCCCTCGCCCAAGACCGAGGCGGTCAGGAAGCTGGTCAAGGAGTTGCAGGAGAAGAAGATTCGCATTGACGGTGTCGGTCTCCAGGCCCATCTTATCGCGGAGAACAGGCCGACGCTGGAGCAGCACAAGGCTGCTATCAAGGGCTTTGCCGAGTTGGGCGTCGAGGTTGCTTTGACGGAGTTGGACGTGAGACTGCAGACGCCTGCGAACGAGACGAATCTGGCTTTGCAGAAGGAGGGGTATTATAACGTGAGTTTTCCTTCCCATTCTCCCACCATATACATAGTAACTTACTGACAAAAATGGGAAAAATAGGCTGTCAGCGCCTGCGTCCAAGTCGACGGCTGCATCGGCGTCACCATCTGGGACTTTTATGACCCCTTCAGCTGGGTCCCCTTCGTGTTCGAGGGTGAGGGCGCTGCTCTCCTTTGGTTCGAGGACTTTAGCACGCACCCTGCTTATGACGGTGTCGTGGAGGCGCTGAAGGAGGGCAGGAAGGGGAAAGGTCCTAAGGCTAAGAGGTTCATTGCTTGAGTCCGCTCGCTGTAGGGACGTGGAAGAGATGACCCGAAAAGAGTAATGCTTCGTGAATGTACCAGTAGTAATCTAATACATACCAAACACTTTTTTTTGGATAAGTCTTTCTGTGGTCGTTAGACATTGTACTTCCCAGCTAACAAACAAAAAACTGTTGTGTATCTGTACCTCGTCTTTACAATAAGCCCCGTTGATCTGTATGAGCTCGACATGGTGATACGCGTACAACTGGATGGATGTTCGAAGGCACCTCTAGGAAGAAGGAAGTTTCATGGAATGAATCGGAAGAGGAGCCATTCCCGGTAAGTACTGATAAGATATGCGTTAGTGCGATATCTCAATCCCACCTTTCTCCGGCCTAAAATTGTTAACACCCGATCTCATTACGCCACCCATGGAGCAAGCAACTATGGTACCTACCCATCAAGGTTCTTCCCACTCCATTTCATCCCACCTCCAAATATCACAAATAAGCATCACAAACAACACGTACAACGTCTTCTTTTTCTGTGTGAGAAAATGCTTAATTAACGATAGATTTCACATTGCACCAAAACTGAGAAAACTCCAACATTACACCTCACCCAACAAAAAGGAAAAGATCCAAAAACCAAATATCACCACCTCCAAGCCCCCGGCACCATTTCATTTGTTTCCATCCCATCCACCACCCCAAGACCAATACCAATGCCCAACTCCATAGAGGTATCCTTCCCCCCAAACCTCTCCTCGATAGTAGTAGAGCTAGCATTCGACGACGTCGCCTTGATGATGCGGACCCTCTTCCTTCTCGTCTCAGTCTCCATGTCTTCCTCGGCTGACGGTCGGTGGTGGACGTCCCGCTCTTCACAATCTGACGACTCGGCGCTGCTTCCCCTGAAGGAAAGACTTGGCTCGGAACAACCCGCCCAGCTGCCGCCGCTTGTGGCACTGGTGCCGCTTGTGGCGCTGCCGGTGATGCTGGGTGCTACGCTGCGGGTTGAGGGGGCGCGGGAGGGGATGCGGCTGTTGCTGGTGCTCTTGGAAAGGGAGGAGAGGGAGGGGGAGGGGTCTTGGTGCTCGACCACGAGTGCTGCTGGGATATCTTGCTGGTGGGGGAGTTGAAGAGGTTGAGATTGAGGGTGAGATTGAGGTTTGGGATGGGGATGGGGATGGGGTAGAACCTCAGGCTGATGAGCGTGAAGTTTAGGTAGAGGCGGCTGCTGGTCTTGAGGTTGGGTGTAGGTGTGGGTGTGCAGGTGAACTTGAGGTTGATCATCTGTAGCAGTGCCGGAAGACCCGGCGTTGACAACGGTGACGTCCAGATCGACGTTGACGACAGGAGCCACTGAGACGACGGTACCAGGTCCGGATGTGCCAGGAGCGATGATGGCAGTGACTGGAGCAGCGGTCACCCCCGTTGTTGCCTCAGTAGCTGGTGCCCCAGAGTCAACAACATCATGGGCAGTCTGCCAGGGAATCTCCTCCCCCCTCTCCATCTTGATCCCCTCCATCCACTTCTCCGTCCTCTCCCTCTCCTCACTGCTCTCCTCCTTCTCCGCTTCCTCCCCCTCCGTAGCCTCATCGTACATCTCCCTCATCTTCCTCATCTTATGTTCTCCCCTCGGGATGGCATCAAACGGAAACCTACACGGCTTGGCAATAAGCAACGGGGTGTAATCATTCCAATGCACGGGGATTTCTTTCCCGGTTGCAGGGTCGCGTTTCTTTGTGATGGTGAATGCCCATGCCATACCGCCCATGGTGAGGAAAAGATCTTGCTCGACGATGGGAATTCCTTGGCAGGTGCGTCGGCCGAAACCGAACTGGGAAAAACCGGAGAGGTTGGGGTAGGTGGTAAGGGGCTCGCGGTATGTGGGGTAGGAAGGGAGTAGGAAGCGGGAGGGGTTGAAGGTTTCGGCGTCGGGGTAGAATTGTTCGTCGCGGGTTATGCCCCTGTTGCGTGGTGGTGGTGGTGTTAGTACGGGGGGTTGATAAAGATACGGATGAGGGTGTTGAGAACATGAGTGTGGGCAGGTGAGGGCGAGGGGTGAGAAAGAGATCGACGGTTGAGGTGTGTGTTATGAGAAGGATAATGAGAACAGGAGTGAAAGAACAAGTGAGGATGGAGAAGGGTGAAAGCGGAAGAGATGAGACAAGACTTACCACTCCAAAGCATGAATCGTAGCTCCAGCGGGGATGAAGTATCCCTCGTAGACATCGTCCTTCTCGATAGCATGGGGAATACCTATCAACGCGTCGCAAGCTGTTAATAACCATTCTTCGACGAAAGTCGGCAGGATTCCGAATACGAAAGACAGAAGCATCTTTCGGTGTAGCCAGGCCATCAACGAAAAAGACAGGGACGGAGACGGTAACATACCAGTAGGCACCGCCGGCCTCCACCTAATAACCTCCTTCACCACCGCCCTCAGCAGCGGTAGTTTCTCTCTATCCTCCCACATCGGACACCTGCCTCCCAGCTCCCTATCAATCTCCTCCTGGAGTTTAGCCTGCCACTCAGGATAATGACACATAGCCAAGATATAACTCTGAATCGGACTTCCAATCGTCAACGCGCCCGCGATAGCCATCAGACCGACAACATGCATCGCCTCATCCGCTTCTTTTTGTTTCTCTTCCTCCCCTTTTGTCGCCGACTTGAGGGAAGAAGCTTGTTCCTCGAGAAAGGTACGGATGAACGATGGTTCGGCCCGGTCGAGGGCCATCATCCTGCGCACAAACCCGACGTTGGAGTGGAATTGCTTGTTTTCGAGGTCATGTCTCGCCTTTTCCTTCTTCTGCCAGGGGGATAGGGCTAAGGGTAGGTGGCGGAGGAAGGAGATGATGTTGGGAAGGGCGCCGGAGGGGGAGATGGTCTCCAAAAGACCAAAGGTGGTGTGACGGAGGATTTGAGCTGGGTGGGCGGAACCCCAGGATAGGCGGGAGACGGTCCGCGAGGTAAATTGTTCGATGTATTCGATATAATCTTCTGGTGATTGGGAGAGGAGATACAGAAAACGGTTGCGCTCCAGGGTGGGATAGTCGTGGAGGGAGGCGAGGGAGGAGGTGTGCATGAGGTGGTTGCAGAGTTTTCGTTGGCGTTTCCAGGTGTCTTTGCACTCGTCAGCATATTGTCTTGAGTGAGAGGAGGTATAGGAGAGGGCATACCGTTCCGTCCAAGTAACGCCAAGTAATCACCACTTGTCCGATTATCAGGCAAGTTCGGGATCAGCGGCCGGTCAGAGTAGATGTTTGCTCGTTTCGACAACAGATCGTGAGCAATCTTCTCGGACGAAATCCAGACGTGGGTGACGCCAAACATCTTGGTCTGGTAGATGGGCCCGTAGACCTTGCTCCATTCGTAGAACTTGATCCATGATCCCTTTTCTGGTACGTCGTGGACGCGGCCGATGAAGGGTAGGTCTGTTGTTTGGGTTCATGGTGGTTAGTCAAAAATCTTGTTATGTTTCAAGCTGAAGATGAAGGGAGGCCTTGATGGACAAGGTGACATGTGTATCTCTTAGAACGGAGAAGTGTCTACTCACTAGTAGGCCCAGGCAACGGCTTCACCCCAGGCGGTAGTCTTCTTCTCTCCAGCCATCTCTGTACCACTAGCAAGACCACCAACAAGGTCAAGAGGGTTATTGGAAGAACTGACGACATGCTCTTTGACGGTGTGGCTATGTCCTCTGTGTACTCGGAAAAAAGGAATTGGTTGGCCGCTGGCGGCTGTGCGGAAGAAGCGAAAGATACGCCAAACTCGACGGGACAACGGGAAAGAGAAAAGGTCCGACGCCTGTGATGTCCGGTTCAGTGCAAGATGAGAGTGTGTGAGAGTAGAAAGATGGCAGTGCAAAAAGGAAAAGGGAAGACGTAAAGGCCTGTCCAGAGACCGTCTGACTCTTGTGTCTGTTCTGTGCTTGTAGACAAACTTGAACTGAGTGTCTGGTCTCTGTTGGTGTGTGGAATGGCTCTCAGACGACAGTTCGTTCACAGACGCAGACTGCGTTAGTTCAGGACAGTGGAATGCGTCTGAGCAGATATATAAGGATTGGGGCGAGAAACCAAAGGGGTATGTAAAGACCGTTCAGTCCCGATGTGAGGGTGGGTGGGGAGTCCTGGTTGCTAAGCGGTTCGTTGGTTGCCCAGACTGTCGAGGTATGTTCTTGCTTTTTGGAAGCGGGGAACTGATAATAAATTATGTGAGATCCAATCTTGCAACTGAAGAACGAAAATTCTTTCGGAAAGAAAAAGATCGTTCTGCCTGTCGATCCGGCTTCTGCTGACTTGTATATCCAGTCCAGATACCTACGGCTTTCCCGTCCCTGGCTTGTCATCCCCGGTCATGATCTCAGCGTTATTGAGGCTGGCTTGACTGGCTCTGCCTCCAGCAGATAGGGCTTCTCTGTTGTCGTCTCATTGTGGCTAACAGTATGATGAGCAATGAGTTAACGGTACATTTCTTACCATTTCCTTCGTTACCCTCGACGAAAGGGAGACAACGGTGATGAGTGAAGATCGGCATCATCATTTCTTCAGTGGGAGCAATAGTCTGTAAGGGGATGAGGGTGGTGTGGCTCCGCTGGACCTTCTCCTTCCAACTTTTTGCAAGCCTTCCCCAATCTTGCGTCAAACCAAGAGAGCCAGAGACTTGGAGACATGGCTAAGGAGGTTGCGAGATGTGTGTACTTGTCGTTGCTTATGGCAACCGTTGTCATTGCATGTAAGCCAGCTGCCGGGACATGTAGTTTGATGCTGGAAGGGTGTCCACTTGAGGCTGCGAGCCGTCATCCGCGTGCGAATCGACAAGAGGCTAGCACCAGGTCCCTTGGCAGGCCGACCAGTGTCTCCGATGGTTTGCGGAAAGGTAATCGAAGGTTGTATAAAGTGGCAACGGCCATGACCTGATCCTCTCTGAGCCTCAGTCCATATGGTATCAAAGTGGCCAGACTTGATCGAGTCCCATGGTCGAAAAATGATAGAAAAGGCCAAGGCCGCCTTCCCGTCGAAGGCTCAGAATGTTGGTCACCCCCGGAGATGATCGACAGAATTCGGGACCGCACGAGGTCCAAGCGGCTCCGACGTACGTTGCTGCAAGCTCTAAGTTGGAGGGCATAGAACAGGGACGATGATGTTATGGTGTGTAATTCGACAAGTGACCGAGTGACCGCCTCAAGTCATGCGTCGAGGCTAGAGGTTGAGGTGCATATTGTTGAAAGGTCAGCCCTCTCGACCCCTTGCTGTTGCCAAGTCAAGGTTGGCGGGACTGAAGATATTCTTGCAAGGCGTTGGGACGGTCGTGAAGTTGATCACAATCAATAGCTTGGGTTATGGCGGCCGCCATCCCGTTGAAGCCGTGGGGATGTCCGACACCGTTCGATGTTGTAAGTCTGGAAGTGTCGATCTTTAGTATCTGTAGATGATTTTCCCACGTTGCGTGCAATTGCGTCGATTTGAGAACGTGAGAGTAAGATCCCTTGGGACGATAGACCGGACTATGTGTCCAGGATGCCGGTAGTGGAACAGAAGACCTCTCATTGGGCCCTCAAAGTCAGTAGCATCGACGGCGTGAAGCGTTTAAAGTTTTATCTGCACCTAAATGAATGAGAGGGTTGGAACGACATGCGCAAAATATGTCAACGTGAAGATCCTGGTCCTCGATATTGGCGTCAAGATGGGAAATGCACTCTGAGATGTGCTGCCCTCTGCAAATGTCAATCCTGCGACCCTTCCCGCGTTAGTGTAGGCACCAAAGCGAAGTGTAGGTATCAAGAAGCAGATGGACGAGGCCGGACATCAACGATGAGATCAACGGTTTCAACGTCGAATCGTTCTCCGTTCCAAGGAAGCAAAGAACCCGGCAGACCGCACAGCTTCTATCCAATTATCTTGACGCCATGAAACATCCCAACCAAGCTGGGTTCTGGTTTCTGCAAATGTCAACACCGCGAACCCTACCCGCGTTAGCCACGTTCAAACGAGGATAGACAATCCTGACCGTCAAGGATGAGATCGATATCAAATCGCCCTCCATCCCAAAGAAGCAAAAAAAGAACCCGGTAAACCAAAGCTTCCATCCAACCGTTTGACGTCGTGGAACCTCCAGTCTGGACCAACCAAGCTGAAACGATAATAACTTTCCGAAATAAGCAACGATAGGGAATGAAAAGAACGCGGAAAGAAAATATTCAAGGACGGATCCTATCAGCGGCTGATCGCGTTGTTGCCTCCATCACTTTGTGGCGGCCGTTGGGGCGGCATGGCCTCCGCGGATTGAGTGCCGTGCCATGTCGGTCAAGGCAAGGGAGGGAGGGTATCATCCCCGAAGCGTGCATGCGGGATCCACTTGGCCCGCGACCCTCTCCGTAACCCGTATGCCGGGCGGTCGGTCTTCGGTCCCGGAGATGATGCCTGACGGTGGCTTGACTGGCATCCCCATCAACGTCAAACGTGGTTGTAAACCTGGTTGAGCAGATAGGAGTCGGCCGCCAACAATCTGTTCAAAGTCCTGGATTGGCCCGATAAACGCTGATGTATGATGCTGATCAACCGAACTTCGGTCCCGGTGAACCCGGTTCTTCGACGTTAGTGACCGTGTGAAAGGCCTGTTTATCACCGTTAGCGTCGCCAAAACAAGAAAACGTATCACAAACACCAAAAAAAGACCATCAGCCCAATTTGCTTGAACTTTTTTTCTCATTCATGCAGACCGTCGTACTCCAAAAAAGATCCAGTCCAGTCCTCTTTCTCCAATCCTTCCTTCCCAACGCCGTTTTCCTTCTCTCTTTCTTCTCTTCTATCCGTTTCGTCATCAAGCATGATGTCGGTCACGCTGCGAGGGTCCGACCGCAAGCAGTGCTGCTTCTGCCTGCTTCTGCCTGCTTCTGCCTGCTTCTGCTTCTTCTTGCTGCAAACTTCTGCGTATGTAAAAGCATGGTGCAAGTTGCCTTGCAAGTGTCAAAGCGAAAATGCATTGCAAGGTGTGCTGAGCCCAGCTGAGTTGCTTGCTGTATTGCTACTCCACCGGGACCGAATTCTTCTCCACGCCTCAAGAATGTGGTTGTCGAGACATCGCATCGCATCCACGAATTCGATGGCTGTTGGCTGGGGTAGTTCATCGGTCGGGCAACTTTGTGGTCTTCCTCGTCGTCGCGTTGATTTTTGAACAGGAACCGGCTGCTTTCTTTTCCACTTGGGTATATAAACTTTCTTCTTCCTCGTCCAACATCGATATGCTTCTCTAAATCGCGCCTCCAACCTCAGTATTCGCTCATCGCGCACAAATTTACATACTAGAAATCGTAATCGTCAGCTTCCATCTTCAACCCTTCCATCAAACCAATGCAGAAATCAGTCAGGGGCAAAACAGTAACGTAACATACCGATCGACAGGGGTCAAGCCAATAAGACGCATGCCGTTGGCAAGAACGGTCTGCACAGCAGTGTACAGGGCGAGACGGGCCTTCATCAACTCGGGCTCGCTACCGACGACCTGGAGCTGGTCGTAGGAGCTGCTCAGGGCGTGCGTCAACTTGAACAGGTAGGTGAGGACGGTGGTGGGCTCGAGGGTCTTGAGCGTGTTCTTGACGACATCGGGCCAGCCGGCCATGTGGCGGCACAGGTTGATGGCGCTGGTCTCGGTAAGGAGGGACAGGTCGGCCTTGGCGAGCTCCTCGTCCGACACGCCTGCCTTGCGCCTGATGGAGTTGAGGCGGGCGTGGGCGTACTGCAGGTACGGGCCGGTATCACCCTCGAACGAGGTCATGGTCTCCATGTTGAAGGTGTAGTTGTTGATCCTGTGATGGTGATGACGTTAGCTCATTTTCTGTCTCTGTATAAGATGACGAGAATCCTCCTTACCTCTTGCCAGACATGTCCTGGACCATGACAGACGAGATACCGAGAACGTCGGCGGTGGCCAAGGGGTCCTCGATCTGAGAGTACTTGTTCTCGTTCTTCTTCATGACCTCGTGCATCTTGTCGGCAACGTCACGGAGAATGTCGTCAAGGAACTTGACGGTACCCTTGCGGGTGGACATGCCAAGGACGAGACCGAAGTTGATGTGCTGGCACTTGTCGGCAATGTCCTTGAAGCCGAGGAGCTCGATGATCTTGAAGAGCTGCCTCAAGTGGAGGTCCTGGGCGGAGGCGACGACGTAGATCATCTTGTCGAAGTGGTACTTCTCGTGACGGCCGAGGAGCTCGGAGATATCACGGGTGAGGTAGAGGGCAGTGCCGTCCCTCTTGCGGACGAGAGGCTTCTCGAGACGCTTGCCCTCCTTGCCGGGGATGAGCTCGGAGAAGTCGATGAGCTGGGCGCCCTTGTCCTCCTTGCAGATCTTCTTCTCCTCCATGAGCTTGCCGACCTCGTTCATGGCCTCTTCGGTGACCTGGGACTCGCCGGAGTACTCGTCGAAGTGGATGTTGAGGCGGGCGTAGGTGTCCTTGTAGCGGACAATGGAGAGGTCACGGAAGCGCTTCCACATGGCGAGGGCGTCGGCGTCGCGGTCGGTCATCTTCTTGAAGTAGCGGCGGGCCTGCTCGTCCAAGCTGTTGGCCTCGAGGGCAGAAACGTCCTCGCCAGCCTCCTTGCGCTTGGTAAGCTCCTCCTTCTCGGCGGTCATCTCGGTGTTGATGCGGACGTAGAGCTGGAAGAGGTGGTTGATGGGGTCCTTCTGGAGGGCCTCTTCGTCGCCGTACTTCTCGTAAGCAAGGGCCAAAAGACCGTACTGCTTACCCCAGTCACCGAGGTAGTTGATGCGGATGACATCCCAGCCAGCACCGGAGTAGAGGTTGGAGAGGAAACCACCGATGATGGTGGAACGGAGATGGCCGGCGTGGAAAGGCTTGGCAATGTTGGGGGAGGAGAACTCGACGATGATGCGCTTCTGGCCCTTGCTGGGGTCCTTGGGGTCCTTGAGACCGTCGTTCTTGTTGAAACCGTACTCGGCGCCCTTGCCGTGGACAAGGGGAATGACGGCGTTGACGAGGGGAGAGGCTTTGAGGAAGAAGCTCATGTGGACCTGGCTGACGGTGGGCTTGGAGAAGAGGGGGTCGGTGTCGGGGAACTGGTTGAAGCACACGTTGTTAGCTGCTGTCGCAAAGCATCTCCAGAACTATCGCATCGCATCGCATGTCTGTATGTACCTTGGCAGCCCACTCCTGGGCGAGCTCATCTGGCTTCTTGCCCTTAACCCTGAGAGCAGGGACGGGGAGAGCCATGTCACCCTTCTCGAGACCGGAAGTCCATCCGAGCTGGGGGTAGATGAGGGCAGCGTCGACGCCGGTGACCTCGGAGAGAACAGTGGACAGGTGGGCGCGGTAGAGGTCCATGATGTTGAGGTCCGGGTAGGTGTCGGGGAACTTGGCCTTGACGGCGTCGAGGCTGAGGCCATCGACCTGCTTGACCAACTGGTCAATGGGAGCGGCGGTGGTCATGTTGGCGTATGTGCGGCGTCCTGCGCGACTGAGGAGGAATGTTGACGACCGTCCGGGTTGTAATGTTGAAAGACTGGCGGCGATGGTGGTGTAAGAGGAAGCGTTTTTGGTGGAGGAGGGGCAGTTCTTGCGGTACAAGTGGGGGCGGCCCGAGCAAACAAAGCTGGAAGAGTATGTCCTAGCAAAGAAAGAGGCCGATTTTACTGCTGATGACTTGGGACAATTGGAGGCACGTAAAACACCGCGCGAAAAGAGTGCTTGACAAGCCGTCATGGGCAATAATTATCCTTTTAGATCACAAGTCCTGATCCCATGTATTACAACCATCCAATTGGGGGCATGTGAGTCGCTCTCTACAAGGCTGTAAGCTGCGAACTTTTAGTGACTCAAAATTTCTTTTCCGGATGCGCCCATCCAAAATCTCAGTCCCGGTTACGCACGGCTCACACTAAACTGTTAGGGCAAGATTGTCCAATGAGACGGCCGGATGGTGTTCGCTTAGGAGAGAGGAGGGCCGTGCAGACATAAGCAGATAGGTCTCGGTCTAGGCAATTCTCTCCACGCGGGTAGGGCCACGCTAGAATCCCGCTGCGGGGCAGTGACAGCTCCGGGCCCAAGGATGTTGACTTGACCATCGAGGTTCTCAAGTCATCATCTTCCATTCTTTTATCGCTTCCATCGGACTTGGATGCGCACGATGACTCTGAAGTCCTCAAAGTGGCAATGTCGGGTCCATACAACCAGTAGCCCCGTTTTTCACGATCAGCTTGTAAATCAAGAGACCAAGGCCACATGCTCTTCCCTTGGCCAGTCACCAGTCACTCATCATTGAAGTCATTGCTGTCTTCATCATCATTCTCATTCATTCCCTTCTTTTCCTACAATTCACAAACATGAAGTACCCCTTGACGGAAAGATTAAAAAGAATACTCCTCAACAAACAACCCAATCCCCTGCGCCCCCGTCCCCTTATGCACCGCCCTCTCATCCGCCAACGCCGCCACACAATTTCGGACCCTCGCAACCAGACTCGGTCCTCCGCACACCACCACTTTTGTCTCGCCTCCCGTGGCCTCTACCGGTCCCCTTATAAAGGCTGCAATATCCGGTCGAGTGGTGGAGTGATGGACATGTGAGTCAGTACTAGATTCGCTAAGCGGTCGACGGTGGGTAAGTGTCTCTTCTATGTCCTTTCCGCCGACTGTTGTCGTGGTGGTGGTCCCCGTGGTACCAGTAGAAGTGTTGTTGGATGATCTCTTCTCGGGGTCTCGACGTTCTGTAGCAGCAGGGCCGGTTGAGGAGGATCTTGATGAGGACTTGCCCTCAGTCCTGTCCCTGGTGGTTGGTAGAATGGAAGTTGGTGGAAGGTCTGGCCTACCGCTGCGTGTGATGGCGACGTGTACCAGCAACTCCACACCCACCTCCTTGGCTTTGTCCAAAAACTCGTGGAGGCGCTTGACGTAAAAGTCTATTTCTTCTCCTTGCTTGGTGGTCAAGAGGAAATCGATCCGCTTGATGCAATTCGTGTTGGCATTCGCCAGCAGGTCTTCGAGGATGGGTAGAGTAAACGAAGCACCCGTGGACGCAGAAATAAGGATGACGGTTTCGTAAATGTCGAGACGGGGCGGCATGCCGTAGGGTCCTGACACAAAGACGGTGTAGTTACCCTTTTTGCCCTCGGCGTGATCCTTCAGGGCGCGTTCGTGAAGGCGCTTGGAGAACCCGCCGTGTTTGCGCACGACGAGCTGGATGCTGTTGCAGATACACGTCTCCGGGAGCTGATGCGCGCAAGCAATGGTGTACGGATGGGCTTCCATGGGTCCGATGGCGGGTAGCCAGAGGTAAAGATGCTGTCCGGCCTTCCACCTGAAGTGGACGTCCTTGATGTTGATGACGGTGATTGAGTCGCCGACGGCTCTGATCTGGGCAAAGTGACCGATTCGCTGTCCTCCCTTGCACTTGGATCTGTTGGGCCTGAACTTGACGTTCTGCCATACCAACAAGATCGTCCGGCAAGCTCTGTCGAAGCAAAGCGCTCCGATCGAAAACCATACATTCCACCTCGCTTCCTTTGGAATATGCCGGTACACCAACCAGATAAACAAGATGGCGCTGACCAAGTGCTGAAGCACAAAAAACTCATACCCCAACCTCCTCAACGGCGCAAACCCGGCAATCAGCGACCACCCCAAAATCGCCCACGCGCCAAACCCATACTTCACCGTCGTCATCATCTTCATCTGATAATCCACGATATCGGCCCGCTGCCACTCGGTAAAGAAATACCAACCATGTACGGCTCCGGTGACGAACATGGTTCTGCCCACCCAGCGATGCAACCAGTTTAGTCGTTCATGACTGGTTCCGACGATGAGCCCGATGATGCTGCATTTCGAGGCGAGTAGGTACAACAGGGGCATCTGCATGATGGTGATCCAGGCGTTGCGGAACCCGAGGCGTTCCCAGAAGAAGGCGTCGTGCTTGATGGCGTTGGCGGTCATCATGGAGATGATAATGGCCCAGTAGACAAGAAGGGTGATTACTCGCCCCAGTGGGGGAGGGGTCATCCAGGAGAACCATGTTGAGGGGACGTAAAGTTGGGGGTAGCTGGATTCGCGGATGAGAGCGGTTATTGTGGCCCATATTTCGAGGAACTGGTTGGAGGGTTTGGTTGGGTATTGGACCGAGTTGGCGAAGCGTTTTTGGAGTCTTGTTAAAGGGTTAGTATATGCTGAGTTGAGAAGGGGTAAGAGCAACATACCGTGATCGCGCCTTGTAGAGATTGACTAGTCGCAATAGTGCCATGAATCCTACCACGGCGACGATGATGTACCAAAAGTCATGGGATAGTCCCATGTTTGTTGTTTGGAAGCTTGCCGGGCCTCCCATGTGGTGGCCCTCGTGTCTACGCTCCATCTTTTCCATCTTGATCGTTTGACTGCCAGACGCCAGCCGTTTTGTCGAATGCTCTTTCCCCCAACTGCCGTTCTCCTTTGTATTGAGTGGCTGTTCTCTGACAGATTTTCCAATCGCTGTATAACTAAGGTCTAGGGAGACTTTGGAAATGCGCTTCGTGGGTTCATGAGTGTTGTCTTTGCGCTACAGACAGATGATGACGGAGTTCCGGGACGAGTGTTATTTTGACAAGGTCGCTGAACAAACTAACAGCGTCCGGTGGATGACGAATACAATACGATAGCGAAAATATTAAAGACGATGGGAGACCAACCAGCAGTATCGAAATACAAAGTTGAATCCAGAATAGGGAATGTCAGACTGTTCAGGTTGGACAAGTATTTGTCAAAATGGATGTGGGGGCAGGCTGGGTCGCAGGTCCCTGAGTGATCTGTGGATGAGCAAGTTTCTTTCGGTAAGGTAAAGATTGAGAAAGGTCGTGCGCGGCCGGCAGCGTGGAGGGTGCGCCGCACCGGCAATACCAAGAAATTTGGAAGGCACTTGAACCCGGTGAGGTGGTGTTCTATGGATCATCCATTTGTATTTTCCTCCTCGTCCAAGTTTTGGTGATAGTTGTTGTCCTCAATGTGAGAGAAGACGAAATGGTGAACTGCTCCGTTTCGCGCTTGTCCGAAGTGCTGCTCAGCTACCGAACCCAACGTCACATTCGGAGCCGCTTTTCGCCACGAAAGAGAGCAGCCAGGGCAGCCTAGACCTCCAGTTCAAAGTCGGTGTGAAAGAAGAAGCTGAGAAGCTGACAATGGGAATTCCAGAATAATGTAGCCCTTTGTGTTTGCCATCGGGATTCCGTCCGTCGCGTGCCTCGTGTCGGAATGTTTCTCGAATTCGATATGTATCACAATACTGGGTGGCCCACTCTAGGAGGACAGAGTGCACGTGACCATAACCGAGGTCTGGAGTCTGAGGGATTTTATAATAACCAGAGATCTATACGTCTACAGAGTCTTATACAGTTACATACAATCAAACCTTCTTTATTACCCTAATATTACCGCTATTATTATAATTAAAAGTTTCACCGATTCGACCGAATTACGTTAATAATAATAATAATATTATCGTCGAAGATTAATAATATCTATTTCAATTCGCTAAAGGACTGGCCCGCTTAAGAAAATACTTTTATTTTCTAAATTTAAAACCTAAAGTTATAGGATTATATTAATCCTATAAACCGGTAACCTTAATTTATTAAACCCATCGAACTTAATATCGAAAATTATAGAGGCGAAAAACCCGAAGGAAAAACCGTAATTAAAAAAAAAGGCCCGCCTTAAAAAGCTTTCTATTACTACTATATATAGTAGTTTTTATTATAAGTATAATTATCGCGACTATATAATTGAAAAAAACGATTAGCGTACCGATTTAAAGGCTATTATAAACCTCGGGGCTAAAAAAACCCAATTAAATTTATAAATAATAAAAATTATTAAAAATTTATACCGCGAAATTAACTTCACTAAACGCTTTAAAATCTACGAATAATATAATAATTTTATTAAGGTAACGTATTTTAATAATAAAAAAGCTAAGAAATTAATTAAAGCTTAATTAATCGCTATTTTATACCTTGGTTACGCTAATTGTAATTAAATAACCTAATCGTTCTAATAGGAATAAATTATAGCCTTATATAAAGCGTATAAAATCCTTAAGGCTATAAATCCCGATATTTAATTTATTAAATTCTATTTCGCTATTAAAAGAAGTTTTTACTCTATTTAAGTAAATTCGTACTAATTATAATATAATAAAAAGGTTATAAAAAATAATTATATAAATATAGGATTCCGTACCGTTATTAAAGATTTTCGTAAAATAATAATAATAAATCCTATTTAAATAAAGGGCCGGCTAGCCCCCCTATTAAAAAGTACAATATTTGCGGCTACGTTAAGCGGAAAGCCTACTACGGAGGACGCTTTTAATAACGATAATTAATACCCTAATACAAATATTAGAAAAGGACGGAAGGAAGTTATAACTTTAATAAATAATAATAATAGTAAAAAACCCTCTTTTAAATTAATTAATAAGAGAAGAATTTCCTCCCTATCTTAGTAAGTATATAAAATCTACTATAGTATTTATAAACTTTATAATTAATAGGGTTATAACGTTTATAAATATTATTATATACGCTTTTAAATTATATTCGAAGGATAGATCGAAAATAAAGAAATTAAAAAGCGTATTTTAGCGAATATAGAGAAAGATAAAAAATTTAAAAATATTATTACTTAATTACGTAAATAAAAGGATAATAAATCTATTTAAAAGTAATTCTATAATCGTTTAATAAATAAAAGTAATTTTTTAATACCTACGGATTCCTACGCCGTATACCCGCTAAAAGATTTTATAATTTTCGATTTAAGTATAATAATTTATATTTTTAATAAGGTTAATCGCTTTAAAGACTTTACCCCCGTAAATATTAATAATTACATATAGGTTGGGAATAATTAAATTATTATTAAAAGATACGGAAGTATTATTATTAAGGTTTAAAATAATAATAGAATAAAGGAATTAATCCTCCCCAACGTTATATTAATATTAAATATAGCGTATGATTTTATTTCCTTAAAATAATTTAAGGATAATTATATTTACTAGGATTATAAAAATAATTACCTTCGTTCTAACCTTACGAATTTATTAATTTATTATATTTATTCCGTATATAAATAATTTATTTTAAAATATATCCCCTTAATATTAAATAACGTTAACGAATTTTCTTTTATAATACGTACTTCTAATTATTTTTAATAGAAGCTATAAGAGGGCGAAACCCTTCGCTAATATCTTCGATTTAACTACCTAAAACTAAATACGTTCGTAAAATTTATTAAATAAATTTATAGGGTCCGTTTTAAAGGGCCGGATATAATATATTATAATCCGTATATTTTAATTAAATTAAAGCGCTAAATACGTAGAAAACTTTATAATCACTTTAAAAGTTTAGGATTACAATTCGCTATCGATTTCTTCTCTTATATTAAAATTAAAATACGAAGTAGGAAATATTTAAATTTAATAATAATTATAAATCGGTAATCTAAATATATTTAAATTTATTATTTAAATAATTGGGAAATTAATATTATTTTAACTAATCTTTAGAACTTCTTTATAGGTTTGTAAATTTAATATAATATCATTCCTCGGGTAATCGAATATAATAATAAAATAATTAATAACTATAAAATTATAGTTTAATTAACCTATTACGGTATATTTATCGAACCTTCCGCCCTTTATACGTAAACGTAAAATAGAAGTATAGAGCGTTTAAAGGGTATAATTAATATAAAAATAATATTAATATATATTAATATAAATTTACCGGAAGTTTTATAATTAGAAATAATGTATATAATAATATATTTATATAATTTAACGCTTAAAGTAAAATATTATTAAAAATCCTTTAAAGAAAGGTTTAAAATTTATTTTAATTTTAAAGATAGTAAAATTCCTCTAACGGATCCCTCCCTAATAATCGTATATTTAAAGGTCTATAGCTATAAAACCTTCGCTTTTATAATTAATACTATAAATAGCAAAAATAAAATTAAGAAATTTAAGGAGCGAACGTAAATTGGGTATTTAATTAGTTACTAATCTTCGAATTAATACCGGATTTAAAACCTATATATTAATTCAATTATTATAACGCGAAATATTATATTTAACGAAAATAAAATATTTACTAATAATATATAGAAGCTTTATAAATCTTTAAAGGTTTCTTTTAACGAATTAGCTATATAATTAAAAATTCTTTATAATATAAATACCGCTGAAATAAATATTCTCGAATTACCGCTAGCCCTCGAAGACCCGACGTTTAACTCTATTACCCTAGGCTTTCCGACCGACGCGAATAATACGATTAATACTTTAAAGGAAGGGAGAGAAGAAAAGGCATTAAAGGATTAATATTAAAAATAAATATAAATAGGTTAATACTTATTATAAATATAGGAATTGGAAGTTATTTTAATACCGTTAAGTTAATTCCTAGCGGTCTTTAAAATAGGGTTAGAAATTTAATTAAAATTTTTAGAAAAACCTTTACCTTCGTAATTACTATTAAATTTTTAAAATATAATAATAAATTTAGAGGATAAAAAGTATTATTTAACGTCCCTAACCCTAGATAATATATTAATTTCCTTTCTAATTAACGGTTTTTCGAAATTTAATGAAGATTTATAATTAATTATAAATTAATACTTTAATTAAGTAACGTTATTCCTCGCCGGGCGGAAAAGCCATCCTATAAGTCTTTAAAGAGATATAGTTATAGATTAAATATTCTTAAAAGAGATATAAAAAAAGGGAATCGAAATCGATCCCAATTACGATTTTAAATTAAAATTAATAAAGAAAAAGGTTAATTATTTATAGAAATAAAACTTATTAAAAACCCTTTACTAATTAAACTTTTTACTACTCTTAAATTACTATTATAAATTCTTTTTATACTTTATAAGGGAATTATTCGTTATTACCGAAAAGGAATATTTAATAAAGTATTATAAAATAAAATTTTAAAAATAGGTAAATATTAGGGAAATATTCGGTAAAGAAGTTCTAAAGTTATAATAAATTTATATTTATAAATTCGACCAAAATAATAAATTTTAGAAATATAAAATTCGATTAATAATAAAAAGAGATTAATAAATTAAAAATAGGATTCGAAAAACTTACGTAACTATATTAGTAATTAAATCGTTTTATATTTTTATAATTATTATTACGTACTTTAACTTCGATTTAATTTAATACGATATAAAAAATACTTTTATTAATATTCTATTAAATAAATTAATATATATACGAATTCTTCTTAAGTATTAAAAGAAAAGTTAAATAATCCGTTTACTTCGAACGCTATATAATCTACGGAAATTACTTTTCTTATAATAATAGGAACTTATTAAAACCTTTATAATTATAAATATATCCCCTATCCTTTTTAAATTTAATATTCTATATAGGGATAACGTTTTCCTATTCTTTTACGTCGATAATATTATTATTATTTATTTAAATAAAAATAAAAAGGTCGTTATAATTAAGGGGGTAATTGTTACCTTATAAAAGAAATATAAATTTACCGGCGGAAAAGAATTAAAATAGTTCTTAAAAATCGAAATTATTTATAACCGTAAAAAACGGTTAATTTAATTATTTTAATGCGAATATATTAAAAAGATTATAGAGAAGGTTAAAGGGACGAAAAAGTTTTTTTAAATTTTTATAATTAAAGAAGAATTAATACCCTACGAAAATAAAATATTACTTTATAAAATTATAGCCTATTAGGTTAAAATTGGCTCTATCTTCTATATCGCTATTACTACGCACTTAAACGTTATTTTCCTTATCTTTAAATTCGCTCGGTTTAATTCTAACCCCAATTTAATATATTATAGGGCTATAAATCGAATCCTCCTTTATTTATTATCGATTTAAAATTACGCTTTCTAATTAGGTAGATTTAATAAATAGGACTTCTATATAATAATTAATTCCTCTTTTATAAATAATTCCTTTAATTATAAGAATTCCTAGGCATTTATATTAAGGCTATTAAATATAATGGTCAATTAGCGTATTAATAAATAAAATATAATAATTACTTCTTTTATAGAAATAGAATTATTATCCTTTAATTAGGGCGCTAAAGAAATTATCTATATTCGCCGTTTTCTAAATAAATTAACTATAAATTTAAATTAATAAACTACGCCTATAAAATATAATAATAAATAAACAATTCGATTTATAATTAAAGAGGGTATATAATTAATAATTAAATTAAAATATATTAATATATATAAATATTAATTACGCTAAGTATAAGAGAAAAACCTTATCGACGTTATTTATATCCCTATTAAAGAGTAAATTATAAATAGCCTTATAAAGAGTTTTAAACTTACGGACCACGCTATTTCGATAATATAATTAGGGTTCGTCGAATTTTAACGCCCTTTAACGAAATTATAAGAGATTATTAATATATTTATTGTAATAAGGATATTTAGAGAAATAAATTCGGAAAAGGAGGATAAGGGTTTTTAAGAGGAAATAAACGAAGAGGAGGTTATAAGTAAATTAATAAATAAACTTTATAATCTACTTAAAAATTAACGTAATAAATAAGGACTTTAGAATTATTATTATAATAATTTAATTATAGAGGTATAAAACTCTAGGAGGTAAATAGATTATAGGGTATTTTTAGGTAAATCTAGCGCTAATTTGTAGCCTAGATCTAAAGGGGTGTATTACAATACTGGGTAGCCCACTCTAGGAGGATAGAGTATACGTGACTATAACCGAGGTCTGGAGTTTGAGGGATTTTACAGTGACCAGAGATCTGCACGTCTGCAGAGTCTTACACAGTTACACACAATCAAGCCTTCTTTGCTGCCCCAATATTACCGCTATTATCACAATATGTTTCAGCAATCAAACTCCTCGTCGGTTCTCCATCCGAAGCTGGCGCCGCAACTTGAAACTTCAACGACAAGAAAGAACCTCGATGGCTGGCCGAAATTCGAAAATCACGAAATGCGATTGGAATTTGGAAAAGAGGTGAAAGAGCAAGTTGTTACTGGTTGAAAGAGACAAAAAGGTGGGATAGACCCTGTCGGCAGCTCGGGCGCTAGCGCGGGCCACAACTTGCTCAAACCCACTCGCGAATCTCACGCTTTACCGAGAGTGGCTTAGTGGCTTGCCATTTACACAACCCTAAAGGGTTAGGCGTGTCAGCATTTCCAGAAAGTGTGACCCCACTTTGGAGCTCCAGCTCTGTTGCCCCACACTTGTTGTTGAACTTCAACATTGAAAGTTCGCGGACAACGAGATGATGGGAAGACACTTCAGTTCATGAGATCCAAATAGAAGGTTTCGGTGAGGATCGTGCTTGTGAAACCGCAACATGTTTCCAAATGACTGGAAACCTGGAATATGGAATGGAAACAATGCGAACCAAGGGATCCCGTTCCTGCCTCGTTGGTGCAACTCGAACCCCTTCGCTCCTTCCCCTTCCCCTTTGGCCGGAAACATCGCGTCGTGTTTGCGCAAGTTTGTGGAGCAGGACAAATCCAACTGGGACCGAACGATCAAGAGGCACAGCAGGATCCAACCCCATGGTGCGGTGAGGGGAGTCTCACCTTGTGAGATACTCAGATCCGCGAATTCGTCAACTTCAAACTTCCATTTGGAATTCTAGTGACACAAAGTCAGTGTTTGTCCCGACAATCCATCCTGTGATCTGGTCATGACGGGAAGCAAAAGAGTTCCAAAACGTGCTTCTCCCGAATCATCGGATGAGGCTCTCCGTGGTACCTGAATATCCGCCGCATGGTTTGCATTCCACGCGGGATCCTGTTTCCAGTTCTCGTTCTAGATCCACCTGACTTTAAAATGTTGAAACAGGTCACAAAAAGCAGGAGCATTGTTTCCGTTGGTTACTTCCAAGTGGAAGCAATCCATGGTGTTGGTGTTGTTGTTGGACCCTTCCAGCCTTCCCGGGGCGCCGGGGCTTGCATTTGCATATTCCACATATCCCGCAGTTCGGGTCCCTTGTCTCTTGCAGCCGTCCCGTTGCGCCTCGCTCTGCAGCCCTTTATTACTTCTACCTCCCCCTTCCCTGCATCCTGCTTCCACTTCTTTTTTTTTCTTTCTGATTTTCCCATTCTCCAAACTTCAAACCACTTTCACTCGACACCAAAGACAATCTCTGTCGCATACCACTCCAGTACAACAACCAGCGGCGCATACCGACATCCTCCTTTTCCACCACCAAAAACCAACTCCAAACCAAACCCCCCACCAAAACCATCCACAATGCGCGCCTCCCTCCTCCTCTCCCTCGGTCTCTCGACCCTCACCTCCGCCCACTTCGCCCTCAACCACCCCACCTCCCTCGAAGGCTCCTCCATCGACGAATCCAAAGAAGACACGGCCCCCTGCGGCGCCCTTGTCCCTTCCCTGGCCTCTACCGACCCCAAGATTACCATCAGCGACTTCCACGTCGACGGCGATTACATTGCGCTCCACTCGGGCCATCCGCAATATAACTGGCTGTTCCGCGGTTCCGTCCAGGAGCTGAGCGAGGGCAACTGGACGCAGCTTTACCCCATCTTCCAGCAGAGCGGGCTGGGTGATTTGTGCCAGCAAAAGGTTACCGTGCCGAAGGGGTGGGTGGGGAAGAAGGGTGTTGTGGGGGTGGTGGGTAGTTCGGGGGATGGGACTTTGTTCCAGGTGAGTTCTTTCTACTATGCTTGATGTGGAAGGAAAAAGATGGATGGTGGAAGAGAAAAGGGGAAGAATGCTAATGAAATGACCGAAATAACAGTGCGCCGTCGTCAACTTCGTCGAGGGATCCAACTCCAACGTGCCCAACACTTGCACCAACAGCACCGGCGTCACGGCCGATTACACCAGCGATGCGACGCTGAGCGCCTTGGTTGGCGAGGATGTGCAGACTGGTAATCAGGATAACAAGACGGACGAGAGTGCGGGTGTCGTTGTCCGTGCTGGAGGCGTCGCGGCGATGGCCGCGGCTGTGGTTGCTGGTGTTATGATGCTTTGAGCTAGGGCTTGAAGGAAAAAGAAGAGATCGCGGAAGGCATACCAAAAGAGCTAATGGACATAGTATAGCGTATGCCTGCGGCAGCGCTGTTTAACTGATGACACAATATGAATAATAATGGCCATGTCGGAACTCCGGTGGTGATGATGATGATGATGGTGATGGGGCCAAGCAGTTTGGACTTTCGCAGTTTCAGACTCAATTTGCCCATCACATGGCGATCCAAGAGATCGGGAAAGGTAGTTTACAAACGGAATTCCGTCTTCCATACTGACAAGACATACAAAAACGCGCATGTTGCTTTCCAAAGATGGAGAAGATGACAAGTGGCATTGGCTTTTTTTATTTTTTTTGCCGTGAGAAAGTCAGAACCTCTTTCATTCATGGGGAAGTTTCTACTGTTCTACAAGCCCTCCTAAAGGTAAGCTATCATGGAGTCTAAATAACTTGGAAATCAGAGTGTATTCTCAGCTTGACTGATCAACAACCACCAACGAGCTACACAAGAAAGATAGATGTCTGTGTCACTCGATTTCAGTTACTAAAGCGATCTAGATGCCTTTCATGTTTACAGATGATTGTCGAAGTGGTTTTGGTGAACTTAACTCGCCAAGGAATGTCCACGAACTGAAAGCAAATGGCGAGTACCAATATCTGGCAATAAGCACGGCATATCCTAACCTGCTTCTACAGAATGATATCAGGCCTATAACGAACAGTGGAAAGCCAAGATCTGTTGTTTGTGAAATAGTTTTCCTTCTTCGGTTCCGTTTTTTATTTTTTTTATTTTTTTTAATTTTTTTATTTTTTTATTTTTTTATTTCATGTGATGGTGCTATGTACAGATGTCCGTAAAGCCGGGTTGTTTGCGATGTCGAGTCTATCTGGACTGAGATGCGTCAGGCACTAACAGAAACAGTTGCGACTCCGAGGCAAAATCTGTTAGTAAGGAGTGAACAGCCCCGGCCGGTCTTAGAACAGTTCATTGGACGTTTTGAGTTTCCGGTTTCAATGATGCTTGTTACAATCCGATTCTTCAAACCTCCTAGTCGTGTTCATTCGAGAACTCGTCCACAAGGGCGGTATCTATCATAGTCTCACCGATATTGTTGTTGCGAGTTTCCGATTACAGTAGACACCCTAGTAAATGCAACTAATCTGGGCCACAATTTTTCTTGCATTTAATGGGCACTTGCATTTATTGGTTTCTAGGTATAGAGTATCCTCCCCGTGAAGCAACGAAAATCTTGGATATATAGACTACTTTTCTTGCGCACATAGACCATACCCACTTTTAACGCTGAGTAAGCCGCGCCAGCCACAACGCACGCACCAACGCAGCGCTCATTACAATGCTTAT
The DNA here is from genome assembly GCA_033439795.1 of Sordaria brevicollis. Taxonomy (NCBI): domain Eukaryota; kingdom Fungi; phylum Ascomycota; class Sordariomycetes; order Sordariales; family Sordariaceae; genus Sordaria; species Sordaria brevicollis. Next base: position 1,755,778 of record JAUTDP010000005.1, read on the forward strand.
AGTGTATACCACCAAATCGATGTTATTTATTTACGTAAAGTTATTTAGAGACCGCGTAACACTCGATTATTTATTTATTATAGCGGTTAATACGGTTCTTGCCAATTTAATTAAAGGTTTTACTACTATATTAATTATTATATTAATTACCCTTACCCTTGCCCAAAATATACGTACCCACTTTGATTTTAATATTTATACTTATATTTAACGTACTTATATTTAACGTATTATTAATTACCCTAATTATAATACTTAGTGTAAAATTGCTAATTAGGGGGTTGGGTAACTAATAATAAAAGTAATATTATAATTTATTATCCCTTTTATTATTAATTAAAGGGGGGCGGTTTATTATAATATTGGGGTAGTTACTTAATAATTATTAGTATTTTATAATTATAATTAAATTATTAGGGAAAAAATTATTGCGGGTAAGGAGAGGGGGAAGGCGCTCTAATTTTTTATAAAGGAGTTAGAACTTTATAGAGAGAGGGTATAGGAAATATTAATATTCGCGGTATTTATTATAATATTTATTATAACGCTAGTAACAGTCCTATAATAATTAATATTATTAATAACGGCGTTATAATATTTAATATTAATATAATTAACGTTCTAATTAATTAAGAAGTATTATAATTAGCCTCTAATATTATATATAACGCTGCTTAGTCCTTTAAGGGGAGGTTATTTTAAAAATTACCCTCTTTTATTTACGCGGGCTTTTAAATCGCTACCTTATTTCCCTTCCCTTTATTTCTACTTTTATTATAATTACGATTGTAATTACTATATTAAATAATTAATACCCTATTTTTTATATTACGAAGCGTTATTTTAGTAGGATTAATACTATTTTCGTTATAGGAAAGTATATGAATATTATTATAATAATCGCGGTCGATAAATGTAATAGCAGTAGGGTATAAATAATAATTATTTTTAAATATTTATAATTTGTATATATTTGGGTTTATAAAATCGCGTTCCGAAATTTTATATATATAAATTATAAAGTTTAAATTGGGGATTACCGCTTTACGTCGGCAATTAATTAAAGGTACGGAATCCTTAATGGTATAAGTACGTTATTTAGCCTTTATTAACGAGTTATAACCTCTATTTATTATTAATTACTAATAGGGGTCGATATTTTATATAAAGAGGGTATATAGGGGATCTATTTATAATAATTTTAAAATAAAATATTTATATAGTAAGCTATATTATTTAGTAAATTCCCCTTTATACGTAGTAATTGGGTTTTAAATAGGGTTATCGAGCTAATCGTTATAAGCGTAGCGGTATTAATATTATAAGAGTTTGAAGGTATATAGTAGAATCTATATAAAAAAATTAATTTAAATATATTTATATAATAATAATAAATAATATAAAACCTACTTTTAATAATAAATTATTAAATATATTAACTTTTTTATATTTTAATATAATAAATTACTTTACTATTGCGCATTTAACGTTATACTCCCTCCTTTAGGAGCGGTAAATACTTTGTATATATTCGTATAATTAATTTAACGAAAATAGGTAATTCTTAAATAAGCGTTTAATAGTTTTATACGTAAATTCGATTCGGTTAGTAATTGTAATACTATAATTATAAAGCTTAAATATAATATAATTACTAAATTCCTCTATTTATAATAGATAATACTTATATAAATATATTAATAATATTAGGTTGAAAAAAAAAATAATTAGCGAAAAGGGTATATTATTTTTTATAAGGGATTTTTTCTTATTAGTTTATCTTTTAAATTCGTTATATAATAATTATTATACCCGTTTAAAATAACCCTCATTATTAGCGTAAATTACTTATTTCTATACTTTAAGGAAATTTTTATATATATTAGTATAGAATCGACGAACTAAATTATAACGAAGGATTTTACGATTACGTAGAATAGTAATATTAATTAGTAGCTTTTTAATTATTTATCGTACTTTTTAACTATCGTTAAGCTATTGGGTAAAGTGGTCGGTAATAGTAATATCGTTAAACTCTTTTAGGTTATCCTCCTTTAAATTATTATCGACGTATTTATCGATATTATTATTATTTTTAATAATAATAGTGGGTCCTCTATACGATAGTGGGTCGGGGCTATAGTCGTTTAAATCCCGAACCGTTAGCGGGGGATTTAATATATTAGTATTCGGGGCTAATTTAATACTATTTGGTTAAATCTATTTCTTTTTAATATAATAATTTATATTCTTTATAATATATTATACGTAAAGTTAATAAAATACGTTTAAATAGGTAGTAATAGCTATTTTTTTAAACCCTTTATTGAAATTATTAATAAAGACCGCTAGGTTGGGAATTTCGTAATCCGTTTAAAGTTTTTTAAAGTAATTAAATTACTACTCGAAATTCTTTTATTTCTTTCTATTAGAAAAATTAAACGCTACATTGAAGTTTTTACCCAATATATCGACGCCGGTAATATTAAACAACGGGAGGTTAAAACGGTTAATTTATTTAAATAAATAAAAGATAGGGGTTAATATTAGTTATAGTATGAAAAAAAAGTAAGTAGTAAAAAAAAAAAAAAAGGGGAGTTAAAATTAACCCCCTATAGTATAAATGGATTTATTTATATAATAATAAAAATTAAAATATAGATGGATTTATTTATATAATAATAGAAGTATTAATTTTATTTACTTTATATATATTATCGATTAATAATATATAGGGATTTTTCTTTTATATTTTTAAATATTAATCGAAGGTTTAGAATATTCGTATAACCCTCTTACCTTTATTATATTCGATAAAATATTTAATATTATATTATTCCTTATATTATTTTAATAAATTAATAAGTATTTTAATAAATATATTAAGATTATATTTTACGCGCCGTATATTATATTAAATATTGTTTACTTTATTAGGTATAATAGGGATTCGAAAACTATAAAGTTTAATTAATAAATTATTATTAATAATAATTAAAAGTAAAGAAATATTCTTATTATTATCGAAGGTACCGTTAAAGTAATAAGTAATTTAACGAACGTTTATTCTAATGTAAATTAATAACTTTTCGATAGTAATTTTAACCGAATCCTTATAATTATGCCGAAATTACTACTTATATATTATATTATTAATAAAGTTATCGACGTCGAAGGGGTAGTTGTATTCGTTCTTTATTATTTCGGTAAATTATTAATTATCCTCCCTTTTTCTTAATATAACCTTTATTTAATATAAGTAATCGAATTTTTTAATCGTAATATTTCTAACCCTATAATTATTAGTTTTGTAAATCCCGCCGTATATATAATAATAATTAATTTATATAATAACCCCTTTTTCCCCCTTCTTTTTATTCTTTATTTAAATTATTAATAAGACGGTAAATCTTTATTATATATAATAATTTTATAAGGTATCGAAAGTAACGATTTTATCGTTATATAGAATGGATTTCTATAAGGGAGTAACCGATAAGGGTAATAACGGCGACCGTTATTAGGAAATACGTTCGTTAAACGACTATAGTAATTGTATTCTCAACCGCTATCCTTATTCTTATTCGCAGCGGCTATAGTAGATAAAAAGGGATTATAATTCTTCGAATACTATAGTAATCCGGTCTAGAATAATTACTCGAATCGGAATAGAGGCTATTTTTATTAGGGATTTTAATAAAGTACTATTAATATAAGTTATTATAATCGGCTTTATTAGGTTATATTAAGAATTAGAGGTTTATTTATTTGGGTTAAGTGGAAGTGTATACGCGTACGCGATTTAAGATAGAAATATAAAAAAAAATCGAGAATATAACGAGTTCGAAGATATTCGATAAAATAATAATAAAAATAACGAAATAATAATGCAAATTAATTACGTAATGGTTATTAAGAGTTAGTAATAATTTTATTTAATTACGTAGTATAATAACGGTCGCTAATAAAGTATGCGACGACGACGAGGTTGGGCTGCGATGTATATACGGTATTCTAGTGGTTGGCGGTAGCTAGCGCGGCTTACTTAGCGTTAAAAGTGGGTATAGTCTATATGCGCAAGAAAAGTGGTCTATATATCTAAGTTTTCCGGTAAAGCAAACCCCCTGTTTCCATAACGGCCTTATTAAACCTCCTATCAGGGCTGTTAGGGTGGATTTGTCAGGTGTTGGCGGTCCGAAAGCGCCAATCAAACCCCTAGATAATTGCAAGATGGCCATTACCAGTTGCAATTTGCAGTTAGCAGTTATCACACTGTAAATAATTGCGGTCTGAAAATATCTTGCATTTTTTGGGGGGGTTGCATTTATTGGGGGTTGCAATTACTAGGGTATCTACTGTACTCCATGCTTGATTCCCCTCTTTCGCTTCTCAATCCTTTTTGTTCATACTCCTCCCTTTTTGGGTCTGCGAGTCCTTCCGTCCTCTATTTGGCACCGGATCACATAGGCAGCTGAGTAGGGAGTTCGAAGCGGAGTTGAAGGCCTTCAATTCCTAGGGTAGATAATTATCTGCAAAATTACATCCATCATACTGTCATACATACTGATACACCAAACCCTTCCCATCATTAAGCTCATCCCCTATCATCATGACCAAACTAGAACTGAAACTCAAATCATTTCTGAAGCAAACGAAACACCAGCTAACACCGGCAAACTCCAAAACATTCCATACATGTACAAGACCCATCATAAGTCATGATACAGTGTTATCATGTACAATAGATGTACAAAGACGATCAGGTGTGATCATCACTTAAGCCTTGGCGACAACGCCAGCGGGCTGCTGGCAGAGGAGGTCCTGGCCGAGCTGTTTGATTCAAACACTGGTTAGAATCCTGTCTGCAAATTCCATCCGGGCATTATTCGACTGGGGTACTCACAATAGGCAAGACGCAGCAGCGAGCGCGCTGGCCGACGGCAGAGCAGGCAGCCTGGAACTCGGTAGCGTTGGCGGGGACGGTGGTGGCTGTTAGGTCGCGAAAGGTGTCAGTATGTGGATTTTATTGTTCGGCATCGTGGAAGATTGGAAAGTAGACTCACGGTTCTGGCAGTCAAGGTCGGCAACACCGAGGACGTCGGTGGCGCAGCACTGAGCGGTGCCGTAGAGACCGGTGCAAGGGGTGTAGGGGACCTGACGCTCAACGACGGCGGGAGCGGCGAGAGCGACGGTGAGGAGGGAGAGGACGGTGGCGATGGTGAACTGCATTTTGGCGGTTGGTTGGTGTTTTGGGTTTGAGTTGGTGAAGTGGTTGTTGGTTTGAGAGTTGAGTTGCTTGTTGAGTGCTGATTGTTGAGCTGATGATGATGAGAAAAAGATTGGAGTTGGGCAGATGGTTGTCGTCCTTCTTATACTCGAATCTTGAGGCTCATGACGGAGGAGGACAAGAGGGTGTTGACGTCGTCAACCTCCAACATCCATCCATCGGACTTGGGTAACCTCCCGTTCCTGAATCTAGCCGCACCAACCACCACGACGATGACTCCATGTATGCCATACTCATCGCATATCCGGCTTGCTGGTGTGGTAGTTTATCCCAGCTTACCACGTGTGGTGTGTCTCATGTCGTCCTGTTTTCCGCGTCCTTTGATACGTTGAACCTCTTAGTGACGAAGCTACTGCCCGTTGAGAAGTTGCGATCAGACCCTGAGATTACAACATTGAGTTCCATGTCGTCTATGCCCACTGCCTGGTTGAAATGCTTGCTGTCTTGTCTTGCAGTGTCTCGTCGATATCGGTGAAACACCTCGAGGCTATAAAGCTACGTCATTAGCAATAAATGCCCAGCAATAGTCTTGAGCCGCTCAGACCTTGTGAACCACGAAACTGTTTCGCTTCTTTCCAAGGTAATCTTGATGGCAGCCGACGATCTCTCAACTTCGGAGCTTTATCAGAAGTTGACCACTTTTGCCATGAAGCATCTAAAAGGGGATATTGCCCCTTGCATGGTAGGAGAAATAGATTAAACCGACGTCTTTGTGTCTGCAAGTTTTCTTGCTTTTCCCCCGGGGATTTGGGAGCTGGGTGGGCGGTTCATTGGTTCTCGGCAGCCTGGCTTTGCACTTGGGGAACACGAATGGAGGCTCAAGGGTTTTGCAGGGACGGCAAACGGTGTTGCATTGAGGCGTCGGTCCCAGCTTGTCCAGCTTGTCTAGGGAAGCAAAACTTAGCTAACCGACCCTACACCACCGTGGTTTCTGGAAGGATATGACATCGACTGGCTATAGCATGAGGGTATTATAGCTGAGTCTCGGGACGGCCCTTCTAGACGTCATACACATGGCTTTTGTCGATGCGCTTTGGTAGCCCAGACGGATTGCAATGCCGCGTATATTGTTATTGGAAAATAATTCATCGTTCCTTTTCTGGTTCTTGCCAACTCTCGATTGAGTTCTTACTTTTTTTGTGAATCTATCAGCAAGGGATATTGACCGTGCGTTGACTAGGCACCGTGTCGGCGTGGACGCCAAGGATCACGGTGAGCAAGATCGGCCATCGAACTTCCACGTATGGACCGGACCGCGGAGAGTTGTTTACTCGCATAACGGTCGGGAATACGGAATGAGCATCGCGAAGCAGGATATAAGTCGATATCTGGCGGATGAAGCGGCATCCGGACGATGAACTTTGTCGCGTTCATCTGGGACATCTCAGCTTGGTTTGGTGCGATGACAACTTGGAGAAGACAATGTGAAGTTGGACTCGATAAACGAGGAGGTGATGCTCATCGCGGCGCCTTTGCTAGCATCGAGCCATTGCTACCTAGGTAATGAGAGCAGAAGAAGGCGGCGCTCCAATGACAAACCTCAGTCGCACAATGTGCTCATTGAAGTCCGACAATAGGTCTGGTCATGACGGAGGATTTTCTATTGACGCTCAGGTGTCACGACAATTTATGTTGCCTGGTTGCCAGAAAAGAGAACGACAAGAGCTGCGAGATGAGAAAGCGAACGATTGCCAAGCTAATGCAGGAACATGAGACAGGGTCGGGTCCGAGCGCAATAAGTGATATGACACTATTGCTGATACTCATGATCTCTGTAGGAGACTGTTAGGTCAGAAACTGCAATTTGCCAGGAGACACCACGCGCAACTGACCGCCGTTGAGACTTGAGAGGGCAAAGAAGGAAGTTGCGCCCGACGATTGTCTTGGACACCAAATGAAACGTATGATCCATGCATCTTATTCCAAATTCGAATGATTCCAGGCCGACATGGACATTGGATTTGTGTCGCTTGAGAAGGACCGACATGTTGGAAACCGGTGAGAGCTTGAAGGTGGTGTTGATTTCAGTGCCCAAGTGCCCGACAGCAACCTCGTGTGCTAACACAACTGAGGGAAACATCAAAACGACAGGTGATGGCCACTCACTCACAACATCTCTCAAACCTCTTGTTTCGCCCTCGAAACTGTCTCCGCTAATGTTCAAGTGACTCTCATGATAGCCTCTGTTTTCTCAACGATGATATGGGGAAAGAAGGCTTGTAAAGTGTGTCGAATGCCATCGTGTCAAGATCGAGATCTCATCTGGCAGTTAAGCCCCCGCTGAAGCCACCATCGATGACAGCGGGCGGCAGCTTGAAGCCGGCAGTAGCTCGCGAACTTTCGGCGGGGTGACCCATGCTCTCCCCGCACTTGTTCCTTTTACCCATCCACTTTATCGCTCTTTCAAGCTTCTCATTGGTTGGAGTCTGCCTGCCGGTCTCAGGTAACCCACAATATGGTGGTACGTACCTTGAACAGGCACAGCTTCCTCCCCGGCAGAGGGACAAAGTCCAAGAACATCATGACGACAACGTGAGCTTGACGACCAGGACGACTTTTCCCGATCAACATCCCACCCATCCGTCAACAGATGGAGAAACAGTCAGGCACGCGGTTTCCCAATTGTCGCCCAGACAATCCACCGTTGCTTGCTCATCGGACCAAGATCAACACCATCGAATCTCACCGTCCATGGTCCGGAATGCCTCCGTTTGCTCCTACTACCAGTACTGCCTTAGTTCCTCCTGACTGAACAGGCCAACAATCATCCATCATCACCAATACCTATCCATCGATCGATTCTGACACTAGCCCATACGCTACTGCCGAGCAATAATCCGACACTGTTATTCCCTAGGATCAAGATCAGGCGGATCAGCAGACAGATCATCACCTTCTCTCCCTTCCTCTCAAAGAGTCAATCTATCAGTACCATATTCTATTCTTGTCCTATCCCGTCCCAACCACCAACCACTTCCGTAATCTGTGCTCCGTGCCGTTCCGTGTCTTACCCAAAATGGCCGACTCCCGCTACATGACCCTCTCGGACACTTCCTCCCTGCTCAAAATTTCCCGCGACACCACCGAATACCTCTCCTCCGCCCTCGAGGACATCGTCGCAAACTACCCTCCCCGCTCGCGCTACTCGCACGAGTACCTCCAGGGCCTATGGAGCGGTCCCACGGGTATTGCGTTGCTCATGCTCCAGATCTCCGCTCGCCAACCTAACTTGCTGGTTAGCGGCCAGACGCCCCATCACTGGGCGAAGGCGTACATCTCTGGTAGCCGGGGGCATAACCTCCGTCTTGGGTCACGTGGGTGCGGGATCCATGATGAGAAGCTCGCGTTCGAAGCTGTCCGCGCTAGCGTGTTCCCCGACGAGCTGGGCCATGTGAGGACGTTCGTCAGCTGTGTCGGCCAGATCCTGGAAGTGGAGGAGCAGTTCCCCGATGAAATCCTCTATGGTCGGGCGGGCACACTCTACCTGCTGAGACTGGTAAGGCACTGGGTTCCCGAGAGTAACAAGCTCGTCGACCCTGCCATTGCCGAGATCACAAACACCATCCTGAACAGAGGACCGAATTGGACGTGGCACGATAAGCGATACTTAGGCGCCGTGCACGGAGATATCGGAATCTTGACACAAGTGGTGTTGACTTCGCCCGAGACGGCTCCCCAGTTGGAACCAGTCCTGGATAGGCTGTTGAGACTGCAGCATCCGGCGGGAAACTGGCCTAGCTCAGAACATCATGCACACACGGGTAAGGGACTGGTGCAGTTCTGTCATGGCGCTCCCGGGTTCGTCGTGTCACTGCTGTCGCTGAGGGAATACTTTCCGAATCTGCAAGAGAAGATCGATGCGGCTATTCATCTGGGGAGACAGTGCATATGGGTCGAGGGACTCTTGAAGAAGGAGCCGAGTTTGTGTCATGGGATTTTTGGGAATGCTTTGTGAGCACCCTCCGCCCCTTACATTACCGTCCTTACTTGCAGGGTGCTGTCTGCAGCGCTTCTCTCAGCTCCTTGTCCATTGAGAACCTTGATGGCCCCGATCTTGCTAACCAAACATCATCACCACAGAGCCTTACCAAAAGGTCCCCAACGCGAACACTTCCTCGCCGTCGCCACGCCCGAGAACGTCGCCAATATGAAAAAGTCCGATCACACCGGCACCATCTTCGAGCGAGCCGATTACGGACGACCGTACTCTACCACGACGAGCTACACGCCCAGCGCTGCATGGGCATGGCTGGTGTGCGACGATGAGCATCCCAAGATGTTGGGGTACAATGATATCTAGACTTTGATGCAGGAGCATCAGTACCATGGCTGGGCCTTGGTGGAGAAAAGACAGAGGAGAACATTAAGACGCTGGAAGCCGAAATCATTTGCTTCGCTATCAGGTCGTTGGCGTGAAGGCATGAGGGGAAAAAAATTATCATCACATCTCGGCAAGAAACAGCATGATATGTAACGAAGAGACGAAAGCTCTCATTCGAAGACTTGGTATTAGATTACTACAATTGACGAAGGGTTACTATACTTTTCCCTAGACCTTTGCTGCAAGACCCAACAGCCTTCTTATAGCGCTGGAACGTGGAGACACCCTCAACAGGACAATTTATTCCCTTCTTTGAATAGCTCAGCGACACAGGTGGGGGGAATGGGTTCTAATTACTCTCACAAGACACTGTAGTGAGCAATGGTCTCGCCAACGAGAGAACCTACCACCAAGAATTTGAGATCGTATCCAGAAGGTTTGTCGAACGAGCCACCGGCAACACACTCTCCGGCGCATGGGAGGCTGGCCGCTCTGTAGGAAGAAATGGGCGCCCGCCCTTTCGCTATGTTGAAATATATTTCCACTTCCGTCGTTGACGACCTGCTAGACTTATTGATAGAGGTAGACATCGGATTCGATTGTAATAGTAGTGAGAATGCGGGCCGTCCTGGCTCCGGTGATCGAGAAGAGCACTTGCATCTTATCCGCCTGCCTGCTCAGGCTGTGTCAGCTTCGTGGAAAAAGCTCCGATCCAAAGAAGCGAGCTGAAATCGGTATTTAGGTACGTACCTATAGCCTTGATTGGGCTGTGTATCTATGTATCTACCTCTAGGTTGGCTGTGTTGTCCCACCGTGGTTGGCCGATTGTTCAAGACCTATGGTAGTGGTAGGTAGAGAGAGGTAGGTCAGCGACCCCGCCTGAGCTGAAACTGGGCTGGGCTGGGCTGGGCTGCGGTTTGAATATTCTGCTAGGTATTTCATCCGTTCTGTCTTTTTTGCGGATTCCATCCCAAGTTCATCCCAAGACACCTCTTCTCGCTACTACGTCTCGTGAGAATCTCAAAACCGCGCGGCGTGCGCAATCTTTCGCAAAACAATGGAGCCCGACACCAACTTCCGACATCTTCGGGGCCTGTACAAACGTCTGGGGAAGGGGAACAGATCCGGCGGGGAGAGAAGCGAGGTTGAACACCCAGAAAGCAACTCAGAAGGTGAGTCGATGGAAATACCCGTCTGGAAGTTATTCTTGAGAGGAGGCCGAATACTGTTCGTGTAATAGTGGACTCACAAGTTGTTCCGCAGGAGCCGAAGTGTTCGAAAGATCCCTTGCTCGGATCCGAAATCGCCTCAAACATCACTGGAGAGAGGCCACATCCCGGCGTACCGATCATGTTCCTAGACCGGGCACAGATGCTGTTTCCATGACACGGTCTGGTGAAGACGCAACCGATACGCTCTGTGAGAATTGTCTGCACTTTGACTTCAGCAAGAGAACAGTTCTTTATGACCATCAATATGGAAATGAAATGAATGATGATGCAGTGTTTACCACCTTTGGCAAGCTTTTGCAGTCATCCGCAACTTGTTCGATGTGCAAGCTTGTCTTGGAAGGGCTCGAAACGAACATTTCAAAGGCTAATCGGGGTTTATTGACACATCGGGTGAATGAAAATAGCAGGATCTTTGTCTCTATTATGAGGTATAAAAAGGATGTCACGGCCACCTTCATTCTCATACCCCCTGAGATAAAGGTTGTTCGGCTTTACAGTCCCAAGCTGACAGCATTGAGCCTTCTTGTTTATTCAGGTATGCAATTACATATTCCGCCGCTCGTAGCTTCAATTCTAAATCCCTGATTCTACAGATGACAAAAATTTCGCTCACAATCCGCCACTCGTACCATGGAGCGATAAATGGTTAGCTGTGCTCAAAAAGTGGTTGCACGACTGCGTTCACGAGCACGGTTCAGAATGTCGCAGAAGGCTATCCGGAGAAGAAATTGATGAATCACTACCACCACTCCTTCCCACTCGAGTGATTGAGGTAGGCTCTCTGAAGGGCTCTGGTAATTGCCGCCTTCTGGAGCCAAATGGGCAGCGCGGTCATTATACTGCCCTCAGTTACTGTTGGGGAAGCGCCCCCAAGGCTGACCGACCGTACCTAACCACGGCAAAAACGCTTGAGAGACATCTCTTGGGCCTCCCGTGGGATCTACTCCCCAAAACGATTCAGGATACTATACTCCTGACCCGAGCAATTGGTGTGCGGTATCTTTGGATTGACTCTCTGTGCATCATCCAGGACTCCGAAGCCGACTGGGAGAAAGAAGCAGCCACAATGGGTCAAGTTTATGCGCAGGCGCGGCTTGTTATTGCCGCAACAACAGGGGCGGATGCTGAGGCTGGCCTGTTCCCACCCCAGACCTACATTCATCTTCCAGCCAGCGGAAAGAGGCCATCTCTCTATTTTAGCAACTCAGTAAGACAAAATAGTTCTCTGCAACACGATTATCCCCTATTAACCCGAGGGTGGGCTACTCAAGAATGGGTGCTTGCAAGAAGAGTTGTGTTTTGGACGGGTGTACGGATGTCCTGGTTGTGCGCAAAGTTCGTGAGGGACGCTAACATCGAGTCCGGGTTGGCGGACTATGGGGGCTTGTTTGCACGATATACCAAATGGGATCAAATCGTCACGCGCTACTCCGAAAGAGACCTCACCCACCCCGAGGATAAGCTCATTGCCATAAAAGGTATCGCGAACGAAATTCAAAAGAAGAAGCCAAACGACAAATACGCATTTGGATGTTGGCATTCCAACCTACACTGGGAACTTCTGTGGTCAGGCCAAGCTGCTCCATCAGCTGACTCTGCACTGAAGAACTTGGGTATCCCGTCATGGTCATGGGCTTCCCATCCGAGTAGTGTGCAATTCTTGGAAGTTGCCGATGAAGATTCCAAGCAATGGAGAGAATCAGACAGGTCTCTTGTGACCCTGGGGGATTCTGCTGTCCGGATAATGGCAGAATGTATGCCAATAGATCTTCATCAACCAGACATAGTAAGTTGTCGAATCCATCGTCGCCCAAACGAACATGGAAGTTTGAGATACAAGTCATCACTTGACGGAGGATTGAGTTTTACTCACTCATCACTTGATTATGATTCTATAAAAGAGGTGTTATGTCATACGATGAGATTCAGCGATGCAGGCTACTCGGTGCAAATAACTACTCTTGAAGGGGACATTCTAGTGGTGTTCGACAAGGAAAACTTTCTCACTACATACCAGAAGAGCCAGAATGAGCGAAATGGCCGAGGGAGGTTTGCGAGTACACCTGATGATTTCTGGTTCGTGGGGCTGGCCAGGAGTATTATGCACTCGCCAGTTTGGCATGCAGGCTTGGTGTTGCGGAGGAACCCCGATACATCTGACAAATATACTCGAGTCGGGTTGGCGTTCGCTTCGGAAAGATGGATGAGAGACCCGGAAATTGGAGAGTTCATTGTTGAATGATGGGTAAGCAGACCGGCAGCAGACAGGAGATGCGAAGGCCCGTAAAAAGGGGAGGGAAGGATAAAACGAAAAGGTGATAGAAGGATCTCTTGGGTTTGACCATTTGATAGTTGACCATGGACGCGGCTGACTGAGATCAGGAAGATGCTTGTTTTGGGAGCAGAATTGGCTGTTGCAGTAAAGAGGAGGAAACTGGTCAAGTTGTGTGAAGGAGAAAAAAGGCCGAGGCAGTATTCCAAAATTGCGCCACTGGCTTCAGTCATGAGCACTGATCTAACCTTCCAAACCTTCCTTTTCCATTGCCGTCTTATCGATTCACAAGACATTCAGAAAGCTGCGCCTTCTGTCTTGAACAGCCACATATGCCGGAGATAGCCGTGGTTCGAAGCATGGAAGGAGTGTCTATGACTGGAGGGAAGCATGCTCAAGCGCATTTCGAAAGGCTGGTCCTTCATAGAGTCGCTAACTTAAAATGGGAAGCTGCCTTGCGAGCCAACCTTTTTCTGCCCCTGTGCTGCGCCTTGTGGAAGGAGTCATTGAGTTTACCGGAAAGTACGGGAAAGCGAAGAAGATTGGTAAGGACCAGGATATTGAAAATACGTATTGTTTGTAAGCGTTGGAGAGCAAGATGACAGACAGGCCCTGGGGATATCATGAACATGAGCGCGTCATTGTGAATTGGAAAGAAAAGAAAAGTACCATATTGCAATTAAGCCAAATAAAAAGGGTATCTCTACTCACGCAAACTTCCAAGCATACCTGTGTCATAAACCCCACGTGCTTTCTTCAAGTCGCACGTTGAACCACAGCAAGTCCTCTCATACTCACTCACTCCCCTCCCCCACAACCTCCACATAACTCCTACACATCTTCAAGAACCTCTGCCTATACTCCTCGGGCGTAGTCGTGATACTCATCGGCCCCTGCTTGCTAATCAACAAGTTCCACAACTTGATCAACACCGTCATTACCTGCGGCTGCAGCTTGTGTTTTGCCCAAAAGAAGTCCAAGATGGACGCTCGGTAGATATACTTTCCATCCGCCGACGCGATCCCAGTCCTCCACGATGGCGGACTCGGCGGCACCGACGGACCCTCAGTGGGCACCACCTCCTCCACCGCTTCAGACGACGAGGCAGCCGCTGGATCAGGGTTATTGTCTTGTCCCGCTGGTGTGTGCATACGCACCAAGAACAGCGAGTAATCCACCGCATTGTGTTCCGCCAACAATGCCGTGTCCTCTTCGAGACACTTGAAGAACTCATCCGCTTGTTTCTTGGTCAACCGGATCTTGTCGTGGAACTCGTCGGCCAGCTGGCTCTTGGTTGCTTCGCTAGTCAGAGCGCCGTCGGCGATGTCGCGCTCGGGATAAAAGTACGAGGTGGGCTTGAGATCCCAGTCTTCCCAGTCGACGTCGCCGCGCTTTTTTGCTTCGGAGCGGCCGTACATGATGTTTTCCATGACGATGTGATGGGAGGGCGCAAGCCGGAAAATGCGCCCAATGGAGACGCCTGAGGCACCGAGGAAGTCGCAGATTCGAACGAGGAGCGAGCGTGGGTGGGTGGCCATGTATTCGACGTAGGGCGTAAGGAGGTCGTCGCGGAAGAAGGAGTGTTCGGAGTGTCGAGGGACGGATTTGACGAGGTACTTTTGGTCTTGTGTTGAGTAGAAGGTCTGTTCGTATCGATCTCGTCAGTGGAAGTCTTCATGGAGGAACATAGTGGAAGACCTACAGAACCAGAGAAGCCCATGTCTCCAATAGAGCTCAAGGACTCTTCAGGCTTATCGCCATCTTGTGGCTTGAAGGACTCGTAGTATTCACCATCTTCGACATCCCAATGGTTTCTTCGTAGGTTGGCAAAATCGGCCGGTCGGATCTTTTGTAGGACCAACTGGTGGATCGAGAAGAAGAGTGAGAAGAGCGATAGGATCAGGCGAAGGGGATTCCTGCTGCTTGATCGTCGTTTCGCGAGTCCGCTGGTGTCGGTGATGGCCCTCGCGATCGAGCGTGCGATTGTTTTGGTTCGCCCCATGGTGTAGCTAGGGGAGTGTAGGATATGGTGTATAGGTTTACAAGAAAGCCAAGATGAAGACCCGTCTGATGTTTCTTCGGTTCTCCAAAGATCATCCGAAAGACGCTCGACCGTGCTGCTGATCAGGAACGAACGACGGCCTGGAACAGTTCGGTTTGTCAACTGACGTCATTGTGTTTACTGGAAAGCTTATCTGTAGTCAGCCCCTAACCCTTATCAGGACCCGAATGTGAGCAGCTGGTCTGTGCTGCTTGTCAGGAACCAGCCGTCCAATCGTGAGACCGAGGCTGACACGGCCAGTATCACGACGAAGTGATCATGAAGCTGTTGATACTAGTATATCAAGGCAATGGGTTGAATTCTTCAATATTCTCGTCAAGAATCAAGACGGACCTTGAGAAGAAGTTGATATACGGAAGTTCGAGACATCAAGAGAAGAGCACTGACAAAGTCCCCTGTAATTCCAGGGACCAACGCCTAAAAGCCCCACTGTACCTTGCTGGCTGGCACCAGACCCGCCCGAGCCCCACCATAGCTGCGTGACAGCCCCATCGCCGGCCTTGGTTGACCGCATCGCATCGCGATAGATCAGCCCGACTTCCTTCGACCAAACATCCTCATCTCTACCTAGAAGACATCTTTCCTCTATCTCAACTGTAGTCAATAGTTGGGACACAGAGAAACACCGCCAACATGCAGTCAGGAATCTCCGGTAAGTAGCTGTCACCGTCCACCTCCCCATCTGGCGAGAGCTCAGCCTTCCCCTGGAAGCACCATCAATCACCACCACCAGACAACACCAGAAAGAGCATCACTGACACAGTTTCACAAACCGCAGCCTCCAAGGAGCTAATCTCCCAATTCAACGACCTCCTCCGCTCCGAATCCACCTTCGGCCTCCTCGTCAACATCTCCAACGAGCAACTCACCCCCATCCAGCCCCTCACCTCTTCTGGTTCAGGCTCGCCATCCTCCTCCTTCGCCTCCAATGTCGACACCCTTTTGACCCCCCACATCAAAGAAAAAGAAGCCCTCTACATCATCCTCCGCCGCTATGACTCCTCCCCCGCCTTAGTAGCAGTCACCTACGTCCCCGACACCGCTCCCGTGCGACAAAAGATGTTGTTCGCCTCTACCCGTTTGACTTTAGTCAGAGAGCTGGGATCGGAACACTTCCGGGAGACGATTTTCGCTACGACGGCTAAGGAGCTGACGAGCCAAGGGTTTGAGAAACATGATGCGCATACGGCGCTGGACGCCCCTCTAACGGAGGAGGAGAAGAGTTTGGGAGAAGTCAAAAGGGCGGAGCAGGAGGCTGGCAGCGGAACGGGCAAGAGGGAGATTCATCTGGGTAGTCAGATGGCGATGCCGATGGGGGATGATGCGGTTATGTCGTTGAAGGAGTTGGCGATGGGGGAGGGGAGGGGGGTTGTTTCTCTGGTACGTTCCGTTCTTTTTTTTACCCCTTCCGCTCTACCATGTTACGGTCAATTGCTAACCAACCTTTGCGTGCTGTAGAAAGTTAACCCCACCACCGAAACAATCGACCTCCTCCCCCCTCCCTCCTCCACCCCCTCCTCTTTGTCGGAACTCGTCTCCTCAATCTCCACCACCGAACCACGCTTCACCTTCTACCGATACACCCACACCCACAAAGGATCCGAGGAGTCACCCATCCTCTTCTTCTACACCAACCCTACCAACAACGGCGGTCGCGTGGCTATCAAGCAGCGCATGCTGTACCCCCTGATGAAGCGCGCCGTGCTCGAAGTCGCAGCGAAGGAGGGATTGAATGTGGACAAGAAGTTTGAGGTGGAAGAACCGAGCGAGATCACCGAGGAGAGCGTGTTGAGTGAGTTGCACCCCAAGGTGGTGCAGAGTAGAGGGTTTGCTAGGCCGAAGAGGCCTGGTGGTCGTTAAGTGCTCTTCTTGATGAGAAGAGGGCGGAGAGGAAGGGGTCAGGCGTTGGTTCGGAATAAGTGATGGAGCAGGCGATCCATTATGAAGAGCATTGTGACGGTCTAGGAAGACTTGACGTACCTAGCCAAGACATATACAGTTGAACTAAATACGATAATTGGAACAAACACATCCGCTGGCTGGAAAACATGAGGATAGATTTGACCTTGTTTATCAATAAATGCTTCACAATCGATAATATCCATCTGTGAGGGGAGAAGCAGAAGAGGTATTGCGCTAAAACGGAATATTCCCCCATGACGCAGGGAAGGGGCTGGTGGTGGACTATCACGGCCGGAAAAGAACGAAAGTCAAAGTCCCTCCTAATAAATAAAACATTCTCTACCTCACCCCCACCCCTCGCCCGCCCCATCACTCAATATTGCTCTCATCATTTTCGAACGTGATGATGATGAAGTGTCATTGTGTTCTCAGTATTAGCTCAAAACTGGTCGGAAGTGGATGAAAGCGTTCTCTTTTCTAGAAATGTTGTCTGGGTTGAGTGGTCAAAATATGGTTATTGCCTCATTGAATAACTTTTTTATCTCCACGGCATTTATATCTCCTTGCCCATTTTAGTTACAGACAAACTTGCTCTGGTCTCCTATACATTGTTTCCTACGCATTTAATTGTTCGTGGTTTAGAGGTGACGACAACCTGGACTGAATGAGATATGTCGCTAACAGACTTACATGTGGCTTAGCAGATGTTCAGATAGCGCCATATCTGACGGCCTGTTTGACAGGATCACAAGTTCTCTTCGGCCAGTCAAACACATCACTTTTGAGTTGTAAAGATTTGAAGATGGAGGTATAGACGGCGTTCACTTGCAAATCATTTCTCGACTGGTTTGACAAACCATTTACTCAAAAATCTCGCTTTCCATTCCATTCTTTCCAAATATTTTACACCAAAACAAGGGTATCAAAACAAGAATCCAAAACCATACATCCCCCTATATCCAACATCAAGCAATCCCAGTCCCCCACCTCTCCACCCCAAACGGCATCGCCCCCTCCAGCGCCGCGGCTTCCAAATGAATATCCTTAAAATCATGTTCCAAATCCTCTACCCCTTCATCATATATTCCATCATCGTTATCATCAATATCATTGTGTCGTCGTCTTACTGATTCTCTTCTTTCTGCCTCTGCCATACCCGAGGCGCCAACCGGGAGAGCCATAGCGACGGCCTGAGCTTGTTTCAACTCGCTGTATGCGGGTAGGTAATCTTCTTCTACTTGTTTCTGTAAGCGTCGAACGCTGGACTGGCGGCTGCCGGGCATGTGGTGGTTTGTGTTTTGGTCGATAGGGAAGTCGTCGTAGCCGGGGGTCCGATGCCGGCGAAGGCACTGCCTCTTGAAAATGTTCGGCTTAGTCCTGAACCGTAGTCCTGTTGTTGGTGGCCGATGTAGGTCCTTGCACTCGCGGCGCTGGTTTGTCTGCTTATGCTTCCTCCTCCGTAGATATCATTGCTTCCGATTGTGCGCGTGCTAGCTTTGCTGGCTTGACGACTCACTCCGGGCGTGCGGTCGTCGTAGAATTGGGATTGATAAATGACTGCGCCGGTGGGTCCAGGAAGCCTGATCTCATCTGCTTCCAAGATCTCGGCAATGTCCCGAATTAGAACGTCCATGGGGCAGATGTACGCTACTCGCTTCCTGCTTGACCAAGCGAGGACGTGGCCGCAGACACTACCGCTGTCGCGTTCCACTACCCAGGCGCCGGAATCACCGGGGATACCCATCGGCAGTGGCTGACGACGTGAGTTGATCGTGTGGTCTCCGGATCCGGAGGGTCGGTTAGGCCGGTTAGGCACCAAACCCAAGGAAGGAGTGCCAGAGACCTGGTAAGTGTGACTGGGCGAAGTCCGACCCAGTATCTTTACCGAGGTGAGGGCAGGAAGAATGGTTCCTGTCTGCAGGCCAGAGGTGCGGGCCATGCATTGCACTTGAAGACCGGGAAGGGTGTTGGAGGGGGCGGTCGACGTCGGCATAATTGTCGGGATCTGGTCAAGAGGAAGGCTGGGAAGACGAGAATGCTTCTTTCCCTTCTTGCCCGATGGAAGGTTCGAAGCCTTCGGAATCCAGTTGTCGGATGGTTGACGATCGTCCTCGAACTCGAACAGTGCCCAATCAATTTCGTGCACAAGACCATTCTCCTTCCGCCGGCGAATACCACTGGACGCATACATCTCACCCACCCTGAATGTGTCGAGATGGTCTTGGTCTTTGTCATCAGCTGATGGGTAGAAATCGCTGGCCACGTCGTCCAGAGCCGGTTGTGTGATGATGAAGCCTTCACCGCAGCCGGGCTCAATGCCAGGGATGTCGCCGGGTTCGGTGAATTGCTCCTCTTCTTCGTAGTAGTCGTCGTCATCGGAAGCTTCGCTGGTTATGGCGGACTCGGAGTAGGCTTCGGAATCGGTGTCAGAAAATTCGCAGGCGTAGTCACCGTTCTCGCTGCTATCGGGGAGGATTCGTCGGTGTTGGAGTACTGTTGTGCATACCACGCTGCAAGATCGCCAAGTCCTCCGCCTGCCATACTTCTGGCATTATCATCGGCACCTTGCTCGTCGGGGTCATCCAACATGTGGTGCACCGTCATTCCATAGGACTTGTCGTCCACCACAATGAGTCCTCCCAGGCTGACAGGCGGCAAGTGTCGATCGCCGATCCATGCACCAATACTCGCGCCATTCTGTGGCTTCGGCTGGTATGAGGGATTGGCGGCAATGATATCTTCAGAATCCTCGGGGTTGGCCATGCTACGGTTGATGACCTGCTTTCGTGATCGGAGAACTTGACCCTTGCAAACCTTGAGTCCGATGTTCGACCGTGTTCCATCAAACAGCATGCCTAGCTTCTTCTTAAGAATGGCCCTAACCTTGCTAACCGACGTGCAGACGACCAATACGGTAGGCTTGGTACGTTGTGGTGACTCGCCAATCGATTCGAGGGAAATCTCGACGGACTCAGGGTTCTTACGGTAGAACGTCTTGAGGGCGGAGTTGATCTCGGGCATGAGGACGGAGTTCCACTGTTCGACGACATCAGGCGGTAAGGGTACTTGGGGGTAGAGGCGCGCTTTTTCCTTTGCTGAAGAGTCCTTGGCTTGGCGCGCTGTAACGTGTTAGATACCATCAAACATCGGATGAAATGAGGCTCACTCTTACCTTGGATCTTGGCCCGTACTTCCGCTTCAGGATCGGCGGGCACACTCACAACCTCCGGTTCCTCAATTTTGTGGGCTACGGGAATTGGAGTTTCAACGACAGGCTTTTCAGATTCGGCCGCCTTCGAGGAGCCAGAACCTGAAGCAACTGGTTCTGAGGGTAGTGGCATAGCTGCCGGTGCAGGAGAAAGGTCGTCTCCCAGCCTCTCCTCCAAGTTGCTCACGCCATCCAGAATGCAGCATGCCTCCAGATAACGACTGGCCTTGAACTCAACATGACGAGCAATCTCATCCATGGTATGCTGACCACCGATCTCCTGATCAACCGCCTTCAAACATGTCTCAACGGCCTTCCTGTAGAGCGTACCACATCGAATAGCCAGTTGATCAAGAATAGCATGGGAAACGACTGGATTTTGAACATCCGGGAGGATGTTCTCCAGCTTATTCCACAAGCCAACAGAAACGAGGATCATGGCCAAAGAGTAGAGATCCAAGGTCTTGGAATCAGCATTGTTGTTGAGAGGAGATTTGGAACTGTTCTTGGGGTCCAACGGATGTCTATAAGGCGTGAAAGGTTCGGGCTCGTCTTGTGATTGTGGCTCAGAGAACAAGTCAAACGACGAGACCAAAGGCCGTCTGATGTCAACCTCGCCTTGGCTCATTCCGCTGATTTCGGGATCTGTGCTGACGGCATTGCAGAAGGAGATGTTGTCAATAAGAAGGTTTCCATGAGTGACGCCCCTGGCATGGAGATCGAAGATGGTGTTGGCCAAGTTTGCGGCTAGACGAAACTTTGCCTCCAGCTTCGGCTCAAAGTCGGGACGAGCCAATAGGTCTGCCAATGAGCACATGCTGTACAATGGGTTTTGGGTAAGGTTTTCGTAGGTGACGGGATTGAAGGTCTTGGGAAACCTATAGACAAGACCGAACCGGGAGTTATCCATGTCCTCAAAGTATCCCAATAACCTGGGTAGGCCTGCCCAAGAAGAACTGGATGACCGCTGAGGATCAGCTTGAAGACCGGATGACAAGCGCTCGAACCGGGCCATCGGTGGCGCCATACCCGTGATGGAATAAAGGGAATCGAAGGGCGCATATTCGAGAAGAAGAGGTCCATAAGGAATTTGAGCCCCAATTCGTTCCATCAGTTCAGCATAAGCCTGCTTGCCCATAAAGACAATCTCTCTTGACCCCTGCTCTTGGTTTCCAGCCTCGGTCATGGGTACGGCCTGCATCTCTCGGAGGTTCATGAGATCCTTGGGGTTGATCTGCTGTGGCGTCTGGATCCTGGTGGACTCAAATGGTCGGTAGTCCTCGGCAGGTGAAGCCACAGCTTTTTGGAGCCTCTCTCGAGCAGCCGATGAATGCTGGGCATAGGATGATCTCGTCCTGGACAAGTCGTAGAGGGTGTCGATGGATGTCGTCAAGTCACGAATAAGGTCCTCGAACCGGTTCTTGTCCCACACCACCAACCTGATCTTTTCGCCTCGCTTCGGTGGTTGATATGGCTCGTTGCTCTCGCCGGTCAACTGCTTGGAACTGTTCCATAATGGCTCGGCCTCGGCTAGAATGTCCTTGATGGTGGACATAATACTCCCAACGACTTCGCTAAGGCCGGCCTTGGATAGTGAAGAGTCGATGTAGACTTCGGCAGAGTGAGTAGGGTCGGACCATTCCAGGCCCCAGCTGACAAGACGGTCCTTTTGGATCTTGAGCTTCCGGTGAAGGGACTTGATTTCGGGATCGGCTTCGGCATGTTGGACGGGTTCCTTGACGAAGTCGGAAGATTTCTTGGTGTCATTGTATAACCTACTAAGTCGCCTGTTGAGAGACGTCCCCAGCTGGAAGCCGCCCATGGGGATTCCGGACGCCATGGTTGCGGTTCAAGTCGATTTCTGTGAAAAGCTGTAGTGTAAAGATGCTGCGGTGTAAGCAGCCTGGTGAGAAGTTATCTTCGGATTATCGTGTTGAAATATCAGTACATGTCGAGATGTGATACTCTGTTGCCGAGAGTGAAGTGAGGATGAACAAGCGCTGAAGTGAGAAGATGTCGAAAAAAGAATGAATTGAATTGAAGTGAAGAAGTATGTAACACGGGAGGCGACAAATCGAGGCGGAGACTCAACACGGTTCGACTGTAACCCGAGACAAGCTGAGGGTTGTGCAAAAGAGTGACAGTAAATGTGGAAGGAGTGTGGCACACGATATATGGAAATAACAGAAAAGACGGGAAGGGTCAAGTCATTGTGACCGGGGTGAGTGAGCAGTGAAGGAAAGAGCCGCAAGTCTTTTGCTCTTTTCCAAACAGAGATCTGCCCCTCTGTGGGAGGAGACAACTCTCCGAGATCATCACCAAGAAGTGGGCATTGCACCTTCCACTTCTCGGGCAAGAATGTCGGTGCCTGGGCTCATCCGCTCATCTCCTCAGAAAGTGTTTTGTCTAGACGGCCGCTTCATTTCTTTGAGGGAAAGAGCACCGGTGCCATCACTGCCATGGGCGCGTGGCTTCCGAACCGCGTGTCTGGTCATTGGTCCAAGGTGGGTCCCGGAATCCTGCTGCCTGCTGTTGAGTGCGAATTGCAGCCGGGGTCTGATGACGGTGTGTGATTGGTCAGATTGGCCCAAGATCGGCAGTTTCAACTTTTTGACAGCCCCTTTCAGTTGCCAAGATTACACCTGCCAACTGCCAGGGAACCTCCTGTCTCGACTCTCTCCTCGACTTTCCCTCTCGCTGTTCACCACTTCAACGGCCAACTGCAACATTCGGGACATCGCAACCAGGCTTCCACCAACCGGAAATTACATCTACACCAAAGTCGATATAGGCTTCCGACGAGGATCAGTGTTCTTCCACTACTCACTACAGCTGTTTCTCCCTTGTCGCCACCACGTACATACCACTATCTTGGCCTGCCTTCCCCTCCGTTGAACAACACAAACAGACACCGTCGGAATGATTCCGCTTCTTGGTGGCTTCTAGGCCGCCGTCTAGCTACCTGATGATCCCGGATTTAAGCCTCAATGACCCTGTCCAGTGGTCATCGGTAGTCGGATGACATGGATGATGCCCTACGGAAATTCTTAGTTTTAGCGTCAGACCGTCAGACTATGCCAGGCTCCATCATCCAGCATCGGACACTTCAACCTTTTTCGCTTCTTTCAGGCCGCCAGATTTAACTCTTCGCATGGCCCGCTTGGCGAGAGACCATTTCCAATGACAATATGGACTGCCTGGAACATGTCATCCCGTGGAGCGGTTAGGTCTCCGAGTTAGTGTGCCTCTAGAAGTCTCCGGAGAGTTATCGGCTCGGCGACAACATTACTTCCTCACACTATTATCACTTGGCCCTCGATATCAACATCAATAGTTCTCTCAACAAGACACTGCCATCCCCTCTTTGACATCCACGATCTAGGTCACACAACCGAACAATACCGACAGCCATGTCGAGAGGCCCAATATACACAGCACGGTCGGAACTCGGATGCAGTAGCGGATGCACTTGTCACCCACAACTCAGACCCGTCGACACAAGAATCCAGCGACTCAGAAGCCAGTTAATTCTGCTGCCTGCTCGTCTCCCCTCAACCACATGGTCCGGCCTTCTTCCAACGTCTGCGACACCACCACAACCTTGATTTTTGGAGTTTATCTCATGCATCGCGGCCGCAAGCAATCTCCACACCAAAACATATCGAATGCAGAAGCAAAAAGTTTATTGCTCCATCGGTTGTGCTGTATTGGATCGCCGTCTTGGATGGTTGTGTGTGGGTTTTGTGGTTTCGGAGCGGGTGGGTTATGGTAGCTCCATCATCCTTGATGGTCGAGTGCCATGGGTCTGAAAGGGGGATGACGGGATGACAGGGTCAGAGACACATGGGGTAGGACTTCTACGGATCGCTTCTTCTGCCCGAACTGTCCAAAAACCGAAAGGTTTCGGCATATCGACACATGTTGCCAGAGTCCACAGCTTACAGTGCACCCGTGGCTTGCTGTTCTCGCTTCTCGAGAAACTGATATCAGCAACTCTAGACAAATTTGGGCGGTACGTCAAGCATCGTTACAACCAACGCCCAGTTATTGTTCGATTTTACCAGAGAGAGCGCCTCATACAAGCTTCTGACATATACGGCGTCCGGTTGATGCTTCTGCGGCCCGGACCCATCTCAACTGAGTACCCAAGCTTCGATCACTCCGTCTTACGAAGCAAGGTAGGCACAGGCTGACAACTGACGTTGCTCTATAGTCTCGATAGCCCGTCCGTAAGTGAATCATATGAGACAAGACAATGACCATCAGCCGTCGAGTGCTCAGAACGCAAGTTACCGGAGTCCGAGTTGTGCCATCCTGCTCGTCCTGGCATGTTAACTTCAGCTTCCTGTCACATCTAAAGTCAAAATACCTCACAGCTTGCTGCTACCCGACACCTTCCATACCAGCGACCCCATCCAGCAGAAGTCGCTTGCATACATCGACTCCTCACTTTCATGATGTTATGACTTCAGCCAGCGGGAAACACGCCTCATTCTTCCGTTTTCACTACCACGTGAGGCCAACCTAACCTACTCATCGTTACCACTCGGACCACGACGTCTCCCACTTACCACCATGAAGATGATCTATCACCTTACGCTCCAAGCGTACTCATACCCAAACGAAATCTTTACAAAGGCCGGATGAAGTGCCACAAAGACATCGCCTGGCGTCGTTGGCGCCCATGGCGCTGCTGTGGCATGCAAAACGCTGAATAACTCCCATGCATTCGGTCTAACCTGTCGTGGCCTAATGAAGGCCCACGATCGGGACGGGGCTGTCAAGGTTAACTTGTGAAAGACCGGGACTGGGAACCAGTCCCTTGTAGACATGTGGGTAGTCGGGTTTCGTCCCATTTGGGTCCGATGAGAGCAACATATGGGTCTCCAGGGCCTCGTATGCGGGTGCCGGAGAGGAGTTTTCATCCCAACCCATCGTACCCGAGATCACCTTGGGATTCTTGAGCGGGTCCGCGGGAAGGCCTTCGATCCCATTCAGTCTTCCGAGACCGTACTATGGGACACGCGAGAACACATTGATCCTATCTGCTCAATCAAAGTAGGTAACAAGAAGTTCGAACCTTGACATGCAGTCCACACTCCACGGATATCTCCAAGGACACTCATACAGGCATAAGGCAAAGACGAATGGAGTTTTACATGACTCCGAAATTTCGCATAAGAGAAGGAGAATCTACCATAAATGCCAGAGGTGTTTTGGAGGTAGGCATATTGTAAACCACTCAGGAAGGGCAACAACGCGTTTCCTCCACAAGCCAACACTGTCAACACCATCCTGTGACATGTTTCCCCGTTCCCATCCATCCTTCCACGCTTAACAACCTTTAATAATTAAGAACGAGTCAGCAGCCACAGTACCATTCCGGATCCAACCATGTCCTCATGGACCAGGCCGAAACGTTACACTGTCCAGCTGGAAGGTGCAAAAACACCAGTGTCCACCGTGACAGAGGCCAGAGGAATGACAGCCAGCTGAAGCACATGAGATTTTATAGCAGAAAAGTTGCGGGAGATTAGGTTTGTTGGTGATAGATCTTAAGCTGTGAGTGATGAGCCGAAAGGGAAAAGTTGAGAAATGAGGGACTGAGGTAGAAGGAAAGGGGAAAGTGGTAACAAGAGAGGGAGAAAATGACCGGTTTGAACTAAGTTACCGCACAATCGCAGTTTCGTGTAAATCAAATGGAAGTTTGTTAGTGAGCCATCTCATTCATCGAAATCTCGAGTTCCTGGCGAACAGGCTGAAGATAACAGACTATCCGTGCAATTGGGCTTGTTTGGTTAACATATGTTAGTGCCGTAACAGGCCAAGCCGCCCTTCCAACTCCCAAGATGTTGCCAACCACCACCTGTCAAAGGACACGAGACTTCGAGGAAAGTGGTTGAATGGTTGATGATTATTATCTCAAGTTATTCTAGTCACTTATTTCTAAACAAGTGAAATGTCAACGTGGATATGCCTTTGAGAAAGTACATGTTCCTTTGAAATCAGAGATTCTTCACCATGACCAAGCGAGGAAGTTGATAAAATCATGTTTTGATGTGATCATACATTCATACTAAACTAACAAACAAAACTCAAAACAAAAACAACCCAAAGAAAAACTGAAACCGTATGGTCAAGTGTGAGGGGGTATAAGCTAACAATATTAAGAACAAAAAAAATCCATTTTCATCAATCTCGTCATCCATCAACCTCCTTTTCGCTTCATCACTCCCGCTATTGATATCCCTCTCTTCATCTCTCCGTTTCTGCTATTCCTCCGATTCGTTTTCATCTCTTATCTTCTCTCCACTCCATCCTCGCCTTCCTTTCAATGCTCTTCTCTTCCCAACTTCAGGTCCCATGAGCTCTCCGACTTAGAGCTCATCATGTCCTACAACAGCCTCAGAAGCCTGACTAGCAACACTAGCAACAGTCTCCTTCGCCTCACTAGCCAAGCTGCTCGCGGACTCATACGCGCCCACTACCACCTCCGGGATCGCCGTAGCGTAAACGCCCTGCAGTCTGCTGACTACACTCTCTGAGAACGTGGGCTCCTTGCCGATCAACAGCTCGCTCACAATGCTGCTCACAACGCTATACTGCTGCGCCGCAGCGTCGGTACCGGCAGCGGCATACTGGCCGGCGGCAGTAGCAGCGGCGCCAGCTGCGCTGGTGATAGAAGCGGCATTGTCGGCGGCAGCATCAGACGCAGCACCGCCGTATTGGTTGGCGGCAGAGGCAGCGGAAGCAGAGGCGGCGCTGGCGACCGAGATGACGGTTTGGTACCAGGGAGTAGGAGTGGGAGCGCCGTAGACTTCGATGGAGATGCGGGCGAGGATTGAGTCCCATGATTCGGAGACGACGGAAGCGGCATCGGCAACGTTCTCGGAAACAACGGAGGCAGCGTCGGCGACGTTCTCGGACACTACGGAAGCGGCGGACGAGGCCCTGTCGCCCGCGGCGTAGACGATGGAGGAGGCGTTCTCTCCGACGACGGAAGCAGCGGAGGCGGCACCGTCGGTAACGGCTGATGCGACAGAGGCGGCAGAAGCGGCAGCGGCGAAGGCAGCAGAAGCAGCAGATTCCGAAGCGATCGAGGCCGCGTAGGCAGCGTTGTCAGTAACAACAGAAGCCGCAGAGGCAGCGGACTCGGTGGCGACCGAAGCAACGGAGGAAGCAGTGCCGACAAAGTCAGTAGGAGTAGGGGTGGCGGTCATAGAGCTAAAAGCAGACGAAGCCGCATTCAAGAACTCAGTGTAGCGAGCGTGAGCGACACCGAGGCCAGCGTAGTAGTTGTATCTAGCGTTCTCGAGAACCTTCTGAACGTGCTCAGAGGGAGTGGAGGGAGTAGGGGTGGCGAGACCAGCGGCGATCTTGGCGGACTCATACTGCTCCTCAGCCCAAGAGCGGCCTTGCTCGAGACGCTGCGCGGCAATGGATTGAATGCGCTCCCAGTCGACGGAAGGGATGTTGGGGACGGGAACAGCAGTAGGAAGGATCTTGAAGGTCTCGGTAGGAGTGCTCTTGTAGACCTGCTTAGAAGCAAGCTTCAGGGCCTTGTCGAGGCGGGCACTAGCAGAAGCCATTGCTTGGCTATAAACCTGAGTGACGGAAGCGAGCATCTGCTGGTGAGCAGGCTCAGGGGTGCCACGGATCTGGGCAGAAATGAGAGAGAGGGCGTCAGAGTACTGGTTGTTGGCGCGAGACATAGCGGATGAGTAAACCGACTTCACGTCGTTGCGCATCTTTTCCATGGCCTCAGAGTACTCATCGTAGGTATCCTCATCAATGATGGGCTGGCGAGTAGGGACAGACTGAGCGGCAGCACCGAGCCAAGCGGACTTGACGGTGGTGGCAGGCGGCTCAGGAGTCTCGGAGACGATGATATCGGACTCCTCCTCAGCTTCCTCCTCAACGGGGAGCTCGACAGGCGCAGGGCCCTCCTTGTCCGCCTCGGTGGTGTTACCAACAATGACAGGAGTCTCCTCGAGAACTTCAGTAGAGGCAAGATCGGGAACAGCCTCAACAGTGGAAGCGGTCTCTGCCTCAGGCTCAACAACATCAATGACCTCCTCGGAAGCAGCAGTGGCAGACTCAACAGTGTCGGTCTCGGTGGAAGAGCCAACAACGACCTCGGAAGCTTCGCTCAAGACGGTAGCGGCGGAATCCTTGGCAACGTCAGTTGCGCTCTCGACAGACTCGGAGGCGGTAGAGGCGGCCTCAGCAACAGGAGAGGTGGCATCATCCACGAGCTCCTCCATCTTATCAGTGGCGGAATCCTTGGCTCCAACGACAGCCTCGGTAGCCTCAGAGACAACTTCGGCAGCACGGCTGACGCCATCACCAACGACCTCGGAGACCTTCTCACCAGCAGCACTAGCAGACTCGCTAGCCTGCGAAACAACACTGGCGGCAGCATCCTGGGCATACTCGACATGCTCAGCAGCCTGCTGGGCGACAGTGCTCTCGAACTCATCAGAGTCGTCACCAGCCTCCAGCTTGCGAACCGCAACCTGCTTCAAGCGAGCAAGTTCCTTGGCAGCAGAAGCAGCAGTGTTCATGGCCTCCTCCTCAACAGCAGCCGCCTCATTCTGAGCAGCCTCGAGACCGGGGTGAGTGACGATGAGGTTCTTGAGGTCGTTGTTCCAGTCCTCGAAACGGGTCTTGAGCTCATGATACTTGGCCCAGTCCTTGTAAGTGACGCCGTCCATCCAGGCCCACTTCATACCGAGTTTCTGCAGGGCAAGATCTCTGATGTCGGCAAGAATGATAAAGTGGGCCTCGGCAGCATTGGTAATGGCGGACTGCATCTCGGCCTCGTAGTTCTCACGCCAGGTGCGGACCTCCTGAGCTTTCTCCTTGATGGACATGCCAGCCTGACGGACGACATTGGTGATCTGGTCGCGACCTTCGTCGACGCTGGCGTTTTCCTTGTTGACGGCTCCAATGATCTGAATAATCTTGCGACGGAGTTGGACGAGCTCAGAAACAGTCGTGGTCTGGAGCTCATCGAGGAGAGCCTTGCCAGTAACCTTGGCATTGCGACGGATCATCTTCTTGGTGATCTCATAGATTCTGGCCGAGATCTCGGAAGCGCCCTGATCGGCGGCCTTGGAATACCTTTCCTGCCAGTCCTGAAGATCGGCAGCGACAGTCTCACGGGCGCTACGGCGAGCGGGATCCTCCTTTTCGAGCTTCTCATCGACCTCGGGAGGGGGGACGTGGTTCTCGAGAACATGTTGCTCGGTAGACTCGTGGTTCAAGACCTTTTGTTCTTCAGCGGCGGCAACCTTGATTGTGGACTCGGCGTTGGACGAGGGGGTGGAAGCAGCGGTAGAGGCCGGCGTAGGCTTGCTAAAGGTGGAAGTCTTGCTATTCGAGGCACGCGATCGAGTCAGCACTCTTTTTATCGTTAGCGGAGATTTGGGTGAATCTGACGCCACCAACCTAGAGGACAAGTCCACAGGGGGCTTGGGAACCGACTTCTTGCTGCCTGTGGTGTGGCGACCAAGACGCTGGCCGATCTTGAGCAGCTGAGGCTCGACATTCTCAGAGTAGATTACCCTCAGATGGGGCATGACGGTTCCATCGAGGAACATGCTGGTCTTGTTCCAGGCCCAGCGGGTCGAGGGCAGTACAGTGCTGGCAGCAAAAGCCGAGGCAGCCTTGTAGCCCTTGTGGGCGTAAGGCTCAACGTAGTGATACGAGGGAACGACAACGCCATGGTAGGTCTGAAGCGCGTTGGTGCGTGCAATCTCGTAGTATGGACCGGCGGCAGTAGAAAGCTGCTTGACATGAGGACCGACGCTCTGGTCATAATGGGCCTTTGCAAGCTTCTGATACTTGACAAGCTCGGGCTGAAGGGTCTTTTCCCACTGGGTCTTGGTGTAGACCTGGGCCTTTTGGATTCTGGGTTGCGCATAAGCCAAAGCGGGAGTAATGGCCTTCTGATCGACAATGTCGTAGTAGGGTCTCGCGAGGTTGACGTAGGGAGCAGCGTAGGCGTTATAGTACGGTTCGACATGGGGCAAAACGGTCTGCTTGACCTCGAAGTAGGTCTTGCAAATGCGCGGAGAGGACGTGTCGCATTCCTTAAGCGAGGCGGGGCAGCGGAAGAGGATGGTGAGGATGGTGTACCAGGTCACGAGTCTGCAGGAAGACGTGTGTTAGAGATGCCATACTTGGGAGCGACCTTGGAAACAACTTACCTGGCTACAACATTGAAAGTCCTGGCTATCACACCAGGCCGACTGCGTGGGCGTTGTTTGATTGAGACTCTAGGGCTGGCCTGGTGGCTGAGGGTAGGCTTGATAGGGCCATTGATGCCATTGACACCAGTCATGGCGTTGGAGGCAGTGTAGCCATTGGTAGTCCTCTTGGAGTAGCCATTGACGCCGTTAAGACCAGTGAGGCCATCGAGAGTAGGCACGGGGCCTTTGGGACCTCCATTCATTGTGCCGTTTGTATCTTTCATGGTTGAAAGCTCTTATCAGCTCCGGGCTGACTGTGAAAAAAGTGGTGACGTCGTGATCGATTATGTGATGGTCGTCAATGTGTCGCTTGCTTGAAGCGCGTTCAAATCTGTACAGGCGCAATCATCGAGATGTGGTGCTGTTGCGTCGTTGCGTCGGTTGTCGTCTCCCAGGGACGATGCGCAAGGGAAGATAAAGAGGAAAAAGATTCAAGTTCGTCGAATCGCCCGTCGTTCGATGATGCGGCACGTCAAAAGGTTCCAGTTGGTGGTTCCAGGCGATGGTTCGGTGCTTCCCGCTGCTACAGAAGGCTTTTAGCTCATGCTCGTGGGAGGAGCTCTTTCCCGTCTTCGGCCAGGGCAAAAGCGGGGCCAATGATGATGGAAACAGTGGGGGCTGTTCAGGTTACCGTACCGTACTTTTACGTTACCTCTACCAGACTTTAGATTGAAGCAATCGTCAGGTCCTGAGACGAAGCGAGGAGATGAAGGGCAAGGGGTTTTGTTTTGCTTTGTTTCCTTTGCCGGTGGCTTTCTGGGAGTTTCTCTGCCATGGTCAGTTTCAGGTATTCTCCGCACGCGACAGCCTGGGGCAAGCTTCGTCTGAGTGTTAAGGAGGTACGTACCTTTTATATGTGGTATTGAAACCTTGTGATGCTACCGTAACCGAAGTACTTGTTTTTTCAGAGTCTCTTTACAACTCGACACAGGACTCTAATCACAACCAAATTAACAAGATGGTGATGATATTTGATGGTGTTCTGGAGTGAATTTTGTGCGGAAAGTAAAAAAGAAGTTGAAGAGTTTGTTTGTTTTCCTTCTGCTCCAGATCAAGACTTGGAGATATCAGACAGGTACAAGCCACTCTTACAACGTCACCCTCTTCCCGTCCTCCTCCAATTCCAGCTTCCCGCTTTCTCCTCTCCCGTCTCCCCTTGGCTTTTCTCTCTCCTGGTGTGCCACAGCTTGCCCCACAGACGTCATTGAGCTTTTGAGGGTGGTGAGCGTGCTAGAGATGGGGTGATGGGCTGCCAAAGAAAAGAAAAGATACAAAGATCTGGACACGGGATATTTCCTGATTGGCCATGTCTTTGTTTATCATTGAACAAGATATCTTGGTTGACTTTGCCCGAATCTTAGCATGTGTTTCAGGCAACATCGTCAAGCCCATCCATGGATGTTGTCTTGTTCCAGGCTTTTGGGAGAGCACTGGCCATGGGTTCTCTTATTGCATCGTGGATCTTAACATGTGCTTCACTTACAAAGTTACAGTAACTTGACACTTGACAGTAATTTGAAGACCCCAGGCTATACCCATCTCTGGCTACGACATCTCAGAGCCTTATGATTTCGAACCCAAATAAAGTAAGGAGCAAACAAATTGAAATTCTAAAACATACATCCAATATTTCATGGTACTTTGTGGCAAAGACTTGAACGTCCTGGAAACACACGACACGGAAATCAAGTTATGCAGGGCCTCGGCACCGTTATGTCATCCCAACGCGCAAGCATAAAACTGCGGTCATATGCAAGAGATTACCTATGCGTGACATGACAGCGGCATCTCGTGTCAACTATGCTTCAAGAAAAAAGTGAAAGCAAAAACTTTCATCAGGTTGAATGCGAGACAGACTCGAACAAAGTTTCCTACAACTCCCGTCTTCATTGCAGATTGACTTCAAAAAGTCGACTTTGTCCAAGTGAGGTCATTGGATCTCATATCTTCCAGCTTATCATTGAACCACATGGCCCGTGCACAACGCTGTGCTATACCACACTAAGCCATTTCTGTATAGTGACCATTGAGCGGGCCCGAATGAGATCTGGCGGTTCCGAGACGGGGCTAGCCTTTGCTTTTGAAAGTTCCACTGCACGCTTCCTTCCCGCGCCCGATCAAGGACCACTTTCAACGCCTTTGGAGACTTTGTCACTTTTTGGTGCATTTGGCCGCGCTTTCTCTTTTCCACTTCTTCCATTCACAGAACAGCCTTGAGGTTGTCTTCCACCACTCACCGGGCCACCACCACACAACCAGTGCCTCGTCACACTCGCCTCTGTCGCCATTGCCGTCGCATCTTTCTTCCGGTAACCCGACTGCCGTGATCAACACGATTTTCATTCCTTCTTCGACCATCATACAGCGACTGCCTACCCTCTACAACGAGCCCCGCCTGCGACCTGACGAGTTGCTCAACTAAGACTTAACCGCCGCCGCCGATATCTCAGTTTTCGCCATCGAGTTTTCTCCCAACATCTTCGCGACAACTTTGGTCGACTAGTCTCACCCGACACCATTTTCCAGACTTCCGTCGACCGAGCCCGATCACGTCTACGAATATCCCCTCCAGAATAGCTGCGACAGACGACAGAGTCAGCGGACTCGTGCCGCCCAACCCCTTCCGATGAAGACCAATACATAATCTGACCGACACTCGACAACACCACGATCATAGATACCGAACGAGCGGCCGCTGCTGACAACAAACTCACGCTCTCTTCCTTCCACCATGGGCGACGCTAACCCCGCCGACCCGCCCGTCTATCCGGGTTTCGGCCAGGATCTGCCGGACCCTCTCCGATTTCCGAATACCAGATTGCGACATTCGCGATCAGCTTCCATCTCGACATGGACAACCACATCCGGCGGTCACTCCCACACGAACTCGCAGCACCTCAATAATCCACGCGAGCCTGAACAATGTCGTATCTGCAGAGGCGAAGCTACTCCCGACGACCCCTTGTACCACCCGTGCAAGTGTAGCGGAAGCATCAAATGGGTCCATCAGGAATGTCTGATGCAATGGCTGGCCCAGACCCAGAGGAAACACTGCGAGTTGTGCAAGACACCTTTTCGCTTCACGAAACTCTACGATCCAGACATGCCCAGGACAGTACCGGCTCACATCTTTGTCGGTCATATGTTCAAATACTCAGTCCGGAAGCTCCTCGTCTGGGCAAGGGCCGCCCTCGTCGTTAGTGTCTGGCTTGGGTGGCTCCCGTACTTCATGCGCTCGGTATGGGCCATGTTGTTCTGGATATGTGAGGAAGGCTGGGGAGGGCCGGCTCTGTTTACAAAGGGTCCAAATTCATCATCAAACGGCTTCTCGGTCACGGCATATAGCACCACTGTATGCCCAGCTAGTCCGCTCTTTGTTGCCAACACCTCTCCGGCCAGCATCGGAGAGATATTAGGACGCCTGCCTCTCAACTCGACACAGTTCGTTAACAGCCTTACTGGTACCAATTCTGGCGCTGGCTCATCTTTTCTGTCGGTCGTACTCCGAATCATATTTGGCTCAGGCGGGATCGTGGATAGGACTCCTCCGCCCCTCAAGGAAATTCCCAGCCATCTCTCCAACAACGTCACGGCCACCTTGTTCATCGATCAAGCCGGAGCTTATGGAAACGTGTCTTACCCACCTTCACTACTCAGCGAGGTTGGCTTCCTGAAAAACCTGACTCGGAACCCTACCGTCAACAACAACATCATTGCTGTTCTCGAAGGCCAAATCATCACCGTCCTCGTCGTCGTCTGTTTCATCTTGATCATTCTTGTTAGGGATTACGTTGTTCAACAGCAACCGGAAATCAACGAGCGTGCTGCTTTTGCCAACCTTCAGAATGTGCAGCCGCAAGTCGTCCAGGTCAACGTCCCTGCTGAACCTGCCATGAACGGCGATATTCGCGCTCGTAACGGAGAAGCAAATGAAGGCGCTGACGATGACCGTGCCTGGCCTATGCCCCACCGTGACCCAAGCCCCCCCGCCAATCCTTATGCAGCTGACCTGGAGAGAGGACTCGAAGAAACGGATCCATCGACCATCGATGAATTTCTCAACCTTTATAGGGAAGCCGGCGGAAATCCCGATAGAATCATGGAGATCGCTCAGGAACGTGGCTTGGAGGAGAGACTGGCGTACTGGATTGCTCTCACCAGGACCATGAAGGAGCGGTCTGCCCGAGAGCGAGAGCAGCGCCTTGCTCAACTGCAGGACAACAATGAAGCCGACATCAACCCTACCGAGGCTGAATCCAGCACTGCCGCAGAAGCCAGGCTGCCAGATCATGATACGGAGATGGACACCACACCTGCGGCCCCACAACTGGATCCGTTTGACGACTGGAATTATGCTGTGGAAGAAGATGATCATCAGGGCGATGAGACCGGAGAGAGTTCCAGGGACAAGGGCAAGGGCGTTGCGACTGATGATTCTGACGCGGAGTTGGAGGCTCAGATTGTTGCTTCTACTTTGCGGCCGCGCTCCAATACAGATGGGCCTGAGATCAGAATGCATACCAATCCTCTCGGTAGCAACAGCTGGTCGTTCAATGACTTGCCGGAGGACGTCCCAAACAGTCCGTCAAAGGAAGAAGGACCTTCTCAGCTTATCTTGACGCCTCCGGATCTCAACAACGACAGTTATTCTTCGAATACCGAGGTAGAGCCTTTGCTCGCTTCTATGGCTGCCCAAGAGGAATCCGAGGACTTCCGGGAGGATCGCAGGGATGATATTTGGGATTTTGCTGTCGATATCCGTGAACACCTCGGGCATCATACGGAAGGAGAGCCTTCGGGAGCCAACCACGCCACAGAGCATCAACCAGAAACACAGGATTTGGCAGATACAGTCTGGAATGTCCTTGATGATAGCACGGCTGAGAGTCCCACACCACCTCCTCAACCTCGTGGACTCGTCCCTAGAGTGGCCGAGTTCATGTGGCAAGGCGTCGAGGCAGACCAAGCGCAACAGGATGCCATTGAAATCATTGCCGATGCTGTCATTAGACGAGTCAACGAACAGAACATGGAAGTCCGCGATGATGATGTACTTCAAAACGACGACGACTTCAACGAGGATGACGATGACGCAGCCGCAGCCGCAATTGGCCTAGAGCAAGACGCCATTGACGACGCTGAAGACCTTGAGGGTGTCCTGGAGCTTCTGGGCATGCGCGGGCCTTTGGCGGGCTTGTTCCAAAACGCCATCTTCTGCGTCCTGCTCGTGTCAGCTACCATCTTCCTTGGGCTGTTTGTCCCATACAACATTGGCCGCTACGCGCTGTGGTTCATCGCGAAGCCTATGCGCCCAGTCTGGATTCTTTACAGCATCTGCAGGTTTATCCAGGACATGGTTGTTATCGCCTTTGGTCTTGTCTCTCATGCGCTCTCTATGATCCACCCCAGTCTAGGCCTGGGTGGTGTTGCCCGTCTGGTTACGAAGCTTCTATTCGGTAGCCGTTACGCGGCAGCCATGCTTGACCCGCACGACGAAATGACCAATGCCGCCAAGCGAGTTGGACATACTGTGATCAACGAACTCGGTCGCGTGTCCATGTCGGAGATTCACACTTTTTCTGCTGTCAGCCACGAAGCACTATTGTCTGTCAAGGGCCAGATCTTTTCCGGCTTCGCTGCCCTGGGGTCTGCTCTTGTCTTTATCTTTGGTGGTGACTACTCTACCAAGGTCCCGTTGGTGTTTTATGCAGCCGGTAGTGCGACTACATTTGCCTTAAACGCCCTCAAGGCTCTGCCATCGACTTTGTTGAAGCCTAACTTGGTCATCAACGTCAGCATCCCTGATGCAAGCCGTACTCTCGATCCGGCGTTGGCATACTGGAATGGTACTGACCGATTCTGGGCAATCCTTGCCGGCTACCTTACGCTCTACGTGGCGGCAGTTTTGTACCTGCGCCATGGCGGACCTATCTCGTCTAGCCAGACAGGGCAAGAATGGGAGGCGGCTCTAATTGATGCGCTCAACCAGGCAAGCGGCGTGATGAAGGTCATCCTGATCATTGGTATCGAGATGCTCGTCTTTCCACTTTACTGCGGCATGCTTCTGGACATCGCACTCTTACCATTGTTTGAGAACGCCACTCTCATGTCACGATTACAGTTCACGCTCAACTTCCCCATCACGTCGATCTTTGTCCATTGGTTCGTGGGCACGGCGTACATGTTCCACTTTGCCCTGTTCGTCTCCATGTGCCGCAAGATTATGCGTCGTGGGGTACTCTACTTCATCCGCGATCCCGACGACCCCGAATTTCACCCGGTCCGCGACGTTCTGGAGCGCAATGTCACGACCCAGCTGCGCAAGATTGCCTTCTCTGCTCTCGTCTACGGTGCTCTTGTCATAATCTGCCTCGGCGCTGTGGTCTGGGGCTTGGCATTCTCTCTGCCCAACGTCCTGCCAATCCACTACTCGTCTAACGAGCCGGTGCTAGAGTTCCCGCTTGATCTTCTGTTCTACAACTTCTTGATGCCCTTGGCGGTCAAGTTTTTCAAGCCTGGTGATGGACTACATGCTATGTACACGTGGTGGTTCCGCACTTGCGGTCGTTGCTTGCGGATTACTTGGTTCTTGTTTGGGGAGCGCAAGGCGGATGAAGAGGGCCGTTTGCGCATGATTGAGAGAGGCACCAACAACCAAGCATCATGGTGGCAGGCGATGTTCCTGCAGTTGGATGAGTCCAATGGGCTTGTTAAACCGTGGAAGCCCAAGTTCGTGGCCGACCCCACCAAGGCTGAGACCTCCGAATCTGAACCTGAATCACCCAACATCAGGGGGTATGTGCCTTCTGAGTCTGAGTCCAGGGAATTGTCGCCAGAAGAAGGCTTCAAGGATTACTTGGTGAACACCAAGCAACTCATTCCCGATGGCCGTTTCGTCCGCGCTCCAGCTTCCGACCAAGTCAAGATTCCCAAGGGCAGGACGGTATTCCTCGAGGTGTCTGAGAAGAACGAGCGATTGGACGGCAAGCCCGACGTCCCTGAGACCGATCTCTACTCGACAACCCAGTACCGTCTGGTCTACGTTCCACCGCACTTCCGAGT
Source organism: Sordaria brevicollis (assembly GCA_033439795.1). NCBI lineage: Eukaryota > Fungi > Ascomycota > Sordariomycetes > Sordariales > Sordariaceae > Sordaria > Sordaria brevicollis. The sequence continues at coordinate 1,793,377 of JAUTDP010000005.1, forward strand.
CCGCATCTTCTTTTTCATTCTCCTCATCTGGCTGTTTGCCGCCGCTACGGGCGTCGGTATCACTATTATCCCCTTGGTCTTTGGTCGCTGGATGTTCCAGCTCTTGATCCCTGAAGGTGTGAGGACGAACGACATTTACGCCTTTGGCATCGGCATCCACGTTCTGGGGTCCATCGTCTACGCACTCATCAACATCCGCTCCCTTTCTCAGTCCTTCAAGGTTCGTCTCGCCGGGGTCATCGTCTCAGTCTTTAACAATGGCGCCGTCCGCCGCGGCCTGGCAGTCATCACCCGCATCGCCAAGATTATTTACTCCTACTTCTTCTTGTTGGTGGTCTTCCCGCTTATGATCGCCTCCGTCGCCGAGCTCTACGTCATGATGCCGCTGCACGAATTCATGTACAGCGTCCCGATTGCTCAAGATATCAAGCAAGTCACTATCGAACAGGCCGCTGCTCTTAACCCGAGACATACCATTCGCGTCATGCAGTCCTGGACCATCGGGCTGCTGTACCTGAAGCTTTCGGTGAGGGGAATCAACACCTGGTTCAGCGGTAGTCGTCTGGCCCTCGCCACCAAGGCCGTTTTGCGCAGAGGGTGGTTCAACCCCAACGCCGGCGTTCTCACCCGCGCCTTTGTGATTCCCGCTATCCTTCTGTTCACAGTCGCCATGGCCGTCCCCACTCTCTTCGCCAAGTTCATGATCTCATGGAGTCTAGCAGAAACTCTCACCTTGCGTCACCCTCAAGCCATTGTCGACGGAGTCATTGACCAGACTCTCTACGACGCCTATGTCGTGCTCATCTACCGCCGCAGCTTCCCGTTGACAGCGCTGTTGGTGCTGGCCGTTGCGGCCGGTTGGGGGCTGAATGGTGTATTCCAGAGTTGGAAGATGAGGATCAGGGACGAGGCGTATTTGATTGGCGAGAGGTTGCAGAATTATGGGGGCGGGACGCCGCAGAGGGGGACAATTGGACGGGGAGCGGGGAGGGGGTGGAGGGCTGGGATTGCTGTTGATGGACGGTGATTGTGCATGATGCCCGATGAGAGGATGATAGAAGCCCAGGGAAGAGAATGGGATTGTGGAAGAGAGGAGGAATAGCATAATCGTGAATAGGAAATGGGGAGAAGGAAGGAAGTGATGGAATGATACCAAACTGTTGTATATGTTATGTTAGAGTATGAATAGCGCAGCATAAGAGATATTTATTACTTGCAGTCTGCTTTGCTAGACACTCGCGTTGGCTTGGTGCAATTTTTTTTTTTTACTTCAGCTATTATTGTTATTGTAAGTACTGGTTTCATCCACACCCAAAGCAAGAAGCGATTGTGATAAGAAGTTCTGTAGTCCATTCTCGGAGTCTCAAGTCTAACATCTAAGTGTAGTGTTCATCATGGTATTATCAAGCCATACAAAATGTGTGTGTTGTAACAGAACAACAAGTCCAGCTCGAAGTCCAAAGAATGTCAAAAAGCCACCAATCCATCGCTATCGCCCCTTTTCAACAACAAGCTCGCCTGCCAAAAATTCTTCAGAAAAAAACAATCCAAGAAGTCAAAACAATACCTCAACCCACCGACACCTCAGTGATCCTCAACATCCTCATCCCTCCCCGGATAACAAATATCCTGCACCACCACCGCCTTAATATGACTCCCCAGCACAAACAAATACGTGCACAGCAAGCAAATACTCATCGCCGTCCCAAACCACAACACCGCCTCGCTCTTGAACGCGTTTCCAATACTAATCGTCGCCAACGTAAACCCGGTATTAGGGAACACACTAGCCCACCATCCCAAATGGAAATATTTCGGTCTGCTCGCCAACACCGCAAGGACGCCAATGAAAAACCACCAAAACGCCAGCGCCCAGAGAAAAACGGCGCCGATGACGGCCATGGTCCGGATCATGCCAGCGTCCATCAGGCCGTCCATGTCATGGTCGAAATCCTTTGGTAGACCCTGGGCCATGCCTAGGAAGGCGAGGGCGGTGAAAGATGGTGGGCCGACGCACATGAAAAGGCCAGGGCGATGTTCGCGGCAGGGAAGACCAACGGACATGAGACGGCCGACCATGTGGGCGTACATCATCAGCGCTACTGCCACTCCCAAGCCCTGGCAGGTCAAACCAGCGCAGACGATGATGATGGCGCGGTGCGCGGGTTGGTAAGGAGAAATAACAGCCGCGATCGTCCCGCTAAGCATGATGGGGAAGATGGGAAGAATCCAGGTTGGCATCATTGTGTGCAGTCCAAACGACCGCTTCTGGGAGAAGAGGAAGGAGTACTGCCCGACGGCGACGGCGGTGGCTAATACCACGTAAATCCAAAAGGCGATGTGCAAAACCCAGACGAGGTCCATGGATGGGATGCCGCCTTCGGGGGTGCCGTATTTTTGGGTGGAGGTGATGAGCGTGGCGATGGATAGGAAGAAAGTAGGGAAAAAGAAACCCTCGCGGGGGTGGGTGAGGGAGGCTTTGAAGGTTCCCGAGTGAAGCAGGAAGCGGGTAACCATGAGAGAGGTGAGGAGGACGAAGATGATCAGGTTGATGATGTACACTGCTAGTCCAATCTGGCGTAACCCGGGGAAGGTATGTGGTTGCGCGGCGATGAGAAGCGACAAACCGCCGGTGGACATGCAGAGGGTGTACCACGCCCAGGTGAAGTGTTTTAGCCGGGAGCGGAGGGGGAGTTTGGGGCGGGAGGGGTCGTAGGGGTCGAGATGGCCCTTGTGGTGCTTGGGGGAGGAGTGGCCTTCCTCGACGTCGGTGTCCTCGTCGGAATCGGGAGAGGGGGATTGGCGACCGGAGCCGCCGGTCATGTGGATGACATGGTTCTGCTTTTCATTGTTGTTGTTGCTGTTGTTGTTCATGCCGGGGTTAAGGGCCAACTGGGAGGAAGCAGCGGAGGGGTTGAGAGAAAAGTCTCCGCCGAGATAGTCGACGACGGGGCCGGTCTGGCGGCCTTCTTTGATGTAGCCGTCGCCGGGGGTGGTGCCGGCCCAAGTACCGGAGGTGCGGTTGGAGACGGAGGGGTCGTTGAGGTCGCCGGTTACGCAGGTGGCGGAGGAGGATTGCCGGGAGTGGGAAGCCAAAAAGGCTGGGTCTTGTTGGCTTGGGCTGAGGGACTGTTGAGTCTGCTCGTCGTGGTCATGGATGATGACGTGTGCTCCTGCCTGTACAGGAGGCATGGGACCGGGCTGGTTGGTGCCCATGGTTGGTGATGATGGGTTCATCTCTGGGTGTTCGTCTGTTGTTGCTGTGTTGCTGGACGGAAGATTCCTAGCGGACGATGTTGATGTTGGGAACTTTCTGGGGAAAGAAGGTTGTTTCGATTCGAGATCCGATGTGAGATTCGATTCGAGATGGAAGAGTCGGGGTTCAAGCGAGATACGGCTGATGACAAGTCTTCAGGTCAAGCCGGTGTCCTGGAGATCAACTGGATTGTCTTGGAAACCGAAGGAGAAACGAGAGTGGCAGCCAAAACAAAAAGGCAGCATGTGATGGTCCTTGATCCGGGAAGGTTGTTTCCCGGGGATTTGATCGATCAAGCCGGCCTGCTTTAGTGCTGGCTGGTGATGGTGTTGATAATGTCGATGGAAATGTTGGAAGAAGCCGAAACGAGGGCGACGAAATACTTTTGATGGTGGCTGTCGGTTGCTTGAAGCATGGGATGGAGTATGGACAGATGGAGACCGGAGATGAAACTCTCCTGGTTCTTAAAGCTGTAGTGAAGCTTGATGATGAAGATGGGGAACAACAAAAATGTCAGAGAACCGAGCGCGTGGACTAACCTACTTTTAACTTTCTCCAGACGCAAGGAACCAGGGCAGTTCCATGACTTACATCGTGCTTGTTCTGTTCTCCAAGTACAGACACTTGGACTACACACCCCCTCTCTGCTCCATCACGCACATACGCACCGCACACAAGGTGGTCCCTGATCCCGAGTTTCTGAAAGTACATACACCCCCCGATATCCACCGGGATTCGCAATTCTTTCCACTTCACAACTTGTCGCCCAAACGTTTCAAACTGGGATGTGTAGATCTATATCTGCCAAGGGGTCCACGATGTCCACTACGAAGGCTATTGAGGCTCTCGATGCTCGCCAGAAGTCTGGGCAAGTATACGTAGTTCCTTGACAGTATTGGCAAGATGGAGCATCATAGGGTTGATGTTCGAATTGCAGGGCAAGGGGGGGCGAGACATGCTGAAAGTTGGGCTCCATGATCCACATTCTTGGTGTTGCTCACAATGGGCGTTGGGGGTCAAGCGAGAATTACACGAAATGGTGGTTGTGTCTGGGCATCATCCATCATCCATGGCAAGTCTATTCCGGGCCCAGACCGCCTCCGTTAGTGCTGTCCTTGGCAAAGATTGGCTTTCGTGATCCTAGCCATGGTTTTGAGTTGTTTGGGATCGTTGTTGAGGAAAATCGTAGTTTCTGAAACTGACTCCCTTTTTTCTATGCTTTTCTTTACTGACAGTGACTTGACTCGCTCTGATACTGAAGGGGGTCTCGAGATGCGAGTACGAACTGATGGAGATAGTTGGAGAAAGTCTAGAAGTTGGAGAATCGTCGGACACTGCCTCCGTTCGTCATGCTCCGCGATTCTGGTACAAAATTCATCTGACTGCACGAAGTCAATGATGTTCTGCACCGCCCATGAGAGGCTTCGTAAAAAGGACATGTGCCAAGAAGGGATTTGTTGATGATGTTCTTCGGATGAGGTGCCCAGAAGATATCGGCACTTGTCTGCAGGGAATATGCACTGCTGGGCCCCCTGTTTCTATCTGAAGATCACGCTTAGGGGGCGGCAAGGGGGCTTGTCTCCCGGATCCCAGTGATCCACCTTATAAGATCTGCGGTATCTATTCTGAGAGAGATGGTCGCTCGCCCAAAAGGAGAGGGGAATTGCTCGTTGTGATCTTTTTGGGAGTGTCGATTCGCCGAAAAGGATTTTGCTTGAGAGACAGAAAAGAGAAAAGGCTGTGTTTCGCACATCATGGCCACCTCGTGCATGGCTTACAAAACCGTCCGAACTACCAAACACAGCATCGTGGATGATGCCGGTCAAGACATCACCATCTCAAAACACCATCACCCCCAACCGGAGCACCTTGATGGCCTCTGGCGACAGTAACCTTCATACATAGACATCGGACCTTTTACGGTGAGTCCCAATCCATGACGGCGTTTAAATGTGACCTTTCTTCCTTGTCTATCTGTCCAGACAATGCCTCCGGACTCCATACCGACTGGACGGAAGCTGTTGACTTGACAATGCCGTCTTTCTTGGACTGGGTTCTTGTTTCTTGGCCTGTTCTTGGCTTGTCTGAGATGCTGCAGATGGTGTTGCAGTCAGTTGAGGCTCAGCGGAAGGGGCTTGAAGGGATGTTCACGGTGTGGAAGGTGAGGAAAGATAACGTGGTGGCAGTAGTATCAAGAAAAGGACATGGAGGACGTTAAGGAGAGTCGTCAACGCCAAGTAGCCAAGTAAAAAGCCAAGTCAAGCCACCCGCCCACTGACATCTCCGACTTGGCTGCCCTGAAGGGTACGCCAAAGAGGATCTAAAAACGCCCCAAAAGAAGCCTAAAAGTGCGGCAATGCAATGGCGATCACCGCCTATCCGAAAGCAGTTCCCAGTCATTTCAGGCTTTCCGCCCACGCCCAGGATTATTTTGACAGGTATTGATGGATCCCGCCGATTTCAGGGGTCAAGATAACTGAGATTGCGATGGTGGATGTTACCCATGTGCCGGAAATTTCCATTGACATTGGGTTTTGATATGGTATGGTAGTATGGATATGTTTTTCATTAGGAACGTGCCTGACAATCACAGTCGCTGATGAAGGATGCAGCATGGTGAGAAAGGAGGACAGAAGCACGTTGTGTTCCAAGTGGCATTGGATTGGACATCAACTCCAGGAACAAAAACAAACCCCCCTTTTCCATCTCAGACAGATCTTCAACACCAAAACAAGGGGAAAGACAAAAAGTCTGAAATGGACCCCCGACGTTCATCCTCGCCGCTAGAATCGATGGCCATTGATCGCTGGCAGCAACAGTAAGCCAGTAACAACTCCATCAACTCCATCAACTCCATCAACTCCATCAACTCCAGTGTTTTTCTCCTGTCTCCAGCAAGTCATCCTCACCTTTCCCTTTCTCCAGGGACTCCAGTTCTCCTCCTCCTTCTGAAACGGCCTCCATCGACTCCATCCTCTCCCGCACAGCAATCGCAAGTGGACTTGCAAAATAGACCGCGATGGACCAGAGTGGACTGGTGATGGACAAACACAGCCTTGAGAGCGGAGGAGATGCAGCAGGAGACGATAGAGCGCTACACTGCCCAGCCAGTGGATTAGCACTAACAGCTCCAGCACATCCAGTGGCACTAGCAGGCACTACCACATCTAGCTGCAAGCGACCGCAGATCGTGTTAGTGCACGATGACAGCATGACAGCTGTTAAACCTCCACCACCACGCGCGTCCATCATCCACAGCCATCCAGACCATTTGATCTTCACCACACTCTCCAAGACTCACCAATTCTCCATTTCTCTCTCCAGCTCGCCAAGTTTTGAACACAAATCCTTCACATCCTCATACGACTAGTCGTCATCGGAGTCGATCACGCAAGAGAGATGAAATCTTGTTATCAAAAGTTCCACGCCTGAATACGCCTCGATTGTCAATTGTCGATTATCAGCCCAGTCCAATAACTCCATTCAGCCGCTCAAATGCCCAGATCACAAGCCTCAATTGGCACATTTGACAGATTCCACTTCTTTGGTAGATCGAAAACGTTTGACAGGTGAAGATCTCTTGTCCTACTCTGCTTGCCCGTTGGAAATACCTGTACCGTATACCCATCTTGCAGTGTCTAAGCCGTTGATATCTCGCCGTTGGCATCTTGCCGCTGGAGTCATCCTGCATTTTACCTTATCCACCAGCAAGTTAATCAGATCCGGATGCCAAACAAACAAACATAATCATCATCGCGCAAAGTCCATCAAACAACCTCCCGGTAGACATCAGGGCAAAGTACCAACAGAAGTGTGAGATAACCCCCACGTGCTTTCGGTTGCTTGTCCTATGCACACTACGCTTGCGGCGTACCTGCTTCCATGGGGCGTCCGCCACGTCCAAACGCTTGCATAATCACCACATCCAACCGCTTGGCAATCTGGCATTGCGATATCCTTGCGATATCCTTGCGGCATCTTGCGGTATCTTGCGTTTCTTGGCTCAAATTTTCATAAGCTCTCCCAGCTCGTATTTGATAACGCACCAAGGGTAGGTGAGGTACTGAGGCCAGGTGAGGGACCCCGTGAGGGACCCCGTGAGGAGATGAAGATATGCCGCCAAGATGATGCCCGAAGCGGGTTGACAAAAAGAAAGGAGGGGCTCCGATTGATCGGGAGAAAGGGGAGAGGGGGAATAAAGAGGTTCTTGGGAGCTGACGACGCGCCGAGAAGAAAGGTCAGGGTACTTGTCAGGATACCTTGATGGTCATCATCTTGTGGAAGCTTGGTGCGGGTTTGCCTGTTTGGGATTTCCGGTCATGACCTCAAGTCAAGCCAAGGTGACTGGCTGAGCTGTTAAGAAGGGAAGTTGTCGAGCGGACGGAACTCCGGAGCGAGTTGACGCGACTCCCGTCATAGTTGGCGATACACCGGCACACCGACAAACACCATGATGATGACCAGTGGCCGATAACATCGGCGTCGCACGGGGCCGGATCGTGAGATCTTCCGGTCTTGCATCGCGAAAGGCCATTTCAAGACAGACATGACATCTTGGGCAGGTCCAGTTGACGAACGTCGTCATAGTCGAACAAGAACACTCACCTCCTTTTCAATTCCACAATTTCGAGCAACCACAGTCATCACAAATCTGGCGATCAACAACATCAACAGATACCACCAACACGTCATACCAACTCACAGCCACTTCGACTTCAATGTCCAGCTTGAACCTCCTCCAATTACAACTACTCACTTTCAACAAAGACGATTCCGAACGGTCACTGACTTACAAGAACCAGATCAAACATAGTTTCTTCCTTCCCAAGACTTGTCTCTACCCATACCCTTCTTGTTACTCATTAATACCCCCTCCCCCTCCTTCCACCCTCCCCCAACGGCCTTATCAACCTTATCTCATCTTTCCCAAACCTCTTCCTCCGTTCATGAAACCACCTACTCAACACCTTCTTCTCAATCGCATCTTCACCAAACCCATCTTCACCCCTATCCCGATCCCGATCCTCATCTCCATCTCCATCTCCATTAACCTTTGTATCCGGCTGCAGCATCTTCGCCAGATCTCCAGCCGTCATAGTCCTCGCATGCGGCTCCGGTTCAAGCAAACTCAAAATGCAGTTACACCACTGGTTGATGCGCGGGGAGTCGACGAAGGTGTCGAGGATGTGGGCTATACGTTGTAGGACGGTGGGTTTGACGCGGTATTTTGGGATAGTTCTACCTAGAGATTCAAGGGTGTGGGTGGACAGTGTCTGGGAGGAAGGTTTGTGGTGGGTGTCATCGGTGTCCATGTCGACGTCGGCGTCGGCGTTGGTGGGAAGGGTCGGCTTGTTTTCGTTGGTGTGTTGTGGTGCCTTGGAGTTGGTGTCATCGGTGGTGTCCATGGCGGTGTCAGCATCTGGGTCTGGTGGGACAGGCTCGTAGAGTCTTTCATCGCTGGGGTCGGTGGTGGTCTTGGTCTGTTTGGAGGATTTGGAGTCGATGTTAGATGGTTGAGTACCCTGTTGTATTTCCTGTCAGTGGTTTCATATTTCTTCGCTCTGCCGGAAGTTGCATCATGCACTCACCATCTCCTCAAACATATCATCCATGCCCAGATTTTGACCCTGATACAAACTCCAGATCAACATATCCAGCATCAGCACGCCCATTGACCACATATCATATGCCTGTGTAACCGGCGTCGACAGGTCTTCCGACTCAGGCGGGAAGTACATCTTGTCAGATGTCTTCAGATACTTCCGGTACAGCTCATGAGCAGAGCGGTCCATGTCCGTCGAAAACAGCCGGTATGCCGCGATCGGTTCGGCCACTTCCGAAGAGTCCGAAGTCTCAGGCACCTCACGGACGGCGCTGCACTCGAATCCCGTCCATGTAAGATGCAATCTATTGGCGTGGCCAAATACCAAGATGTTTCGGGGTTGAATATCTAGGTGGAATCCTCTTTTCGTCGTCTTCCGGGGCACGTCGGTTACTTCCATGGAATTGTCATTCTCAGACTTGCTTGGGATATTATGGATGACCGCTAGCGCACTCGCTAGGTAAGCAACTTGCCCCATTATCTCGCGCAGAGAATTGGTCGATGTGATTTTCTCGAGGCTGCGGTTGCTCTTCAAGTAGTCGAGACTGCAAATCGCAACGGGGAGGATGGTGTACAAGATGTTGTCGTAGAAGAAGACCTTGTAGGGCCGGGTGATATGAGGATACGGTGCATTCCGGAGTGCGCGAAGGAGAGTATTGCTGCGAGTGATGGCGGAGTGAACTATGTAGGTTGAACTGGAGGTTGACGTCGGGAAAGGGGGACCACATTTGATCACTCGCAAGGCATAGAGACCCTTTTGATCTGCCTAAGGATATTGTTAGTCAACATCTGTTGTTGAAGCTGGAGTGAAGAATGATCAGGGCTTCCTACGTACCTTTCTCAAAATATCATGATACTCATGCACCCTCACCCTTGTCTCTTCACCAATCCACTCTCTTCTATACACGCTGTCTGAATTTCGCGTCACCCAAAGCGGCAGAGCTTGTCCGGTTAGCACCGAAATTTGATCTTCGTCTTCCTCGGGGCCCAGCCACGACCCATCAACCATGAACCGACTCTGATTCGGTATCAAAGTGTTGATCAGCCTCTCCCCCAAAACCCAGTCGTCGTCCTGAAGGTCCAGATCCTCTGGCATAATCGGCAAACCGCGATCATTCATATCATAATTGAGCAATTTTTGCAGCATATTTTCGTAGTCGGTAAACAAAAAGAGACACATAACGAACAACCTTGGGGCCTTTTCGTAAATCGTGTCCCGTAGGCTGGGTTCCTTGATTAGGTGGTCAATTATTTCTTTCCTGGAGAGGGCAAAGATAACATCGCCCGGGACGAAGTAATCCTGTAGCTTGGTTTTGGATGAGGGGAAGATTTGAAAGGAGCGGCCGTGATACTTGACGTAAGCGTGGGCTTCTGTTGGGGTCGATGGGATATCTTTGGATTGGATAGTGAGAGAGCTGTTGACGCCTTGAGTGGCAGGCTTGAGAATCGGTGGGTAACGCCAGGTGTGCACGAATGCTTGGGTGTTGAGCTTTTGGGATGACATCTTGGTATTGGTTGACATGGTGGACGAGTTTGATCTTGATGGGAGGATGGCTGTCTTGATCAATTTCCTCGTAGCATTGCGAGCACGATTGGGCGAGGCGAGGGGATAGGGAAGTGTGACATATATCTTGAACTCTGTCTTGGTTTTGTCATGTGCTTGCATTGAGGCGGCCCGTTTCTTCTGGCAGATTCGTCAACTGAACCCCAACTTCAAAGGCTTTGTGAGTGTGTGGAAACTCTTCAATCAATTCGTGAAGTAACCAGTACCGTCACTTGAGTCGGGACCTTGACCAAAACGAGTTTCTTACACTTCTGTTTGGATTGATATGTGAAAGATTGAGAAGAGAGTGTCGTGTTCCTAGGTTGAGGACCGATCAAAGTAGCTTGGTGATGTCTTCATGATGGAAGTGAAATATCGGTCACCTCAGTTCTGCAGGATCGCATAGTTCAGTCAGCATATCCCAAAGGTAAATCTTCTCAAACAATGCCGGGGACAATCCTACCTTCTCTGTCCGTTGGCAATCAGCATGCGACAAGAACGATAGCGTCAAAGCCGCATCCCTAACCTCCCTCATCTCCGCCAGAATTTCTTCCTCTCTGTAGATGAAAGTGTCTGGAATTCTCAGCTTGAAGCCAGGCTTTTCTTTTGTCAAGTCCAATCTGAAACGACATGAATGACCACAGAAGTTATGATTAATGAGGTGCTGGTACAAGAAGAACTCACGAAACGCCTCCGTGTACTTCTCGGGCAAGCCCCTCACCTGGTTCCCTTGAAGGGGAAGATCCTGATCGGACATTTCTCTGCCATTGTGATTAGCTGCAAACGTTCTAAGCAGGTCACCAAAGAAGTCAATGTAATCTTCAGTAGAAAGAACAGCTAGTACGAAGATCTTGCGTAGCTTTGCGACGCCGTATGCTCTCCAAGGCCAGCAGTTGTAACGCACAATGCTCTGGATCTGCTTGTCTAACAGCTGCCCCATTCTATCTGCGGTGTAATGGTCGAGGGAAAAGGACTCGAGAGGATGGCGCTGTTCAGCCACGTGCAGGTTAAGGACTAGCCATACCCCGTGGAAAAGTTGATGGCGCCATTTGCCAATGACCGGCTCGTCCTTGAGAGTGTCGGGGTTGAATACCGAACGTGTAAAGTATATTGAAGGTATTTTGACATCAGGGTCATATTCAGGTTCCATCATGATGTTTCAATGGAAAGGGGGGTCTTGTGACAAGGACGGACAAGAGGGTGAGGATTGGTACTGACAAAGAGAAGGCTACTCAGACCTTGAAATACACCACTCTTCTCCTTTAGATGGCCGCGTTCATTGAGTCAAACAGAGTCATTGTCTACTTCCTCATATTGGTTTGCAAGACCCACGTTTGCTGGGCTTGAAATTGACGGGTGATGATATTTGGAGACAATTCTTGTCAATACCTAGGTAGTCAGTCATACCTTCGCATGGAAGTGACTTCTGGGGGTGTATCATCGTGGTCGTGATGGCGTGATCCATCGTCTTCGTGATTGTTGTCGTCGTCGTCGTCGTTGTCATCGGCAGCAAGTGCACAAGAAAGGAAGGACAAGTCATATCAAAGGAGTCAAACAAAACGCGTAGCTAGTAAATCGCAATGCCATGATGTCGTGATTGGGATAAGGAGACGGAACATTGTCAGTGGTGAATTAATTCGTTGAGCGAAAAATTTTCTGGTCAAAGATAATGGGTAGGAAGGAAGAGCACCAAGAAACCGAGCGTTCCTTCTCACAGACATCGTGCTTCTACCCCACAGCACTGCAGTGTCATCACTCACTCACCGAACAAAAAGTAGGAAACTACAAACCACATTAATGCGGTACGTTACGCTACGTTACGTAACTTACCACTCCATTGTTGAACTGCTTTACCTTTCACTGGCCATGTAATTACCCCTGACTTACATTCCAATACGCCGCTCATCCACCACTTTTAAAACACCAACCCATCACTCCTTCCTCACCCCCCGTTAACAGTGACCACTCCCCAAAAGCTCCCCAATCCTCCTCCCCACCTCCCTCGCACTCAACCTCTTCTTCCTTTCCACCACTAACATCCCGTCCACCAAAATATCCAACAACTTCGACAGCGCTTGAACTCTTTCTGGACTCTCTTCCATCGTGGTACGGAAATCACCACTAGTAGCCGTCCTGAAAATCTCTTGCCTAACCCGCAGCACGGATGGCAGCAATACGGCACCCTCCCTATTAGGAGATTTGGTGAAAAAGCTTGCGCTGCGGCTGTCGATGTTGGTGCTACCAGCGGTGGATGTGGATATGGATCTGGGGTTGGGGGCTATCTCGGCTAGTCGTTTTTCGCGGAAGGCGAGGAGGGTTAGTGGTGGTGGTCTTTTTTTCGTTGACCGTCTAACCCCAGCTTGAGCCATAGAGGTGGATGTAGAAGCAGTTCCTTGTGTGGGCGTGCCGTACCCGTGAAACCACCAAACCAGAATCTCAAGCATTACTCCTCCGAGAGACCAGATGTCATAATCCCTCCCGCAATTCCGATCACCAAGGATCGATTCGGGGGGTCTGTAATCTGTGTTATACATGGGAGTGGTGTTGGGTATGTTGGTTTCTGGTGACTGGTGAGGCAGAAAGGTGGTGATGCCGGAGCAGCTGAAGTTTGTTAGTTGGAGGATGGGGGTCCTGCTTTGGCTGGTGAAGGGCTGAGAGGCAGGGACAGAACTTCCAAGAGCATATGAGGTGGTTGCAGCCTGGGAAGCATTGCCGGTAGAAGAGGGATTGCCAGTGTGACGAGGAGAAGTAAAAAGGATATTCTCCGGCTTGATATTCCAATGGTATCCCACGACAATTTTACCTTGTTGATTACCTCTCCGTTGCCCAGAACCACCTTCTTCGCCGGCCTGAGAAGAACCATCGGGATTGCCACCAGCCGGGTTGTGAACAGCATCAAGCGCGTCTACCAACCCCTTGAGTTGCGTTACCAACCATCTGAACCCACCCAGAGCAGACTTCAACTGTTCTCTCCAGGTAGCAATCATCATCAATAACGCTAAGTCACATGTTGCGCTCGGAATTATGGCAAACGCGATTTCATGAGTACAGCGCCAGAACAGAAGCGGACGCAAGATATGTGGATGGGTGAAAGGTGAGAGACTTGAACCCGATTGGTAGGAGTCGATATTATGCCAGAAGAGCCTTTCGCGGTCGAAATGCGAAGGTGAGCGTGGGTGGTATACCTTGAGTATGAGAGAGGGGTGTTTCTATTTGATGAGTGAGTTGAATGGTCTATATCGAGCTTGTCGATTCCGGGGGAAATGTGATGGATGACATACCTTATGAACATAAGCTCCCTCCTGAAGTCCCAAGTCCTCTGCGGTTCTGACAGCATACACCTTGCCCGATACCCCTTCATAACTTTGGGCGTCAGCAGGAACATGTTGAGTTGCGCTGATGCGGGCAACGACACGATGAACAAGGTCCAGAAATCCATCACTTTCATAGAACAAGTACTGGTTCCAAAAGAAGACATCAAAGCACTTGGTATACCTCTCGTCCCCTGGCGCTGGGTTATCTCGTAGTGGGAGATGGCCATCGCTTAGGTCGGGTAGTAATTCCAAGGTTCTTTGTAGAAAGTACTCGTAGTCATGAAATGAGAATATGGCAATGACCATTAGCTTTCCTAGCGAAAAGGATTCCGATGAACCTGATAAGAACTTGACGTGTAATGATTCGTCCTGAAAGAGACGGACAGGGCATGTGAGGAACTCATCTGCGTTGAGGGAGGTGAGCGAGTCGGGGATGTAATAACGTGAGGGTTGACCAGAGCGGTCGTGCCGCAGGCAATTGTAGTGAGAATGCAGAGTGTCGTAGAGACGGGTGTGGGCATTCTTGCCGATGTCTGCCATGTTGATGGTTCTCTTTTCCGGTCCAGGAACATGTGAGATTACCTCGTAACCTCGCTCTCTGGTAATGATTGAGACCGGTACTGGATCATGGTACTTGAAGGAGTTGGAACTTGAACGGTGTCTTAAAGTGACTGGAGAATGGCAAATAACTGAATAACAATAATTGAACTTCTGGACATTGATGCAGCATTGAGTCAGTAGTGTATAACCGTGACACCTCCCAGCTTGTGGGTTTGTGAGAGAGGGATTTCCTCCTCACCGACTAACAAACTTGGCGGCCTTGCCTTGATTGGATTTGGAATTTTTGATTGAGCAAATGGAAGCCAAAGAGGAAGTTGGGCCCTCCATCGACGTCGGTGCTTCTACCCCGCTGCGGACGGATGTCGCCGACCAAAGGCAACTCCAAACCTCCTTCCCCAATTCGAAGCTTGAAATCTGGCTCCCTTTTCATCTTTCCTTCCACTCGTTCCGAATTACATGGTGCGATATACCGGGCGGGTCGCTCCTTCCTCAACTTCCCCTTCCTGACTGCAATGGTTTCGTTCCTGGTTGAGGACCTTGACGGCTACAGCCCTGACTCTTTCGCTCCTTCCGTAAACCAAAACTTACACTGATGAACTGAGTTTGACAATCAGGGCTTGCTGCCCTTGCTGGACGCTCAAATTGTGTGAAAGTCCCCAAACCATTTCTTCCCTCTTGACTCACCTTTCCATCACACTTTTCCCATCTCAACATCTTGAATTTTTCTCGCTTGTCCCTCACCGAGCCTCTTCCCATCACGATACTTCCTCGACCACTTTTGCGATAACAAATACCAGGCGACAAAGGTGAGCAGGGTGAAGGGCATAGACAGAGCTGGTAACATCCACCAATCTCGAGCGTATTGCACCTCGCCGGCGCCGTCATCGTACCGGACAAACTGGGTTGAGTAGAAGCTCTTTTGGATGGTTAGCAAGAGTAGGTCCCCATGCAAGGAAAAGAAACCTCTCGTCATTCACTACTTACGTACCATGATGACAGTTGTCGGTAGATAGAACGCCGTCATGAGACTCAGCGCCTTGAGACTCTTGGACTCACTGTGCCCCTTCTTGGCCAAGTCATGCATGGACTTACTTTCTTCTTGAGTGTCGATCTGGATGTTCTTGAGCGCTAACGTTGTCTGTAGCTCTAGGAACCGAGAAGTCTGACGCGTTGACATCAGTGGGTTGCTCTCTTCATCTCCCTTGTCTTGCTGGTCTTCCTGTTTTGTGACCAGATCCGTACTTCGGTCTTCAGCAAAGGGGAAGTGCTCACTTACCAAGTTCCTACTTTCCCTACACTTGGCCACCAGTGCTTCTGCCTTCTTTCGGATGTACCCAACCTCTGCCGCTTGCTGGCGCAGTGCCAGAAGGATCCCGTCCGTTTGAGTAGCACACATGCACCTCAGATCTCCCATGTTTGCACTCCCGGTTGCCCAGAGGTACTGGTTGTACATCTCCTTCAATTGCCCGATCGTGTGTGATGTTGAATCCATACACAGAATCATATCAAGCAGTTTTAACTCCAGGCTATGCAGCTTTTGTTCGTCACTGAGAGAGAGGAAATCATCGTGTGTTTCCGCCACGGCGGCCTTTTTGGACTGTCAGGGACAGAGCTTGTTAGTTTGGTTTTGTATGTCCACCGTAAAGGAAGTGCTCCTTCGAGTTGGTACCTGCCTGCATAGAAACACGCTTTTCAATGTCAATCATGTTTGGTCTCCAAGTGGATATGGCCATGTCCAGGAAGATGACGTGAAGCTCAAGCGGGTTGCTGTTAGCAACTGTGCGCTGATTCTTGCGGCAGTATTGTTCCATGATGGCCCTTGGAATGTCTGAACACCCCATGAGAACCCATGTAGATGTCGCGCGACTCTTCGATACTTGTATGCCTCTGCGGTTGTACTGGTGATAGAAGCCTGTTTGCCGCAACGACCATACATCTGATGCTTTCCCATCCCGACGCTCTACAAACCGTAGGACGTACGAACACTCTGTTTGATCAGAAATCAGCCCTTATCCCTTCTGATCTGGGAGTTTCAGTCTCACAGAATGCATACCAAATATTGGGTCAGAATCAGAGTGTTCCTCCATTAGACCAGGGAAAGGCTGCCCAGTGGCAGGCCTTGAGACCGTAAAGGCACATGCTGGAGGACCGACCTCGGTTTCAACTCGCTTATCACTGAATCCGTTCAAGACTTCCAAGATCCTGGGGTAGATGCGGTTCACTTCCACGAGGTATTCGAACAGTGACTCCGTAATGCTCAACCGGCGAAAAGAATTTTTCTGAGACAAGAAGCTGGTAACAGTATGTCAGTTTCTGTTCGGCTTCTCCCTCTCTTAGGTATCCATCAACTGCATCCCTGAACTCACAATACGCGAAAATCTGTTTTGGTCCTCTTTAAGATTGTGTTAGCAACCGTCCAAAGTTTTGCACCTGTTACCTTCCGAGGGAGTTTCTCCTACCATAAGCTCCATCAACTGGTCTTTATCTTGCACAGTTGCTGAAGACAACCCCCCTGCCGTATGACAATCAAGTGGGAGCTTCTCTGTATTGGTGTCGAGGCTTGCCGTGTCCGAAGCACCACTCTCAGTGGACTGATCCTCAGAGAAGCCCGAGTCAACATGGTCAAGAAAAATGCCGTGGTTGTTGAAGAGGGGCTGGAAAAGAACTTTGATGCTAGACTTCTCTTTGAACGTCTTCTCCCTGGCGGCGTTGGTATAGTAGTCATGGCATGACCAGTCATGGACTGAATTGAGAATGTGACCAAACCCGTCGCTCAGCCGGTAGCTTTCGTCCTTCCAGCAGTTCATGATGTTGGCTACTTTGCGAGGGACGATGTTGTCGAGTGATTAAACGTCAAGACACTGAAAGCGGACTGGACTCAATAGGAAATGTCCTGCCTGGGAAAAAACATGTTCAAGATTTATCCAGCCAAGGTCAAAATCCATCATCACACATTCCCTCCATCCTTGTGGCTGCGCCAACTTCGAGGCAGCTGTGCAGTGCTTTGTAGCCGTCTCAACACCTCGTACCGCATACGAGGCGTCCGTCGATCAACGGGCCCCTGTCCGACCACAAGGTGTGACAAGACGTTCAAAAGGTCAAGGACCAGACATGACAGACCGTAACCATGCAGCCACCCGAGGCAATTATCCGTAGGGTGACCATTTTAGACGGCTCGAGGCATACTGTATAACTCATGGTTTATTTGTTGGCTCAATACTCCGGACCGGTGGTTCACAAGAGGAATTTGAGGCTCTCGCCGGCCCTCTTTAGGGTTTCGCTTGTAACAACTCACGATTACCATGGCTTAGGACGGCACGAAAGCATCTTTTCTGTGTCCCCTTGTGTTCTTTTGCCTCTCTTCTTTATCTCAAGGATTCGCAGATGGAAAGGTATAAGACGCTAAGCATTTCCGTCACCCTTCCATTGGTACCATTCATTTCACAGAGTCTCGAGCCAACATTCTGAAATCCAGTACATCATTCCGACCGTCCAGAACGAAAACACACACCGATACAAAGCTACCATGGCCGGAGAACGGAACTCGAGAGGCTTTATCACGCAAGTGGTAGAGAACAAATACCTTGATGAGCAACTACTTCTGCATAACCTCCGGGAGAGATTTGGAGAAGGTAACTACGAGGTGCAGGTGAGCTTTTGATGTCCAGTGTGGCTGAACGAGGAACTATTTGCGCGCAGACAAAGGTGCCTCTCAACTGACACTGCACCGCAACCAGAAAAAAGATAATGACTGGAAGTTCATAATCCCCGAGAAGGTGGATGATGTTAGTTCTACTGCCTCCGCAGTTTACGGAATGTCCGTACAGGTATATTTCACTGACATGATCAATCCAGGAATTCATCCGACGCTGCGAGGTGAATCAGGATAGTGACTGACCAAAGCGATGGAACAATGATAGGGAGCTTGGGAAAACCCATGTCTGGAGGGTTTGGGTTTAGTACGGCAATTCGACATACAACGTCAATCACAGTCTCACTTTCCTGTCTGGTTTGGTGTTTTGCAGGTCCCATAACATACTTTGGTAGCAAGGACAAGCACTTGCTCACAAGCACCATCAACAACAGGCCGTCATCAGGGTATTTAAACATTCAGGTTACTTCCATCACCGATACCATGCCTCCTTCAGTTCATGATACTCCTGTGAAACTGACTACTGAAAATATCAAAACCAGAACCTCAGAATATCCCCTGAAGAAGGATCAGAACCACAGACATGACCACTACTACCGTCACGCCAGAGACTCCAGAAACTCCAGAGACCCCAGAGACTCCAAACCTCGTAGAACCCCATAAATGGATCCAATCCCTCCTAAGGGAACTAACAGAAAATAGCAAACACACACACTCCGGCGTCTACCGCGCCCTCCATAGCTTCCACAGTCCCTCCTCCTGCTCAAACCACACCCCCACCCCTAGCAAATCTTCACAGCCTAGCGAGTCTCCACAGCAGCCCGCAGCAAACTCCTACTACATCCCCCCCTCCATAACACATCTCATAGCAGAAGAGTTACTTAAAACCCCTAAACGCTTGTTTCTTGATGAATCCTTGCGCGTACACTTCTCCCGTGCTGCCACTACGAACGGTTCTCCATCGTCATTGTCGATGCAGCGCTCAAAACTTTTGGTAGTAGCTATATTTTCGTTCAAAAACTACGAACACTTCCTGAAAAAGACACTCGCGTTATTGCCGGAGATAACAGACGGTGACCTACCATTGCGGGATAACCCAGCGCCAGTAGATGATAGCAATTATGCCCAACTCTTTGACGTCTTCTTTTGGAATCAGTTCCTGTTTCTTGTGCCTGGATATAGTGGTAGTGGTTCCCGGGCTCCGAGATTCCTAGAGCAGTTGAGGGAGAAGGTGGAAGGTTTTGTTGAGAGAGATAAACTACGACAGAAAGAGAAGAAACCGGGTATGAATGAGGGTTCTGGCGCTGCTGGCACGGTTTATAAGCTGAAGAATCCGGGGGTTGAGTTGGGGTTTGATGAGGAGGGGGAGGGGGAAGGGGAGGAGGAGGAAAGAGAGGAGGAGGAAAGAGAGGAGGCCTGGGATTACGTGAAGAGGGTAACATCCATAGAACCAACCCCCTATCCGTAGTAGACACACGTAAAAGTAACCAAACTAACCAACCCCAACCCCATAATGTATATATAGAGTTACCCATCCCTAGCCATAAAAGTCTACAAATCAGGTCGCCAGAAGGAGTTCGACCGCGAGCGCCTCTTCTGGCATGACATCGACTCCTGCACCCAATCCTTACAACCCTTCAGACACCCGCACATCCTACGCCCGCTCTTATTCTGGCATTGCAGTCCTGCACTTTCCTTTTCCCTTATGCCGACGGCGGAATGTGATTTGAAGGTCTTCATGGAGAGTTCTGCCCAGAGAGAAAAAGCGCGACGTAGGAGTTCTGAGGAGGGGTATGGTGGGTTTAGGTGGTTGGTGAAACAACTAAAAGGCTTGGTAGAGGCGGTTGAGGCGGTGCATAACCCTGCTGGTTACTATCCAGATGATGGCCAGAAAGGGGGAAATGAGGTGAAGGTGGGATGGCATTGGGATTTGAAGCCGCAGAATGTGCTTGTTACTTTTCCTAAGCATGAGCATGAAGACAATAGGGCTTCCGAGGCCGGCGATACTTCTGCTGTGAATGCAAGTAGAAGGGAAATGGAAGGTCCCATCTTCAAACTAACAGACTTTGGCACCTCCGGCATCGCCACCTTTTGCGCTCACCAATCTCCCGATTTGACCGATATTCCGAATGGGCATAAGATTCAAAAGGGGAATCAAGAGTACATGCCTCCCGAAGCCTCACTTCATGGCCCGGGTGAACCAAGTTCACCCTGTGGAAGGGATTATGACGTCTGGTCTCTCGGTGGGATCATGTTGGAGGTTTTGGTGTGGTTTTTCCATGGGTTTGGGACGGAATCTGGCGACAACACTACCTCTACGTCTGAAACCGTTGTTGGAACTGGAATTGCAACGAGACCACTTACCCTCTGCGACTTCCGAGTCGCAAGGGAAGAAGAGAAGCTTGCCATTGAGAAAAACGGCATCATACTCCCCAAATTCTTCTACGAGTCCAAAAAAGAGCCTGGAGGTGCCGCGCTAGTCCCATCCGTAGACCAAGTCAAGGATGAGATTTTCGAGACGGCTGTGACCTCGAACTTCCAGACTACGATGGAAGGGAGATCCCGTAGTGTTCGGGGGCTTGGGAGGTTGTTGGATACGATTGAAGGGATGTTGGTGGTGGATAGAAGAAGCAGGTTGACGGCAAGGGAGGTGAAGATGAGGATGGAAAGGGTGTGGAGAGAGGTAAATGGGGAATAAGTACCTGTAGGGAGGGGGAAAAGGTAGGACGGGATATTTTACCTATGTAGGCGTTGAATGTAAGAGGTCGACAGATTCCGTAATTGTCAACGAATTAAGTACCGTATGTGTGTGCATAATTGTAATCGGGCGTATCGTACCGTATCAGGTCATACGGCGATGATAGTTTGTATGAGAGGCGGGACTGCAGTTGTCAAGGTCTTCAACTGAGAAAGCAGTGCTGCCAAGAAAGAGCAAGGAAGGGCAAGGAAGGAAAGGAGCAACCCGCCCAGTATGCAAGTGTTAAACTATCATCATGTAGCTAGGAACGTGTGGAGGGAACAAAGCCGGATATGTCACGCTTCGGGTTTGGGAACGGGGCGTCCATTTCGCGACGACCTTAAGCAACTTGGAGGAAAGGGCGGGGGGGGGGGGGGGGGGGGGGGATGAGTGGGGTCTGAAAGGAAGCGGAAGAGGAAGGAAGGAAGCTGTCCCCTCTTGAACATTTGCGCAGGTTGAGCAACGTGGTTTTGACCGTGTCAAGGGCTGGGCCCCTGAGTACTATGATATGCGTTCTGTTATGTGCGCGTAAAGAGTCCTGTCTACCTCTAGCGGTGGAATAAGCTAAGACCAATAGTCGAAAATTCCTGTATGTGTGCTTTGTATCCTTGCGACTGATGAAGCGCTGGCTGCTTCAGCTTCAGCCGGAGCCAGCTCCGGTTCGTCAACAGTCTGTCGCATCGGCGATGACACGGAGAACGTCTCAGGAACAGAGACGCCTCCCAGCCACTCATCGCCAAAGGTCTCGTTCATAAAGTCCTTCACAGCTTGATCCAATCCCATGCCTTTGCGGAGTATGTGCTGGTCTCCTTCCACCGTCAGTCCGCTCAGTGATCTGGCTCTAGAAAGAGCAACATACGATTGTCCCACAGCGAAGGCTCTGGACAAGTCAACAATCACACTGTCCATGGTCATTCCTTGCGATTTGTGTATGGTCATCGCCCAGGCCGGACCAAGCGGTAGTTGTGTTCTTGAGAGCGCAATATGTATCCATTCCTTTTTCCTCTTCACGCTGCCGTATTCGACCACGCGTGTAATTGGTTCTATGACTCTTGTGTCTCCGTTTTCGAATTGGACTAGTGGGCACTCGGTGCCACCCTGGACGCGACGGAGAAACTCTTCCCTTAGAATTGCAAGAATCTCCGGGTTGTCTGCGTCGCCGGTGTCGATATCGAGTACACGATGGGCGTATTTATCTGCAAAGGGGACTCGTTTGAATCCGATGACGGTACCCTGGCTGCCGTTGACCAGTCCGCTCCTCACGTCAAGGTTCTGGAAAAGGATGACCGGCATGCCAATTTTGAGGTACAACTTGGGTTCGAGAACCTGTTCTCGTAGCGCTTTGAGTGTACCGTCTGAATCTCGCTCCGCGAGAGATTCCATTTTCGGTTGGAGATTGTGGGCTCTGTCGATGCATTTGTAGATTCGGGGCTTGCCTTGCAGTTTGAAAAACTCGAGATCGTTGACCAAACGGGCCTCATGTCGCGTTGGGAACAGCTTGGTGGTGACGTTGCTTGCGGTGGACGGGTGGTTGACGAGTGTCTCAATGTCGTGGTCCGTAAGGCGAACGCCAACTCGGCATTTTTGCAAGATGTCTTTGAACACGGGGTCTCTTTGTCGGTGGATTTGGTTCAGATGTACATTGGTAAAGTTGCAGTCCTTCCAGGCTTTGCTCCGAAACGCCCACTTGTCTTCGTCGGTGTAAGATACTTTGCACGGCACACAGCTATATGTTGTTGTTGATCTTCCCTGCCCCCCATGGTCGTGCTTTTTCATCTTGAATCCGCAATGATAGCACAGTTCGAAGGGTAAGACCGGTGGTAGTTGACAGAAATCGCCTACTACAATAACTTGAACATTTCCGAAGGGAGAGTCATCTTGGCGGAGTTGCTTGTGAACCGTATTGAGGCGTTCGAAATGATGATTCTCCACCATGCTGATCTCGTCGATTATCAGGACGTCAGTCTCCTGGATTCGATTCCTGGCAGCATCACTTTGGTACGACTTGTCGACAAGAGCGTAAATGCTTTGATATCTCAATCCTGGACTCCAGCCAACGTAGGACCATGTGGTCATGCCGTTCACATTGAAGGCGGCTTTTCCAGTCGGAGCCGCTACCTGAACAGTCTTGCCCTCAGCTCGAAGGCGCTCAACGATGGCCTTCAGCACGATCGACTTTCCCGTTCCAGCTGAGCCCGTGAAGAATATATTCTTGCCCCCTTCGGCAAGCTGGACAAGTCTTTCCTGCTCGGGGGAGAGGGATGGGAGTGGCTCGTTCCGTGAGCCCCGTTGCGTCCCCTTGGCATTCGGTGCCTGGGGTAAGGGCCCGACGTATGGTGGTTCGTACGTGCTGATAACCTCTTGTCCAGACGTCCCGCTCAAGCCCAGAACGATATGGTTGTAGGCTGCCCGTTGGACGTACATGTCATAAAGGGTGGTTGGTGATGGGCGCGACGTGGAGTGCTGAAGCGTTTGCTGTAATCTCCAGTATTCGCGGGCAACCGCTTGTGCTTCTTGGGACAATGGTCGTCCTCTATGGTCCCGAGGTGCGCCATCTTTCGAGGTATCCTTGTGGTTTCCTGTATGGTCCCGAGGTGCGCCACCTTCGACCCTGTGGTTCCCCTTGGAAGGCCTTATGCGTTTCTCCCTGGGTTGAGAAGCGAAAAGACAGGATGCGCAAGACGAGGTAAAGGACCGTGAGGTCTGGTTGAGATGTGCTCTTGGGAACCGGCCCACCAGCCTCCACACGCCCTGGCGCATCGTGAAGACCTGAAGAGGTGACCAATGTCGATGGGGTGACTATGAAACGAAAGTGAAAATTCAGGCTGGTGCAATTGGTGATATGTTCTTTCATTAGGTATTTTGTCTCATCGAGGAAGCTCCCGCCAGTGGTGGAGTCGGGGTTGGTTAAGTTGAGATGGCGCCCAACTCAATCGAAGGCGCGATGGCGGCCGCTGCGCGCTGGTGCTCGGTTCTAGCGTCGATGACGGGAGGCCAAAGTAGACAACTTACACTAACAGTTCCTTTGAAAGTTTGTATCGGAACAGGGGCCTTCTGAGTTAGAGCAGCAGGTACTAGAGTGTACTGTTGTCCTGTGCTGAGAGGGGTCAAGAACCAATCAGGTACCCTGACTGCTTATCGGCAGCTGGCAGCTTGGTAGCATTCTGCATGACGGCTAGCGAGCACCTTGACGGCTCAGATCTGCCAGCTGTCCAGATACCTCTCGTGCCCCTCCAAACTGTCGCGCCCACGATTCCTACAGTACTCACCAGAGGATGGGGTACACTCCAGCTGTTACATCGTGATCTTTCCCGAATTCAACCCAGGATGACAAAGCTAGATTATCATCTCGATTCATATAAGGTATGTACATTTGAAGCCATCCCGTCGTCGCCAACCATCCTCTGACCTCGCCCGCCAGACTCAACCTCGAACCCATGACCTTTAAGCATTGAACGCCGTCGCCGTCGCCGTCTTGCTATTCGGCAGCGGGACAGTCGCCGTTGCCCGCGTCACGACCACCGGCGTCCCCTCCGCCGTGATGGCACTCTTGGACCTCTGATCCGTCACCGGCACTGGCTTTGCCTCAGGCGCCACCGTTGGACCCGGAATGACATATGTCGAAAGTGCCGTCCAGATATCGATGACCACTCCCGGATCCGTGGACTTGTACAGCGCCGTAGCCGGCAACCCTTCCTTCTGTCCGGCAATGACAACTTTCTCGTTACCAACCGTCGCAGCCTTGGATCCAGGAGCCTCCACCCACAAGTTCACGCACTGCGGATAGTTCTGCGCGCCGTCCTTCACATTGGCATAGTGCAACGCTATCAGCTCGTGACGCAGCACGTACGGTCCCGGCTCGAGATCGCTCGGCAGCCCCAACAGCCAGGTGTGGTTCTGCGCGATGAGGACATCAGTTGCCCATCTACCAGGCGGGCCGCCTTTTTCGTCGAGCAACACCGGTGACGAGTCGTCGATCTTGGTCCATGACAGCTTGCTCTTGTCCACCGAGGCGCAGCCGTCCGTGGTGTTGGCGCAAGGCGCGAGGTACGACAAGACGGGGCCCTTATGCGATTGTGGCCAGCCATTCCATTGTACCTGGATCTTGTCTCCGGCCTTGACGGGCGCGTGCGCTTTGGCTGGCTGGCCGTCGCGGTGGCAGATGATGTCGAGGTTGGAGTAGTTGGACGGCGGCACAAAGCCATCGTCATCGGCGCTTGTCGACCAGCCGATGCTGTTGGTGATGGCATTCGGAGCATGCGGGTTGAAGCCCTTGTATTGCTGTCCGTTGATGACGAGGTACAAGATGCGGGAATGTGCGAGGGTTTGCGAGAACAAGGCGCAGGCCGCAAGAAGCCTCAATGCTTTGGCCATGATGTCTGTCGAGTGACAAGTTGAAGAAGGAAGTGAAGTTGGAACCACCGGGATTCGATCAAAGAAAGTTTTAAGACCCTTGATTCTTGGCCACGGTCGAGGAATCTTGGGAGACGGGACGGAAGATGCATATCGGGATACACGAGACGATTATTTATCATCTTCCCTCCATCTTACCCGGGCTGTTTATGCCAATACTTTCCAACATCTCACGAGCCTGGTAGCCGGGTTCGTGGCCCGAACAACTGCCTCAAGGACATGCAAATCGAGTCGATCGGCATTTACTTTTACCTGAGAGAGGACAAAGCAGCAAGATCAGACGACTCGGTTAAGCTTCACAAACTCAAAGGCCCGAAGTCTCTCGACGATCACTTCATCCATATTCTCCATAATCCCCAGATTGATCGTACCGTCCGCCTGACAAACGGGAAATATACAGAGGCGATCGAAAAGTGGAGGAGGATGAGGAAGCCGACACGGCATTTCATATGCTCCGTCTCGTATTATATTGTAAGTGCTTCCAGACAGGCTCCTCACTTTGCCTCAGCTTATAGGCTGCTGCCACCGGCTAAACTGCCCGCGTCTCCCTCTTCCAAGCGTTACAGCCACGACAGGCTTGGAGATTGATGCTCACAGTGTCAGGGGTCCAGGAGCATCCTCCGTTTGCCAAGTGGAGTTGTCGGGGGTTCTCAACTGTGGGGTGGATGGCGGTTCATCTACCTGACGAGAATCAACGGCCTTCCGGATCCATCCTTCTCGGAGCCGGTGGCCGATTGCCTAATCTGGGAAGATCGTCTGTTTTGATTGGGTAAGGGGAAAAAGGGACACCCCCGTCAGGCGACCGTTGACCCTTTTCCCTCCCGCAAACACGTCAGATCGTCAAAGTTGAAACACTGCACTGTTATGAGCCGAGAGAAGTGCTTTCGAATTTCACATTAATCTTCTCAATGCATGTTTGCTGGATGTGTCCGCACCACCCAGACAGCGCCTTGTCGCTTTGCCCTCACAACAACTCTCACATATCACAATAACTGCTGGCCATGAGGAGACAATAGTCGAAACTTCTCTTCGACAGAATTTTTCTGTTGTTCACCTTATATTCAAGTGTTTGCTCCTCTATTTTCCGCATTCCCCATTCCTATTTTCTCCCCCCCGCAAACTTTCCCCTCGTCTCTCCTTCTCCATATAACCCCTTCCCACTCCTGATAACACATCTTATCACCAAACCGTGTTCCAAAGCTCTCAAGCTGACAAAAGCTTTCGCGAAGGGTCATACGTTTGCAGCATGGGATGAATGGTAACGGTTTTGTCAACGCTTTCATGAACCGGCGAGAAAGCGTTCAGCACTGACATTTCGCTCCACAAGCAAATGACGTCAACGAGAAACTTGATGCCTCTTTTTCGGTAAGTCGCAAGGTGCTCTTCGGTGAGCAGGTCGCTCAATAACGGTCTGTGGTTGATTGATGCGGGCCAGCTGATGGCTATCCTGATCCCCTTTAACAACGGTACCGTATCCACACTTCCCATGGCTTTTGCTAGTTCTTCGAGCTGTAGTCGAATTTGAGCATCTCTGATCTTGATCTGTGTCACGTCAAGCGACTCGAGACGCGGGCATCCCTTGACCAGTTCTACCAGCTGGTTTGTTTCTGGACCGTCCAAGGGCGTCCGCCACAAGGCGCTGTGACAAATCCTCAAGTTTCTGAGGTTGGGAAAACCGATATCACCAAGAGTTTTGATGAGGTTTTCGTAGCCACCCAAGTTGTCGTGTGCATTCATGGCGCCGTTGGTGCTTGCGTCGTTTGGCCCATTCTTGAAGAGGGAGTCGATCAAGGGAGTATACTCAATCGATAGCTCCTTCAGATGCTGTGAAACAGGTGCCAGAGCCTCCAGCATAGCCTGGGGGCCGAGAAAGTCGAATCCCAGCTGCTTCACTCTCCTTACAGTTGGGCTGGCTTCCGATGTGAACACGAAGCGTTCCAGCTTGGGGCAAGCCTCGATGATATTGACCAGGTCCGCTTTGTTAAGAAAAGCGCACTGGTGAAGCTCCAAGGAGCTTAGATGCTGTTGTGGAAGTAGGCTAATCGTCGACCTCGGTTCGCTCGAAAAAGAATCGAGGGTCAAGCGTCGGAGGTTGGGTGCACGATCGACGAAGAAGACTGCCTCGGCGAGAGGAGCACACAAGTGCTGCAGAGCCGTTGCCGGCAAGTTCGAGTATATCTTCCCTCTCAATGTTGCTTCCTCCAACTTCGGGAACGTGACGGACCTGGTAATCACGTCCCTCCACAAGAATCGGCCCAGGCCGCTGCCTCTGTCGCCAATAGTCAGGTGTTCAAGTCTCTTCATTTTGCGGCAGTGACAGATGATCACCGCCGGAATGATGTCGGTCAACAGATCAGGATGGTCCAGGAGGTCTTCGTTGGCTACCATTTTGGCCAAGAAGGGGATGTACCTATTGAACATAGGGAACATGGCATGGTACGACTCCGCCTCTTGTTTTGTCATGAGACCTGGCTTTGTCTCGATATCGCAGCGACCTGTGAACGCTCTCAAATTGTCGGCAATTGTCCAGGGCCTTCGACACGGAAACCCAGCAAGTCAGCACAAACTGCCCACTCGACAAACGTACACACACACACACAAAATGTCACCAAGGGTTAGGGGGTGGTGGTTGACTTACTCTTCATAAACCTGAACAAGATCAGCAAGCCCGTTATGCTCTTGAGCAAGCACCATCAACAGATCGTAAAGCGCCAGACCTCGTCGCCCGCCCTGCTGGGGTGGCTGATTCGCCTGAAGGAGGAACGCCTCTTTGTAGAGAAACGGAACCACGACCTTGTTTAGTCGGCGACATGTCCGGGCCAGTGCGGCCAGAGAGCCGATTGCTTTGGAGATCGATCTGTTGAGCAACAAACTTTGTCAGAGGTCTACCCTACAAGTTATACAAGTCCAGTCTTTTTTTTTTGTCCCGCCGAGTATAGGTAGAGTAC
Organism: Sordaria brevicollis; assembly: GCA_033439795.1. NCBI lineage: Eukaryota > Fungi > Ascomycota > Sordariomycetes > Sordariales > Sordariaceae > Sordaria > Sordaria brevicollis. The sequence goes on from JAUTDP010000005.1 coordinate 1,821,403, forward strand.
AACTTACTTCTGCCTTGTTCTCCAGACACTGGGGTCATCTATCTCGATATCAGGCTCGTCCCTTGGTCCTTTGGCGCCGAGATAGAGTTGCTCAACGATCAAGTTGAGGATTTCGGCGGGTAGCTTGGCGAAGAAAGGCCGAGGACCGCCGGGCAGATTTGAGTGGAGGGTGGTTAGATTCATGGTGGTGGGATTGGTAGAGGTAGTGTCTGGATTCATTTCGGTTAAGGGATTTGGGTTTGTTGTTTTGTCGTCGTGGGATTATTTAGGTTTGGTGGGAGTTCTCCCTTTTTGTGGGATTATGTGTTCCAGGTTGGAGTGGTCTTTTTTGTTGGATCATTTATGTACGTTCAAGTTCAGGTGGGCTGATTGTACGATCTCTGCAGGATTATCTGTTCTGCAGGAGGGGAAGAAGGAAGTGGAAGTGGAAGTGGCGTTATATCCTCCTTGCAGGACACAGAGTTTTGGGGGGGGGGGGGGGGGGGGGGGGGGGGGGTTGAATCCATCGCCATCCTGAGCCGGGTTGGAGAGGATGGATCACAAGTGAGGCCATGATGGGTTCTTCACTTTGCTGGAAGGTTACAACTGGTTGGTGACGTGACCAAGTCGGAATCGAGGGTAGGGGAGGTGAATGGAGAATAGCTTGATCAGTTGAAGGCTCGATAGTATTCGTGAGTAGAGGCTGGCCTCTTCAAGCTGAGATTAGTGAGGGTGTGAGGCATGGAGCTGCTGGTTGTACATGATACGGAGCACTGCTGAGCCATCATTCGCTCTTCTGTGGGCGTGAGTAAGTAAGTTGAACTGCCGTCTGGACTGTTGATAAAGATTACGACTTCGCTCTGTGCTTCTGTCAAGCAGCGATTTGAATAGAGTGTGAATGTGCCAGTTTCACGTTGGCGGACAACAGAGTGGACAATCCGTGAAGACTGGAAACTATGAGGATTCAGTATATAGGGACGGCGATACATCATGCCTTGATAGCGTCCTAGCGAGGAGAGTAAGCTTGGAAGGATTCGTGTTGTGAAGGTGTACAAAGGAACACCAGTCATGAAGTGGAGAACAATGCACTAGGTAGCTATATGCACCGGAGGAGGTTGATCAGCACACAAAAGCTCAGACTATGCTTGTCTCGTAGCCTTGGTGCTTGCCGCAAACAAAATACCTACCAGTAATGCTGTAGAATGGTGGGCGCTGTGCACGATAAAAAAGCAAAAGTTTGGCGAGAGACGCAGACTCCGACGCCGGTATGGCCGGGTTGCGTGCTGGTATGTGCGCGGCCGATGTGGAGACGGGGGAGAACCCGAGTTCAGACCCACTTTATCGGCGACGCCGAATGCCAAGACCCGGATTGGAATCGGAGTCCTTTGTGGGAGGATGGTCTGGACGAGACGAGATGGTGAGGTCGCTCCGGCACATTGAACGAGCTCTCGAGGAACTTGATCAAAGTAAAGATTCACTGAGGTCGATTCCAAACCGTGAACGCAATACGATACTTGCGTTGTAAAACTCCCATCATGGTTTGATGAGGCAACCACGCAACCAAAAAAGAACCAAAAAAGACACCTAACCCAAGCTTCCTAGTGACACCATCAAATCTCATTGGTCACAACCTCTTACACCCTCATTTCCTTCATCATTCTCAACGGCCACTCATCATCGCCGCCCATCATCTTGGTTCCTGTCCCTGAGTGAGCAACGTGAGGTAATCAATCTGGTCAATCTTTTGCCCATCCGCCAAACAGATGAGGTCCCGACAAACCACAAATTTCCAGAAAATCAGTGATCGAATCGTAAATCGCAAATCATTTGCCCAGCCCAGCCACCCTCCCACCACAGCTGAGGCCAGCCAGTGAGAGCTTATGTGAGCGCTACCTTTTCGAAGTATAGAATAATGTCATTCGTTGGTGAACGCCGACGGAAGGAAGTCTCTGTCAGCCGCAATTGATAATTTTCGTCGACTCGGATGTCGCCTCCTTACTCGATCATATTCGATGGGAGAAGTGGTTAACCTTCCGGGCCTCGCTGTCTCGCATTCTCGCTGACTGGGACGCCGAGGGATTCGGGAATGGGCCGTCGTGTTTTGAATGCCGCCCAGAAACATTTTCTTTGATCTCGGATCTCGTTGGCCACAACCCAGCAAAACCATCTTGGTACAACAAAGAATTTCATCTTCGCTACCAAAGTTCAGCAAAGGAGAAACAAAGTGCCATCTCATCCAGATCTTCGCTCACCCAACAGGAACAAAACAAAACAAAACCTAATTCGGTACCCCTGACACTGACATGAATCCTTTCCGTGGTGGACAAACCAAAACCAACCAGAACAGGCGGGCACCCACCACGCCGAGACCCCTGTGGCTGTCAAAAATACAGTGATGTACAGTGTGGGAAATTTGATACCCCGGATTTTCTTTTCTTTGGGTTTGGGGAAGAGGTAAGTTTCAATTGCGACGAGTTGCAGAGTTGCGACATCGATCCCGGGGCAGCATTCTCCGCAAGTCCTGTACGCAAGCGCTGGGGAGTGAATGCCGAAATTACTTTGCACGAAATCCAAACGGTTTCTTTCTGTTTCGATCAGCAAAAACTCTGAAGACGGGATATTTGAAGGGATTTGAAACCCTCCCTTTCCAACATCTCGGTGGCTTTTTGGCTCGTTGTTATGGTTACATCCCACCGACGCAGCGCTACTGCACAACCACTGCAGAGGTGCAGAGAGGCGGTGGTGTCGTCGGTGCCGTGGAGGTGGAAAAAAAGCGTGGAAAGCGTGGTGAGTGGTGCCACTGGTGGTGGGTTGCCGGCCGTGGTGATCATTGCATTTCAGTGACCTGGCGGCGCTGCCAGGCGTTCCTGGGGCCAGACCGCCTTTGTGACTTGGCAAAGTTCGACATGTTTGAACAAAGAAAATGTCGAAATTCTGGACAGTCGAAGATGAAGACGACCTGGAGATGAGAATATTCCCATCGGTCTTTCCCAAAGAAATTGAAATGTCATGGTCGCAATTGCATGATGCTGCTGAACCCGACCCTGAATTTGCAGTCGCACCTTGCCTGATCCACCGCTCCCGCAACCCGCCCCTTGTTGCCCTGCGCCTGCCCTTTTCGTACCGGCAACCAACCCCTGGAGGCTGGGGAATGGCTGCTGTTGCCCAGTCAGCCGGGCAGTCACGCCAGTGTCCGTTGCCCTGTGCAGCGGGCCTTTGTCCCACTGCAAAAGGTGGAATTTCCACTTGCAGGGGGTGGGAACACAAAACAGTGACCGACCGGATGTCACTTTTACTGTACAGTATTCGATTTTTAGTGGAAGGCTGGAAATGTCCATCTCTTTCTTCCTTCGCTTCTTTCTTCAACAGTCGCTTCTTGCTTTCATTGTTTACCTTTTTCCACCCTTCCCTCCTCACTTTGTCCAGACGTGTGACTTGCTCACCTTTCCCACCGCCCTTTTTGATCATCCATCATTTTGCCTTGGACGTTCATTTTGGCAATTTCTGGATCCCTAGATTTCCAGTCATTAGCAGACGATACTAGCGACGAGTACCGCTACTCCGACTCCGACGACGAAAACACAAGGAATTGGCATTGTCTTCCCTGATTTGCCTGATTCAACCACGACCTTGACTCGACCACCAACTCGTCCCTTTTTTTTCTTGCTTCCGCCTCCCTGTCGCTCTCGAATCCTCAACATTGATTCGCCTCCTCGTCCGACACCGTCGCTTACTTTTTTCTTCGGACACTCCACCATCTTCGAGACTTTTCCCGCTTCGGGGGGCTGATGCGCATCAGTGCCATCCCATCCATCCCACCACTAGCCAAACACCATCACCGCCCTTGATCTCAGATCCAGGTCCGACCCGGCAACTCTCCCTCCCGCCACTGGCAGCCCTCCATCACGTCGCCAATCTTGACCAGGGATTACCATTCACGAATCTGCAAGAAAACCTCGCAGTCCAGACAGTCCCGAAACACTCGTGCAGATACACCGAGTCCTCAGCTTGCCGCAAGGGGAAAAGTCCGACCTCCTGTCTGACCATATGGGTCAATGACATCAGAAGTCCAACACTGCTAAATACTTCTCGCTCGCTTCTCCGCCATTCCACCCTCCTTCGTTCCCCGTCCCCGTCCCATCCGGCGCAATCCTCTCGGTGCTCCTCCTACGACAACGCACCTTCGCCGGCCCTCGCCATATCCCCGAACCCGAACATCGCCAACAATGGCGACACACGCTCGCGCGACCGCCTCGATGGAGGAAGCCCAGTCTCCTCACGCCGCCGAGTCCTCCACTAGGACAACCCGTCGCCGCGGCCATAGTCTCAGCGTGTCACCACCTTGGCACAACGCAAAGTCGACGACGGACAACCTGGGCCCAAGAGACTCGACCCTCCAGCACAGCGGCTTCGGTCACAACCATGGCCTGTTCCGCAATCACCGCCAGAACAGCGCCGCGAGCGAAGATTCCGTCCCGGCCCATCATCACAACAAACAGGGCCACAAGTTGAAGGGCATGTTGCGCCGAGCTTCTGTCTCCTTCCGTTCGGGTGTGAAGGGCATCGTTCATAGGAGGACCTCCGTTCCGGATACCCCGACCTTCGAGCACGATGTCGGTGCCGGTCCATCTCAATCTGCGCCTGCTGCACGCCCAACCACTGCGCATTCGACCTGGAACAAGTTGCGCCAAGCCACGAGCTTCCACCGCCATTCACGCAGAATGTCCCACCACCAGGGTGAATACCCCTTTGGTCACAACGCCCTCGAGTCACCGCCCCTTCCCGTCCCTGGTTCTGGCGAACAACCTCCCATCATTCCCCGGAGTACCGGTGCTGCAGCAAGACAAGCCGCCGCGAGCGCAGGCCACGGCTTCGAGATGATCAACATTCCCGCCCCTCGGCCATGGGCAAACGACGGTATGGACGACTACGAGAGTGGGATTGGCATTGCGGTAACGAGAGGTGGATCGAACGAATCTGACGTTTTCATGGACGGTGTAGACTCCGATGTCGATATTGACCTGAACAGCCCGTCTCCCAACGATGAAATGGACATCATCAAGGTCGACTTCATCTCCCGTCTCCCCGTTGAACTCGGCATCCATATTCTCGGATCGCTTGACGCGGCATCCCTGGCTTCTGCTTCCCTCGTGAGCAAATCTTGGAATCGGGCTGTCAAGAATCAGCACATCTGGCGTGAGTCTTTCCTCCGGGAGAAGACCACCACCTATGCCACGAGTGGAGCCGTCAAGCCCGGAACCGGCCTTGGTGTGCCAGCCATCCGCCCCGGGAATAACTGGAAAGAAATCTACAGGGTCAGAGAGGAACTCGACAAGAGATGGAAGGAAGGCAAAGCTCGCCCTGTTTACCTCCACGGCCATACGGATAGTATCTACTGCTTGCAGTTTGACGAGTATGTCCAGCCCCTGATTATCCGACAGTATTGAGGTTGGTAAGCTAACGTTACTAGACACAAAATTATTACCGGTTCTCGCGACAAGACCATCCGCGTTTGGGATATGAAGACATATTCCTGCAAGCTCGTCTTGGGTCCTCCCGAGATCATCAATGACTCCGACTTGTCCCTGCTCTACGATGAAGCCGGCAACGCGATCCACTACGCGACCCTTCCCGAACTCGACCCTCCCTCAGCCAACGGTCAAATCCAAACGCCCGCCCGCAGCCACTTCTCGTCCCCCGCCCTCTTCTCACCACCCATCTTCCACCGGGCCTCGATTCTCTGCCTGCAATACGACGACGAGATCCTTGTTACCGGCTCTTCCGACGCCACTTGCATTGTTTACGACATTGCTTCTGGCTACCAGCCCGTCCGTCAGCTCCGACACCACTCCGCCGCCGTCCTCGATCTCGTTTTCGACGACAAGCACATTGTTACCTGCTCCAAGGACGTGTCCATCTGCGTCTGGGACCGTGCCACGGGCGCCCTGCTCAAGCAACTTCGTGGCCACACCGGCCCCGTCAACGCCGTTCAAATGCGCGGCAACACCATCGTCTCCTGCTCCGGCGACTTCCGCGTTAAGCTCTGGAACATCGAAACCGGCAAGCAGATCCGCGAGTTCCTGGGCCACACCAAGGGTCTTGCCTGCAGCCAGTTCTCCGAAGACGGCCGCTATGTCGCTTCGGCAGGCAACGACCGCGTCATTCGTATCTGGGACGCGAACACGGGCGAGTGCGTCCGCGAGATGAAGGCCCATGGCGACCTTGTCCGCTCTCTGCACGTCGATTCTGTGTCTGGCAGACTTATTTCCGGTAGCTACGACACTGATATCAAGGTGTGGGACATGGAGACTGGTGCCCAGTTGCTCGACTTCCCCCAGTGGCATAACAGCTGGGTACTCTCCGCCAAGAGCGATTACAGACGCATCGTCAGCTCTGGACAAGATCCCAAGATTTTGATCATGGACTTTGGTGCGGATGTCAAGGGCATCGAGATGTTGGAGACAGCTGGTCCTCAGATCCAGCCCCCAAGGCAGTTGCAGCAGGTTGCTGCGGCTCCCACTGAGCAAGCGGCGCCTGCTGGGTACTTTTAACTTGGTTAATGACATTGGCTGGCATGCGACAAGAAGAGATGCGTGAATGATTATCATGGGCAAGGCGTTTTTTTGGGATACGTACAGGTTACGGGAATCATGGAATGGATGGCCTTTGCTGGCCTGGACAGGTTGGATTTACTCAGACAAGACAAAGAGATGGAATTACGGGCATCCCGCGGATATGGGATATACATGGCAATGATTTTGGGCGTCTTTTGTTATGGTTATAGACAAACTGGCTTGCTTTTTGATCAAAAAGCTATTAGATATGAGCCGGGGTTTAGTTAATTCTTAATATGGGGCGTTGCTTGCTCTCAGGTTTGTTGTTGACGGATAGGACTTAAGGTTACTTACTCACTGGTTGAAAATCCGTCCTGTCCGTTAACGATGACTGAGGAGTTGGGCTGCTTTCTACTTCTTTCTGTCATACTTGTTCGTGTCTGGATCTGGGGCTTTACAATGATAGATAGAGTGTTGGGAAACCGAAATTGTTACTGGGATAACTTGCTGGGAAAGAATTACACGGGTTGTTACTTCGCTTCATGGTAGACTTCGGTGTTTGGACAAGCTGAAAAAGACAAGCTGCTTGGCTTGGCTTGGTGTTTGGACGCAGGACACTCATTGCTAGGAAAACAAAAACATGAGAAACCATCCGTCAATATCATAGGTATACAAAAGCATCAGAGTTCCGTTGCTATCGGCGCCTCTTCTGTTGTAACTATTGCTGTCGACGGTGAGGTTGGTGCTGATGTTAACGTTAGGGCTGATATTAAAGCCGTCGTTGTCACCATCGTTGTCGCCATTGTTTTGATATTCTACCCAGCTGGTATTTCTGGGGAAGTTTCAAAATTGATGGTTGCACTTACCTATTCAAGCTTAGTGCCTTCCCAAATCATTCAACAATAACCAGAAATAATTTAGTAGCGCAGTGGCTCTAACCCCGGTCCCTGCTCAAATCTGTGCATGGATCGAAAAGGTTACCAGTTCGAGCCGTGTTATGGGGGAGCTGCTCGGGTTCGTCCTGGGCACTCCTCCATAGCGCAAAATCAGCGAGTATTATCATCACCAGCGTTGCTTTTTTGTTTGTCATTTTTGGTGTTCCATCCATCTTGGTTTGTTCCTTTCTTTGTATTCTATTTTGGCGTTGGAGCTCCTTCTTTTTTTTTGGCGGTACGTCACGACTGAATGTGGAGGATGACCAAGCATGCATTTGTTACATGTCTCCCAAATCAGCACAACTCGACGTTTTCAAGAGATATCACTTTCACCCGATCTTCGTACATTTTCCTACCCGTTTATCAAACTAATCGCTCATCATATTAATCCACGAGACGATCTCTCTCGACTTCTCTTTCCGTCTCGAATAAGTACATATTTCGCTTCAATCCCGTCTCCAAGCGGAAAGAATACCGGCCCTGCCGTTCTCTGCTTTTCTTCGAATACATTTGTTCGACTCTTTTTCTTCATTTTTTTTCTGTCTTCTTTCACATTTCTTCGCAACACTACTCACCATGAATCGCACTTTTCGCCTTCTTTGGCTGTTCCTGTATTGGCTTTGCCATCCAAATATGAGTCTCTGCCGAACTCGGAAGCAACAATATAAAGGTAAGCTAAGATTAGTTTTAATCATATTGAGGTGATACCATACATAAATCAACATACACTCGGTCGGAATAACCACCGAGTCACACTTCTTCCGTGTTCCCCTTTCACTTGGTGCATTGATTGTCGTCTCGGATGGAAGTTGCTGAGTGTCGGTGGGTGTCGATGCGTGGAAGTGGCACTAACCAACTTGAACGCTTCACATTTCGTCTTGAAGCCCATTATCCCTTCGCCTTCACCGGTTAGTCCACTCCGACCTTTATCATTCATTCGCAGCTCCAGTTACTTACACGGGGGCCCTGCACCTCGAATAGCCTTCACTTCGGCTTCGCATCGCATTCACCCGCCCATCTGCCGTTTCCATGGCGCCAGTGAGACGAATGCTAGTGAAGGTGCCCCTGGGCAAGGAAGGCGTACCCGGCACACGTACTAAAGCTTGAAACAGGCCGCTCCCGTAGATATAAAATTCTCCTCTCTCCATTCTTTCCCACCCTTTCGCTTCCTCTCCCACTAACCTCGCCAACCTCTGCAAGCCACAACAGAGAGGACCGAAAAGGAAAATGGCAAACAGTATGAGCAAGCCCGTGGGCACCAACCCCGCCGCCACCGCAACGGCGCAGGATGCGGCGCACATCCGGGACATCCTGGAGATCCTCCCTCTTCCTCCTTTCCCCTCCCTCCCGACCATGCCGACCGAGATCCTCCTCGAGATCGTCGGGCACCTCAAGAGTGACGCCAAGGGCCCGGAAAACGAGTGCGCCAGTTACATGACTTGCCGAAATAACAAGTATCAAAGGTGCGTCGCCATCCGTCTTCTCTTGCTCTATGATGATGATTAGGTAACAAACTAACAATTGACTCTGCTTTACAGATCTATGCAAGAGGCAGTCACAGGCTTAGCCAGTCTCGCGCAAACCTGCAAGCGCTTTTACCGGATTGTCCTGCCCATCCTCTACGAGGAGCCTTTCTTACTTGCGGAGCATGGCTTCTACTTTTTAGAGAGCTCCGTGTCGGCCGACGGCTTTGGCATACCCCACCTCATTCGTACACTTGTGGAAGGTAAAGACCTGGAAGGCAAGGCCATTGCCGATCTGGTCAAGGTCTATCAAGGGTGAGTACCTCTACCTTACACTACCTTAGTTATCGACGACAGTGCACATCTGGAGGGAATTTGAATACGAGCTGACCTGCTAACTTTTTCGCAAACCCAGGCCGAGAATCAAGGAGTGGGCGCCTCTTACAGAATATCTGCGCGACGCACGCTGGCCCAGCTTCGACGGGCACACCGAGCTCGAGAAGTCATTTTGGTCGCTGCTGACCAAGTATTTCAGCTGGTTGGAGAACGCGAGGGATTTTTCAAGCTCTGAACGGTCGTACATGCCACATCAAAACTTGAGGCTATATCTCGACCTCGTCCCTATCGCGATCCTTTGCCACTGCCGAAATATTCAGAGGCTCGAACACCTGAACATCGGCACCAGACCGCTCTGCAGAGATTTTCACATGTTCTGGAGGAACATCATTGATGACTCCATCAAGTTCAACTGGAAGTTTCAATACGGAGTTGAGAAAAAAGGCACAAATAGACGATCTTACAATATGAGAAGGAGCAAAGGGCAAGCAAACCTTACCTCCCTACCTTAACGCACACCAGGTAGGTACCTCTAGGTAGATATTAACGTCAGGGAGGAAGGAAGAGGTCGACGCGCTGGCTATGTCTAAGATTCGGCCGGGACCAAATCTTGATTGAGTACCTCTACACTAGTTGTTGTCGGCAGTATAACTTGAGAATATGAACTGGGATCCGCACTTTTGCAACCCAGACTGAGAGATTGAAGCCTCACACGCGTCATCAACAACTCGCACAACGCTGCGCCGCTCTCAAATTCTCCTCAATCTAGACCTACCTCACCTCAGTGCCCTTGGTCTCCTACCTCTATCTCGCCCGACGCATGGCCCGCCTTCTCCGTCCCGAAGGACTCAGCTATCCAAACCTTCCTCACCCTCAAGCTCTCTCTCGCTCTCCAGCCGGCACCCCTCTATGACTCTAAGAGACTCACGAAGCAGCCAAGACTGAGAGACAGACCGACAAAGGTCGAGAAGTTTTTCCGGTCCCCCCCGTTGACCAAGTATTCCCGCTGGTTAGGCAGAGACGCGAGGGATTCTTCTAACTGATTGTATACGCGCTATATCGAGAGTTGGACATAAATTATCGTTAGCAACCTGCTGTGTTTCATCTCAGCCGGATTATGGTGGTCATCTGCTCTCTTTTTACCGTGCGCCGAACCTCAAGTACATGTATTTACCTCTCAAATAGAACACCGGAACACAACAGGCCTAAATAGTAGGACATTTACTCGTATGATATCGACAGTTCGTTATTTCTTTTCACTCTGGATGATATAGAGCTGGAAGGGCTGCATGCCGATAAAAAGTTTTTGCTTCCATCGGATATATTAGCCCCAAGAGCAGATGACGAACTAGGTTTATTCACTATGAGTTCAATAGAAGGAGAACAAACAACTGGCTCTTCATCCGGTGTCCGTCCATTCCGGGAGGTCCATGAAGACATTTTTCCAGCAGGTCGTCTGTCATCTTCGCAATCTCCGCTCTCCGTGCGCCGTTTGTGTCCCAAGTAAACTTGGCGGATTTGCATTGGCAAGATCTCAGACGACGGGAATGTGATCGTTCCATTTGGGAGGGTAAGGGGGGTCAACTGGTGCTAATACCCCGGTTGACCATCAGGACCTGTGTGTGACTTAGGATAGTAGTCGTATACGCGCTGACCGTCTTGCCCTCGTCGTTAATATTATCCTGGAGTTCGCGGTGCAATGCCCACCAGCGATACCCCCACTCCTGTTCGATCTCCCTCAGTTCGTTATTGGCAAAGAAAAGGGTTTCAAGATGGAAGTCCCTCCCTCGGTAGTACATCCTGTGTATTACTCAGCTAAGTGCGTCAGTTCTAGGCGCTATCACCCTAACCTACGTCAAGCACTCGTAAGAACCGGTCAAGGATTCATGAAGACATTCCCAATCTACCTTCCATGTTATACACACACATCCACAGTAGTTCATCGCGTCTTTAGTGAAGCCTTCACCCGTACATTCCTATATTTTTCACTTCCGTTTCCTCGACTCACCCAGTCATGTATCCTCTTCCCACCTCATCGCGAAGAAAGTGAATGATTGAACTCATTGCAAGCAATGACCCATAGCTCAGAACCAAATTGTCGTGGACGATGGCGCTATACTCGAGAACTCAGTAGTCCCCGTAGATATAAACCTCCCTCTTCTCTGCTGTTCTTCCAAACCCTTCCCAGATCCAGACAGTAAGTATCCGAGCAAGTGGAAGCAAGCACCAATCCTCGACCATCCTCGACTATCGTCCGAAGTTCCCTAGATTGCGATCCCAAACCATGACCCGTGACCGTCGCCCTCCCCGCGGCCGCAAACGTCGTTGCCCTCCTCGTAAAACCTACGCGCAAGCCGCGACGCGCACCTACGCCCAAGTCATCTCCATGTCCTACTCCTTTTCCTCCATGCCCTTCTCACACGAAACCCTTTCTTCACCCCCACCTTTACCTCTACCAACCATCGACCAAATGGACCTAATCCTCGAACAAGCGAGGGTTATCCCCCTCCCTTCCGACCCTCCTCGCGTTGTCCTTCTCGACCTCCCCACCGAGGTCCTTTTGTCGGTGGTTGAATGCCTGGTCGCCGACGCAAAGGGACCAGAGAACGAATGCTCGGAGTGGCTGGTGGAGGTGAAGTTGGACCATCGAAGGTTAGTTTTTGGTTTTTTATCACCCCTCCTTCACAGTCAAGTCATAAGTACTTGCTTTAGGCAGTGGATTAGAGTGTCTGTGACTCTGGCTAACGTGGAAATAAAATGGAATAGACGAATGAAGCATGCACTGGAGACACTCGCTCACCTAGCGAGGACCTGTCGCTTCATGCACAAACTCGTGGTGCCTTTGCTTTACGAACAAGCATTCAGGCTTGACGAGAGGGATGCGGGTGATCGAGACGACCACCGAACATATCAGTTGCTGGAGGCCCTCAACCGAAGCGAGCAGTTGGCCGATTTGGTCAGGGTGTATCGGATGTAAGTTATTATTCTCTTGTTCCTCTTCTTGCCCGATGTCGTGGCTGGGGTGTTAGTGTCTGGTAGATGTATGTAAGCTGACATTTGCTGGTTCGCAGACCTCCAACGATGCGTTTCGCGCGGACTCTTTTCAAGTATATGGAGTTTGGCGGCTACGGATGGCCCTTGCTTGATGATTTCGATCAGAAAGCCAGGTCCTTCCGGTCACTCCTGACCAAGTATCTTCCTTGGTTCAGCAAAGATCCTTCTGAATGGCCGACGCCCACGCCCGAACCTTTCATGGAGCTGGGACTACTTACCGACCTGGTTCCCGTAATCATCCTCTGCCATTGCCGCAATATTCGACGGCTCGAATACTTGGGTATCGGCGGCACAGCGTACAGTATTGCTTCTGGAATGTGGGACAAGCTCCTCGACAGCTGCGTCGAGTTTCCCAATCTGGAATCGGCGAATCTTGTTGGGTATTACTCGATTTGGCCTCTCCACCGACGCGGAGGTTTTGACCCAAGGGGAGAAGTTGAAACGTGGTTTACTCCAATATTCGAAGCCTTTTGTTTTGTCAACCGCGCCCCAAACCTCAAGCACCTGTCTCTGACAGGATTCTCCACGGACCAACAAATTGGCGAGAGAGTAATCCCTCTCCTTCCGCCACTGCATAATCTCACCACGCTAGAACTTCACTACTGCGCTTATCTTAGTGAAGATGACCTCCGCACTGTCATCGAAGGGTGTCCCAACCTGGCAAGCTTCAAGTTCATGGCAGAAGCCAGTCCTACAACTGGTCGGCCAACTCCATCCTCGCCTGACTTCAAATTCTGTGGCCCAGCAGCTGTACTAAGAGCGTTGAGGTCACGCGCAGAGAAGCTCACAAAGATATCGTTACGGTATCTGACAGCCCTTGACTTTTTCTTCAGGTTAAACGGTGGATTTGATACCAAAGAAAACCTGATTCGGACCGTCGGCCATTTTCCTAACTTGAAAATCTTGCAAATTTCTCACGATGCCTTGGAATGGCACAATTCTGATGGTCCCCAAGAACAGCAGCTGGTTAGACTGGTCGAAGGTTGTCCACGTCTTGAGTCGCTTGACATCACGCAGATCGACATCCGAAAATCCCAGATCCGACCGCAGTTGGAAGGGCTTACTAGAGCCGTATACCAGTTAAAATATACGCCGTTGTTAAAGGGAATCAGGATATCCCTGAACCATAATAACTGGCGCCACGGCTTTACCAGGACAAGTCTAGGTGCTCACTGCCACGAACTATTCGAGCAAGAACACCTCCGCATCTACAAAGCAAGGGGCATAAGGCTTCTGATTGATTGGGAAGACGCATATAACAACCAAGGCACCTTCTCTTCCGTCCACGAAGGGCTACGTCATGCTGTCACCCTTCACCCTTGCGTAGCCGCGGTATCAGGCCTGAGATTCGAGCCCGCATATAAAGAGCTCGAAAATAAGGATTGTGACCGCCACACGATCTTCAATTCCGCATACCAGATGACTCCCAACTCATCGAGGTTCCATTTAATACACAACGCCACCAAGGTGTTGTATGGAGTGATCCCCAATGGGAAGGGTACAGAGCGGTACGTGAACGAGAGGAGAAGGAACAATATAATGTACCGCAGCTACGGACCTTGGTATTATGCGGCACACCTCGATGGAAAAGTGTTTGATGGGTTGGAAGAGGTGGAATAGGAGGGCAAGATCATGTCTCGCGGAGGTCCGCATGAAGAAGCAAGGACGACATGGAGACCCATGAGCGAACAGGTCTTTTTGCCAAAGCGTGTGAAGGGTTGTGGTAGGACCGTAGGAGAGGTGAACTTGCGGCAGGAACAATTGATGATGTTGGTATGCAACCAAGGAGCAAGCGTTGAACACGACTAGCTGACCAAGAACTGAGACTTTCAAGTTGCCAAAGGTCATTGGGGGACAAGTTGGGACTTGAGAAGGAAACGAGAAGATCTAAGCATGAAGGCATTCGGGAAATGGAAAGTTGAAAAGATAAAACGCATTAAATGGATGGAAAAGGATAACGAGGACTTGCATACTTTGAAAAATTATGAATGTACCACTCACAATACGCGAAGATCATTGTGTCCGGATTCACGGGTGGTGAACCTGCTAATGAAAAGCCGCCGAGGAGCTAAAGTGACTGTTTCCTTCAGATCGATGACATGATGGTATTGCAACACGACAACAGGGCAGTGCAAGAAAATGTTGAGATAGGCCCGAACAGCTCCATGTGAATGCAATGAGTAAGAGAGAGAAGAATGAGAGTGAATTAGGCCAACTGAAGTGGAGCGGAGCAAAATCGCATGCTGCCACTGAGGAGAAACGAAAGGGAAGAAACAAAATGAGAAATCAGAGACGGGAGGAGAGGAAAAGACATCAAGACACGACTTGTATAAATGAGAAAGAGCGAGTGGCACCCAATCATGAGTTCTTTCAGTTCCATTGACAAGTTCTCCCTGTGAATTGTACCTGCTTAGACGAGGTAGGTATCAACGCCAGGGAGGAAGGGGCAGACCACCTCGTTCCTTCTTTGTCTCTAGACAAATGAAGGAAGGAAGGACCTCGAGGCAAAAACTCTTCCAGTTACTCGTTCGTTCTTCACTCCTTCCATTGTCCCTTATCGAGGTTCACTGGACACCGCCTGCTCAAGTTTGGATTCGCTGTCTCAGCACTGCTCAATGGCTCCCGCCCAAATCGACAGAAATCTGGTGAAATTAACAATCGCTTCCTGAAGAAGCTGGTACAATTGGCATTGCTCAGGATCATCACTTGACAAAACCCGAGTCCGGCACAGACCAAGGCGGCGGCAACGCAAGAACTGTTAGCCCGAACCACTCGGCGTTGGACACCGAGCTCAAGTTCAATGGTGTACTTTGTAGTCGAAGAGCCTGTCCAATCTCCCTGGCGGTTGTTTCACGTTTCAGACCTCGGCCACAGACCTCCAGATTTGCGCCCCCAGGCCGAGAAACAAACCCGAGTGAACATCCGATGATCCGAGTCTAGTCCGAGTCATTCCAGCCCTCACGCCAAAGTTGGATGCGTATGGGGCATGTGCCTCTTGTGCCTCTTGTGCCTGACATGTTTGGTTGGAACTCGGGAACTCCCAACTGGTGGGGTCCAGTACCTTAGCCAACGGCACAGTGAACCAACTCAGGTACATGCTACGCTCAGCGCTGCATATAAATCAAATCAACTCAAATATGGACTTGGATTTGATTGAGTGGGTCAAATACTCTTTTCGATTTATTTACCCAAATAACTTATTTATTTGGTCAAATATCCCCAAATCGGGTGGGTCCCACCAAAATCCGGACCCCGGCCATTGCCGGCTCCGTTCCGGTCCGGGTTCCGGTCCGGGCTCCGGTCATTTTGCTATATAAAAAAATTCTGCCGGCACGCCAAGAAGGCGGCCAAATCGGTCAAATCAAATATGGATATAAATTTATTTGCCCAATTCAACTTCATGGTTGGATTTATTTACTTGAATTTAATTATTTACTTGATTGTGCCAAGAATATTTGATTTATATGCAGCGCTGGCTACGCTAGGTTGGGTTCTCGAGGATGAGGTGAGAAGGGATGTCAAAGATGGCAATGTGACTTTCCCATTCGTACTCAAGAGTGGTTGGTGGGATTGGGCGCTCATTGTTTCACAACTCGGTCTAGCTTGTGAACGGCACACACAGCTTTGGAGTTGAGAACGTCTTGTGAAGAGGGCAGGCTAGCGATTGGAGGGTTTATGAGGGGATAATGTTTCATTGTTAGGGATAGATTGCGGTGGTGTGCTATAAAGAGGGACATGTGCTATTCGAGGGGCATATAGGGAAGCTCAGAGTAAAGTGATGCCATTGATAGCACCTTGTGAGATAGCAGGCCCGAGTTTCTGTGTATGAACAACTGGTATCACGACGGGAACGTCAACGCTAACCTTGATTCGTTGTGCAGCAAGAGTGGTAATGATTGTAGGATGTGACCAACGTAGTATGTTTCCACTGAACATGGAACAGGACACTCAAGGTGTCTGCCGTCTTCGCCTTTTTGACAACGGGCAGATTTCTGCCACCTTATCAGAACGCCACTTGGCATCGCAAAGCCGGGAGATGTTGATGGGATGAATTGAATTTGACTCCATTCCCAGTCAGCGAGTAAGGAAGCAAGGGATGGCATGAATAGCGACGAAGAAGTGCAGCATCAAAGACAAGAACAAGAAGCGGAACACCTGGTACTGCCGATATCAGTCATGACCATCCGGAGCAGAGACTTCCCCGCCCGGACTTGAAAAGTAGTGAAACGGGTCACGAAAAAAGCCTATCGGAGTAAGGTTACCGTCCTCCGTGCCGTGTTAAAGCATAAACTGTTTTCCTTGAAGGGTCTTGCCACAGTATGGCAGTAACTATAGGTCGGTCAATATGCTGTGCCTGAACCAACGAATTGTTAGCTCGGCATCATACCGAGCTGGCCTCGCCAATGAGGTTGAGATGTGCCTGGACTATAAGATCAGCATTTAAGGTCTAGATTCCAGCAGGTACGGAATAATGTGGTGAATGGGGAGAAACAAGTTTTGCTCTGTAGACGCTGTCGTGTAAATGAGCCATGAGATAGCTTCTATTCGAACGTGAGTACGCCACATGGCGAGGGAGAGTGCATTTTCCGTATGTCATGCATGAATGATGGGCATTTTTCCTCCGGTGAAAAGGCGTGAATACCAGGTTGGTTACTTTTGGTTGCCTTCTGATCATCTTTTGTGACGCCTTCAGCCAGCATTTGGTGCCGCCATGTGTTGTCGAGCACAGCATAGCCGAACCGGCGAATCTGGAAGGGTAATGGTTGGAAAAAGTCGAGAATGCTCCTCGTTTGTAGACAAGTCATCACGCAGTAATGTCTTGCATGTCGAGGTTGCTGGCGCTGTGAGCGGGAATCAGTGATCATGGGTTGAAATTGCAGGATGATACCCCGGTGATACCAACAGAGGGGGAAGGGTAGCACTTGGGGTTCCCCAAAAAGACAAACACGCAAATGAGAGGTCTTTGACCGAGGATGGTGGTGCTGTTGGCGGAGGGAAAAGGACAAGGGCTGAGGAGAACAAAGCAGTGCCCTTCAACAGAGATAAGATAGACAGACTGTCGCAGTCATGTATCCGAGTCTGACGGACGATAGTTGCGGCCCCCATGGCCCATCCATGCAATAACCGCGAGACATATCCAGCCTGCGCTATCAAACATGATGTTTTGTTTCTCCGAAAGTCCTCTGCCTGAGGTCTGGCTATCAGCCCGGAGGAGTGTCTGATGGTGCTCAATGATGGAAAACGTCCAAGACTCCTTCCGCCAGGGGTACGTCCGAGTAAGGGAAAACGCCAGGAACAGAACTTCCAAGACGGGACTTGGTGTTACACCGGTAACGGAACTCGGCAGGTCTGGTATCGTGAGTTTGTCGGTTGGTGGTGAGGCTCGGGGGCCGGGGGAAGAAGTTCTTTGGGACTTGTCGATTCCCCTTGGCATATGTGTCCTGGAGTTAACGCATGATGGAGATTGCGTACTCGAGGGTGGTTGGTGCCAAGGCTTTACCTCCACCCTCTCCCTATAAGGAGAGGGGGGCAATAATTTAGGATAGGGAAATAATCTAGGACAGTGCCGATCGTTTGCATAACAAATCGCTTATTAACGCCCTATAAAACCCCTCTTTAATATCGTAAATCCGGATAACCAATACACCTATTTTCACCAAACCTAAATAAAACTAAAGCTATCCATTTATACTATCCATCTATATAATAGTAAATTAATTACTATTAATTTAATTCGATTAACGTTAATTATTAACGAATGTATTATTATAATACCTCTTGATTATTCTAAACTCGAATTTACCGGATATAACGGTACTTTTATTTATAACGCTACATATAACCGTAAAAAACTTCCCTCGATCCGTGCTATTGCGGCGCGTATTAAGTAATTGAAATCTTCAATAAATCGCTATACGAAGTCTATACGTAAATATAATATACTAACAATATCGTCGCGGGGATATAACCGCCCTCGTACCTTAACGGATAAAAAGGATATTGTACTTATCGTATATATTATCTTCTATTTCTATAGGAAATTCCCAGCGATATAGGAAATAGTTATGTCGGCCGCTAACGATTTACGTACGTTACGCGGGGCTACGCCTACCTATAATCGTTACTAGTTAAAAAAATTCTTTAAAGACTACTTAAAATTCGTTATTACTATTTACTGCGCGGTCGATATTAAGAGGAGGTTTTGGGAGTTGAATAACGACCTTATTAATAATTAATTTAATTAATACGAATCGGTATTAAAAGAGAAGGATATATAAAAGGGTAATTATTAGAATAGTAATGAGATAGGAATAAAAATAGGCTATATTACTAATAGTCGCAAAAAGGTTATTATATTGAAGGAGTTTGTACAATAGAAGCCAAAGATTAATAATTTGGTTAATAGGGAATTATATATTCTAATGGCTTACGTTAACGCTACTAGCGCTAATTTACCCATTTACTTCATTTTTAAGACCGACCCAATAAAAGAATTCGTATACAACGATCTAAAAAATTTTATCCGCTTTATTAAATTACTAATTGGTTTCTCGAATACGGCTCTTACCCTAAATTAATTGAAGTACTTTAATAAGTACTCCTTCGAATTATCTCTAACCTTTAAGAAGTTATATAAAGGCGTCAATTTTATAAATTGGTTTGGTTATAATAAATATAAAAGGAATATTAATAGTCGGTAATTGGTAAGGGACTGATGCGGAAGTATGGATTATATGTATATATATTAGATCGATTAGATAGGAGGCATAGTATACCATAGGCGCCATATCCTGGCAGGACCCGCCAGCTGGCAAACTGACAGGCGCATGCCTGGCAGACGCCCGCCGGGCGTGGTCGAGGACCCACCTTGAACTGCATGACATTCAATGGTCGGGTCGGATCCTTGAAAAGGATTCCCGCAGGCGCCAGCCTACGGCTCCCTTTCTTCCTTTTACATTATCTTCTTTTCAATATTACAGATTGCTACAACGCATCGTGGTATTACCCTATCAGGGACGAATTCATTAATAGTATAAGTAAGAGGCGGATCACGGGTAGTAAGCCTATATATCGTATATTCGTTATCGACGGATTTAATAATTATTATAATATAAAAGTTTAATATTATATTAATACTTTTAATATCGTACTAATAACGTTACTTCCCTATTTTACTTACTTTATATAACCTTTCGACGTTAGAATTTTCAATTTATTAAAAAACTATTATTAAAAGGTTTTACGTAATTATATTAAACGTAATATTTATATTTTTAATAAAATAGATTTCGTAAAGGAGTTTAAGAGTATATTAAACGCTAATATAATTATTTATAATATTATAAATAAATTTAACGACGTTAGGATATAATTAATTAACCGGTATTATATTCTTAAACGAATAAAAGTAAAATAACCGAAAGAGGTTAACTTAATACTATCTTCGTTACTCCTTAAATTAAAGCGGTTTAATTAAATAATTAAAATTATAAATTATATTAAAAATAAGTATATATACGAATTTAATTCCCTTACCCGCGTTCGTTATTCGATTATTTATTCCCTAGTATATAAAGTTCGATTATTATTTAATAACGTATAAATAAGGAAGGCTTTTAACTGCGAACGTAAAATTATATTAAATAAGAAAATAAGGAAGAGGGTTTATAAGGTCCTTACCGCTAATAATAGCTCTAATAATTCCGTTATTAATCTTTCTAAAGGAGAATTTACCGCTAAATTTATTAAGAGAGTTTAAAAAGAATAGGAGGAGGAGAAGAAGAGGTAAGTAATTACGTTTAAAAAGTATAATAGCAAATTTAAAAAGGAGGTATATAAATAGTAGTAAAATAATCCTAATAGGAAAGGTAAAATATATTAGAAAATATATTAAGAGGAATATAAGAAGGCTAATTAATAAGATTATATCCTAATTAACGATAATAATATATTAAACGTTAATAATAGGGATAAAATATTTATATTTAATTTAAAAGGAAGGGAATACCCTCTATAATTATTCGAATACTTTAAAACCTTTAAACGCCCCCTCTTTAAATACCCTTTTATATTTAATAATAATAATATAAATATTTAAATAAAGGACGAATTTTGAAAACGATTTTATCCTTCTACTATTTATTACCTATTTATTAATAATATTAAGGAAATAGCTTCGTAAATTATAAAAAATATTTAAGTCCTTAATTCCTTTAATAATAATAATACCTTTATCGACGATATTTATAAAAATTTCCAAAGGGTAAAGGAGGAAGAAGAGGAAGAGGAGTAATTATTATTAAGGGAGAAAGCGTTAATATTATTTCTTAACCTTATTACCCCCTTCCTTAAGCGCTATTTTTATATCCCCCTAATACCCAATATTATATAATTAATTAATAATATAACGGCGGGACCCTTATTAATATTAATATTAAATTCCTCTTTCTCTTCTATACTTTCGAAGGAGCGGCGCTTCGAGGATACTATATAAATAAGGGTAATAAGACCGCTAATCGAAAATAAGGTCCGACTAAGATTATAGGAATTGCGTACTAAAACGACCGGGGATAGCGCGCTAAATACGGCCCTAGGGCCATTAAAATAACGGGAAAAAAACGTAAATTGGTTATTATATATATAAATTACCTAATTAAATAATCTACTAAACTTCGTAACTCTATTATTGTAATAAATAATAGAAAAATGTAATGTATAGTTAGGTGGTTAAGTATAGGGAAGAGTCAGATCTATAGTAAAAATATATGTGTACTATCCCAGATTATTTCCCTATCCCAAATTATTGCCCCCCTCTCCTTATGGGGAGAGGGTGGAGGTAAAGCCTTGGCACCAACCACCCTCGAGTAGATGGCGCGGCAACGGTGGAAACAAGAGAAAACGATTGGTGCGGGAGCTTCTAAACCTTCTGTTGGTACTGTGGTGGTGACAGGGGCACAGAAAGCGGACAGCCAGCCAGAAGGGGATCAGGGGCTGCAAGGAACCATATCTCAAACGCGAGGGACCAACCCAATCAGGCGCTGATGATCACTGACGACTGGCCATTGTACCCTCTAGAAAAAGTTGGAAGCGAAGCAGGGACCTTTGTTTGAAACATGTCCAAGGAGAGGCGAGAACGAGTCAAGTTGGACTTGGAAGTCAATGGTGATGGGAAAAGCAACAGTCTTTTTTTTTTTTTTTTTTTTTTTTTTTTTTTTTTTTTTTTTTTTCGTGGCAGCTGATCATTGTGCACTGGCGACAATTCAGTGAGAGGCAACCTCAGCGAGTAATGTGTGTGTGTGTGTGTCCATGCGCAATGAAGCCAAGGCGGCGATAGAAGGAAGATGATAATAACAGAAAGACGTTGAGTGAGCGAGAAAGCATGAACAAAAAGAAAAGGTGTGTCTAATATGAAATGCGTCTCCTCGATGAAGAACTTTTGGTGTTGAAATGTCGAATCTAAAAATGCATCAAAATGGTGGAGAGTTGAAGTTTCCAAGTTCAGCTTGAATGAACAATTCCTCTTCCGAGTGGAAATTCGAAGCGCCCAAAAGGTGGACTCTTCAAGGCCCCGCAATTCAGCGACGTACCTTATGTTACGCTAAACTTAAAGAAGGAAAGAGCCCTTCAGGAACCGTGGAATTATGAGAGCGCACAAGCCACTTTGTGAGCCGGGAGTGACCCTTCTGCCTGCCAAGAAGTGTTTCGAAGATCCTTGAGCGCCACAAAAGCCAGACAAGCATTGGCTTTTGATTTGACGCAGTGACCAACGGCAGTCAAAGTGGGTTGACCAAGCAAAGCACCACGCACGCGGCTTGCCCAATTTGATCATCCATTATTTGCAGCCCGACGACTTCTCTCTTCTTCATCATCAAACATCGAAACACCAAAAGTTGATGTTGGTGAACTGAACCACCACCACCACCACACTCAGCCCACTTTTCTTGGACATTACCATTTTCACTCGCTTTTTTTCTGTTGACTCACCGCTCTGAATATCTGATTCACTTCTACCCGGCACATCTAATCAGACAGCCCAGGCCGTTGTCCGTCGCATACGGCCGGTCACTGTCCTTGAAGGATAGCAAACTGCAAACATCTTTAAGATCAAGTAGATATCCTCGACTCCAAACAGAATCCACAATCCACACCACACCAGCGGCACATCAACTTGTTGCCCGGTTGCCCCCCAGACTGGGTGTTCCTTGATATCGAGTGGACTGGCGGTTGCATTGACGAACCCCCTGAATTGGTAAAAAGTGGTGTGTACAACCTTTTTTTCTCGGTTATTTCCAGTCTCTTCAAGAACCACCCGCGTGTGAACAAGTGAACATACCGGGACATGGTGCCGCCAGATCTGGCCCGTTTCTTCGTCCGATCCCGCTCTGCCACATCCCACACACCCACACACCCTCCCACCACGGTCAGGTACCCAACCATTCCCAGCCAATCGAGTCCTCTTTGACCTCTGCCCAGCGGCTGTCTTCCACTTCTTTTCTCGGTGCATGCCCCGTGCTTCGAGCTAGCCCCTAGCTTGTTTGAGTTTCAAAGGACTTGTACACCAACCAAGACACTCGCCATGTGAACCCCGTGTTTCTTTGTTTTATCGACGATGGAGGACGCGCCTATTGTCAGCCTGTCCAAGCTTTTTCCAAGAGATGTAGCCTATCCATCGTTGGGTATGGGAACGTTACCATGTCGGCGGTTGTTAGTGACGCCCGTCCGTCTGTCACCATGGCAGCCAGCGCTTTGACATATCCAGTGATTCATGGCCATCCACCTGCTTTTCTCTGCTAGCCTTGCCTTAATCGCCTCCTGCTATAAGTCTATTACCAACAACTCATCATGCTCGACATGACAAGGGTGTCCTAAAGAAACATCACTAACGCATGGCCATGTTGCGGATCCAGGTACAGACAGAGCCACAGCTTCCACTCGTTGTTCCCTTGTGTGACTATTCAGAGAGCTTAGCATGGAGTCGGTCCCACTCGACAACAGCTCCCGTGAGAAACCCATGTCCATGATGGAAGACGACCACCACGGCGAGGCGGCTATCGCTTGCCACCACTCACCCTCCTCCTCCTGCTCCTCTCCCTTGTACACGCCAGCTCCTGGTAGTACTGCCATGGCCATGGGGGCGGGAGAGGCGCCCGGCCTGGTCTTCGACTACGACTCTGATCCACTCGACGAGGCAGAGCCTCTGCACCCTCAAGCCGTGTGTGAATGCGACTGCACCTGCGGACGCACCTGTTCCCCTTATGCTATAAGTTGTCGTCCTCCCAACCATCCTTCGTCCCATCTGGACACCAAGATTCATTCTCACCCACATTGGGCTCGGCCTTGTCCAAGTCATTCCAACCACTTTCCTTTTACTTTTTATTTCTACTTTTCAAATCTTCTATCCGACTTAGCCAGCCGTGTTGGCCTTTCATCAGCAACTTCAACCAGCAAGGTGAGTTTACGTGTTTGTCGTCTGATATCAACCTCATACCCTCGACATCATCCCCCCACTTCGATTATGCACCTAAAAGCTGCACATTCGAGGACCCTATTGAAAGATAAGATGGACCACGAGGGTCCTATTGTTCTCCTACGCATTCATAGGGCTTTCTGTGACCACTCAATAGGGCTCGGCAGTCGGGCCTATTCATAAAGAGTGAACAAAGGGAAGGTGGCCATTGTTCTATTGTCCATCTGGGACGGGTACCTTTTAGCCACTCCTCCTACTTCTTTACCAGGCCTCGTGGCAGCCCTGTCTTTTCCCGCTTCCCTCACCTTTTTTCCGCACCTTCCAACCTTCCACAATCGTTCTACCGACGCACATTCGCTAATATTTTCCAATTTCTCAAATTTCTCAGTACCGGGAACTCAATCACCGGTCTTCGCAAAAACAACAACAGTCCAAAAGATATAGCTGGTTCTACATCATGATGGGCCTCACTTCATTACTCACTTTCTTCCTCTTGGCCATTCGGCTGTTCGCTCCAGCCCTGGCGGCTCCAGCTCCTCGTCAGGCTACGGGCGGCTGGTGGTTGAGCAACATCGAACGCAAGGGTCTCGCGCCCTTCAACGAGGACAGCGCCAACTACAAGGTTTTCCGCAACGTCCGCGACTACGGCGCAAAGGGCGATGGTTCTTCTGACGACACCGAGGCCATCAACCAGGCCATTTCCGACGGAAAGCGCTGCGCCAAGGGCTGCTCCTCCAGCACGACCACCCCCGCACTTGTTTACTTCCCTCCCGGTACCTACGTCGTCAGCAAGCCCATCATTCAGCTCTACTACACCCAGCTTGTCGGCGATGCCATCAACCCGCCCACTCTCCAGGCCGCTCCCGGCTTCGAGGGCATGGCTGTGATTGATGCTGACCCGTACGAGGACGATGGCGCCAACTGGTGGGTCAACCAGAACAACTTCTTCCGTCAGATTCGCAACTTCGTCATCGATCTCACCAAGATGCCCGTCAACCGCGGCGCTGGTATTCACTGGCAGGTCGCCCAGGCCACCAGCTTGCAGAACCTCGTCTTCAACATGCGCAAGGATGGTGGCGCCGAGAACTCTCAGCAGGGTATCTTCATGGATAACGGTTCGGGCGGCTTCATGAGCGACTTGACCTTCAACGGCGGCAAATACGGTGCTTTCTTCGGTAACCAGCAGTTCACCACTCGCAACCTTACCTTCAACGACTGCCAGACTGCCGTCTTCATGAACTGGAACTGGGCCTGGACCTTCCAGGACGTCAAGATCAACAACTGCCAGGTCGGTATCGACATGTCCAACGGTGGTCCTACTGGCCAGACTGTCGGCTCCGTCCTCGTCGTCGACAGCAAGTTCAGCAACACTCCCATCGGTATCAAGACCGCCTATGACCCCGAGTCTCCTCAGACCAACGGCACTCTCATCCTCGACAACGTCGACATGTCCGGTACCGCTCAAGCCGTCTACAACAATGCCACCGGGGCTACCATCCTCGAGGGCAGCCAGACCGTCGGCTTCTTCGCCCAGGGACGTGCTTACACTGGTAAGCCCGGCAGCGCTGGCAAGGCCGTTCAGAGCCCCCAGAGCACCATCAAGAAGCCCGAGGTTCTCCTTGACTCTTCCACTGGCAAGGTCTTCACCCGCTCCAAGCCTCAATACGAGAACGTCCCCGCCAGCTCTTTCCTCAGCGTCAAGTCTGCGGGTGCCAAGGGTGATGGCAAGACTGATGACAGCGACGCCATCCAGGCCGTTTTTGACAAGGCTACCAAGGACCAGATCGTCTACTTTGACCACGGTGCTTACCTCGTCACCAAGACTATCAAGGTTCCCAAGGAGATCAAGATCACTGGTGAGATCTGGCCCATGATTCTCGCTGGTGGCGACAAGACCTTCAAGGACCAGAAGAACCCCAAGCCTGTCTTCCAAGTTGGTCAGCCCGGTGACACCGGCGCCGTCGAGATGTCTGATCTCATCTTCGGTACCGCCGGTCCTCAGCCTGGCGCCATCATGATGGAGTGGAACCTCGCCGGCACCAAGCAAGGCGACGCCGCTCTCTGGGACGTTCACACCCGCATCGGTGGCTACGCCGGCACCGAGCTTCAGCTTGAGAAGTGCGCCAAGAACCCCAACGCTACCAACCCCATCCCCGAGGATTGCTTCGGCTCTTTCATGATGCTTCACGTCCCTCCCAAGGGTTCCGTCTACCTCGAGAACACCTGGTACTGGGTTGCCGACCACGATCTCGAGCCGGCCGCCAACAACGCTCAGATCGACGTCTTCAACGGCCGCGGCGTCCTCATCGAGGGTGACGGTCCCGTCTGGGGCTGGGCTACCGCCTCGGAGCACTCGGTCCTCTACAACTACCAGTTCTCCAACGCCTCCAACGTCTACCTCGCGCTCATCCAGACCGAAACCCCTTACTTCCAGGGTAACCCCGACGCGACCAAGCCGTTCGAGGTTAACGCCCAGTTCGACGACCCCGACTTCTCCAAGTCCTGCGCCGACGACACCACCGGTCTTTGCAAGCGCGCCTGGGGCGTCAGGGCCGTCAACTCCAAGGACATCTTCATCTACGGCGCCGGTCTTTACAGCTTCTTCGATAACTACGGCCAGGACTGCCTCAAGACTCAGAGCTGCCAGACGAACATGGTTTCTCTCGAGAACTCGGCTGTCAACTTCTTCGGCTTGAGCACGAAGGCCAGCGTCAACATGTTGACGATTGATGGCAAGAGCATGGCGGAGGATAAGGATAATCGCAACAACTTCTGCGCGACGCTGGCGCTGTTTAGGTCTTCTGCCTAGAAGGTTGGGGCCTGAAAAGCTGCTGCAGCTTAGCGTAGGTAGTTCGTGATCCTCTCTCTGGTAGGGATTTTCGGTGGACTTCTACGACACATTTTTTTCACTTCTTGTCTACGACCTTTCTTACCTCTAGGATAGGTCTTCCTTTACAAACACTTTTATGCCTGTTTTGCTTTTTTCTGCTACTTCTGCATCTGAGAGGGTCACCGGAGGATACATCTCAAGGGTTCTTTTTTAACACATGATACCAAAGTTGGGAAGGCATTTTGCGATGGAAAAGAAATTTGGTGGTTTAGAAAAATGGAAGAACAGGACACGAGTATATAGGAACCACCCCCGTTGAACATATCAAGGCGCCGCTCCGAATAGGTGATGGCTGCTGGGAATAGATTGATTCAAGGACTCCTTTGTTTAATTGTGCTTCTGACTTTGAGTGATTGCGTGACCGAGTGATAATTATGCGCAAACAATATTCGCCAAACTGTCAACGATGAAGAGTATGACTACGAGGAAGGGGCTAACATTGAGAAGGAGCACATCCGAGTCCCACAGGAAAGTTAACAACGACTGGAAGTTTGGGTTGGCTACAAAAGCTCCTGTATACCGATGAGCAGTTACAGCCTCCTAGTTCTTGGTAGAAGTTCTCCCTTTAGCCATTCATATTCACACACGCCCTCCTATTGAGGCACGCTTTTGCAGTACCTCTTCGCTAAGCCCAGTGATGAACTGATGATGGTGTTGATGGCGGATGCCTCCAGATTGTGCCAACTGGTTCTGCGGGTTAGGGTTATTGCCGCTATCAGTGCTCAAGCACAAAAAATGCACGTGCGTTGCTGAGTCATCAGGCCTCGGTCGCAGTCACAGCCAATTCGCAACTTGGCAAGACGGGCGCAAACGGGGCAGGCAAGGGCCGATACGTAACGTCATAGCGGCCTCCAGTCCGTCAAACAATCTTGCATCGCGACACACTTTCCTCCTTGCTTCCCGTCGTCGAAAGAGCAAGGCCGGACGACATCGTGACATCTTCTTCTGGCTTATTTCTTGTCGCGAATTCCTAAACTTCCTTTTTCTACCATGGCAACGGATCCCTAATCGCAAACTGTCATTACTCGAATATTTCAGCACACTGATCGAATACAATTCCTCGCTCTCCCTTTACGAATACGCATTGATCGAAATCATTCTCCCTCGATATCCGAACAAACATTCCCGTCGAGCTACTGCGACTACGAAACCTCGACCAAACCTAAACCAAACAAAGACCGTCAACCCCCAAAGAATCACCCTTCGATGGACGCGCCATCAGCAGCCGTCCCCTCCTCCCCCGACCGACCCTCCGCAACATTCACCCGTCGCAAACTCTCCAACATGCCTCCCTCTCGTTCCCCCGAACTCTTCAACGGGAGCACCTCATCCACCTCTTCCACATCCTCCTCGACAAAGGCGCGAAACAACCCCTACTACCCAACCCCAACCGAAACCATCATCCTAGCCGGCTACCCGCTCCTCCTCCTCTTCGGCACCCTGTTCAGTCTCCTAAACCCTAACGTCCGCTCCTCACCCTACGATTTTGTGTCTCAATCCCACGTCCAAGACGCACCAGGCGGTACCCCCTCCTATTTCGCTCGCAAAGATAACCTCTTCAACATCCTCTTTGTGAAGAGGGCTTGGTTCTGGATCACCATCTCGTTCTTTGCGTTCGTCTTGACCCATCCTGGGTATAGACAGACGGAGAGGAAGGTCAGGGCGACGGTGAGATGGGCGCTGGTCACGGTCTGGTGGATTTTTGTCACGCAGTGGTTTTTTGGGCCGGCGATTGTGGACAGGGGGTTTAGGGTGACGGGGGGAAAATGTGCGGTGGCGCAGCAGAAGGTTAATCTTCAGGTGAAAGGGGAGAGTGGTGTCCCTGGTCCTGTAGACCCGGAGGTGGATGTTGCGGGACTGAAGGAGTTTGTTACTGCGGCGGCGTGTAAAGCTGCTGGAGGAAGGTGGACGGGCGGGCATGATATCAGTGGGCATGTTTTCCTGTTGGTTTTGGGAAGCGCGTTCTTGGTGCAGGAGGTTGGATGGGTTGTTGCTAGGCATTACCTTGGGAGGAGAGTCAAAGATGAGAGGACAGTGGTGATGCATGATGGTGCTGTCAAGAGCGCGGCGACGGATTTGGCGGCGGATAAGAGGTGGGATGATTATAGTCCGGAGCTGGATGAGCAGCGCGAGGTGAAGGAAGGAGAGGCGGTGGTGAAGGGCGTGTGGGATGCGCTTGGTCATGGAGGAAAGGTGGTATTGGGGGTTGTGGGGCTGAGCGCGTGGATGTTGTTGATGACTGCTATTTATTTTCATACGTGGTTTGAGAAGGTGGGTACTCTTTCCCCTGCTGATGATGCTGAAAAGTATGATGCTAACGGATTTGACAGCTTACTGGGCTTCTTGTTGCACTTATGGGATTGTACTTTACGTACATCGTGCCGAGATTCGTCCCGGCTCTGAGGGGGATTGTTGGACTTCCTGGGCTGTAAAGCTATTGATGGGCAGAGGAGGGTATTAGATGATAGATGACGACCGTTCAAGGTTAAAGATGAGGAAGAGATACCCGTAGCATTGCACGGTGGCGTGGCATAGCATAGACTACTTGTAATATCGATGTTTTACTGTTTCTGCTCACATTCCCTAATCCTCTCGGCTACGTAAGGCCATCATACTCACGATAAACTTTCATTTGACTTCCAAAAGGGTTTCAGTTAACAATTATCGCATGTGGTGTTTCACGGCGCAATTTGGACAGTCAACACTAACAGACAGCGCACGGACCACATGACCTCATCGAAGCTATTCGCGGCCGATCCCCAACTCCTCGTCTCCACGTTCCCCAAACTCTCCTCCTGACAACGTGCACCACAAAGAACGCGACAGCGCACGCACAAGCCAATTGCGCAGATGAGTTCTCCAGACCAAACCACCATGCCGCTGCGAATCAAAGCCCCGGCGAACCTGCCCGAGCTCGTCCGGACAGCTTTCAACAAGGCGCGCGCTTCAGGGGATGTCAACTTTTATCCGACCCAGGTGCAGTTGGTGGATGTTAACTCTGTTCCCGTGAGTTCCCAACTTTGATCCCGGCCTATTTGAACTTGATGACTCGGCTCTTTGAGTCTGGTGCTTTCGGTCCGGTCCTGGGGACGGTAAAAGTCTATTCCAACCTCCTCTTCCTCGAACCTCGTTCCAACCCCCCATCCACTGCAACACCGCGCCGTCGTATACTGCGACCGTGACTGACCATATGATTTATGTGATAGTTCCAACTCCGCTTTTCCCCCTCCCTAGCCAACAAACCCAAAGCTCCCCAACCCGTTGGGACAATCGACTCCCGCATCCCTTCCCCTCCGTCCACGACGTCTACCGGCTCACCTGTCCCTCCTGCTCCTACTAAAGATGAAGCGCCGAAAAAGAAATTGGTGTTCGACCCCTTCGACAACCCCTCGCCCGCCATGTTAATCACCCAACTGCCGCCGCACCATAATCTCGTGTTGAACAAATTCGCGATTGTGCCCGAGCACTTCATCCTCTCCACCTCGGAATACAAGGAACAAACACACCTGCTGGAACAAAGCGACCTTGAAGCCACGAGGGCTTGCATAAAAGCCTACGAGCAGTATGCACGAAACTCGGGGAGAGGTGCAGGTGGTGATGGAATGAACGAAGGCCCGACACTATACGCCTTCTTCAACTGCGGTCAACACTCCGGTGCTTCACAGCCGCATAGACATATCCAGTTGTTGGTTGTTGATAAGATGCGGGAGGGGCTTGAAACAACAAAAGAAGAAGTAGGGAAATGGGAAGTTTTGGCTCAACATCTCATAGACGACAAGGAAACGGGGAGGAAACTACCCTTCCGAGTCTTTGCGGAGAGGTTAGAGCCGGGGATGTCAGGGGAGGAGTTACATGCCGTCTATCTGAGGCTGTACAGGCAAGCGAGAGACGCAGCCCGCCAGTTCCAGTCCTCACAATCTCCAGCACCACAACAAATCCAGTCACAACCAGACCAGCAACCCAACGGGCCTGACGAGATCGAAACACTCGGCGAAGCATCAATATCCTACAACCTAGCTATGACAAAAGATGTTATGGTTATTATCCCGAGGTTAGCAGAGGGATCAGCCATAACAGAAGGAGAGGAAGTGGTGGGCAAGTTAGCCCTCAACGGGACGGTGTTGGCGGGTACGGCGCTGGTGAAGTCCCAAAAAGAGTGGGATGCGTTGAGGAAAGCCCCGAAAAGGGTGGGGGAGTTGTTGGGGAATATTGGGCTGCCGAACCTCCCTGATGGGGGTGAGAGAAAGAGGAGTCCAGGGAGGTTGTGAGTGTTGTGAGCAGGGGAGAAGCGGAAAAGGCCTGGCCCGGCCAGAAGCACGCGTGATGGGGAGACCGGTGAGAAATGGCGTGAAGAAGGGGGTCGTTGCAGCTGAACGGTCCAGGCCCAGGTTCCAAGAATTCCAGGTCTCGGGATATCCGTTTGGATCGTCTACCTCTACCCGTCGTGGAGGCGACGTTGGCAGGCCTCTTGCATCGCGGGTGCCAGATGCCCGTTGCGGTGTCCCGTGACGAACGTTGACCAGCACTCACGAGCGTTCACCGGCTACCTCTACTCTGGCGATCCAGACCTGGGCATCACGATTCACAACATTGGACGAACAACACATCACCATCTTCAGTAACGAATTATGAGGTATTGCGAACCGATCTGATATTTGCTATAGTACAAGTAGAATTCTTGATAATTAAGTTAGGGAAGCCGGTTTTATCTACCAAGCTAACGCCGCAAGTCAATCCTTCTAGATGACGCCGTTTGCATGCCATATTTCCTCCTCGCCCTTTTCCGAGCCGATCCGAAACCGAACCATATGAGCCCGAACCATGAATAGCGAACCATGAGTACCCGAAACCGAACCACGACACTAGCAAAGATGATGAAAATGATACAAGGAAGAAAAAGAAAATAACGAGAGAGAGAGAGGAAAGCCGCTATGGTAAAACGAACCGAAACTCCTCAGGATGAGAATGGGAAATGGCTAGGTAACCTTTTTGACTCCCCCTTTTTTGCCTGTCCATTTCATGTCCGTTTTGCTTTGCCCTTTAGCCTTGCCAGCCCTGTTTTGTCCCTGTTGTAGTGCAATAATGGCCTGTCCTGTTTAACCATTTTGATATCCCATTTCCTTCCCTTGCGATGTTTGTTGGTGATCTGATTAGCTGTGTCTTCTGAATCTTTTTTTATAACCTGCTTCCTCCTTCGCGTTGCTTTCCCTTCTCTGTGTTGTCTCTCTGAGTTGATTTGTTGGTGTGTGCTTGCTTAGTACTTTGTAAACCCCAGTGATTACGTCCCCTACAGCAGTTGTTGTATACCTAGTACTGATATCGTGCGATAAATACTGACGCAAATGCACACTGAATAGCATCTCTCTCCTCATGTTAGCCCGTCAACTGAATGACAGACCTCTGTGGATGAGTGCTAAATTGTCGTGAGCCGCCGGATTAGATTGTGATGTTTTTTAGTTGATGAAGATCATGAGAGAGGGAAAGCAAATAAGTGCGAAAGGAGAAAGACATGTGAAGTTGGATCAGTACCCCTTATACTCCTGATCCGAACCCTCATCCTCATCATAATCGTCCTCGTCGTCGTCGTCATCCTCATCATCCTCGGCATCGGAGATGTCATAATCATCCTCATCTCCATCACCGTGGTGGTCGTGCTCGCCAAGGCGATCCATGTCAAGCCAATCGTCATACGGAGGCTCGTCATCTTGATCCCTCTCGGCCTTGACGCCAGCGGCTGATTGACGCCTGGAGGAAACTCCACCATAGCCACCGCCATAGCCACCACCGCCATGGCGACCCTGACCGCGGGAAGCAAGGGCAATTCTACCACTATGGGCGGCAGAAGTAGAGCTCTGTTGATGGGTGTTGTAGGGGCTCTTCTTAGACCTCTGCTGCCAGAATGGTTGCTGGAGATCTTTGCCTCGGGCGAGCTGTTCGCGCATGTACTGCTCCCAGCGCTTACGCACGGTGGCATTACCGAACTTGTAGGAGCCGCCGTGGTTGATGATGTACTGAGCCACCTGTTTCCAGGGGACCTTTGTGGTGGTGGTTGGGATGCCACGGGGTTGGTATTCGGAGGAAGAGGCGGTGGAGGTGTTGCGGGAGTGATTGTTGGAAGAGGCCTTGCTGTTGGAGGACTTGTTGTTGGGAGAAACGAGCGAGGAGACGCTCATGTCACCACCAGGAGATGTCGACGAGGAAGAGGATGTCTTGGGGTTGGAGTAGGTAACGGCCAGAGGACCTTTGGCGAGGCTGCGGACGGCTTGTTCGAGGAGACGTAACTGTTTGATCGAAACCGTCAGCATTCCATCATTTACGACCACAACATTCACTCGACACTCGACATTTCACTGTCAGGGGCAAAGGGAATACTCACATCCTTCTCAGTCCACTCCGGCCTGCGAACCCTCTGCTCCCTACTCTTCGTCAAAGTCCTGTACCTACCCCTGAGGGTGGACTCGGCCTCGGTGAACTTGCCAATCTGGCGAATCTGCTTATACGACTTTCCCTGGTTGCGAAGACGAACCAGCAAATCGTCCTGCTTGGCTCTATGACGCTTGATAGCATCATTCGCCGCTGAGTCGCTGCTACGGCCATGATTCTCGACATTACGACGCTTGCTGCTGCTGCTTCCAGGACCGGAAGAACCAAGACTGGGGTGATGATAAGGGTGCGAGCCATGGAAAGGCTGCTGCTGACGGCGTTGCGGAGTTGAGAAGACGTTATTGGGGTGTTGCGAGGGGATGATGGCGTTAGGCCTGATCATTTGATGCCCGTGGGAAAGAGCGTGAGGACGACCCTGGCCGTGATGGCCGTGATGGCGACCAAAAGAAGGATTGTTACCCCTAGGGTCCATGCCGGTGAGGGGGTTATACGCCAGAGGCGAAGACATAGGGTGAGGATGGTGACCACCAGGACCGCCACCGCTGCTGTGACCCATGGACATGCTCATGCCCAAACCACCACGGCGAGGAGGAGTGTGAGGAAGGGACCGGCGGTGACTCGGTGCTCTACCTTGCTGCTGAAGCTGGGTGTAGTGGGGATGAAGGGGAACACCAAAATCTAGAGGCAACGGAGCCATCTGCTGAGTCTGGTGATAAAAGCCACTGGCGACAACAGGAGAGGAGTAAGGCGATGAGTGAGGATTGAGCGAAGGGTGGTGTTGCTGGCGGTGGTTGTTGTTGCCGTTGTTGTTGTTCATCCACAAAGAGCTAGGCGAGATGGAATTGTGGTGCAATCCCTCGCTTCTCAGAATGGGACTGCTACCAAAGTCACCACCACCAAAGCCGTGGTGCGCAGCCTGTCCCTGCGGATCCGAAGACGAAGGCAGCGGCGGGTCGTCAAAGACTGTGCGGTGTGAGATAGGACCGCGGAAAAGGATCTCACCATCGCCGCTGGAAGGGGTGTTGTGGAAGGGGGCGGGGGGCGAGGAGGACAAAAGTGAGAAGTTACCAGGAGCAGTGGTAACAAACGGGTCGTCGTTGTCGGACGAAGCCAGCTGGCCGCCGTCGTTGAACATGCCGCCGACGGATGGGAACTGCTGCTGGTGGTTCTGGTTCTGATGGGGAAGTGAGACACTGCCGCCACCGATGTTGTTGCCAGAAGACCGACCAAAGCTCAGGCTACCTGCACTAGGGGTAGGGCTGGGCAGGCCGTCGAAGGGAAGGCCGTGGTGACCAGTCATGCCACCGTTGTGGAAGGGAAGTGTGATAGGGCTAGAGGGCATGCCACTACCAGGCATGCTACCTCCGTCGGACATTTCTTCGAGCCACCTTGGTTCCCCTTGGTTGGGGGGAACAAACGAAGGTGAGGAAAAGGTGATGGCTTGCTGAGGAGATGGACCTGACGACCAGAACGGCAAATCCGACATATGTGGCTGATGCGGAGAAGAGAATGTGTCGGCGACATTATTGTTGTAGAAGCCGTCACTCTCGGTGCTTCCCTGCAAAGAGGCAGCAGCTTCTGAGAAGTGCTGGCCGAAACCTGTTGGTTGCTGCTGTTGTTGTTGATGTTGACCGCGCTGCTGCTGACGTCCCTGGCCAGGATAGGCAGGCATGTTGTTGTCATTGCCGCCATCGCCGTTGGGGGAGGTCATATTTGCGCCGTTGTTGTTGGTGCCGATGTTATCCGCCATGTCCATGTAGTTGTCCTGCATCTGCTCGATCTATTCTCTGGTCAGTATCATATTCCGGTGGGTGATTTGTTTGTTATGGGATGTACGAACAAAGAAACGAAGGCAGAGAGTGTGGAGGTGTGTCGGGAAGAAGATGAGGAGCGAGAAACAAAAACAGACGAGCCACAGATGGATGGAGGGGTAAAAAAACGACAACAACTACAAAACAGAGAAACGGAAAGAGGAAGGGCTCCACTCAAAAACTTACCACCGGAGCGGGAGAGTGAGACGAATCCCAGGTAGCGTCAGTTGCGGGAGAGAAGGACATGGACTGTGCGTCATTACCGGCGCCGTTACCACCGTTACCGGTAGCGTTAGAGGTATTGCTGCTCTCGGTCGTGGAAGGCCGATGGAAGCTACCGCTCGCGCTGCTGGTGGTGCCGTTGGTGCTCGAGCCGTTGTTGCTCATGTTGTCTTGGGGCTGGGCTTCATGCTGGCGACGTGTCTCCTCGTACTCTGGAGACGCTTCGCTCCATGTGGCGCCCGCAGACGGCGAAGACATGTTTGAAGAATCAAAGGATGTGTTGAACGAGGAAGTCATCATGTTCATGCTCATGCCCATCATTCCAACGCCGAGGTGAGAAGTGCAAGAGGGGTCAAACTGATAGAGATTGTTGTTGTGTAGAGGTAAGGAAGAGGGGGTGGGGTCGTTGGTTTGGCCCGTTTGGCGATAACCTTCTGGAAGAGATTTGTTCCAGTCTTGGTCAACAAAAGCGTTGTGAGGGGAAGGCGCGAAACCGCTTGTATTCAAAGTAGACGTTGTTGAGGGATCTGTGGCGAGCAGGTTGTTTTGCCAGACCATTTCGTCGTTGGCTTCCTCCTGGGAGGGTTTGGACTTGTTGATAAACATCTTTCTTCTTTTAGCGGTCACCTTTCTGCCCGTCGAAGATTGTATGGAAAGTATTGGCGGTGAGTTCCAGTTGCTTCTTTTTGCAAGCCTGTTCCTCGCCGTCTTCCAGGTCCTTGTGATGATGCGATGGCCAGACCAGTTAGGAAGTCAGATATTCCTCACCACCCACAAGTGCGGTCAAAGTATGTTTTCCTCGACAGTATCTCCGTATCACCCTCAAGTCGTCCCCTCAGTATAGGTATTTTCTCGCCCGCAAAAAGCTTCACCGCTGCTCTGCAGTTCTTGCGTGGCACTTGTCTTGCTTTGGCCAAAAGGGTATGTGTTCTGCTGCCCTCCGGGTGTACGGTGGAGGTTCAAGGTTGCCCCGCAACGATAGCCGTTGTAGGTGATTATGCAGCAAGGAGGGAGGGATCTGGAGAGTTCAAAGAACTGCTCTTGCTCCTTGCTTTGCTGCCTGACAACGGTCAAGGTTGGAAAAATCGTCGGGCTCGTGCGGATTAGGTTGTAAGGTTCAGATCTGGGGAGAAATCTGGTTCGTCATGCAAGAATTAAGTAGGCAGCCGAGGAGGAACCTTCCGGGATATCGCTTGGAGGAGTTCTGGGTGAATGCCTTGAGCTTAACCAGCCTGTTGCTTCACCAGAGAAATGAAAATGCTTGGCTGAGGCTGGCTACTGCGGGATGGGGGGAGATGGAAAGGCGGGTGCCTAGGAGCGGGTATCACCAAGGTTCGTGAATAAGATCTGAGATGACAGATGAGTGTCGGAGGTCGGCGAGGGCAGTGCTCGAGGTGTGTTGCTCGGTAGATCCGAATAGGACGATGGGAGTGGTAACAATTGCAAAGTGACAGAACAGAACGAGTGAATAACAAGGCCAAGGGAATGGAGGTGGAGGTGGCTATTGCGATGGAAGTCTGAATGATGGTTCACCACGTTTCGAATGTCTCGGACTGGAACACAAATACACGGGGTCGGTGATATCAAGAAGACTAAGTATTATTCTGATATCTCTTCGTCGATGAGTGTCCTGCCTTCCCCGCAAGCTACATGGTGCCAGGAGTGGATATCAGGAGGCGCATTGTTTTGCCTAGTGTCCATCCCATTCCTGTCATCCCATCTCTAGCACCGGGAGATTATGATGGAGCCTGCTAGGCCGTTGAGGCAGGTGAAGCGGCGGCCACCATTCTCATTGTGGACGGTGAATTTCCTAGATGGGATGACTGATCCTCTGCCTTCCGTGAATGGAGCAACTTCCAGTTTCTTATTCTTCTCGTTCTTGAAATGAGCCCACGAGGAAAACATTCGGGCCGCATATCTTCTAGGCCCGCTATTCGAGTCCGGCGACTTTCCGGAGGAGAGCTATCATATCT
Source organism: Sordaria brevicollis (assembly GCA_033439795.1). Lineage (NCBI taxonomy): Eukaryota > Fungi > Ascomycota > Sordariomycetes > Sordariales > Sordariaceae > Sordaria > Sordaria brevicollis. Next base: position 1,858,471 of record JAUTDP010000005.1, read on the forward strand.
CACGGCTATCGTCAAGTGACAGGAGGCTCAGCTGGTGAGGAGAGAACGTGACCTAGCCTCTCTTGGTTTCGGCTTCGCGGTTTGCAGCCCCATTAGCAGCCCGGTGGCGAGCAGGGAGGTAGTCCTGGCTTCCCGTGCCTGCCCGCAACTTTGCCGTGACTGTACCGTGGAACGGGGAAGGACGATTGCGGTTAGCTACGCCTCAGGAAGGGCCACATCGTGGCCTCGACTCCCAAGATGCCATTTGGTGACTGGCCGGTTTGCCGTTGGGTCTGAGCTTCTTGAGATGTCAACTCTGCAGCGAGCCCGGGGAACAGGGCAGCAATGGAAGGGGAATCAGTCTGGGGAGATGATGAGCAGAAAATGCAAACAGTGCAGCCTCTCTTCCCCCGGCAGAGCGCAGGAGTACATGGTACGTGATAGGATATTCAGCCAACCACTTTTCACCCTCAAGAACTCCCACAGCTGTCATAGGTAGTGCTACCCCCACGTTACTGTTGTGGTGTACTTGCGAGACAGCAGGCGGGTATCGTTCGGGAACTGGGGAAGATCGATGATCTACCGCGGGCGTTGGGCATGGGCAGATGATTGCATCCACTAAGAAGGCCTAGCTCTGGCCTATCGTCGCTGGTGAGGTAGCATCCAAACATGCCTTACAGGTTCTGCCAGGGGGGCAGCGAGCTGTCATGCTGTCAGCAGCTGCGGGTTTTGCGGCTTCTGCAACCCTCTTCAAGGAACACCCCCAGGAGGCCGGTATTTAGGGCCAAATGCCGTCTTATTGGGTAGCTGTCAGGTTGTGGATGATGCCAATATGCAGCTTCCATACCAGGATACGACGCGACTATGAGGGGGAGGGCTCAGCAGGATTGAGGAGATTGAGGAGTAAAGGGGGGTTTTGTTTTGATTTCCTCGACAAGTAAACAACCGGCGTCAGGAGAAGAAAAAAGGTTTTGCAGAGACTTCAGACTATCAAGAGCTGTGCAGTAAGCTAGTCTGCCAAAACTAGTAGGAGCATGGGGGGAATATTGCCCGCTCATAGCACTAAGCAGACGATTTTTCAGGGCAAACAAATGATATAAGATAGGTCGTAGAGGATCTTCTGCGGCTCTCTCTTAGCGCACTTGTCATCATGAGCCAAACAAGGGACCTATCGCTTTTTTTCGCCTCACGGACGTTGCCGAGCTTTCCACGAGCCCGGCGACGACGACTTTTCCTGATTCGGAACGCCGTGCAGGCCTCGGCTCGGCGGGAATCATCCGCTTCAACGGCATCCAACTCTGAGTGGGCTTCAGGCTTGCCGATTCGTCGTATTCTTTGCTTGTTCAACGTTGGGCAAAGATTTGATACCGAATTCCTGGAATCTGGAGTTGGGTGAGTCGCACAAATTCTCTTTGGTGTGGTTGGAAAATAAAAAAACATCGGATAAAAAGCTTGGAAAAGAGGCCAATAGTAATTGCTTGTAAGAAGGGGGCTTGCCATTGCCATAGAAAGAGTTTGAGCATGATAAAGAAGAAAAAGTCGAGATGGAATACCGGGGCGAAAGATGAGTGAGAAGCCTTGATATTATGCGCAACCTTGATCATCTGGTCTGGTATTCTCGGGCTTGATACACCGGTTTCGTGCCCGAGTCTCCGAAGAACTGAGCTCCTTGAGCCTCCTCACCTGGAGGCCGTGGGGGTTGATTATGCCAAGGCAGGTACCTCGGTCCCGTTCATGCTCGTAATAACTGTCGTTTGACTTGTGTTGTCATTGCCGATATGATCATCTTGATTCTGGACTCGAAATTTGACATGTCGTTGCTTCCAACTGTCAACCAACTGCTCATCATGGAAACCTCTACCCCCATGGAATCATCTCTCGCTGCAACAGCCCCCCCATCATCTCGGAATTTCCTTCCCCTTTCCCCTTCCCCGTATACGTCGACGCCTCTTGCCTTCCACTTTGGCAGCCGCACATGCGCGACATCGACCCATCATGCGAACCCCTGTGCGTTATTTCCATTTTCCTTCATGGAAGCCGAGCCACCAGTTCCTTCCTCATCTTCCCAGCAGTCGTAGTTCCCACTGCCACGATGCTCCTCCCCCCATGCTCATCAACAACGTACTTGATAGGTCCAGCGGGGATCTCATGGAGTGGTCTTTCCCACTTGATGGCTTGCTTAATGGCAGAGCACAGCTGCGTGGCAAAATCCACCGGCTTGATATCCAGTCTCCCACCGTACTGGATGGGGATGTTCTCAATATCAATCGTCTCCTTCAGTGTAGGCAACACGTCTTCTTTCTGCACAATGACCAGCTTCTCCGCCGTTCGCGGGTCGATAAACTTTTTGAGTACACTCCAGATCTTGGAGAAATATGACGAAGCGTTGAGCACCTGTTTTCCATCATGTCAGCAAAAGAAAAAATACAATGGAGATGGCAATATCAAGATGCAGGCGACAACTCACATAAACCCTAGCCACCACCTCCGGGTAGCAAGTCGCCAGCAGCTTGCTGATGTCCTGGGCGTAGGCTCGCACGTTCCACGCCTGTTTGAGCGTGAAGCTGGCAATATCGACGAGATAAACAGCGCTCGTCAGGGGTATGTCTGGGTCAGACCGGTCTCGCATGGCCGAGCACAAGGGCAGCACGAAACGGGTCAGGTAGTCATGGCACAGGATGATCCGTCGCGTCGCGTCGGGACTTGTCCGGTCCTTGCCGTAGCTCGTCGTGGTGGCTGTGTCGAGAGAGGCAATGTCGAAAATGCAGATGGGTAGCCCGCGTTTGTCCCGTCGGCCGGACCAGTGAGGGTACTGGGAGAGACGGAGATTATGAATGTTAGTTTAGCTTCCCCGGCCCGTTTCATTTCCGATATTTTCTTCGGCTTATTCTCTCATCTTGGAGAAAGGTTGAGGATTGTTGGACCTACCATGTTCTTGGTATTCTCAAAGTCATTGATGCTGATGGTGTCGTATGCTGCTGTTGCACCGACTGAGGAGCGAATCTCTTGCGCCTCCTCAAACTGCTTGAGAGCTCCATCGACGTCGAAGGAACGTCCGCGAAGGAACCGCCTACATTTTTGTCAGTGTTTTTTTCACAACATGTGTTCAATTCAAGATGAGATGAAGACGGGTAAAAGCCTACAGAAGGGTTGTTTCATCGTTCAGACCATCCCGAACGTCTTCGTTTGAGAGGCCTACCGGCCGGTCAAGGTATCCCCGGCTGCGGCATAACTCCAGCAACGCGTCGAAGGACGCCTGCTCTTGTTCAGTGAGTCCCAACGCAAGGGAGGACCTGACAGGATTTTGGACTTCCATGGTTCTAGATTGACTCTGATGTGTTGGACAATGCTTCAAGGACTTTCGTCAATGATCCTTTCTTCTTGACCTGAAAAGGTGTAAGTGGGTACGAGTCTTCCAGTTATCAACCTCTCTTCGATGATAAAATGGCCCAATTCCATCATCCTCCATTCAGCTCTCCCACATCTTCCTCCGAGCTCCGGCTTTAGGCATGTCTCAGTTGCACGTCACTCACTTGAGGCTGCCCTACGCAAAGGGGGAAGGGCATGTTGATCCAGGAGCATCACTCCCAGTCGCCGATCCGGCACATCCAATCAAGACAACAATGGAGTGTTCCGAGCCCATGGGAAAAAAGATAAGCGGCGCCCATTGTGTCACGTCGTACCTTATGGGCATTCCGAGTTCGTATACGCAGATTCGCAGATATCGGCATCCTCCATCGGAGAATGATGTAAATGCCCTGGGATTTCCCGTCCTTCTTACCTCTAGGTCGGCCACAATAGTTTGTTGTTAGTGCCATTGACCTTTAATCCAATTGAATCTCATTGTGGGTCCTGGTTTGGCGCTTTCCGAATTGTTGAATGGTGGTGGTCCTTCGAACTTGCCTCTGCCTATCGAGTCCGGACCCAGATGCTGATATCACGACTCGGCGCTATCTTTCCGAGGTCTGAATAGCGTCAATCTTCCCAAAACGGAATATGCCATTACATCATATGCTGGAGCAAATCTGGCATCACTATTATCCATCATCGAAACACAACAAGCTTGTACCCACCTGCCCTGCCAGGCAATCCCCAAGCTGTCAAAAAGTTCAAATCGACGATCATGACAGGTTCCCGACTGGAAGGAAAACCCAGCCCAAGATCCTATGATCGACGCAGATCTGTTACCTTACCATGTCAGGAGGATCTGTCTTTCTGTCTCTGGGCCCTGTTCCAAAGTCTTGTTACGGCACCCTATCAGTGACGATGTAATTGTGTCATCAGAAAATGTCCAGAATTGCATAAGGAAACCTCGAGGCAGCATGATGGGCGGTGCTTGGCAAACATCACCATCAAAGATAAACCCCCATGAAGCAAGTGCAACCTGTATAACCAGAAGAAAGGAGAGAACTGAATGCTCAAGAAAAAATAAAACAGCAAAACAGCCCCAGAGAAACAAATGATTCCCACCGACCTCGACCTCCTCTCCGACATCGACCACCTCCTCCCGCTCCTAGCAATCTCCGTCAAATTAGTCAGAAAACCACGGAGATGGACGACCATACTTCAGAACTCATCGACCTCTCTCGATACGACACCCATGATTCTGCAGCCATGCTGGCTACACCCTAAGGCGGCACAAAGCCGAGACTTTAGCCAACGCGGGTTGTTATGAAGCCCGCCAGGACTGGATCCAGTATATCGGCCCCATTAAAGAATTTGGCAACTGCAACCCCGTTAATGGAAACTTTACTGCTCTTGTCTTGCCCCTGACTAAGCCGGAGAGGCTGAGGCTGGTGGCGTATATCCTTGAGTATGCGTTTTTGCATGATAATGTCGTGGAGGTTGCTAAGGAGGATGGCTCGGTAAGTCCTCACCCTCCTCCCAACACAGATTACAGAAACGTTACTGACAGTGTGACCAGTCATCGAAAGATGGCAACGACAACGACGCCTTCAGCCTAGGTGATATGGAAACTTCCCAGCAAAACGCCAAGCTCGGCAGAAAACAGATCCAAGCAAAGATGATGCTCCAGCTGACACAAACCGACCCCGTCTGCGCCAAGCGCGTCATGGGCGTCTGGCAGACGATGCTGGAGACCACCAAGAAGGATAAGTCCAAGTCGTTTGCTGACTTGGAGGAATATTTGGAGTTTAGGATCATTGATACTGGTGCCCCGTAAGTCTTCCTCACCCAGTTTGTCTCAACCAAGCCCAGGCTAACAGTACCGTTGCAGTTTCGCCGAATCATTAATGCTCTTCGGAATGGGCGAAACCCTCACCAAGGAAGAAGACGCCCTCCTAGCACCCATCATCCGACCTTGCCACGCCTCTCTGGCCCTGGCAAACGATTACTTTTCTTTTGACCGCGAATGGACCGAGTATCAGGATGCCCTATCCTCCTCCTCTTCTTCAGATGTCGGGGTACCCATCAACGGAGTCTACCTCTACACCCAATGGCAGAACGTTGACATTCCCACCGCCAAGCAATTGGTCAGGGAGGCTGCCAACCGGTTTGAGGCCGACTTCTTGCAAAAGTGTCAGGAATTTAGGGAGTCGGGGAAGAGTAATGAGAAGCTGGATAGATATCTCAGGGGACTGAGTTATCAGATTACCGGTAACGTGGTCTGGAGTTTGAACTGTCCTAGGTATCACCCGGAGATGAGATATGATCCTAATAAGGGGCTGGAGGATCAGTTGACTGCTGAGAGGAGGGAGCGGCCGGTCGTTGAGCAGGTGGAAGACGTGGATGTGGAGACCACGGAGAGACTCAAGAGGTTGTCGATTGCCTCCTGGCAGTCGAGGGAGAGTGATTCGGATATCTCGACTACTTCCTCGTCGTGGGAAGAGAGGGTGGCGAGCAGGTCTAGTAGTTTCTCGGCTATGTCGTCAGACGAGGAGGGTGTCCCTGGTTTCAAGGGGTTCAAGAACACAGAAAGAAGGGAGAAGGAGTCGTTGTTGCCATCGGAAGAGAAACTGGGCATGGACATCGTTAACGCCCCGTTCGAGTACACGAGGTCGATGCCATCGGGGAATGTGCGGGGAACGTTCATTGATGCGTTGAACTTGTGGGCCGGGTTGCCGGAGGAGGTATTGGCGCAGATTAAAGAGGTCGTGGATGACCTCCACACTGCGTCGCTGATGTGAGTTCACCCTCTAAGCTGTCTTACAAGATGGCTGCTAACACTGGTTGTAGGTTCGATGATGTCGAAGATGGGTCCGAGCTCAGACGCGGTAGCCCAGCAGCACACGCTGTGTACGGTATTCCGCAAACCATTAACTCTGCCAGCTTGGCAATCCTTGAAGCCGTACGAAAGGCGAAGGATTTGCCAATTCCTGGTGCTGTTGACATCGCCCTGGAGCAACTCCGAGATCTCCATGTCGGCCAGAGCTACGACCTGTACTGGACAAGGCATATGTCGTGTCCTTCAGAAAGCGAGTATCTGGAGATGGTGGCAAAGAGTTAGTAACCACTTCCCGATCAAACGTTATGTCAACACTCACTGACATCACTACCAGAAACCGGCGGCCTATTCCTCCTCCTCTCTCGTCTAATGAGCGAGCACATGCCCCAAGAAGTCCGCTCCCTCGTCAACGATCTTGTGACCCAAGTAGGCATCTACTTCCAGATTCGCGACGATTACCAGAATCTCAGCTCCGATGAGGTACGTTTGCCCACATTTCCTTCTTCCTTGAACCCCAAGCTAACAACACGACCGCAGTACACCGCCCAAAAAGGCTTCTGCGAAGACCTCGACGAGGGCAAACTCTCCTTCCCGCTGGTGCACTACCTCAACACGGAGCAGAACTCTTCCAACTCGCAACAAGTACGCGAAGTATTGCAAGAGCGACAACAGAAGGGGTCGTTGAGCATGCCGCTCAAGCTGCTCACGCTGCAGAAGTTGAAGAGTTCGAACAGTCTGAGTTATACGAAAGATACCCTCAAGAGACTGGAGGGAGACGTGGATGGGACAATTGAAGAGCTGGAGAGGTTGACGGGGAGGGAGAATTGGGTTCTGAGGATGTGTATGGCGAAGTTGAGCGTTTGAAGCGATGGTGTTTTGGGGGTTGATACCTCTAAGTACAGTGACAGTCAACAAATACTGTCACTCCATTAGCTGTGTCCCGCTCTTAGAGCGTGACAGTATTTTTTGACTATCATTTTAGCGTAATGGCTTGATGAATGATATCCTTATGACAAGCCGCGGTTGTACAGGCCAAAGTGCTGGTTCGTCTCAATACTCTTGTGCATCTTTGGTAGTTCCATCCGGGGGTGGGCCAAGGAGACTGCGAATGTCCTTGCTGGTTTGAGAACGGTTGTAAACACTCAGCTCCAGAACATGGGCCACTAGTCCTCCGAGTCCTCAGGCGTTACGAAATTGAAAGACAATGGAGTTCCTTGGACTTTGGATCTCCATGATGCCAGAACCAGCACAATGTAATTTGCAGGTTCCGCATCCGGACCGAGGGCAAAAAGTACGTCGAAGAAGCGGTCAACGTCCGAGGAAAGGTTGTCGGTTTCGATGGCGCCTTCCTGGGGCATGAAGTATGGAGCAAGCCATACCGGGATCGTGCCACCTATTGAGCGGGTTACTTGCCCACGATTGAGGTTGTCGTAGATCACTACGCCCATTTCATATTCCCAGTCATAATTTGCAAGCGATGCAACAATGAACACGGCTCGCCAGAAGATATGTCTTGCTCCGGTTTGGGCAGCGTAATATAGTAACTTTTCGGAGTACTTCGTGTTGAGGATTGAGTAGTGACCACAGAGATTGTGGACAAGAACTTCAAACCAGTTCAGAAGAACTCCTTCGGGCGATTTCCTCTCCACTTTGGGGTGCTCCTTCACACTTCTGTACATCATCGACTGGAGACCGAAGCGAAAACCTATGTCTCTTTGAAGCATCCATGACAGGGAAGACCGGACGAGAATGATCGTATTATCCACTATATCCCTAGGTGTGTTGACATTGATAGCATCTTGCAGAACAACTGTTGATATCCCGCTGGTCAGATGTTCGGGTATGTTGAGATTGACAACTTGTGGCAGAACAGCTGCTGCTATGTCGTCATTACCCGACCGTAATGACCAGGCATAGATAAAGTCTGGGAGGTTCGGTACAAGGTAAAGAAAAGTATTCAAGGTTAGATCGTAGGGTAATCTGTGGGCAAACAAGCAGCGCGCGTTTTTAAACAGTAAAAATTGGATGGTGTTGCGTACGACGTCGCCTATCGACTTTCCATAGTTTGGGAGAAGGGTGCTGCTGGTACAAGCGTCTGAGGAAATGCCAAGTAACGCATAAATCCTGTCACGGTCGTCGGTTGCTTTGCTCGTCCTAAACTTGACAAGAAGCGTTTGAAGGTCTTGTTTTTCGCCCCACCAGGTGTCTCGCCGGCGGTAGCTAGGAAGGATGTCAAGGACTGCTTGCGTATGAGAGTCTACTCTCAACCCTAGTAGGAAGGGCAGTAGGCCGAACCCTTGACTAGACATTGATTTCGACCCGCACTGGATGGTGGCCTTTTTGGCGCTGGCGACCTCTTGAAGGATCCAGACTCTGCGAAACCAAGGCCGGTTTAGTATTTCTTGCAAGGCATCACGACGCCGAGCAGCAATCTCTATGCCCACGGGCCCGATCTCATCAGCAGTGAGCCTGATCCATGAATCGACCCAGCGTTGGGCATTGCGAGCTCCTGGTTGTTGCCGTGTTTCGTGATCCCATCGCCTCGCCATATCCATAAAGGCGTCGGTGTCGCGATTGCTGGGGCCAAGCCATACAACAACTTGTTCGGCGTTCTCGTAGATTTGTCTCATCTGCCCGACTTGGTGGCCCTTTTCCTTGAAATCGTTTTGGTCGATACAGATGGCGTCGATCCACAACAGCCTGTCGTGGTCCGGCTGCCGCAGAGCTAGGAGCGCCGTGTGAAGGCTTTCCTTAATGAGTGCCTTCCGATCATTGAGGGTGATTTTGCGTACATCATGAGAGGTACCCCAGGTATATGACAAGGCTTCATAAGGTACACCGTCCACCTGGTGAAGGAAACTTTCGAACAGTTCGCATTGGATGGGGTCTTGGTGAGATCCTCTCAGAAGACGTAGAAGTCGAATAGCGTCGGTGGCCAAGTCAATCGATTGGTACTTGAACTGGTCCTCATGATTCATCGTGGCGGCTCGAAAGTGTCTTCGTGGTCAACCCCGAAACCAAGAGTACTGGTAAGGTCGGAGATACGGTCCGTAGAGAAGGCGTGGGTGTACCCTCGGTCTGGGCAATGTGGCCGTTATAAGAAGACAAATCCTCATCAGTTCTGACTGGGCTGCCTGAATGCCCGACCTGGCAGGACAGACTGAGTGCAGCCAACGCCATTCTTGGTTACTTCTTCACAAGTTCACTGCCTCCTTCGATGCATGCATGCATGCTTGTGATTGGACGGTTGGTTTCTGATCCAGATCATGTCAAGGAATTCCGATGTGACCGTGTCGAGCCATCCTTTCGTGGATATGTACAGCTCCCACGTGCCATGAAGAAAGTGGTTGTCATGGATATTGCTGTCAAATCCCCTTTCATCAGGATTGTCAGAGGTTGAAGGGACGAAAGTTGAAGAATCGGAGTGAGAAGAGCAGCGGGATGGAACATCGACGAGAAACATGTTGGAGCGTGAAAAGGACGAGGACGAGGTCGGTGATGCCAAGGACAAGGGAGTCTGCGGTTACATATGTGGAGTCGGCTGGAGATCGCCCGACCCCACCGGCCCTTTCCCCGCGTAAAGGGTCCGTGCTATCAACCAATCTTGACCACAATAGGCAAGGTCGAGGTGTAAGTGAACAGTGCGATAAGCGCGTCAACAAGCGGCAGGGGAAAATAAATTTAATGTTTTAAACACCACCACGCCGGCCGCTCCACCTTTACAACATCACTGATGCCATTCGCAACTCGTATACTGTCAAAATGGCTACCGACGACGCACCACCTGTCCCTGCGCCCGCAGCCGCTGCTGCTGCCGATCCTGTCGTTGAGACATCAAACACCGAGTCCAGCAATGCGGCGGACAATGGCGACCGCAACGACCGAGGCCAGAAGAGGGGAGGCAGAGGCCGTGACAACAGAAACCCAAACCGCGACAGGAACAACCCCAACAACATCAAGACCGGAGGCTTTGGAAGCAACAAGTATGAATTACAGCCTTTAACTCCAATAACTGCCACAGGCGCCTAATGCCGACGCTGACTAGGCCGTAGAAGAGACTTCATGAGCAAGCGCGACCAAGTTCAAGACAACCGCGCTGCCAAGCGCCGCAAGGTCATCGACGGAGCCGCCGACGGCAACAGCTATATGAGCATTCCCTTCTCGACCGACGAAATCGCCGCCGAGGAACGCCGACCCAAGCGCAAGGTCGCCGTCCTGATCGGCTACGCCGGTACCGGTTACCACGGCATCCAGATCAACCACAAGGAAAAGACCATCGAGGGTGACCTCTTCGCCGCTTTCGTCAAGGCCGGCGCCATCTCCAAGGCCAACGCCGACGACCCCAAGAAGTCCAGTCTCGTTCGATGCGCCCGTACCGACAAGGGCGTCCACGCCGCCGCCAACGTCCTCTCGCTCAAGCTTATCGTCGAGGACGAGGACATTGTCGAGAAGATCAACAGCCACCTGCCCGACCAGATCAAGGTGTGGGGCATTCAGCGAGTTACCAACGGTTTCAGTTGCTATCAAGCATGCGATTCCAGATGGTACGAGTACCTGATGCCCAGCTACGCTCTTCTGCCGCCCCAACCACAGAGTTTCCTCGGCAAGAAGATTATCGATGCGGCCAAGGAGAAGGGAACATACAACGAGTACGTGGACAGATTGGACGACGTCCAGAATTTCTGGGAGGAGGTTGAGAAGAACGATATCCAGCCTATTCTCGAGAAGATGGATCCCGAGATCAGAGCCGAAGTCATTCGCATCCTGCACGACACCGCCGACCAGGAGTTGACCGACGACGGAGAACCTTCGAAACCCGATACCGATGTTAGCAAGGATGTCGAGATGAATGATACCCTTGCGGAGGAGGAGAACAAGGCTACCGAGGCTGCTGCCACCGAGGCCACCACCGAGGCCACCACCGAATCCACGACCACCGAGACCCAACCCGCGGCCGCCGCCCCCAAGGCCGAACGCGAATTCACCCCTGTCGAGCTCGCCGTCCGCGAAGTCAAAGCCGCCTACGTCGCCGCTAAGCGCCGCTACCGCGTCACGCCCGCCCGCCTCGCAAAGCTTCAAGAAGCACTCAACCAATACCTCGGCACTCACAACTTCCACAACTACACCATCCTCAAATCGCACAACGACCCTTCGGCGCGTCGGCACATCAAGTCCTTCACCGTCAACCCCACGCCCATTAATATCAACGACACCGAATGGTTGTCTCTCAAAGTGCACGGCCAGAGTTTCATGATGCATCAGATTCGCAAGATGGTAGCCATGGCTGTGCTTATCGTCAGATGCGGCGCGCCCATGTCGCTGATTAACGAATCTTACGGCCCCAGGAGGATTTCCATCCCCAAGGCTCCCGGTCTGGGACTGATGCTGGAAAGACCCGTGTTTGACGTCAGCAACAAGAAGTTTAAGGAGCTGGGAAGGGAGCCGATTGATTTTGGCAAGTGGGATGATCAGATTCAGAAGTTTAAGGATGAGCATATTTATAAGCGCATGTTTGAGTTGGAGGAGAAGGAGAATTCGTGAGTCCGCCCTTTCTTTCTCGATACAGAGGGAATGATGAAAACGGTGGTGATGATGCTAACAAGGAGTGACAACAGCTTCCACCTCTTCTTCAACCAAATCGACAACTTCCGCACCGACTACTTCCTCTGGGTCACCCCCGGCGGCATCGAGGCATCCCACGAGAGATCAGACCGCACGGCGGAGAAGATACCCAAGGCGTTGCAGGCCGAACTGGGTGATGAGGCGGATGGTGTGGCGGAGGATGCTGCTGCTTCTAACTAAGGGGGTTCGGTTTCTGATCACCGAGAGTTGAAGTGGGCAAATGGATAGTAGAGAGAAGAGATACATAGCATAGCTCAGGGTGTGGTAATTGCTTTCAAGGTATCAATCAGTGAGAGAAAGGGATAGACTAAAGCGTAGTACAATTGTCAAAGTGTAGAGATAGCAATAGAAGCGTTTGAGATATCAATTTCTCTTTTTCAAACTATGGCGTTGTGCTGATGAAACTTGCCTCGCCGTGCTCTGGCAATTGTCATCCCAGAGTGATTTTCCAGGAGGCTGGTTACATCATCTGGTCTTCTTTTTTTCTGTATTCTTGATGCTATTACTCACAAGGTCATCCTCACATTCATGGAAACTTGGTCGTTGTCCGGTATCATAAGCTTCATATTTGTATCAATACTTACTGTAACGATATGAGAAAGTGTCATTATTACCCTCGAGTGTTTGGATTCTCAAGAGACCTGACTTTCGACCCAACTATATCCTCTCCTCCATTCTTCTGCCGTTTTCCAAAAAGTGAACCCACGAATTGTATCCAAAATCCCGACCAGCCCAACAAACAAAAGGGCTCCCGACTCGTATCTGTCACCTCAAGAACCGAAACCAGCCTCTTCTCCTACTCCCACCTCCCGCCTTTTGACCAGCCTCCCCCTGTTTCTTGACATCCCCATCCCCCAAAAACCTAGCCCACCTCAACGTCACACTCCCCGCCAAAACCGGCAAAATGCTCACCAACTCCCCCAGCCCCGCATACTCAGGCGGTATCCTCACCCCCTTCCCCCCCGGCCCAACCACTTCAAATAGTCCGCCCGCAAGTAATATCGCAAATACGTTGTAGACAAAACTCCAGCCAAAGTTAAACTTGATTCTGTGCATTGCCTTTTCGCTCATTTCTATTAGTGTTAGGATCCCCACGAGGGAAGAACGGATGAGAACCACGTCGGCTGCGGCTTCTGCTACGTCTGTGCTTCCTGCTTGGCCGTTGGAAGAAGACATATGGACGCCGATGGAGGCGCGGGCGAGGGCTATGGCGTCGTTGGTGCCGTCGCCGCAGAAGAGGACTGTGGGTGGTTTGCTTTTATTGGGTGTTAGACGGAGGCCAAAGAGGGAGCAGGTGTGGGAAGGTGGTGGGATGAGGAGGTTTTTGATGTATGCTTCTTTTTCTTCTAGTTTGCAGCGGGAGCGGATGTTGTGTTCGGGTATGTCGAGCTGGCGGGCGATGGAGCGGACGGCGAGGTCGTCGTCGCCGGAGATGACGTGGATGGAGATGCCTCGGTCGCGGAGTTGGCTGATAACGGTTGGTGCTTCGGGACGGAGGGTGTCGTGGAGGCCAAAGATGGCTGCTAGAGAGCCGTCGATGGTGAAGCAGAAGGCGGTGTAGCCTCGAGAGAGAATGTGCTGAACTGTTGGGTCGGACTCGAGACCTAGCCAATGTGAGTTACCTGCTCGGAGGATTTGGCCAGATGGTGACTGGCCTTGGACGCCTCTACCAGGAAGAGCTTTTTGGTGAGTGATTATCTCCGAGTTCACACCCATGGAGAGAAGATATGAAGATACCGATGCGGCAACTGGATGCTTGATGTCAAGCAGGAGTCCAAGAAGTAATGACTTGGTCTTATTGGCATCACCCTCCATGAAGCGAACATCTTGAACGTCGAGTTCTCCCTTGGTCAACGTCCCTGTTTTGTCAAGGACAACGTGAGAGGTCCTGCGAGCAATCTCCACGGCACCTAATGACTTGAACAGAATCCCTCTGTCTCCAGCCAGACCGCTGACCATGGTGTTGACCATCGGTACTGCCAGTCCAATGGCACATGGACAAGAAACAATGAGAACCGTAATGGCGTAGGTGAGTGCTTGAACAACGGCCTCAGCAGCGCCCAAGCTGTAGACCTTTACACCGACAACACACCAGATGATGAGCGTGATACCTGTCAAGCAAAGGACAGCGCGGACCAAATAACCGGCGGCGCGGTCGGCAATGCCCTCAATCTTGGTTTTGGCCACCTTGGCCTTGTGTACCATATCCATAATAACACTGATGGTATTGTTACCGGGTACAGTGGTGAGCCGTACCCGAAGAGCTCCCGAGCCGTTGACTGTTCCTGCGATCACCTCAGACCCTTCGGCCTTGACCACCGGCCGCGACTCGCCAGTGATCATGGATTCGTCCACTTCCGAATCACCCTCGACGACAATGCCATCGGTGGGGATCTTAGCACCTGGCACCACTTTGAAATAGTCCCCATATTGGAGTAACCGTGCGTCGATTTCCTTCTCGTTGCCTCCATCGTCATCAACAAGAAGCGCGGTATGAGATTGAAGTGACTTGACCTTGGACACTGACGAGACGGCCTTGTGCTGTGCGTAAGCGGCGAGGAAGCGACCGACCATGATGAGCGTTACAAGCAATGTGCTCGTCTCGAAGAACTGACCTGCTGACAGCGGACGCCCACAAACCAACAGCGCAAACGACACGACGGAGAAGATGTAGGCTGTAGTGGTACTGAGTACAACCAGGAACTCCATGTTGATGGCCCCTGACTTGATAAGCGGACTTAGCGCTTCGCGGTAGAACGGACCGGCAACGAGGACTTGGACAAGTGTCGCTAGAGCTAATGATGTGTAACCGTATGCGATTGCCCGCTTTCCAGATTGCGAAAGGTAAGCCAATACAATGACAGGAATGGTGAAGATCAAAGAGATCATGGTCATGAAGAACAAATGCCGAACATTTTTCCAACCAGCGGTGATGTTTTGATCGACTGGGCTTTTGGCAAGTGTAAGAGGACCACCGAATCCGCTCTGCACCAAATCTCTAGCGCCAACAACTTTGGGATCGTAGTAAATCCGGACAATCTTCTTGTCGATGATCGAGACTTGGAGGACTCCAATCGGTAATTTTCTCGCCACAAACTCGGCCGGGGTTCCCGGGACAATGTCCAGGCTGGATGCTCCTTCGATAACTCGTTCGCATTTCCATGTTGTCGCCTTTTGGATCTGTTCTATCACCTCGGCAGCCGACGCGAGACTCAGATTGACATCAAAGTCAACTTGTTTGTGCGGAACGCTGACCTGTAGATTGTTGATTGCCGGGATGTTGGCTGCCACTTGATGGAGTTCTTGGCCGCAGCACATCCGTTCGATAACCAGAACAACGTGTTCGTGTCCACAGAGACCCCTTTCCAAGTCGTATGTGGCGTCCGATTGCCCGCTTCTTGACTGTTCCGGTGTTATGCTGGAACTCGCTGTCGATGGCTCCTTATCATGGATAGAGATATCTGTCGGGATGCTGGTGGGTATAGACTCATCATGCTGACACTCCGGCCCGTGTATGTGGGGGCCGTTCGAGAGAGAACGTTTTCTGAAGGTTTTCTGTGACAAGGCGCTGAACGTTCTGACGAACCTCGGAAATCGGTTGTGACCATGGCCGTGGCTGTGACTGTGGTCAGGATGATGCCCTCCACAACCGCCTGATTTTGCACAAGGATCCTCAGAGGATTCCAAGCGCGGTGGATGAGACATGGACCCATGCCCATTGTGCTGTGAGCCGCAACACGCAGAATCACCTTCAGATCCGGCCTCCTCAAGCTTGCTGCTTGGCTCCCGTAATGTTTGATTGCTGGTCGAGTTTTCGCTTGGTTGGCTACCACAGCATCTACCCTGACAGTTGTCCGTTGTGGTCTCTACCGTGTCGTCTTCTCCTTCGTGCGATCCTTCGTCCCTACATCCTTCACCAATTCCTTTCTCGTGGTCGAAATCTTCCACATCACTGCTCATTTCGGAAGAGGATGCCATAGCTTCGGAACCCAAAGGGCTGTTGTCTGTGCTTGACCGTTGACGGGGCCAAGGTGCTGAAGACTCCTCGGGGGTTGCCGAAAGAGGCCGTTTTGAGGGCGCGCAACATTTGGAATCGCAACCCATTGTCAAATCGGTAATAAGGAAAAATGCTGTCTATCGCGTATGTCGTAAGATATGCCGTGATGGGAAAATGTCGAACTCGGTGTGAAGACGGAAGCGAAGGAAGAATCCGCGGGAATCCTGCTCTCTTGTTTATAAGCAAACTGGTAGCTGTTTCGGGGACGCCGTCGAGTGTTTTTTGGATGATTAACGAGGGTCCAAAGGCAACCTGCTTGAGTGCGGTTTCAAGTAGGGTATTGACAAACACGGATGCTGGTAGCATATAGATTATGAATGCGCATGGACTGGTTTTGAGGATATGGGTCAAAGCGAACCTCAACGGCCAACACTCCCGGGAGTACAAGGTGGTTCGGATGCGAACACGAGATCCAGAAAGGATGTACCTCGAGATTCACAAGCTATGACATTGTGTCGCGCTGCCAGATGTGATGGACCCGAGAGTAGTCGAGGTGAAGCGGCTTCGATGTGCACTGGGAAAGCAGCAGCGATTTATCATGACGACGGGCGAGACCTGGTCAAACGGGAGGAAGGAATGAGGGAGGGGTTGGACGTCAGTTACATTCCGGCTGGAGGTTCAGCACACCTTCTTCTTCCTCTTGCCGTGTCCAATCTTCCACTTGGAGATCTGGCATCTCCGGTATCTCACCCGAATGAGAAGACTGGGTACCGAAAAGCAAAGACACAAAAGGCCTGTGACCAGTCGGCAACGATAACAACAAAGACAATGTAGAACAGGCATCGATTTTGTGCCGTTCAACCCCTGGCCCGGTAGTGTAACACGAACATGCTGTCGCGGGATGTCAATGAGTGGTGCTTCGGCCATGGATGAGTTTCCATCATGGTGATAATTGCTTCTTGAACTCGAGTAAGGCGGACGTGTGTCTTATGATTTGATAACCATGGCTCACTGCAGCGAAGTCGGGCTGTTCAGTGGCTGTCGTGCGTCGACTGTTGGTTGCCCTGTTAAAAGCATGGTAAATAGTGGTCGAGATGATCAGACAAATGATATCGAGAAGTTGTGAAAGGTTTTAAAGTTCAAATGTTGAAGCGGTTTAACACATCGTCGAAAAGTTTCAAGATCGGAGCCAAAGATGGAAACTGAGAAGTTGAAAGGGAAGAGTGAAGACGAAGCAAGTCATGCTGTCGAAAGTCGAGACGAATATGATGTCCTGTGGGGACTGCAGGCCACGACACATAGCCAATGGCGATGCACGAATGTCTTCAAAGTGGATCTTGGAACTTATCATTATCGGAGCTGCTTGCAGATTCCATTGGCGCCACTCTTTCCCTCTCTCCTCCGGATCTTCACTGCATTGTGTTTAAAATTCCGAAAATAAGGCGAAGATGCCATCGTCGTTCGAAGATACCTCTATTGCACGAATTCTCAGTTGAGACGGACATGAACCCTGAAGAGCTGGTTTGGTAATCGAAAACTGGCTGCTCGACTCCAACCAGGAACAAAGCCGAGTCTCGGCAGGAACCGACACCATGAGCGCCTTCCCCGCGAAGCTGCATCTGTGCGTTTGCAAGATGCCCGTGGTGTTCGTCATTCTTTCCTCCTGCAGAACAGGGATACCAGCAGGCAACTTCCTGTCTGACTACTCCGAGTGACCATCGTGACTTCCTCGTGAGTGTTCTGGTACATTTCGAGAAGGAAGGTACGGGGACCTCTTCAGATGCCTTGTCCCGATTGTTTGCTTCCCTTTTGGAATCAGAATCGACAGGGAAATAATTCTGCCTGCCGTCACACATGAAGACGGGAAACTCAACTCCCGCTCAATTGTTACACCACTGCACCGTTCCTATCATCCCCCGCCGGATCTTTGTTCGGATTCAACGGCGGGACAACCTCTGTACCTAAGGCGACCACCTGTAGTGCTACTACACTTGACTTCCTTCCCATCACCTTGAGTGATCTAACTATATGATCCAGACATTTCTCTCGCATAAACTACATCGTCGCCGAGCACATGAGAGTATCAGCGAGGTCAGAATCACAAAAACACCAAGACACCAACCCCGGCACGAGTCGGTTACAGTGGCGTCAAGAGACGCCCGTCATCCCTAAGACACTCGTGTCTCACTTCTGCCCTACCAGACCCAACGCCAGCCAACCTCACAGGATACACCATAACCAACTCTGAGCTCGAACACGTCCATCGAAGACACCATGTGTGCGAGTTCTTCGCGTACAGACGAGCCTCGAAAGAGCCAGGGCTACAACCAAAGCCCTAACCCACTCTCACCCGATCTGACTACAAATCAAGATTTGAACGGCATCGCCAATCGGAGAGAGAACCGAGCCGGTAGTAGGACGGGAATCTCGTTTCAGTCACTACAAGACGGTGCCGCTGATGATGGCGGGGGAGGGGGCCCTCGGCCAGATCGAGATCGGCCACCTGGAGATATGGGCGACGACCTGATCAGGACACACCCGATACCAGTGTCGCCACCAAAGACTCAGTCAAGCCTGCCCCCTTCTACCAGGCAGGTGGAAACCCCAACTCTAGTTGGGAGCGTCAAGGAGGAGAAAAGTCGTATGGAACGTATCAAGCACACTCTCATTACTTTCAGCCAGTTTGTCGGTCCGGGGTTCATGATCTCGGTGGCATACAGTGAGTGCTACCCTCATCTACCACGAGCTTCAGTTGACTGACAGAAACCGGTGTACAGTCGATCCGGGTAACTATGCCACCGATATCGCTGCTGGAGCATCTTATCGATTTCAGCTGCTCTTCATCGTCCTCTTGAGTAACCTATTTGCGATTCTTCTGCAGAGTCTAGCCATCAAGCTCGGTACAGTTACGGGCTTGGACCTCTCTTCAGCATGCAGAGCCTTTCTACCACGATGGCTGAACTACTCAATATACGCTTTGGCTGAGATTGCCATTATAGCCACGGACATTGCTGAGGTAAGATATGTACTACAAGTTGCGCGAGTGAGAGAACAACACTAACCAAGAGTAGGTCATTGGCACTGCGATCGCCTTCAACCTCTTGTCCCCCAAGATACCTCTCGTAGCAGGTTGCGCCCTCTCCATAATCGATGTCATGATCATCCTCATTTTCTACAACCCAACTGGCCACATGAGAGGCCTACGGATATTCGAATTCGGTGTATGCTTGTTGGTCATGGGTGTAGTAATTTGCTTCTGTATCCAGCTCTCCATGATCTCCAACACCAGCATTGGAGAAGTATTCAGGGGTTACCTACCTTCAGGCGCCGTCATCGAGCAACAGGGGTACGTAATAGATTGGAACCGAATACATAACACATACTGACTTATTCCAGCCTCTACCAAGCATGCGGCATTCTCGGAGCCACCGTCATGCCGCACAGCCTCTTCCTCGGCTCCGGCATCGTCCAACCCCGTCTACGCGCCTACGATGAACAACACGGCCTCCTACCTTCCGAACCCATCTCCGCGAACTCTTCCATAGCCGACAGCATAGATGCCGATAAAGTCCACTACATTCCGTCGCAATCCGCGATCAAGCACTCGCTCAAGTACTCGATCGCCGAGCTCGCCATTTCCTTGTTTACGTTCGCCCTCTTTGTCAACTCGGCCATTCTCATAGTCGCCGGCGCCTCTCTCTACCGGAATACCGATGCTCTAGACGCAGATATCTTTTCCATCCACGCTCTCTTGTCCTCCTCGATCTCTCCCGCTGCCGGAACCATTTTTGCTCTCGCTTTGCTCCTGTCTGGCATCTCAGCAGGAATAGTCTGCACCATAGCAGGACAAATGGTCAGCGAAGGAGCTCTGCGGTGGAAGATGCGGCCGTGGCTGCGTCGTCTCGTTACGAGACTGATCAGCATCACTCCATCCATCATTATCGCTGCCGCTGTAGGCAGAGAGGGGCTGAACGCTGCGTTGCAGGGTAGTCAAGTAGCGCTTAGCATAGTCTTGCCGTTTGTGACGGCGCCCTTGATCTGGTTTACAAGCAGGGATCGATACATGACGGTTCAGCCGGGAGCAGCGAGGTATCATGTGGAAGGTGAGCAGAGGGAAGATGAGAGGCCGTTGTTTTCTGGAATAGGGTGCTTAGGTAGAGGCAATAGCAATGAGGGAGAGGGAGGCGTGAAGATGACGAATTCTTGGTTGACTACGATTGCGGCCGCGCTGGTTTGGGGGTTGATTGCTGTGATGAATGTGGCCAATTTGGTATTGCTTGGGAAGGGGATAGTTAGTTTGAAGGGTGCTTGTATGAACTTTGTACATGGTGTTTGGGCTTATCTACCGGACAACAGCAGCAAGCAGGGAGGCTATTCTCGATAATATACAACGAAATATTTGCAAGTGAATGATATAAAAAAGAAAACTTGAGTACCCCACGCGTGAACAGAGGAGGATGGATGTTCATCGAAATCGAAAAGTTCATGCCAAGATCGACACAGTAAAGATGCCACTACAATGATACTGTATGCAGTTCGCGGTACTGCAGTGATCGCGCATTGCAGACGCCAGGACGCCCATGGCACCGAGCCTGATAAATCTACTGTGCCTCTTGGATAAATCAACCACACCCATATCAAGGCCCGGTTTACATGAAGTCTTCCGTTGACCACGAGGAAAATATGGCAGAGAAACACGAGGGCATCTTGAGGGCGTTAACGCTCTCTTGAACCCTCGAAGCCAGATACCTTAGTGTAGTAATTGTTTTTGAAGGGGAGGGAAAGGCGGTTGTTCTTCCTTTCCACTTTCCGCCCTAGAGGTATCGATCGCCGCTATCTTTTGGTGTAGGCCAGTCATCCTCCTGCTTTCCAAATCCAGTCATCCTCCAACCCATCACATTTGGCTTCAGCCAAAGAATCATATCTCGGATTTCCTAATAATATTCATCAAAATAAGCCACTCTTACTTTGAGGCCGGTGATCGTTGTTATTCGTATCGAGAGCCGAGGGCCCGTGCAGCTTTGGCATTTTGCTGCAAATTCCATGTGGGGAACTGTAAATTTATCCAAGAGACACAGTAGGTTTATCAGGCCCACATGGCACAGCACAGCGCACTGCACCTTCCACTTCACCTCATTGCACCTCCCCCACTTCACATCATCCAGAATTCTCCCACATCAACC
Organism: Sordaria brevicollis; assembly: GCA_033439795.1. Taxonomy (NCBI): domain Eukaryota; kingdom Fungi; phylum Ascomycota; class Sordariomycetes; order Sordariales; family Sordariaceae; genus Sordaria; species Sordaria brevicollis. The sequence goes on from JAUTDP010000005.1 coordinate 1,879,436, forward strand.
TACTCAACCGGGCTCGAATTCCATCGACCTGGCGATCTTCCTTCTTTTCTCTGCCTGAACCAAACCCTTCTCTTTCAGCTTTTTCATTTGCACCCAAAAAGATTCACGCCGTGAGCAAGGAAAACTAACTCTTCCTCATCATCGCAATCGAACTTTTCAGTCGCAAAGAAGCACGCTCGTCTTCCATCAACAGCGCATCGCATCGCCTCACCTCGAGGTCACCTTTTCTAGAGGTAATCATCCTCGCTCAACTTCCATCACTCTGAGGTTTTCTTCTCCGGGACTGTTCGTCAGTCGCCTTTTCTTCAGAACAAGCGCGCCGAAAAAACAACAAGCGACTCTCCTCTTCTTTTGCGTCACCATCGCACTATCTCTGTCGCGCCGCAAAGAACGGTCGCTTTCCTCCATATCAACGTCGCCTCACCTTCTTGAGGTCACCTCATTTAACCAGGGCATCCGCGCTGAACTTCCTCCAACTTTGAGCTATTCCTGTTTCTCCAGGAGCGTTCACCAGTCGCCTTTTCTTCAGAAACTGGCGCGTCGAGAAACAACAGCGCACTTTCTTCCGCGTCACAATCTGATTTTGTCGGTCGCAAAAGAACAGCGCTCGCTTTTTCTCCATATCAACGTCGCTTCACATCACTCGAGGCCACCCTAGGTATCAAACCATCCGCGCCCAACCTTCACCAACTATCGAGACTTTTCTTCTCGAGGAGTGTTCACCATTCGCCTTTTCTTCAGAACTAGCGCGTCGAGACACAACGCGATTTTTCTTCCGCGTCATAAATCCGGATTCTCTCAGTTCGCAAAGCAGCCAGGTCGCTCGCTTTTCCTTCAAATCAACGTCGCTTCACCTCAGTTGAAGTCACCTCAGCCAACCACCCGCGCTGAACTTCCACGAACTCGGAGATTTTTCTTCTCCAAGAGTTTTCACCAGTCGCCTTGTCTTTCAGAACCGGGCACGTCGAGAAACAACAAGCGATTTCTCTTTTCTACGTTACAACCGCACTATCTCAGTCGCAAAAGGCGCTCGGTTTCCTCCATATCACCGTCGCTTCACCTCAGTTGAAGTCACCTCAGCTAACCATCCGCGCTGAAATTCCTCCAACTCAAGATTCTTCTCCAGGGGTGATCATCGATCAACTTCTTTTCAGAAACTAGCGCGTCGAAAAAACCAGACAGATTCTGTTTTTCCGCGTCACAATCTAGCTCTTTCAGTTGCAAAGCAGCCAGGACGCTCGCTTTCCTCCATATCAACGTCGCCTCACCTTACTTGAGGTCGCCATCCGCTAGCCAAACTCCCACCACATCTCAGATTTTTCTTCTCTGGGAGTGTTCACCAATCACATTTTCTTCAGAAACCGGCACGTCGAAAAAAACAAAAGAGATTTGTTTTTCCGTGTCACACGAACTTCAAAAATAAGGAACACTCGACTTCCTCGATATCAACGTCGCCTCAACTATACGTGAGGTCGCCATCCGCTAGCTAAAACTTCCACATCTACTCTCACAAGCAAGCAAGCTTCAAAAAGTCGCAACCATGAACGGCGACAAATCCGGCTCGTCAGATCTTTTCGGTACGTCTTCTTTTCCTTCGTCCCCTCCGTTCCCCATGTGCGCCTACCATGCTCTTTTCCCATCAGATCCGTCCTCTTAACCCCGCTCATTTTCTTTCCACCCTCCCTTCTTCTCTCCCCCTCATCAGTTCAATAAACCACCATACTAACACACCTTCCAGATCTTGAAAACCGCCTCACGGCCTCTCTCCTGCGCATATTCCAATCCCTTTTGCTTCATGGCGCCTCCCGAGTCGATAACACCGCCTCGGTCGGACAGGCTGCTTACAACGCCATGGCCACCGACGTCCTCATGAACCAGATGGTCAAATCTGTCGAAGAACTCCTTTCGTTGACCCGCAAGATGAGGGAGCTTTGGGTTGTGGGCGGCCTCAAAAAGCCCGGTGAGGGCGATGATGAAGTTGACGACGAGATCAAGGAGATGTGGGAGCTGTTGAGGGAGAGAGAGAGGCTTTTGAGAAGCATGAGGGGCGTGGGCGAGTATAAGGAGGGTGAGGTTAAGCCGCCTGTGATGCCGCAGGTTAATGCTGGTGTTGGACAGCAGCAGCAGCAGCAGGTTGGACAGGTTGCTGGATTGCAGTCGGGCAATGCGACGCCGAGCTTGGGTCAGAGGATGGGTATGCCTGCTGGTCAGGGAGGACAAGGTGGACAGGGAGGACAGAGCAACGTCGGTGGCGGCATGATGGCCTAGAACGCCACTTCTGCGCCTGGTCAAGCTGCTGGACAAGGTGAACAAGCTGGACAAGGCAACGTCGGCGGCGGTATGATGGCTTAGAACGCCATTTCTGCGCCTGGTGCGCTGACAGTTTTGGAGGAGAGAGAGGGTGGTGCGGTGGGGGGTGTTGGTTTGAGGGGTGATGACGGTGGTGATGGTGGTGATCACGGCGATGTTGCTGCCGGTGGACACGGTGCTGCTCCTCATGGCGCTGCTGTCTACGGTGCTGGCGATGCTCACGGTTCTGGCAATGCTTTCAATGCTGGCAATACTCACAGTTCTGGCAATACTCACAGTTCTGGCAATGCTCACGGTTTTGGCAATACTCACAGTTCTGGCAATGCTCACGGTTTTGGCAATGCTTACGGTGCTGGCAATACTTACGGCGCTGGCAATACTTACGGTGCTGGCAATACTCACGGTGCTGGCAATACTCACGGTGCTGCTCCTCACGGTGTTGCTCCCCATGGCGCTGCTATCCAGAATACTGCTTTCTTTGGTACCGCTATCCAGGATGCTGGGGCTTATGGTACTGCCATTCACGACGCTGGTACTATCGGCTCTGGTACTATCGGCTCTGGTTCTTACGGCGCTGGTTCTATCGGTATGCCTACCTCACAGGGCGCTCCTATTTTCAATATGGCTTCACACAACGCTCCTGTTTACGGCATGGTTCCTCATAGCGCTCCTGCTCACGGTGCTGCTGTCTACAGTACTGGTATCCATGATGCTGGAGCCTATAGTACTACTACTTATAGTGCTCCTGCTCACGGTGATGCAGTTTTCGGTGCTGGTACGTTCGATATGGCGGCTCACGACATGCCCGTTTACGACCTGGCTGATCACGGCATGGCTGGCTACGATATGGCAAGTCACAACATTCCTAGTCAAGGCATGGCAATTTATAACATGCCAGCCTACGATATGGCTGATCACGGCGCTCCTGTTCCATATGCTGGAGCATACGGTACTGGAGGTCACAATGCTGGCACGACCATGGCTGGCACGAACATTGCTGGAGGTCACGGTACCGGAGCTTACGGTGCTGTTGCGGACATTGCTGGAGGTCACAGTGCTGGTGCTCAAGGTCCTGGAGCAAATGTTGCCGGTGCAAACAGCGCTAGCATGAGTGCTGCCGAGGCTCCTGCTGTTTACGGTGTGGGTGCTCATGGGGCTATGCCTCACAATACTGGTACTTTTAGTACCGGTACTTACGGCGCTCCTGTTCACGGCGCCGGTGGTTACGGTCCTGGCGCGAATATTCCGGGAGCCCACGGTGCTGGTCTTCACCGTCCTGCTGTTGCGTCCTATGGCGCAGTTACTTACCCTGGAGCTCAGGGTGCAGTTGCGTCTTACGGCGCTGTCACCAACCCCCGGCCTGCTGCTCCCGGCCAGAGACCTCGTCCCGCTGCGGTTGCCGCTGCCCTTGCTTCCGCCGCCGCAGAGATTGCTCGCGCCTCCAACAATGAGGGCAGCGGCGACGACAGCGGTGACGAGGCTGGTGACGATGGCGAAGAGGAGGAGGAGGTGGTCGAGAATGACCCCCCTCCCTCTCCCATCACGCTGGGAGTGGCTCACGACCGCTATGCGGCCTTGAGGGAGAGGTTCAGGGTTCTGAGGGAGCAGCAGCAGCAGGGAAATATGTAATTAGGGAAGGGGCGCACGGGGTAGTATATGCTCGTCACGGTTACATAGATATTTTTATACGAGGGGGCTTACTTGCATAAGAAAAAAAAATTGTATAACACTGTTGTATTACTTGTATATTAGCTACCGGCCAAAAAATGCCAATTTCGAGATACTGATCCCATAAAAGACGAAAAGCAAAAAAGAAAGTTGAAAATGACCTATTGTCATTATCGCATCGCATAGGTGAACTTGTTGATATGTTTATGAAAGCGTAGAATAACGTGTTTTGTCCACCACACATCGAATAGGACATTTATTTTCTCTTTTTTAGTAGTTTGGTCTATTATAGGCACTGCACACCCACCTCTTTTAGTTCTATAACACTTTTTTTCTTTTTTATTTATAAAATTCATGGATATATTTTTATTTCATTATCAGTGATTCGAAAGTTTAAATGTCGAAGTCGTCGAAGTGAAGAAACTGAAGGATGCGGTCGGCATGACTCACCTTCCCACCTTACCCCCTGCACCTCGTTTCGCCCCTTATGAATGCTGAGTCTGGCACCAACTTCCAACAAAATCCGCTTCAAGGGCGGCTCTGTGGTGTAGTGGTAGCATACTTGCTTTGGGTGCAAGTGGTCCCAGGTTCGAACCCTGGCTGAGCCCTTCTAGCATTTCTTTTTTGCATTTTTTTCAATCGTGGTTTGAGTCGGTTGATGCACGAGATTGGGTGGGAAGGTGCGAGAGAGTGGATGCCGCTTTGCTTTTTTTTTGGCGGTTGGACTGCGGGTGTGGTGCCTGCCGCGGTGTAACGGTCAAACGGTGTGGGGAAATTTGGGGGGATATCGTCAGTTCGTCACCTCGACATTTGCTTCTTTTGACAACTCTCAGCTTCACGACTTCGACAACTTTATTGTGACGGTGATATCTTATTCTTTCTGGTCCGAACATTTGAAGCTCCCTGCTTCTATCACAACCCAATTGGTTGTGCGACAATTGAAAGCTGTCCATCATGTTCCCGTCCATAACTGCACCGCGCTTCCCACTTCGTCGTCGCCATGCCCGCCCGTTCCCATCATGAACGTGAACCGAATCACAATCACGTAACGAAAAGCTCTATGGCAATGCTGCTCCAAGGACTTCAATGAGCAGAAAACTCCGGATTATTTCGACACCGAAGAAATGGCTGCGCGATAATGGTCTTGGTTTATTCCCTCGAGTCGCGACGTGGCCCGCGGGCTGAGAATGGGATTGACGATCTACAAGCCAAAAGGCGAGCTTGGCTTCAACTTTCGAGGAGTCAAAGATTTGAAAATTGTTGAAAGCAGAGTCAAGATGTGGTATATCGACTTGGCACATGCTTCCGAAGCCTCCCTCCCTTGGCTACTTCTGGGGAACGGTACTCAACTCGTTGACAATGGCATTCGCTTCTCGTACTTCAATGTCTCACATCGAAACTGGGCATTTGAACCTCGAAATAGAGGCGACATTCCTGTTTGGTAATATTTCCCGGCCAACGCGATAAGTTCTACATACCTTCACACCGCGCGCTGCTCGTGGAAACTCATAGAGGTATGATGGCGCGAAATGGAAAGCCGGCAGGGAGGGAAAGGGTATTTCTACCTCTTCGAGTCCCATGAGGCTCTCACGGACTTTCTTCCGACCTGTTTTGCCGACTCGAGTTACCTTATCCAGAGACTTGTACACCATGCTCTACCCGCAAACCATCGCCTCCTTGGGCACTCTGCTCCTTGTGGCCCAAGCATCGACGACACTTGCTCAGCCTACCAGACATGCCCACCACCACAAGCATCATCTCCGACGGGATGTTGCTGCAAAGCATCCACTCAGGGTTCTGACAGATACACCTGAAGTTTTGTGGTCGGAGCACGGCGCTCACGAGTCATCACTGAAAAAGAGAGGAAGCCAGGACGATGATGGCAAAGGACGTAAAGAAGAAAGGGAAGGAAGCACATTCACCATCCGCCAAGTCAAGAACCCTCACTTCGAGGGAAAAGGCCGTGTTCAACGCAATGGTTTATCGGCTCTGATCCATGCTTACGCCAAGTACGGCGTTGAGCCCACGCCGAAGATCAAGAAGGCTATGAAGTTGAATCCTGCTTTTCGGGAATATCAGGAGCAGCTTCAGAAAAGTAAGAGAGTTGATCTGTTCTGCTGCGGAAAAGGAAGCTAACAAGTTTTTCAACAGGAGGCGACATCACGGCCACAGTAGCAGCTATCCCTCCTCCCGGCAATTACGAGTACGTCTCGCCCGTTGAGATTGGCACACCTCCCCAGACTGTCTGGATGAACATTGACACCGGTTCTGCTGATTTGTGAGTCTACCTTTCCCTCCTTTCTCTTCAGGCCTCCCAAGCCCAGCGCAACTAACGCATGCCACAACAGCTGGGTAGTTTCAACCGACACCCCACGCTACCAAACCCGCGGCCACGCCATCTACGACCCTAAATCCTCAAACACCTCCGTCTTAATCCCTGACCTCAACTGGCGCATTACCTACGCCGACGGCTCCGGCGCGCACGGCATCGTCTACCAAGACCTTGTCTCCATCGACGACGTCCTATCATTTCCCGAGCAAGTCGTGCAATCCGCCACTTCCATCTCCTGGGACTTCACCACGGACCCGTACGTCAGCGGCATCATGGGATTGGGCATGTCAGCGGGCAACACGGTCAGCGAGAGCATGTACAAGGATGTGGAAGACCGCACGGGGGTCAAGATCTTGACGTTTATGGATAATGTCAGGGAACAGCTGAAGGAGCCGGTGTTTACGGCGGATTTGAAGGATAATGCAGAGGGGAGTTATGGGTTTGGGTTTATCAACGAGACGGAGTATAAGGGCGAGATTGGGTATGTCCCGGTCATGGAGGATGGGATTTTCTGGGAGTTTGAGATTGGGGGGTATGTGATTGGTGTTGACAAGGAGGAGACCAAGGAGGTGGTTGGCTCCATGTCGGCCGGCGAGCAAATCTCGACCACCATCCAGTCAAGCCAACCCATGACCTCGGGCCCTGCGGCAACTTCGTCAGTCCAAGACACCCAGGATCAAGACGAAAGCTCCATGACCATCCAGCCAGGGTCATCCACGGTCTCGAGCTCTGCCAGTCCTTCCTCAATCCCATCCGCCCAGGCCCAAGACGATGATGACGATAACACCCTCCTCGAAACCACAAACTCAACTGCCATCCCTCGTCGCTCCATCAAAGCCCACACAGCCGGTCAACGAATTTCCTACCCCTTCACCACTATAGCCGACACCGGCACCACCCTCCTCTTGCTCCCCGACCGCATCGTAGCCGATTACTACTCCACCATCCCGCGCGCTTATTACTCCAACGAGTGGGCGGGTTACCTGTTTCCTTGTTCTTATACCCCTAGTTTGCCTGATTGGAGTTTCTTGCTTGGGTCTGCGCCTGAGGCTTTTGAGGCTGCTTCTGAGGCTGCTCCTTCTGCTGCTTCTTCCGCGTCTTCATCTGCCACTTCCAACACGGCGTCTGTTGCCGTTTCTTCCGCCCCCTCTTCTTCCGCTGCCGCCTCAGTCACAGACTCCAAAGCCGAACCCAAGCTCGACATCGGCCCCGAACCTACGGCGCAGGGAGAAGAACCGAAGGAAGAACAAACGGGGTTCTACTACAAAGGCACCGTCCCCGGCCGCTACATGAACTACGGCGAAGTCAACGCCACTTGGTGCTACGGCGGGATGCAAAGCAGTGAGGATATCGGGTTTAGTATCTTTGGGGATGTTTTGCTCAAGGCGCAGTTTGTGGTGTTTGATTTGGGTGGGATGAGGGTGGGGTTTGCGGAGAAGGAGTTGACGGATGGAGTTGCGGGTGGGAAGGTTAGGGAGTACTAGTCAGTGGTTGGGGGGATGAGAGTGGAGGAAGGAGTGGGCACGATTGAGGAAGGGGAGTAACATCGCGAGGTAAACACTGGACCTCTGACTAATGTTCTCTGACACGTCGTGACGGAGAGCACGCCTGATGAGGCTGTCTCGAGATGTTCGGCTGCTCGAATGACGGGATCTTGTCTCGTTTTTGGCCCCCAAATTATACAACCGGTTGAGAGCCTCATGTGTAGGAATACGAAAGTAGGCGCACAGGCCATTGTTCGGAGAGGTATTGGAGTGTAGATCAAGTTTTGTCGAGTGTCATTTGACAGTGTCCGAGGCGGTCTTTCTGTGCGGTAGCATTGGCAAAGAAGAGGTTGAGGTGCGTGTGGAGCTTCGCTTGTGGCCGAGCATCCATGCTCTTCAGTCCTTTTGACAGTTAGCACGATACCGTATTGATTGCCTTTTCCTTAGCGCCAACACATGTTTTGTTTCCTCGTCGGTAATCGCAAAGTGGTGTCGAGGTGGGAGTGTACATGAGATCAAGGACCAGACCTCACCTTGAGCGCCAGGAGCAAGCGATTGGACGTCCTTCAACCGGCGAGAGTAGGGCTTCGGAAGGCATTCGGAGGCATACACCTCAAAGCAAAATATGCCCGGATTGGGAACGAGGAGGAGATGGTCTGGAGATATCATGAGAAATATCTCCGGCGAATTAAAAGGTGGAAGTTTGTACGACACCGGCACGGTATCGACATGGACATGTGCTTTGGGGACATGCATGGGCAGGCAAGGTATGTCGGAAAGCGTCCTTGACCCCTCGAGCCGAACTTTTCAAGCATTACCAACATTCATCTTAAAGAGACCTAGAAACTGACAGGCAGACGAAGAAAGAAAGAAAAGACGAAACAATTACCTTCTTCGGCTCAGTCCATGTTTCAACGAGCTCATTTGGATGGTTCGCATCTACTCCAGTCCGCTCCCGTGCCCATCAATTCAGTCGGATGGATTTTCTCCCGCGCGGCTCATGTTGTGTAGAGGTACCTCTATACTCCGCAAAAGTGCAAAAATGCAACAATTGAACTGCATGCATGTCTCGCAAGGTGCTTTCTGCAATCGCACCGATAAGTTTTTTGTTCACTTTCTTTCCCGTTGATGAACGGTACGGTACAGTACCTCTACGGAACGGTACTCGGGCGATTGGATTGAAGTCTTGGTATAAGGCGTCCATGTCATGTCGTGTCAGGGCAGGGGCACGGTTCAATGGGGAATGGAGATCATTGATGGCTCAGGTCAGTTTCTGATTTCGTCCAGGTTGTAAAGTGACCAAAAGAGGGTAAACGGTCCGAGTTTCTCAAAAGGGCCATCACGAATCATGAAGATCATCACGTACACTGCAAAGAAGTGATGCTGCAAGAGCGGAAATTGAAGAAGGTGGCTGGGGAGAAACATGTTGCGTATGTAGGGTGCTTGCGTGGGGAAGCGGAGGTTCGAGAGAGGCACGGGCATTGTCGAAAGAGAGACTTTTGAGGGTTTGTAAAAGGGCTGAGGAGCAAACGAGAGCCAATGACCGGTTTTCTGGATTCGATAGTCATGCAGGTGCTTGTAGGCAGGGAGGCGGTTGGCGCCGCATGGTGATGTGGCAGAAAAGGCTGGATGGTGGGGTGTGGGAGTGGGATGAATGACTTGAGGATGGGTGTACTGTGTAGGGATCGATGGTGTACCTATGGATCGAAATGACAAAGCGATATCATCATTTTGGTGGTTGTTCGAAAAACTCGTCTAGACCCCGATGGTCTGCATGAGGCTTGCTTCCAGAGTAAAACCCCGGGGGCTCTATATGCTTTCTTGTGATAATGGCTTGTCTGTGCCTCTGTTACGAAAGGGTCTGGACTCTTGTCCTTCCGTGGGAGAGGGGAACGGGAAGGGAAAACAACGTTGAGGCGTTCCGACCGAGATCGAGAATTATAGGGAAAGTTGTATACTTGCGTGGTATTGTGGCTTCATGTCGTTTCAGTTTTACCCTGTCCGCCAGCCAGGGGTGTTGATATACAAAGCGAAAGTTACGGCTATTCTGCCTTGGCCGAGAGCCTGCCCATAGTTAAATGACGAAAGGGTACACACCTTGCGGGCTTGCGGGAGTATAAAGTGGACACGGGGAGATGTCAAGCCCGGCAATGGTTCGGTGTTCTCAGGGCATGGTTTGGGTTACAAGAGTGATAACTCGCAAAATGCCCTGCGCCTCTGCGAAATTGTTCAGAGTGCAGGTGTTTGCCTAGTCTGGAACCCAAAAAGGGAAATGGTTTGCATCCTCGACAGAGCTGGCATTTCTTCCCTGTAACCCTGGAGCGCATGAGGTGGTATTCGGTTTCGGTGTCAGTTTCTGCTAGACAAGGTATGTGACGAAGGTCTAATGCAGAGATCGTAGGTGTACGTTCCTTCTGTTTGGAGTTTCCCACTTGGAAAGCATGAACTGGCTTTGTAGGACTTGGCCGGTCTTTAATTTGGCGAGATAAACTCCCATCAGTCCTCACGAACTATCATCGAAACAATCTCATTCTTCTTGTCTCAAAACAACGTTTCCACGAACCAAACCACTACCCATCTATAGGGCTGAGGGACACTGGGATACCCTTGGGTGGCTTTGAACATCATTTTGATCTCCGATGAGAGCAAAGTGACGGCGGGGAACGGAAAGGTGGGGGTCAAGGGGTATTTCGACGGAAGCACGGGGGCTTTGACTTTTTGAGGGCCGCGCACCAATTTTGAGTGTCGATCACTTGGACGCTTCAGGAAAGCCCAAAAGAGGCACCCGTCGGCGCCTCGTCCACTTGGCAAGCATTATCGAGGTCTAGTTTAACCGGCGAGCTCGCAAGCTCGACGAATGATGAGGGTTATTTGGAATTGTCATCAACCCATGGTCCCTCCGCAAAAAGAGGGGGTTGCGTTCTCGAGAAGATGGTGTGGTGCGTTGTCAACGAACACGGAACAGGGGGCCCAGAAACCTTCCTCACATTTCAGAAAAATCTTCCTCGCCAGCTGGCAGCTGCCGTCTCAACGGGCGGGGGCGCGGGGGCTTGGGCGATGAAAGTTTGCACGATCCGGCCCTGAAGCAGGCCATGTGAAATGTAGAGTTCTTTCACAAGCACTCCATAGGCGAATGAGGACGTCTTTAGAGGAACACTGCCCAGTTCAGCTAGGAGGAGACGAACACTAGCTTCACATTCTCCACGTTACATTCTCGTTACCGAAAGCATGGAACCCAGTGTGAGGACTTGAGCACTGTTTCCGCTCGGATTCAGGGGGGAAGTTGCTGAAGTCCGAGCAAAGAAAACATTGCAAAAACATTGAATATAGAAAGTTTCGCCAAAGAAGAAACTGTTATGACTTTCAATCAATGTCCCTTTTGTTTCCTGGAAATTTGCTGAGTGAGTGGCCGAGTTACGTTGAAGGCCGCAGTCGATATCCGCGCTAACGGGCGACCAGGGTTGGATGATACACTACATGCGTCTACTTCGCTGTGTGACCCGGATCCTTCAGGTGCCAAACCAGTTATAGCACTCGACCATACACCACAGGAGCCTTGAAGGTTCTAGGGGTGGTTGGATCTAGTATGTAGGTACTCGTACACGAGTACCTAGAGCTCAGAGAGGGGCTTGGGGGTTTTCTTGCGAAGGAAACTTGCTTCGAGCAGTCAAAGCCGCACCCTAAAATGCGTAGTGCTACATCAACAGCATCATTATGGGGTGTGTTCCAGTTTATTGCCCGTTGATCTAAGCCCTCTTGGCCGAAGTACAGAGATATAGTGCGTATGCAGTCTTCCACAAGGACCCCCCTCGTACCCTCATGCATCGGCAAGTTATAAGTTGTAAAAGATATCATGAAACAGCAGATCACTGTCCAAAAGTGTCACTGACAGACATGGGTTGGCGTACCTGGAACCAGCTGAGTAATGAAAAGAACCAAGCACGCCAGGGTTAGCAAGTTGCTCTGCCACACGTCTGCCTCCAACAATCATCAACTATCAGACGCCTCTTCCGGCCACCAACTTCGTTTTGAGAATGCTTTGCATGCTTGGGCGTTCAGGCAAGTTCCGAGAGATCCACGAATCGTTCTCCTGGATCTGATATACTTGCATATTTTCTGCCCTCCTCTATGCCCTCCTTCGGAGCCCATTCTGCCTCCTTTCTCAGGATTGGTTCGATTCCTCCTAGATATGACCATCTTGAAGGAGACGTAGAGATCAAAACTCGGAGACTTAACAGACACTAACAAATTAACCGCACTGTTATAACGAACACAACTATTTTCAACAACGTAACTTACGGAACCGTGCAGTTGATAGTAGCGAGAACCATACAGCTAGGCACACACATGAAACGAAGCAACTTGCTATATTCTTTGATCCATAGTAGGTCTACTGAAATCATGGATCTAGAAAGCAGACTATTCCTCGACAAGGCCTACACGTTTTCTTGGCAATGGAACCAAATTGGGACTTTTGGACATCTAGTCAAGGGTGCTTTGCCTCGACTCCATCATGCAATGAACCCATGACGACGCTGTTGAGTTCTTGCAGGATACCTGTTCGCAACTTTCTGTTCATGGTTGTTTTTGAAGTCCTTCTCCTGATCACAGAAATAATATATAAATACTCTCGTCCTACCCACCTCGACTCTCGATGCCTTCACTTCTTCACCTTCGTGGTAAACACTCCAGCACTCCTCTTTCCCTCAACGCCGAAAGCCAAAATCCCGACGACCAACAAGTCGAAATCATCTTCAACAACCACCTTCAAGCAACAACATGTGCCTCTCTGAAACCGATAGCTACAACAAACAGAAGAAAATGACCAGTGAAAGGTGATGACCGAGCTCCTCTCATTGTGTCATGTTTTGTTCCTCAGTCCACGTTCTCCATGTCTCGCTCGTCTTATATCTCGTTCGTCTCAAAGTTTATTCCCCTCTCCATGGCTCAGGAACTTGTCAACATGTGCCAGAGTCCGAAGACTCGCATGTGACCTTGTCCTTGTCAGCACCCCCTTATCCTGGCCACCCACGGCGGGTAGGCTGACACAAAGACCCGATCGATTTGGCCCCCAATGTCAGGTTAGGCTGACAGGCACACCATTGACCATTCCCTGACCTCCAGCCGAACACCGTACCACCACCATCCAATTGTCTTGGCTTGACAGTCTTGTCTTGTTTCGTCTCACTTGCTCCACTTGGCTGCTTTCCTTCATCGCAAAGTTGCTTTGGTCTTCAATGCCGTGTCTTGCACATCGACCTCGGACTTGAGACTCGGACTCGAGCTTCAGCCTCAAGGTCAACCTCAACCATTTACCACTGTTCAATATCAACCTTTGTTCGATGCCCACTTACACAACTTAGCACCATCCCTTTTTTTACCTGACCTTCTACAACCTCGCTTTCGATCTTTCCTTGTGTTCCTAAACTCTCGCTCAACGACCCCCAAAGAGAAGCAAGCACGAGAACATGAGCTGACCGATCTTCCTCAAATAGACCTCGCCACGTTCCCACCATCACCAGCACCACCCGACTTGACGAGCCCACTACCAGGAGCGGTCTCATCCGCTCCAGCACCCACCATGATGTCCTCGACGGTGCTCTCCGCATCGAGAACCCTCAGGAGTTCTATCGCCAACATCGCGATGAACATCGCTCCGGCGGCGGACGCCGTGGTCCACCAACCCGCTCTCGTACTCTCGGTATCCGTCCTGCAGCAAGACCCAGCATTGGTGTGACTGGTACCAGCTCCACTGCTCGCGAGGACCGCGATTACGATGATGAACGGGGTAACTATACCCATTTGCCGGTCTCTGTTGGAGGTGCCCGCTCGTCGGTCATGAACTTGCCAATTCGCGGTGGCCGTGAGGGCAGAGACCGCGATAGCGACCGTGACCACGACCGGGACACCCGCCCTTACAACACCGGCACCAGCCCCAACTCCTACTACGACCTCGGTACCAGCCCTGGGGCTCGTAGCAACAACACCGCGGGAAGCACCAACCGTGACCGTCCTGCCTCCTCCTCCTTTCAAGGCCAAGGCCACCCCGCCCACCGCCACCGAGAGCGGCATTCCCTCCGCGTCCCCAAGGAGAGAGTGACCACTTATATTCAGGACAACGTCATTATGCGGATCCCATCCGGTGGTTCATCCCTCACCGCTGAGACCAGTGACATTGGTCTCGGCATCGGCCACCTTTCCTCTTCCAATTCTGACACCCACGGCGGTCGCAGCAGCGGCAACGGCAGCGGCGCTGACCACAGAAGAAAGTGGTACCGCGAGAGAATGGCGAGAATCATCCAGGATATCGAGCCTGGACTTCCTCCGTCTGGCTCAGGCTCTGGAGCTGGCTCTGCCGGGTATGGTCGCGGTAGCACCAGCGGTGGTGGAAGGTATGTTTACTCGGGTATGGGTGGCGGCAGTGGCGCTGGAGGTTACTCTGGAGGAGGTTCGGGCTCTGGTGGTTATGCTGGTGCTGGTTCTCACGGAGCTGGACCTTGGTACGGTACCAATGGCACCAATGGAAGCACCAGCAACGCTCGTGATAGCGGCTACGAGAGCGGTCGCTTCTATGACCACTAGGTCTTTCGGAATTCGGCCGTCGCTGTCTTCGGACAGGGTATTTGGGTTCTTGTCGAGGGGAACTGAGGCATTGCCGTTCGATCGTGGACTGGTATCCTAAAACTTGGAGTGTTTGTTAGCAAGATCGAGAGCAGAAAAGGGGGTTGCTGTGCAATCCCAATGGGGAAGACACGCTAGATGACGGGACTAAAACAGTAGACAGAGTTAAATGCTGGCATGAATCACGAACTTACCTCTACTTACCTATTCGCTTACCACAATGATCGTTAGCGATGTGTCAAAGACATAATAACATACCTGATTTGGATCGAATAAGTCCTTGATTGCAAAAATGCTTTCCCCTCGAAAACTCAGCGCCAAGTCAAACTTGTTCAGCAGTCCTGTTCCCCATGATTGAGTAACCGTCGGGGAAGGAGCGAACAGGACACAGAAAAAAATTGCGCCAGAATTTTCCGCCGAGAGATTTGCACCTGCCTGTTTTAACTTGACTGGTGCTTGCAGACTTTGAAATGAGTGACGCAAAGGGAAAGAGCGTCGGAACAGAGGAGGTGTCGCAACGAAACTGAAGAAGGGAGAAGAGAAAAGGCAAAAGAAATTACAGTGAACTGCACCGAGAGACTGGAGCACGAGACGAAAATTTCCCTTTTCACTTTCACCCACCATCTCATATTTCTCACAACGATACCCAACCTTCGCAGCTTCCCTTGGTCCAGTCAGCCTCGATACGAGAACCCGACTCTGTCCGAAATACTACCAACGCTTGCGCATCCTGATAAGCCCCAACAAAGCCATTTTCTTTACGGCGCCGGACTTGACCCGCGTTCGGCTGCGAGTCCGACTGACTCTTCGCAGCTCGCCCCGAGGAGACGTCTTCTCAAAACCACCGCTTCCCGGTCGAAGCCCATACTACACCCCGACCCCCGATCTTTGACATGTCCAAAAGGTCCTACCTCCTCCTGTCCCCGTCAGCACGGTCCCCATACCATACGCGTACTACATCCGAATCATAGGTACCGGACTGCCGACGGCAACCCCTTACTCCCGCCCGCTAGTTCAACCACCGTTGTCGCCGTATCGTTGCAAAAAGGATTCGTCTTCTGCAATGGTTCTTTCTCCCTTTATTTGCCATTCCTTCATCATTTCCCCCCCTCTCTTTTCCATTCCTTTCCGATCGAGTGTCACCTGGAGCTAACAGACGTGTGCAACAGGTCAATAGCATATCCAAACCCATACCATTGTAACTGAGTCAGTCCTCCACTCCGCTCGAAGCCTCCATCCACCTCGCCTCGACTAGGCCACGTTCCGATCATACACCCAGTTTTCCCGACCATCTTGCCTACTTGGTTCTAAGGAGACAGTGGCCACCTGTCAGCGTGGGCTCTTGGAGCTCCTACTTGTGAGGCCAAAAACTGTTCCGAGGGGGAGTCAAACACGCAAAGAAAAAAATACAATCAGGCAACGACTCAAGCAACGAAGCAGAGAAACACAACATTAGGGACTCGCAAGGATGAATGACTGGTAAATTTATTACCGCACCAGTCCACACTCTCAGGAGGTCGGTGTATGGAGACTTGGGGTACGAAACCCTCGACCCGATAACTCTCCTCAGTCCACCCCAGAACCAAGTGTCTCAACCACCGCCAAGTCATTCTCGTCATCATTCCTCATCATCATCGTCATAACATCATGGGTCGTAACCCTCTTACTTCATGTTAGCCAACAAATACTTCAACCCCGCCCACGCCTCGACACCACTCGGCAGGATCTGCGCAGCAGGCAGGACGAAACCGTTGGCGCCAGTATCTCTGAGCTCCAGGGTAAAGCTGTAGTCAGCGCCCGTGACATCAAGGGCATAATCGACAGAAGAACCAGTGGTCTTGTAGATGGTGGAGCAAATGGGGCCGTAGTTGAAGGTGGTGCCGTAGACGGCCTTAATGGCGGCGACGGCGCCCTTGGAGAGGGCCTGGTACTCGGCGTTCTTGGCGGGGACGGAGGAGCAGGTGTAGCCGTAGGCTGTGATGCTCGTTAGTATCTTGATGAAAACGAAGGGGGGATAGAGGAGAAAACGTACGAGACATGAAAAGTTGAGAGTAAGAGTGCCAATCAATAAACAGCTTCAACCCCTGAGCAGCCTTGATCCTGTTAAGAGTCGCAGCAAGCGCGGTAGTCTCGGGAGCATCAGACTGCTTCTGGCCCTTGTAGTCCTCAGCGCAAGGGGAAGTGGAAGCGCCGCCGGAGGCAGACCACTGGATGGGCCAGTTGCGATTGATGTCGCGGCCGATGCAGGTAGATCCGCTGTTGGACTGGCGGTTCTTGCGCCAGAGGCGGGTGTTGGTCTGGGTGAAGATGAAGCCGTCCGGGTTGACGATGGGGAAGATGTAGAACTCGTACTTGTCGACGAACGACCTGACGGTGGCGTCGGAGCCGTAGTTCTGGAGGAGGTACCAGGCTTGGTACTCGGCGACCTGGACACACGTCAGTTAACCATGCTCATCAAACCCTGGAAGAAACATGATGCTTACCATGTTGGTAATCCACTCCCTAGCATGCACAGTAGCATGAAACACAATAGCCGGCTTCACCCCTTTACCCGCGCTTCCCCAGAACCTAATACCAGTAATCGTGTTCCCCTGGCTCGACGTCCCCGAAGTGACGATCTCGCTCTGGTTAGGATGCGCAGCCACCAGATCTCTCAGGAAAGTCAAGTGGTCCGCATAAGGATGGTAAGAATTAAACCAGGTCTGATCAGCCGTGCCAGCCGCATACGTCTGGAAACCACTCTCGTTCGAGATGGAAACGCCCAAGTCCTCGTGCATCGTCAGCGTCTCGAAACCGGCGGCCTGAGCCTTGAAAAGGCTCAGCTTGGAGGGCGGGATGACGACGTCGGCGTGGCCGCCGACTTTGGCGGCTCCCTTCCAGGTCTCGAGATCGAGGTCGGCGATGATCTTGTTGAGCTTGGCGGCGTCATCGCCGGCTGCGACGCGGAGGACTTTGTAGCCGTCGTAGACGGTGCGCTTGGGGCGGGCTTCGGAGCGGATGGAGGTGGCGGTGGTGAGGCCCAGGAGGGCGGTGAGGAGGGTGAGTGACTTCATGATGAAAGAAGGGGTGGGCTGTGGGAAGGTGGTGGGTTCTCCGGAGCTGCCTTCTGAGAGGGATTGATCATGATGGCGTGAGATGGGACTGAGGGTATCTTATAGTTTCCAGTTGGTCGATGTGTGTGCGTGTAGGTAAAGTGGAAGTTGAGAGTTTCTTGGTACGGGCGACGGGTTCGGTGAAAGGCCCGCCGGCCGGTCTGGATCAACATCAGCATGGTGAACTTCCGGGCTAGACAGAGTAGGTGTGATAGACGGGAGGAGTGGATAGTTGGGGTAGGTAGCAGTCAGATAATCGAGGTCAAGCTCGAACGGGAAGGTGTTTTGGTTGGGCCAAGTGGTAGCAGGTACCTTAACCGGCCGGGCCTCCATCCATGTTCGGCATCTGGATAGACTGCCCTGGATGCTGCACCGAATTTTGGAATGTGGTGAGTGGTGGTGATATGCATAGGTAAGATCTCGGTAGTACTATCCGTACTACGTAACGCGGTCTCGCCTCATACCGGTATCACGAGACTCCCATTGGTTGAGACGAGGTGTGCTCAACTTCAGACAACAGCTTGGAAACCAGCCTTTTGTTTGTCGGTTGATTAGGTTGCCCGTCGAATTATCCCCTTCATAATTCCATCCCTCTATACTATAGTTGAGTCAACTGGGCGGTCAGTATCGCAACCAGACCGTCAACCGAACGGGACGATAAGGGCAAGTCGTTTAGGATGACGGTTGGTACCTTTTGATCGGCACAACTTGGTTGCATCAAGTTTTCCCCTCCCGCCTCTCCGTGTCCTGCATTCGCGGCATGACCAAATCCGGAAGGTTGTGATACCATTTCATGCTCTTTGCCCGCCATGGCGCTGCATTATGCCATCTTGTGTTTCTCTTGGTGTTGGCAAAAGTAGCAGCCCAAATTCCGCGCACGGAATCATAGATGGCTGGTGGACTTCCACTTGTGATGAAATTGACTCAAAAAGGTTCCAGAACCCATGCGACCTCCTCTTCTTAGTCTTTTGCTTTCCCCCATGTTTCAATGTTTAAGCTTGGGTAGGTATTGACGTAGCAATCTGGCTTGGCAAGATCGAGAAGGTTGCAACGAGGACATCGCATGAGTCTATCGACACTTCGTCTTGACTATCGTCCAGCAGGGGGTCCTGGTCGTGTAAAGAGAACGCCATGTCTCCCATGTCTGTTTGCGATCGCACAAGCCTGCTAACTTGCCGCAATGAACTGTGTCTTGGTTGTCTTGATTGTCTGTGCCTTGTATCACATCATCTCAGCTTCCTTTTCTGGCAACAGCTAGAGCTTCATCCCGTGATTTTGGAGAGGAACCATGGCTTTCTTGGCCCGTGTCGCGTGCCAGAGGGATCTGTTGGCGTGGGGTTCCAAGCCAAAGGTGTGATGCCGCGGTTGAGGCTATCGTGGTGTACACTTGTACAGGTAGGTATCGTGTAGGCCTGGACCGCTTCGGAATTCGATATTGGCCGCGCTCTAGTGCATTGGACGAGCAGCTAATGGAAGGTGGTTGAGGTTAAATCGCGGGGTGCGTGGAAGCTATCGAGGAGCTATCGTGACATGGAGGCGGCGGGGTAGGTTTGGCGCTCAGGCATGGTGGATGGCTCGCTCGTTCAGAGGACAAACGCAAGAAAAGCAAAGACGGTCCGCAACCCGATCCGAAATCTCTCTCAACTGGGAGAAGTAACAAGATGATTGAAGTATGGCAGAGCTGATGTTGATGTTTGGTGTTGGTGTTTCAGCGGTTGTTGAACGAGGTACAGAGTGGGGTCCAGGAGCAGAGGCCACAGTTCGGTCACTCGGTGTGGCCTCTGCTCGGAAACAAGCACAAACGGATAACCCCAACCCTCATAAAGAGAACCATGGAGAATGACGCGAGGGTTGAAGGCCGTAACACTGCAGTGGTAGCTAACGAAGTCTTCGAATGTCTTTATTCTCTTGTCGAACACTCACCTCTGTGCATTATCAATGTCTTCTGTCACCACTAATAAAAAATAGAGAATTAACTTTCGAAAGACAAAGATCTCACAGTTCACGATCTCTTGGCCTTCCTCCATCCCCACCAGTCTCCACTTTGTCAAGAATAAGGTTTGCCAAGCCCGTGCCCCCGAAGCCGATGAACCCCCTTCCTTCCTCTGATCCCGTTCTATGTCCGAGATTTCGTCGACACTCTCGGTTGACATTTCGAAATCAGCTTAACAACTTAACGGATTTTAAATGGGAAAGTCCCACCCATTCATCCCAGCCCCATCATGAAAGCGCGAAAATTTTCCATCCGTCTCGAAGTTTGAGAGCGTGGATGATGGCTCTCAGAGCATGCATGGTTCGGAAGACCAAACGGCTTTCTCGGTCTTCGAAACTGTTTGCTAACCCTTTCCAAACCATTAACATCAGGTTTTGTTGTAAGATGAATTGCTAACACTGCCCTGATATAGCCTCTGATCCGTGGAAAGTATGCTGCAGACTTCTGTTCTTTTCAGTTATCCAACCCGGATTACATACTAGCACACATCTTTCCGGTAAAGACAGACGGTCCTTTCCATCCCACTATTCTGCCCTTCTCTTCCATCCTTCACGAATGCACCCGAGTGGAAATGCCCGATTATGCCCGAACTGGAACCCGAACTAGATAGATAGGTAGAACCCGAACAACAAATGGAAACCAGAGAACCGCCAACGCCGTCAAATCAAAAATAAAACTGCTGCTGCGGCGGTTGACCAGGTGGCGGGTGGGCCAAGAAGTCAAAGTTCATGGTGTCCACGCCTGTGTTGAATGGGTCGGGTGATTCTATAGTCTCTTCATCAGTATCATTCTGCTGTGCTTTTGAGAGGTAGTGGGTGCTCACCCCAGAAAATCGAATCATACAGATCCATAGGCGACATATAAGTAGCCGGGTCAAACTGCGACATATCCTGCTGTGGGCCGCCGGGCATCTGTACACCACCGGGTCCTGTACTTGGGCCAGCAGCACCGCCGGCGGCACCGGGTTGTTGGAGAGGTGGCATGCTATACGGCACCCTATTTTCCATATTAGCGCCTTCCATCATTACCATCAGCCACCCGTCGAGAGAACGAGAAGAACTCACCCCTGAAACTCCCCCCGCCCCATCTGCCCCCCATTCTGATTCTGTTGCTGCATCTCCGCCATAGCCAACGCAGCACTTTGATGCGGATCCAACGGTTGCCCCTGGGGTCCCATCTGCTGTTGTTGCATCCCTCCCTGTCCCAATCCATACAACGGATGTCCATTAGGTAGATGCCCACCATGACCATGACCCACGGCAGTCAATCCAGCAAGTTGACTAATCTGCAACGGCGTCCTCGTCCCCGACGCCGGACCGGAAATGGATCCTTCGCGCTTAATGACAGTCGGACCCACGACACTACCGTGGTCGTATATGTTCTTGAGCGCTGTCAACGCGCGCGACAGCGGGCCAGACAGCTCTATGTCGTGATCCGACCTAGGGATATGCGGTTGCGGCGACGTCTGCTCCTTAGCAGCCGTGGCGGATAAAGCAGAAATGAGATCGCCCTGAAGCTGGCGCACTTCAGGGTCGGCTTTGGTTTCTCCTAGGATACCCAGCAAAACAGCCGATGACAAACCGTGGTATGTGAAAGCCCACGACCGAGTCGGGATCACGGAGAGCTGGTGCATAGCCAAAAACATGCGGACGGTTTCGGTCAGGTTCTCTTTGCACTTATCGGCCAGGTACTTCTTTTGGGCTTTTTCGAGCCGGCTATTTTCGCGCTGGAGAGCGGGGCGGCAGCACACGGACACGATGAAGGAGGTGTGTAGTCGTATGGCGTAGTGCTGGAGACGGTCCATGGCGGATTTGCAGGCGTCCTTTGTGCGAAGCTGCAGGATCAGCTTTTCTCGTATGCTTTCTACGTCGGCGCAGTTGGTGAGGATCTGGTTGTAGGTGGCCGTGGCGGCTGCGTCAGGGTTGAGGCGCTGCGAAATGATTTGGCAGAGATGGTACATGGCTTCGAGGTAGGACCATCCTTCTGTTTCGGCGGTGGGTGAGAGTGGGATGGGGCAGCAGGCGATGTTGGTCATTGGTGATCGGTCGAACGATAGTGAAGTGAGCGTGTCGTGCCAGAGGCAAGTCCACCAAAGTCTTCTCCTAGAGACTTCCTTCTTCACAATCTCGGCTGACTGACGACCGTCAAGAAGCTGTGGACGGTGCAGACCAAGAGACTGCGCCAATCGACATGTGAGTCCAAGCAGAGCCCAGGAAGCTTCCGCCTTCATATCGTTGAGTAATACAAAGCTCGTCATCATCATGGCCTGTATCGAGTCAAGATTGGGCCTGTTCATACCTGTTAGTGGAACTATTTAAAATTGGACTAACGGCTAACATACCTTAACAGAAAGTTACCCAGTCTGAGAAAGTGGAACGAGATTTGTATGTACTTCTGCGCATCCCTCGTTCGGATATGGTATGGTGTCTCGTGGTACTGAGAGCCAACTGCAAGAACAGCAAAGAGAATGGCGAGCCATGATGCAGACACAGGCTTCGTCGTCTTAGTCGCAGCTCTGGCGTTCTTGGCTCTGTCTTCGAGATAGATCATCAACCGAGACTCGAGGTCATCGATGTCGATAACGAAGCCCCAGAATGGTTGTGGTATCTCCTTATACGTTCGGAAGAGTCTGTGTCGATGTGAGCTTTCAGAACCTCTCATAGAATCAGGGAACGACTAAATGCGCACTTCATGACCTCCCGGTCGGATGGTAGCTCAGACGAGATATCGGACGTCAACCTGTCAAGGTGTCGCGAGGACATGAGCGGAAAGGGGGCCGAGTTATCGAGCCCTAGTAGAGAACGCATGTCTTGGCGTATAAAGGATACGTCCTGTGGTTCATCGGTTGCGGCAGTTTGTTCCCTTAAAAGTGCCGGGATGCTATTCTGGCCAACATAACGCGTAATCTCAGCTGCTTCGGGCTCTAACAGAGTGGTTAGACGCGACCACCAACCTTGGAGACATGAGGTTTTCTGGAGGATAGGGGTTGCATGACACACCGTATGTTCTTATTGATTCACGCGCTTCATGGCTCAAGCTCCGGCCTTCTTGAGCATCTGGCGAGTGTGGCCTCTTCTTGGTGTGAGAGAGATCTGTGGAAACCGAAGATGGCTTTCCAGATGCCGACTTGTTTGGCTTGTATGAGCAGAGCTGTGGATGTTCCCGCTTGACGCAGTTTTCACATGGACTCTTGTTGTCACACTTGACCTTTCTCTGTCTGCAGGGCCAGCAGGCGGTACCTGTAAGGTGTGAAGGTGAGTAAGGGTGGTCTAAAGTGCAAGTCAAGTGTAAAGGTAAAGCAAAGTTATTTGGCTCGGTGTCTAGAACTAAACTTGAGGTACAGGGCGGGTGATGATGGTCATCACGGACTTTTGAACCAAACTGCTGGGACTGGACCCGGGAAGACGGGGATCAAGAACGAGGTACGAGAAGCATGGGGATGGTTGGAGGTAATGCGGCCATCGTACCACAGCCTCATATGAAGAACAGAATAAGGTTACATGATTTTCGGTAAGTGGACAGTGGATTATCATGAAGTCGCTGATGATGATGACATGGATGGAAGGGGTGAATAACAAAGGAAAGAAGACCCACTTACCATATCGAACCTTGCGGTGGGAATGGATGATACGGTTGGCCTCCTCAGGAGTCAGGTCCTCAAGGTTGGGGCTCTCATGGGAGTCGGACATGGACATGGCTATTGATGTATACGGCTATGTGAGGGTTTATACGAGTCGGAGCGGGGGCGGAGAGACGGAGTCGGGGCGCGGGAAAGCCCAGGACGGGATGAAGGCCGGAACAGGCAAGGCAACGGGCAACGGGGTCTGCCAGACTGGAAGTACCGCCCGAGCACTCGTTCCTTACTTTGGGAGTAGCCTCTGTTGGTCTACCTCTAGCTAGGTACACTCGAGAGGGCAAGACTGACGACCATGAAGCGAATCCGAGGATAGTATAGTGTATCTCCTCGGACCGCCCTATGAGCCTATGCCTATGCACAACTTGCAACAAGCGCAATAGTGACAGCGACTCGGCAGCGCCAAGGGCTTGGATTTGGTGGATCCGCGGCTATTCGAGGAGGGCCGCTCGGGAGGGAAAGGGATTGACTTCAAGTTGTTTGATGGACACGGGCCCAGGATTCGGGAAAGGGGTGAGGGAAAGAATGGGAGGGGAGGGGAATACCGATGCAAATCCGAGGGGAGGAGCACTTGTGGTGATAAAAGAAGCCGAGAAATCTTTTTTGTATGATGGATATGAGAGAGGGGTCCTCTTCTCTGACTGTCGGCTGTGCCTTGCTCGGAATTGGCGGAATCTTTTTTCACTCGAGAAATGGGAGAGTGGGAATCGGGACGTGTGCCTAGCAAAGAGTGGCGGACTGGCGGCAGATGGGCGACGGATCCGCGATGGTTTATTGGATGGCTAGCCGGCTTCCGTTGACGCGCCCTAGTCTCAATAGTGGTGATTTGTGTCTTGAAATTTTAGGGGTCTCGAATCCTCGAATCCCCTATCGATGTTGACTCCGACTGGATATTTTCGAGACCATTGACAATACCTGGAACTTCCATCATGTGGTGCTTTCCATTTGACTTGAAGGTCTTTTCTTTTACCGAAATCAACCTAAACATGGTCAATGTCATGATTTGCAGTATGAGGGAGGTCCGAATGGGTTCGTTGGCTGCCCCATTTCCGGTCCTGTACTTTGACAGGGAGACAGGGTACCTTTTCTCGGGAACAGAGACAACCAAGCCTTGTGTGACATCATGTTTAGACCATTCACTGGCTCTGTCAGTTTTCGTCTGATATCGAGTTGGATAAACCGGCATAGAGAACTCGAGGTTGTCGTTGACAGAGCTCAAAGAGGAGATGGAATCATTTCGTCCGTCGAGGTTGTTTGTTGGCAAATACATAAAAGTCGAATGTTTTGAAGTCCAGACGAATGCATTGTCTTCCATTGATTGGCATGCACATCGATATCGGCCTGCAACAGAAGGGACCTCAGGTGCGTCTCCGAAAATGTCGAGGGTTGCATTTGTGAAAGACTTTGGATCTGTCCAATGGTATTGAGGGATCTTTGAAGAGCGGGTCCTGTAGGATTTATTGTACAGACAATAGCGGAAACCTCCATCCTCGAACCCGTTCAAGCGTTTGTGGTGCGTTCGAGTATGCGACATGTGTTAGCTCAATATATGCATAACGCCTGCCTCTGCTAACTGAATCCTGCATGTGACTCTGTACTGGCGCGTATGCTTTCTAAACGATCAGATTCTTTTTTTGTAGTTTTGCCCCGCACTTTGGCTCCCCGAACCCCATCAGCCGGCAAGAACGACCACAGGAACCTCGCAAAAAAAAGCTGACAGGGCACCTGCGCTGCCTGGCCTGCCTGGGGGACTGGCCTGCCTGGACATTGCGGGCCGTTCCTTCTTCGACCGTGCCAGGCAACAGACTTGGACCAGTTGGTTCGTGTTCCTGGAAGTGACGAAGGCGATTTGAAGAAATTAAAAAAAGAACCAAAATCTGGAACCTCAAAACACTCTCAGTCTCTTCTTTTGTGCTCAAACGAAAACTCTCTCCAAATTTCAACCAAGATGACACATCATAGGAGCCGCCATTCAAACATGCTCTCTCATCCTCAACCTTCCATGTTTTCCATCCGAATCCCCCCCACGACCCTGACAGCAGCTACCTGTCACTTGCTGTGGACTCCATCCTAGGGCTGCCATCCCCTGCAAATCCTGCAAGTAAACGCAGAAACGATAGAAACGATGGGCGTTCACAGCTAGGGTGCATACACAGCTCGTCCCAAAATGGTTCCGTCGCATGCGAAAAGGCTGCGAGCCTGCGACGCCCACGCGGCCACGGCGGTTACCCTTCACCACCACCAAGACCAGCACCACCAGTGATATCACCACCCAGAACGAGCAGTGCCACTACGCGACTCTTCATTGAACACCGGGCTGAATGTGACCAATTGCGCCGACAGAGGGCTTGCGATCCTGTGGCAGGCCTTGGGGCAGTTTGGGCGTTGATCTGGAGACGTCTCGAGTTGGGTTGGGATGGATTCTTGACCAGTCTCCAGACTCCAAACAGTTGACGGCTCGGCGCGATTCTACAGCCATCCACGGCTGTTCGTCGTCCCCTTCACTGTTGCAACTCTTCAGATCAGACGACTCTCCTGCTCGAACCAGCCCCGGACGTCGTCATTTAGAACCTCGCCCAGTTCATCCGAAATGCTACCAGGTTGCCAAAGACCTTGCACAAACAGGCCCTCGATAAAATAAATAACCTTGTCCCGCTCGCGCGAGCCGTGCCTTTGAACCTCGAGCAGCTCAACACCCGAGCCAACTGGCCCTTTCACGCTGCGCCTGCTTTCGCTCTTCAACTTCAACTTCACAGAGCAGACGTCCCTGATGGTCCTGGCCAGGGTTTGAGATTTCACGAGCAGCGTTTGAACAAGGTCACACATTTACTACAAGAGTAGCGACGCCGCGAATTCTTGCTCTTTGCTCACCTTGACGACAACAACAACAAAACAAGGTCTTGGAGGGCAAAGCCACACTGGTATCGCTAGCTTCTACGCACTTATCACCTTTAACATCCAAGACGCTCTCGCTCGGTTGAGCTTCCACTCGGGAGATCAGGTATTTTTCTCACTCGCAGTGTCTTAACTCTACCGTCGTAGATGGCTTCTTTTTCTTTATGCTGACTCTTTGTTTACTTCTCCAGGCCCGGTCTCCCACGACAAAATGAACCCTATTACTCCTAGAAAGAGGAATAGCCCAGTCGAGGAAATCATCAACCGCCTCAATAACGAATACAACTTGGGTGTTCAGTGCATCTCGGACCCCAGTCTCACCCCGCATCGCCGGAAGGAGTTGGCCGACGGAGACGAGGCTTATGGTCGCTATGACAAGATCAACCGAGCTCTCAATTTCCTCTACTGGCGCAAAGATGACTCCTTGAAACAAGCCGAAGCCAACTTCCTGATCGTGGCCAAGGCCGAGAGCTCGAGATGGGTCCCCAAGCCCTACGCCGACCTCGATACTCTTCCTTCGTCAAAGGAACCCCCCAAGGCGGTTACCCCAGACCAGCAGTTGAATTTACAGACGTTGTTGATCGAGGTGCTTTCTCAGTATATGCCAGGTGCCAACAACACACCCGGTCGAACATTTGAAAGAACTCGCAGCGGTCCCAGTGCCTTGAGCCGCCCACCGACGTCTACACGGAAAGAAGAGCCTGCCCATGTCACCTTCGCTGACGCGCCCAAACGCTCGTTGGCTCGCTCTGCCACAGGTCCTCCCGTTCATGGGCCAGCGATTCCCCCCAAGTTCCCCGGCTCAGTGAGCACCGGAACTAAACGACCGTCTCTCGAGGGTGATGAGCTCAATCAGACCACTAAGCGGGCCAAGGGCAAGCTGTTTGATAACGTCGCATCGGCCGCCGTCCCGCCCGTGCCTATTGCGAGCGCTTTGGACCAAGTACCGACTCGAAGACATGGCAACGCGAAAGATCCCAACTCTTTCCCTACGACCCAGGGCACTTCGTATGGTTCGAGTGTCTTCAGCACTGGCCGTCATAATCATGGCAACAGCTCCAGCAGTTATGAGACCCCCCCTTCCCAGCTGAGGGAGAAGCGGTCTATGGATGCGACAGTCTTTGGAGCCGGAAGCATGGCGGAGTCTCCTAGCAAGGGGCGAACCACAAAGGCTCATCACCAGCTCACTTCGTCATCCTCCCAAGATGACATGTCGTTCAGCACCTACTACGATTCGTTTCCCAGCTCTAACGGCGACGGAAGTGTTCCCGAGCCAAGTCGTTCAATGACTCGGAGCGTACAGTTACAACCTCCGCCTCGAGTCCATGCACCAGCTGTGGCAGCTCGTCTGAAGGACATCTGGCCCAAATTTCCGAAATGGCTACACCCAGCTCCTCTTGCCGTTGCCTGGGAAGTTACTAGGCTCTTCATGCATTGCGGAGTGGACATTGAGGATTTGAGCTTAGGCCTGAAATATAATCCTTCCTGGTCCAACGCCCGCGATGTCATGGATATCTGGAAAAGCTTTTACCAGATGGATGCTTTCCGTGGCAAACCCTTTCCCGAGAAGCCATCCAACGACGCTTTTGCTACCGCAATGGCTGGTAACTTTGAGAGTAAGGGCAATGCTGTGGTTCTCTCTGCGATCCTCGATTATAACCACGACAACTCGCCTAATGCACCACTTTACCTATTGAAATTGAAGCCGCTCATGTTCGAACAGGGCTGTCGACTCACCCGCCGCTTCGGTCCCGACAGGTTTTTCGAGATCCTCATTCCATCGCCGACATGCATGAGCCCAAGTGTTCCGCAGATTGTTAGCAAGCAGCCAGGTGCTGTCGAGGAGATTATCCAGTGGCTTACTAAGGAACCGCATTCGCTTGTCGGCCGTCAATGGCGGGCTTTCTTCGCTAAAGATGCCGGTTACAGGAAACCTCTAAAGGAATTTCGCCTTCGCGCCGATGATCCTTTAAAACCTATTATCAAGGAAAGGGTTCATTTCTTCGCTGAGAGCGGTATTACCTTCCGGCCTGATGTGTTTAAGAAGAGATCTGTCGTTCCAGCAGAGGAACCTGTGAACCAGCGGACTGAGTTCAAAGTT
Organism: Sordaria brevicollis; assembly: GCA_033439795.1. Classification (NCBI taxonomy): domain Eukaryota; kingdom Fungi; phylum Ascomycota; class Sordariomycetes; order Sordariales; family Sordariaceae; genus Sordaria; species Sordaria brevicollis. The sequence continues at coordinate 1,907,566 of JAUTDP010000005.1, forward strand.
AGCCAGATGTTGGACTGGTTATTGCAACTCGACAACAACACCTGGCAGCCGCACCTCAAGCTCTTCTCCCGTATCCAGCTCGGCCTAAGCAAGACGTACCCCATCATGACGTTTGAACAGGACCAGATCAGACATCATCAGTCAGATCTTCTTTCACCTTCAGGCGAGGTGATGAATGACGGTGTGGGGCGCATGTCGAGAAGCGTGGCTAAAAGGATTCGTGATATCCTCGGATTAGCCGACGTGCCGTCCGCTGTTCAAGGGCGTTTCGGTTCGGCCAAGGGAATGTGGGTAGTTGACGTTAACGATATGGGCGACGAGGATTGGATCGAGACATACCCGTCTCAGCGAAAGTGGAATTGCGACTATATCGACAAACATCAACGTACCTTGGAGGTTCGAAGTGTGGCCTCTGAATTGAAGTCGGCCGGTCTTAACCTGCAATTGTTGCCTGTGCTGGAAGACAGGGCTTCGGACAAGGTGAAGATGCGCCAGGCAATTAGTAATCGCCTGGTCAAAGACCTCCAACGCCAATTCGACGAGCAGAAGCGCGCCTTAAATCGTCCGGTCGAATTCCGCCAATGGGTATACGAGAGTTACTCTACCCGTGCAGCTCGAGTTAACAAAGGCCGGGTACATTTCCTTGCCGGGCTCCCCGACAGTCAAGAGGAGACGTTGACCTTCCTGATGAACAGCGGCTTTGACCCCAAGAAGCAAATGTTCTTACAAGACATCGCATGGGATCTGCAAAAGCGGAAATGCGACACTTTGAAGTCCAAGCTGAACATCCGGGTCGGTCGCTCAGCCTATATCTACATGATTGCCGATTTCTGGAATGTGCTCGAGGAGAACGAGGTTCACGTCGGCTTTTCAAACAAGTTCCGTGACGAGGAGGAGTCGTTCACACTTCTCTCCGACTGCGATGTTCTGGTGGCTCGTTCTCCGGCCCATTTCCCTAGCGATATCCAGCGAGTCCGCGCTGTCTTCAAGCCAGAGCTTCATAGTCTCAAGGATGTCATCATCTTCTCTACTAAAGGAGATATACCGCTTGCTCAGAAGCTGTCTGGCGGCGACTACGATGGTGATATGGCTTGGGTTTGCTGGGATCCCGAGATTGTCGATGGCTTCGTCAACGCTGAGATGCCCAAGGAGCCTGATCTGTCGAAGTACCTTAGAAAGGACAAGACGACATTCAAGCAGCTTATGGCAGCACGCGGCGCTAGCCCAGAGGCTAAAGAGCAGACTACGTACGACATGATTCAAAAGAGTTTCCATTTCGCCATGCAGCCCAACTATCTGGGCGTGTGCACCAACTACAAAGAGAGGCTCTGTTACCAGTATAACAGTGTGTCCAATGAGCCGGCCATCATTCTGAGTTCGCTGGTTGGAAATCTCGTCGATCAAAGCAAGCAGGGCATCGTCTTTAATGAAGCGAGCTGGGCTCAGATGCGTCGGGATTTTTTCGGAGGAAACATGACCCTCCCTGATCCCTTCTACAAGAGCGATAACTGGCTCGGCCGCGGACAGCCTACCCATATTATCGATTACTTGAAATTCTCCATCGCCAGGCCTGCGATCGACAAGGAGCTGGAAGCCTTCCACAAGTCCATGAAGGCGTCCAAGAATTCAGAAGATGGTGCTCATTTCTGGGACCCGGAGCTTGCTTCCTATTACAAGTTCTTCAAAGAAATGGGCGCAAAGTCAAAATCCTGCGCGTTGCTCCTCAAGACCCTTGAGAACCGCATCGGCGAAGTCGAAATAGCTTACAGCCGGCTGGTGAGGAACAAAGACATGAGGGACAGCGCCGACTCGTACCCAGTTCGCGTCAATCAGATCTACGAGAAGTGGTGCGACATCACGCCCGATGCCATGGACAAGTCCGGTGCCACCTACGATTCTAAGGTGATCAGGTTGCTCGAGCTGCCCTTCCTCAACGACCGGGAGATGAACACTTGGGCTCTTCTGCGCGCCAGCACCGCTTTCAAGCTGTACTACAACAAGGCCCCCAGGTTCGTCTGGCAGATGGCCGGTCGTCAGCTAGCGTACATAAAGGCGCAGATGCAGAGCAAGCCCGGTGAGGGCGCGCCCGCGCTGGTGACCGCGTTCATGTACGCTGGTCTGATGCCGGACAAGAAGTTCGTGAAGCAGTATGTGGCTAGGTTGGAGGGAGATGGATCCGAGTACCCCGACCCGGAGGATTATGAGTTGCTGGGCGAGGAGGATACACAGGGCATTCCCTTTACAGGCAATGGCGATTATTAGTCGGGTTGCTTGGAGGCTGATGGTTGCATTTTTTCTTTCCTTATCTCTGCGGCTCTGATGGGTGTTTGGAGAGGGGAATTTGGTTGAGCATCTTTTGAACGGTGCTCTGGATATCGGTTGCGAGAGCTGGAGCAAATCTTTACATCGATGAACGGTGGTTCTTACCGACAAGCCACTTCGAAGCATCAACGGCATGTTCCTGTGGCTCATGTCGCAAGCTCATTGCTATTATCATTTTTCGGAGGCAGATGAAGGGACGGTATACACGGACTTGGGCTTCTTTACGATGGCGACTTTCATTGGCATCTATATCAGCAAGCGAGGCGTGGGGTCTGAACTTGGTCTTTTGAAGACAGCAGAAAAGTTGGGACATTATGGTTGATGGCTTTCTTATTCATGGGAGCATTTGGAGTTATCTCCTTTTCAGTTGCAGGTCTGCTTTTGGCCATATACCGCCGTTTACGGTGCACTTGCGAGGGGCTGCTGTGATTTGGTTCATGGCGTTTCTCATTACATTTGCAGGCATCATTTATGGTACAGTTGCGGGGAGCTGTGATTTGGTTCATGGCAATTTTTCTTCGCATCTGGTGGTATGAGGTCTTCCGTGAAATACTGGTCATGGATATTCGGTGGACCAGAGGGATGAGGTGGAAGGCAATGGCATCTAGCTATAGGTATCTACCTCTCCCCATTGATTATAGGCAGCTGAACATATCAAATCTTTATTATAGACATGAACATTGCATCCCTTCTCCCTAGTGAACTGTGACGCCATAACGTCGTACGAACCATTGAACCATTGCCGGTGGTTTTTGCCACTATCTACATTTCCCCTCGACATATGCCATTAATTGGAAGAACAGCACCAATGAAGCCATTCATTCGGGCTCTATTCCCGAATCATACGCCATTCGCAAATCAATGATCGGGTCGATCAACCACCCAAGAGCAACCAAGACAGACAAGACCGATCAAGCTTGACAAGCTTTGTGGAGAAATGACGCTACGGGGGCTTGATCATTCTTGTCCGGACGGGGGAGCCTCCTTCCACAGCTTTGGTGGTTCTGCTCATATCCCGTCGTCCGATCTCCAAAATTGCACATGAAAAAAGAAAGAACCAATGACGATGCAAGTGCTTATCTGAATAACATCATTCTTTTTCTTCCACTTCGTCTGGAGAAAGCTGAGAACAGAAACCTCCACAATTGTTCTCCGTCCTCCGGCTATGACTGAATCGAGTCTAGATGCCCGGAGCTACTCCGTACGCTTCCCGAACCTAAACGGCAAAAAGCTTATATAGCGCCGCTAGTCTCCTCCATCTCTGGTGGAGCCACTCTCCATGTAAGTGCTCAAAAGGTGACGGTGTTACACTTTGATATTACACATTCAACATCCAAAAGCTAGTGAAAGATCGAAGATTAGAAACGAAGCGTCCACTCACCTTTACACGAAAATCGCGAAGGACAAGGGCGAAGCTCCGATTTGGGGCCGAATGATACCTTGAGTGAATCCCTCTGTTCAAGAATTTTCTTTAACTGACCCCTGGAATTATTTTCTATATTCTTGACTTTTTGAGATTTTGATGGTTTTGATGGGTGATGCTCTTTTAAAACCTCTTGACCTTTTTGAACTGTTTGCGAGAAATTCCGAAGAATCGATCAAGTCCAAAAAGAGTTGGAAAGAACGACACTTCATATACCGAATACGTTGTCTGCTTGTACTACTAGACGATTGCGGCTCATCAACCTACCGACTTCAGTTTACTTCATCGACTACTCACATACCTAAGAACTTAACGACCTGCTTGTCTTAAAGATTGCCATATCACGACATCAACTCTTCAGCGGCTGGAGGTCCTTGAGATTGGCTGGATCCCTCCCTCGATACGCAACTCAAGACAACATCTTATCATACTCTACATCACACACTTCAAATACGAATACTATACGGGTACTTCTCAGAGCTGGTATCAGCTTGAACAGTCACGCAGCTCATAACACAACACAACACATACACACCAAGTCAAAATGAAACTCAAAGAACTCCTCGCCCGCCGATCCACCAACCACTCCATGAACCCGCAGTTCATGAGCGATGAGTACATGAACCGTCGACGATCATTTGGGAGGGGAGGAGCGGGGAATATTCGTATGTTACTCTTTCTCTCTTTTTTCCGGATTTTACATCCCCTAACCCATTGACTCTCCCTCACTACCTCTACACATCTACCTTCAAACTTGAACTGAATCTTAATACTAACTCAACGAACAGGCTCAAGAGAAGAAGCAATACTCCCCCTCACCCCACCACCACCAGCAACTCTCCATGAGTCCCAATCTCACCCAGGCAGCCCTTCAGCTTCAGAGTCCGACACAGATGGCTCCAACTCAAACGCCAACTCCGACAACGAGAGTTCCCATTCCCACTCCCCAAGGAGCCACAGCCCTAGTTCGCTTCACACCCCCACAGAAGACTCCCACGGCTACAACTACCGCTACCACTACCGGCACTACCGACCGCACCACTTCCTCCCCCACGACCCTTTCTCCCACGACCACCAAAACCAGCAACACCCAGACCACGAAGAAAAGCAGCGGAGGAGGAGTAGTATGTGGTCATCGATGTCTATTTCTTCATCTACGGGGACTCATGAGTCAACACTTTCGTCGACGAGGTTGTTGAATGGGTTGAGCGGGGTGAGGCAGGTTTTGAGTGGTGGTGGGAGCGGGAGTGGGAGTGGGAGTAGTGGGCATGGGCATGGGCAGGAGAGGAGGAGGAAAGGAAATTTTGTTGGGGCGAAGGAGAGGGGGGTTTAGGTGGTTCGGATAAGGTGAAGCGGAGGGGGGGTAATTTGACGGCAGATCTATGGACGAAGCTCATGGAGAGTCCTGGCGAAAGCTATGAGGAAGGAGATTGAGGGGGCTGGAACGAAACTGCGGAGTGGGTAGGAGTAATGAGGTGGATTGGAGGCATCAAATGGGAAACAATGGGGACAGAAGGAAAAGTCTGGGTTGCATACCTCTACATGGAAATCAAAATTGGGGAAGGCTGGAAATAGAATGCAATATTACCACAAGCTTGTTCATCAAAGATTGAACGGTAAATACCGTTCCAAATCAATATACTTTATCAAGAAGTAGAAGACGAAGATTATGCTTCAACAACCTCCAAAGAAACAGCCGTACAATTCAACCCCCCATACCCCAAATCAATATCCCTACCCATACTCAGCTGCACTCCACACCCAACCCATCCTCCTCCATCTGCTGTACTCGTCACATTAGCAGGCTTACAACTCAGCCCTCCATCTTTTGTGCACTCCAAAGCCTTATAATCATCCTTATAAGCCTTGAGTGTGCCCTGCCTTAACATCATGACTGGTCCTTCACCCTCTACTCTTCCCTCTTCTTCATTGTCTCCGTCCGTGGCACCAGCAACTCCAACAGCTGCGATCCTAGGCTTGCCATTCCCATCGTTGTAACCCACCGCACAAAGATGTCCTGTGCCCTCAACGCTAAAGGAGCTAGCACGCTCTTGACTGCTGGTAAACAGTAGCCCGTTACCAACGACGTGGACGAACCACTTGTCAAAGGTGCCGCCTGGTTGAGAGACACGGAGCGAGAAGGGTGTGGAGGTTTCGCCGCAGGTTAGGTCTTCGGTTGCTGTTGGAGAAGCTGATGTGCTTGTGGAGGTGGGAGTAGAAGTGTTGTAGTAGCCTGTTCCGGTGCCCCAAAAGCCTGTGCCGGTGCCGGTGCCTCGACCTGGGAAAGCTGTCGTTGCTGTTCCATTGCCCCAGTAGGCTGTGGTATTGACGGGATAAGGGAAGCGGACGCTTGTTGAAGTTGGGAAGGCGATCGGAGCGGTTGTGAGGATAACTCCCGTTCCGGTTGTCAAGATAATCCGTGTCCCAGTGCCAGTTCCGAACGGTAGAGAGCTTCTTGTTGCCGTCCCGTTGGACCACGATGCTGTGGTGTTCATGGGATATGGCACTCGCACGCTGGAGGTTGTGACGGGGCTGCTCACTCCGGTTGTGAGGATAAGTCCGGTTCCGGTGGTAAGTATAATGCCCGTTCCAGTTGGTAGTATGACTCCTGTGCCAGTTCCCAATGGCAGAGAGCTCGTTGAGGTCCCATTATACCAAGAGGCCGTAGTGTTGTAACGAATCGGTAACTTGGTGCTCGCTGATGTCTTGACCGCTCCTGTGCCAGTTCCAGCCAGTGCTGTGCTAGTAACTGATCCATTATACCACGATGCCGTGCTGTTCACGGCAGTCGGATATCTGACACTCGTGGTGGTCGTGTTGATCCATATCGAAGAAGTAACATTTGCAGACACTGTCGGTAGAGCTGTCGTAGAGTTTGTGAAATATGGAATCGTAGTGTTGCCAGCTGAATAACTGAGAGTCGATGTCGTGTTAACCCATAACGGCGCCTTTGTCGTTGTCAGCGTTGTAACGGTAACCACATTAACCGTAGATTTGGTGGTCGAAGGTTTGGAAGAGCTCGAGATGCTTGTGGAGGCCGGGCCTCTAGTTGTTGCCTTCGAAGTCTCTTTGGAGCCTGACGAGGTTGTAGGTCTAAAGACGCTGCTCGACTTTGAACCACTCCTTGTTCCCATTGTAATTGGGCTGGTGCTCGAGGTCGCCGTCCTTGATACGCTGCCCAGTCCTGAGCCACTGCCTGCTCCTTTTGAAGAAGTTACTCGGCTCGTGAATAAAGTCGTAGGGCGTATAGAGCTGGTACTTGAAGTCGTCCTCCCAGTGTATACGGTGCTAGAAACCGTTCCTCCTCCTGTCCCTGTGCCATTTCCTGCTGTCCTGGTACTGTTGGCAAAGAAAGGCGGCAGAGTAACGTTCGCAATCGTCCTGAAGGCTGTGACCGTCTTCGTAGAGACTGGCTGAGCAGCAGCCTTAGTGATCCAAGAGAGTCCCAAGCAGGAGCATGCTGAAGAGTAATCGGCTTCTGATGCGCATTCCTTCGCATAGAGAGGTACTGCCACTGAAGCTGGACTTGTAGTTACCCGTCGCTCTAGAACAGCCTCGGTTCGGTCGCCCTGGCTTTCCCCCGTGACACCACCGTCTTCGACTTCTGCCCGCTTATGGTTTCCGTTCTTATCGGCTTCGGGATTCGAGTTCGTCTTCCTTGCTTGTTCGGTAATAGTCGCCAAGCGATGTAGTGTAAGAGTTGCAATCCTCTTGGTGCTGGTCACCGTGGTTGTCGTGGTCTTTCCGCTGAGTGTTCCTGTGGGGGCAGCTTGCTCCTCGAGAAAGGACAAACAGTCGGCCGTGGCATTGTTGCCAGTTGGCGCATTTCGAATGGCTGTGTGACGGATAAATAAGTTGTCAGTGATCAAGTGTTATGTAGAGGAAGAAGATGGGAATTTGACTTGTCCGAAGATAGATCGGGAAGTCGAAACGAGGAGGTTACGTCGATAGCAGTCGCTAACAGCTGGTTACAGGGCACCTACCGCTAAGACAGCTGTCATTCGAGCATTGTGCAGCAAGAGCTTGCGCCAAGCATAGCGCTAAGATAGCGAGCCAGATGCACCTTCCTCTTGTCATTGCAGGCGCGATGTCTTGCTCTTTCCTTCCTCTTACATCTGTCGACGACAATTCGATGGGCAGGCACAAAGAAGACGTGACGAGTCGCGTGTGGTCAAGTCTCACGTCTTCCGGACATCGTTCTGGTTATCAGTCATTTCACATCACAGTCTTCCGCCTTCAGCCTTGGATTCAACATCGCATTGACAAGTCCGGAAAGCAGGTTATAAGGTGGTAGTGAACCGTTGTCGGTATTCACGATGCCCCCTGTTGACAGCTTAATATCCCATCTTATACCCTTCAGGTCCCAATGGTAACTCGATTCAGGAACAGGGATGGATCAGATTCACTTGGATAGATATTCTTCCCTGGAACACTTCTCCCCATTATCCAGGATTGTGGAAGTCAAACAATGCGATTGACGTCGACATCTCGGTGAACCAGAGCACAGTCAGCTCTACCAGTCTTGCTAAACAAGGAGGAGGATATGGGTGGCAGCCAACATCCTCCCGCCTCGACATGATGGGTTCGGCAACGGATTCGTACCTGACGATCCCGCCGTTGGGACCACCCAGCAATCAAGATCCAGGCGGCATATGCAATGAGACTCGAATCATACCTACCCATGGGAAGCTGAACTCCCAGCCGACAAAGGGCAGCAGGAGTGGTGGTGCCTGAGCTCAAATCCAGCAATCCAGTCCCATACCGACAGCAATCTTGAGGAACCATAACACACACGGGTATCACCAGCAAGAAGCGAAGGGTGTATGATCAAACCGGCTGAGGTGTTGCCCCAAGTAACAGCAGCAATAGTGTTATGGCCGTCGCAATCCGTCCGTAAACACCAAGGCCAGCCAACGAGAGCCAGAGGACTGGTCACCAGAAGACCCTCGTCGTGACACTACCAGCCGTGACCGCCCGCCAGCAAACGAAGCGTACAACCTCGGACACGGGAAGACTTGTTTTGATCCGGTAAGTTGAGGATGCTCGGCCCCGGTTGCGGTGCGGTACCTAGAGTCGTCAGCTAGTCTCAGTAGTTCGACACCAACATTGAGGTGAGGCATCGAGTACTATCACCAACAAAGGGTCTCAGCAGTCCAAGCGGTATCCGTCCCAAGTATGTACGCAGCCTTCCTACCTCTACCCTTCTCCTCAAGGTCTCTGATCTCTCTCCTCCAGTATCCCCTTCGGGGTTCAACGGTCACTCCTCACCATGTGTGACAACCATGGGGTCCGACGAACCAGACCGCATATGTTGTGTATCGCAAACCCTCTTACCCAAGCAATTCTGTTCTTTTCCTATAAGACATAATTCTCTTGACAGCTTTTGTTGAACCCAGAAACCTCCTCTTCGACCCTGGTAAAGGTCTCAGTCTGGCACAAGACTCAGGAATCCTCTCAACCCTTAACCCATGGCCTGACAGACGGCTTGGCCGCTGCTCTTTGATCTTCTCCTCTTCTACTACTGTCACTATTACTCTCTTTTGGGTTCAAAATAAAAAGAAAAGATGGAATCCGAAAATCGAGGGTCCGAGATCCTCGCCGTTACTTGGAGCTTGACCGGTTTGGCAGCGGTAGCCGTTATTGGGAGGGTAGCATGGAAGCTCTGGAGGAAGAAGAAGTTGTGGTGGGATGATCATGTTTGTTCTCTTGCATGGGTAAAGTCTTCTCTCCTGTTTCCTTCTCCCCCTAGAGATTCTCAAGACAGTCATGCTAACATGCCGGGTCCCAAAAGTTCGTCCTCAAAACCTCAACCTTCATCATCTCCATCGCCTTCTCCAAAGGTCTCGGTAAACACGTCCAAGCCATTCCCTCCGAAAACCTGCCCACTATCGGTCTAATAGGCAACTTCATCGGCACTTTGTCTATCCTCGCTTCGGTATGGAGCAAGACCTCGTTAGCTATCACGCTGCTTCGGCTCTTGTCCGGTAGATGGACCAAAGACCTTCTTTGGCTTGGTGTAGCTACCATTCATGTCTTTTTGATCATCAACATCCTTTTCATGTGGATCAGGTGCTCGCCGGCTGCGAAGACGTGGGATGTTTATATGGAGGGGACGTGTTGGGATAATCAGGTTTATCCGCAGTATGCTATGTTTGCTGCTGGTATGTGTGCCCTCGTTGACATAGGTTTGAATTAGCATACTGACTTTTTGATGTAGTGTACTCGGCAACCATAGACTTCATCCTCGCTCTCCTGCCGATAGCATTGTTCTGGCAACTCCAAATGCTGAACTGGAAGGAGAAACTCGGCATCATGTTAGCACATGTCGTCGCCTTTATGTACGTTCGCCTCCCCTTGTCACATTACCACGACCTCATCTGCTAACCAACCCATGCTTATTACAGCTCCGGTGCCGGTGCCGTAAAGAAAGCAACCGTCATTTCCGGCCTGACCTCAACAGACTTTACCTGTGAGCATCCATTTTCCCTCTCTTTCCAACTCCCATACTAATACATGAAAACCCAGACGACACAGCCCCCCTAATCTACTACGCAACCGCCGAATCCGCCCTCACCATCATTGCCGCCTGTACTCTCTCCATATCCACATTATCACGAGTAACTCAACCTCAGACATCCTCATCCCGAAACAAATCATTAGAAAACCAGAGTCAAACGTCGGAAAGCATCCCGCTGGGAGCAGCCAGTGTTAATGGTGTTGATGGACATTCAGCGCCTTCAAGTTCGAATCATAGCGGGATTAGGATCGTGGAAACAGAGCGTCGAGAAGAAGAAAGGGAGAGGCATCGGCCTTGGTATAAGTTACAGCCTGATACTAGTACTTGGCCCGGGGTTTTGATGTGAGGAGAAAGAATGGATACATGTAGAGAAAGAAAAAGATAATATGTTTGGGGCTTGACGGGATATACTGTTGACCTTCAGAGTACAGTTTGGCATTGTTCGTATTATGAGAATCAAATTTCAAATAAGAGAGAGACCGTGGCGGCTACCAAGTCAACGCCTGCTATGTTCGCAGAGAACAGGAGGTCGTATTAGATAGGCGGCTTACTAGTAAGTGGAAGGTCGATCGCCAGAAAGAAATACAGTTCAAGCAATATATTCTTGATTGGCACTAGCTCGTTGAGCACGTATCAAGTTCCGCATTGCGAGAAGAATGGTTCTTATCATGTAGCCCTCCTAGTGTCAATTACAGTGTAGCGGATCTGCCCTTTAGTATATCTGGGAAGGATGGAAAACAGAACGTATGGATTAGTACAAGAACGGTGACCAGATGGAGGAAGTAGAGGAATTCCCAAGATGACAAAAAAAAAAGGTCAAGACCATCCATCAAGCAGAGCATATTATGGCTTGAAAGGGTGGAGCAAAATTGAAAAAACAAATATTGGTCTCTCCCGCCGGGAATTGAACCCGGGTCTCGAGCGAATCGAACTGATGTTCAAGCTTGACAAGCTCACATACTGACCACTATACTACGGAAGATCTACAGCTGTGATCAGCTGTCGTAGTTGTTGTTGTCAAGCTATCTGAATCATGTGCTTATAAGGCCCAATGACAGCTGTATTTCCGCGTAGAGCCTGAGGGCAACAGCATGCTGACAGGCTTTTGGACAACAGCAATTGTTCAGCATTGGGCGATTTCCTTTCGATATGCCATCTCTCGAACTCCGGCTCTCGTTTTTCTCCAAACCACGACTCCATCGCGCGCATTATCACCAACCCTTTCCAACCTCCAGATTTGGGCTAGCATCATGTGAATCTTTGCCCCAGCCAGAGACCAGGCAGATAACAGGCAAATCCCCAATCTCACCAGTGCATTTCCAGTTCATATCTCCGGGGCGAAGGCACTTGATTACGTTTGCCACCATTCGTCCAACGACTTCTAGATGGGCGGATGAGGGCGGATATCGCCGGGTTCAGGGCCATCCTTTGCAGTCTGTGGCAGTTCTTCGGTAGTCAGGCGGAGAATTTGGGCTTGGCCCTTCCTGCCAATGCGAGTTGGTCGCACCCAGATGCGCCCAGAATTCCCAGATCAGAGGCACGTTACAGGCTCCCGCAGGTAATCCGCAGGCACCATTTGACTTCATCGCCAGGTTATGCGGGGGGACCTTCCTGTTTGGGGTTTGTCACGGTCGCGACCACAATCTTTTTCCATGGGGTAGAAGGAAAAATGTTATCGGGTAACCTTGATAATCTTGAAATTGTTGTCGAGTGAAATAACAACCTCAAACCACGTCTCTTCTCTCTCTCTTTTCTTGGATATCGAACTCCTTCTCGTCGTCGTTTTTTTGACTTTTAGGCGCATCCAGCGAACTTATTCCTTTAATAACCGCTGATCATAGCGCATCTGCAGTGCCGGCAATCACAACCCCACCCCCGCATTATACCATCACAATGAGCGTTCCCCAGGAAATTTCCATGGACCTTCCGGTCATCGACCTCGACGTCTACCTCAACAACCCCGTCGACTCGCCCGAAGTCAAGGCCGAGTGCGAAAAGGCCGCGAAGGCTCTCATCACCTACGGTGCCCTTGTGCTCCACGATTCGCGCGTCGCTGAGAAGGATAACGAGACCTTCCTCGATCTTCTCGAGGACTACTTTGCCCAGCCCGAGGAGAACCTCCGTCAGGATGAGCGCCCCGAGCTGAGCTGGCAGATTGGTGTCACCCTCGAGAACACCGAAAAGCCCAAGTGCGCCGTTGACGAGCCATGCCTGAACGTTATCCAGCGCCTTGCGCCCGAGGAGAGGCCATTGGACATTTCCGGCCACCACCCCGATCCCAAGTGCCGTTTCTTCTGGCGCATGGCTGAGCAGCCGCCCTACGAGACCAAGTTCCCCGGCTTGAACTCCGAGAATGTCGTTCCCCAGGCGCCACACATCAAGGAGCGCTGGAACCCGGCCATGGAGCAGTGGGGTACTTCCATGAAGAGCGCCGTCGAGGGTCTCACTGAGATGACCGCCGTTGGTCTCGGCTTGCCTGCTGGCACTTTCAAGGAAGAGGGCAAATACGGGTACGTACACAGCTTCCCAACCAAACTTCTGCATGTACTTGTCAACACCATCACTAACACGCGACTCAAACAGCCCCCACCTCCTCGCCCCCACCGCCTCGGACCTCGAAAAGTACGGCCAGAAGGACACCATCCTCGCCGGCTTCCACACCGACCTCAACTTCCTCACCATCCACGGCCGCTCGCGCTACCCCGGTCTGCACATCTGGGCCCGCAACACGGGCAAGCGCATCGCCGTCAAGATCCCTCCCGGCAACTACCTTTTGGTGCAAGCCGGCAAGCAGCTCGAGCACATCACCGGCGGCCTGATCAAGGCCGGCTTCCACGAGGTCGTCGTCAACGAGCGCACCGTCGAGGTCATCAAGAAGCGCAAGGAGCAGTTCCCTGACCGTCCTCTTATCCGTATTTCTTCGACCTTCTTCTGGCATTTGAACTCGGATCATGATCTTGCTCCTATCCCTAAGCTCGCGGAGGAGGCCAAGAGGCTCAGGGCTGAGCAGTTTAACTTGGGCAGGGATGAGGGTGAGGAGAAGACCTACCCGCCTATGAAGGTCGGAGAGTTGGTGCAGGAGGAGTTGAAGCATATTGCTCTCATGGCTTAGACGGCCGTGGGGCGTGTAAGATCAGGAGGGGAAAAAATTTGGTTTTTACATAGTTTAGCATTGCATATAAAGTCTCTTTTGTTCAACTTGATCATGCTGTTCGACGAAAGTTCAGTTCTCTGCGGTATGGTATCTTTGCAGCTGCACCCGATTCAAGCGATGTGGTGAGCATTCTCTTCAGTGCAGATGCTATAACGGTTATGGTCTGCGCGTCTGGTCAACGTGCACGCATCGAACGGACCACTCAAACGGTTTAATATTGAGTTCAGTTAGGTAGAGGAATAGAATCACATCTTCCGTACTGAGAGCCTACAGGCGTTTTCATCTTAGGCAGTGCAGGTTTCGGCCTTCATCGTTGCAGGAACGTGGTCTTGTTTAGCGCAGTATTCCACCGGCGCGGTGATAGATGTTATATACATACGCCCCAAGTAGATTCTTCCAACCCGCGGAGTATTAAACGCTGCAATCAAAAAGTAAATAGACACTCAGTATTATATATCAAAAAACCACAGCTGTTCTCGGAAATGTCGTTCATTGCGAGTTGGCCGACATAAAGCATTAAACATGTACGCTACAGCCAAGAATATAGGCCCCTGTCCCGCTGCCATTGCCAACAACCAACTACGACAGCTGATTAACAGTTGTACATCTTCCGTAGTATAGTGGTCAGTATGTGAGCTTGTCAAGCTTGAACATCTCAGTTCGATTCGCTCGAGACCCGGGTTCAATTCCCGGCGGGAGAGACCAATCTTTTCTTTTGCACTTTTTGACTTCTTAAGCATCTGAATGCTCAGCTGTTGATTGATATCTCCTATCTGTCGTCGTTGTTTTTCTCTTTCATTTTTCCATTCTTTTTAATTCAAGTCTAGAATACCTCCTTTTTGACCGGACATTACCCTCTCCCTCGGTCTCACGGTAGTGTTCTTGGCCAGCAACAGTGCGTTTCATAACCCACGAAACATCGAACTGAAGCAAACTTTCCACTGCGGACCATCGTAAGCTTTCCCCGGAATCTCTACAACTACCTAGTTTGTTCATGAAGTACGATTAGGCATCAAAACACGTGGAAGATGCATTGACAGAATCCCTCGAATCAGTCATTTATAAACCGAACTTGTCATTTGGGCGGCTGTTTCAGCTCGTCCGAAGGATTCAGACTCGGATATTGAAAGGACCAGAGCACTGACCTCCGGTTCTCGCACCCAAAAACAGCCGCTCACCTCGGCTTCATTTGCTCTAGTACCGAACCGAGCCGGAGAAAGCCCCGGCGTGTCCGGACCGGGTATCGGTTTTGAGAACGGAAGTTGAACCCCAGTGCCGTCAGTACGTAATATATGGCGTTCCGTAATTTCCCTCTTTCGCGTTCACACCGCCGGAGGCAACATGGGGGCAGGAGGGCGCGGTGAAACCCGCGAACATGTCCACTGCGGACCGAACAACGGGGGAATGCCAACTCGGGTAAGTGAAAAGGGATCGCGATGACTTCCTTCCATCAGGAACCATACATCTCTAGTTCAACGGTAGTGAAATTACTGTTGGCAAGCAACTTCCAAGGCCGCAACGCCTTTTGAAGATGAGAAGAGATGGTAATGATGACGCAAACGAAACAATTGCCGAATGGTCTACTGTAGTTCCTCGATAAAATGATCAAGATCGAGATTCATCCTTGGTTTTTCCCAGGTGAAAGTGTTCCAGGAATATCACATCGTGGCAAGCGTAGCATCGTGGGAAATCCGAAGGGCTGAAGCTCGATCGGGTGTAGCATTGTTGCGATGTCGCGTGTGAATTCACAGACAATCAATTTTTCGATCAGATGGGGAGATCTGCATGTGATGGGAATACGATGTTGATGGCACAAAAGCTGGGAATCATGGACGGGACTTGGAAGTTTTGGGTGTCGATTATTCCGCTTACTTTTCGGCGCCAAGAGTCCCCATACACTACCTACAGTAGTATAGTCTCTTAAGTCTCGTAATCTCCCAGTCTTTACCCTTCTGGGCAATAGGTGTGGTGGTTAGTCAATAGAGCTCTAGCCATCTCTCTAATACGTATTAAAGTACGTAAAGAGGGTGTCGTGTACGGTTATTAAACTGGGACTCGGTGAAATCGTGAAAGTCGTAATGTATAAGTACGTAGTATTATAGTATTGACTACCAGTATAATAATAAGCACAATACTATATAGCATATTACGACTGCTATTTTTGAATATAGCGGTAATTTATGACCTTAATCTCGTTATGTTTATTATTAACCTTCTTAATTTCGTTATCTTTGCTATTGACTTTCTTAATTTCGTTATTTTTGCTATTAACCTTTTTAATTTCGTTATCTTTGTTATTGAACTTTTTAATTTCGTTATCTTTACTATTCTTAATGCGTTGAGCTTCCTGTTCTCTATATTCGAGATTAAAATTCTCCTTAAATTACATTTTTTTTCTCGAGGTCGTTTTACCTAGGTTTTATATAGGGAGTAACCTTGGGTATTAAAATATAGTTTATATTGTTATTAATTGCAAAAAAATGAATATTAGTATTACGAATATATGTGTATTTATTATTTTTTTAATACAATAATTACATTTCTATATTAAAAATCTTCAAACTTTCTGGGTAAAATATATTAATTACGAGTAATCGATTAGTATAGAAATTAAAAGGATTTATAGTATTATATAATTTTTATATAAAAACGTTAATTAAATGTATTTAATAGAAAATGAAATATATTTATAAAAAACGTTTTTATAATTACATTTATTACTACTCTTGAATATTCTAATAAAATATTGAATTTGTATAATTGTAGTATTGACTGGCTATATCTAATATTTTTTTTATATATATTTATATAATATTTGAAAAAAAATGAAAAAACCGTGTAAATCGAAAAATTTGTACAAATCGTATAGAGTGCTAGTTAGAGTGCTAGTTAGAGTGCTAATTTTTATATATATTTATGTAATATTCGAAAAAAATGAAAAAACCGTATAAATCGAAAAATTTGTATAAGTCGTATAAAATACTAGTTAGAGTATTAGTTAGAGTGCTAGTTAGAGTATTAGTTTTTATATATATTTATATAATATTCGAAAAAAATGAAAAAACCGTATAAATCGAAAAATCTATATAAGTCGTATAGAATATTAGTCGGTTAATTGATAAAATATCTATAACCGTAATAATTATTATATATGTTCTACGCCGTTAAAAATCTCGTAATAGTATTATATAATTGGTTAAAAAGTTTTAATTTACTATAGGTTAATATTCCTAATTTTATAAAATATATTTAAATAGGTTATAACCCTCCTTTATTTTTTCGAAATATTAAGTAGTAACCTCTTTAATACGGCGAGTATTAACTTTATATTAAATAACCGCCCAATATTAGAAGGTATAAAATTATTAGAATTAAATTTTATAAAGGGCTTATATATTTTAGTGGGCTTTTAAAACGAAAATTAGCTTTAAAGTATTAATTAATAGCGGCCGTTCATATTTAATAGTTTTATAGTATTCGTAACCCGCTAATTACTATATTTTTAATTAAACCGTTAATTTTTCTTCTCTTAAAGTCTAATTATTAGTAAAAAAGTAATAATATTAAAGGTATTTATAGGGTAATTGCTAGCGTTTATAAAATTTATAATTATAATATAATAATTTATTATTATTAATACGTATTTATATCCGTAGATACTCCCCTTTAATAAATAAACGCTAGCTACTTCTAATTTCTAAGAGGATAAATTATTAAATAAATAATAAGAAGCGATTAAGATTAAAGTAATTTATTATTTTACGTAATAATTTAGTACGGAAGTTGTACTATTTTCGAGCGGCCGTAGTAAAATATCGATTATTAATTTCGAAAATATGCTTAAAAATATTTAAAAGAGCTTATTACTATATTATTTGCGTATTTTTGAATTTTAACGTAGAATAGTAACCTTTTAGAGGGTTGGTTATTAATACTTATTATAAAAGAAAAAAAATTGTTAATAGATGAAAAAAAAAAGTTCGAGGTTTATAAAAAATCGGAGGAAATTTGAAGAAATTCGGAGGAGGTTTAAAGAAATTCGGAGGAGGTTTAGAAAATATCGGGGGTAATAAAAATTAATATAAAAAAGAAAAGGATAATAATAATATTTATAATAATAGAAGAGAGTATTTACGAGTGTAATTTGCCTAAAGCTACTTCTTCGATATTTAATTAATTTATAAATACTTTCGTATCGTATTATTATTAAAAAGTAGATTAGTTAGGGTATTAGTAATAAATTCGTTATACGTTATTTTTAACCGTCGATGTTTAACGGTAAAAATTATATATTATAAATAGGTTTTATACCGTTCGTTAACTAATTTCCGCTTTAAGGTCCGTTTATAATGGATGTAATAAAGTAAATAGTTAATTTCTATATTAGAAAAAACCTCCTTAATAACTTTTTATTTGATAGAATTATCGTTAATTAAAAAATAATAAAGTAATTATAATTTATTATCTTTTATATATTCTATTATTTACCCTTTAATTATTAATAATGCAATTATAATAATATCTATATTAATTTTAATAATTAAAAAACAATTATAAAGGATTTAATAACTATATTCGTTACGTATTAGAATCGTATATAATAATTATAATAATTAATTAGTATTATAGGTAGTATTTATAAGTACGAAGTAATTACGACGTTATAAGACTTCGAATTATTCTAGTAGGGAGGTCGCATTAGTATACGAAATTAACGCGTAATAAACAAATAATAATAATAAAAATCCGAAAAATCCAAAAAATCGAAAAATCTGAAAAATCTGAAAAATCTGAAAAATTTGAAAAATCTGAAAAATCTAAAAAATCTGAAAAATCTAAAAAATTTAAAAAATCTGAAAAATCTAAAAAATTAAAAAAGGATTATATACCTTTGCTTATTTATATAATACTAGAGGAAGTCTTACTATTAGGTCGCTTTATTATTATCACGGCGCTGGCGGACAGGGTCCCTGTTAAGGCCCTATCTAGCGGACCGGTTATCGCTTAGATAATTACCCTAACAGAGGTTAACCGCACCAATGCACGTAATTACGTACTACCTTCGTAGGTCGCCCACGCCTAGGTATAAACCCTAGCGCGGGGCGCGCCCTTTATTCGTTTTTTTCTTTTCTTCTTCATTTTATAATTTTATAATAAATTTAAATTCAACGTATTAAATTTATTTTTCGTAATTACGTCGCTCGTAATAATTATAAGATTATTTTTAATATATTAAAGAGGTATTTAAATATCTTAAATTTATTTACTAATTAAAATAATTATAATATATACCCTTATAATTAATTATAATAATATATACCCCTAATGAGAAAATTACTGCAGTTAAGACTACTAAGCTATTTATTACCGAAAATGCTTAAATAAACGAAATTTAAAAGAAGAATATATTTAATAAATTCGTAATCGAATAAATTAAATTTAATATTACGGATATATGTATTACTCTTAATATAATTATTTAATAAAACGATACTTTTAAGCGTTGTTCGTTTAGCGATATTATAATCGGTACCCTTAAAAAGAAATAGGATATTTAATTATATAATATTAATAAATTTAATTTAAAGGATTATAATATTCCGGAGGATATAAATAAAGCTATTACGTTTTTTAATTAGGAAATTATTAATAAATTTACCGACGTTCGTTATATATTTAATATAAAGGATTTATTCGGCTTTTTATATACGAAAATCAATATAATTACGAAGTATTAGGTTTAATATAATAAAGGTTATTTAGCCTTTACTTTTAAAGTTCTAACGGCTACGGGTTAAAATTATTAGGAATAGAATAATAATAATATTTTATTAATAAATTTCGATATTTTTAAATTTATTATCGAGGATTCCGAAGGCGTATATACCATTTTCGAAGAAATTAAATTACGAACTATCTTAATTAAGGTTATTCTTTCTTAATAATAGGGATATTAAATTATTATTATTAATTTAAATATTAACTTAGGATAAATATATAAATACGCCGCTAATTTATTAAAATATTAAAAAGGCGCCGAAATAAATAACGAACGTTTTTATAAAAATTTACGTAAAAAATAAAATAAGAATATATTTTTAATACGTTAATTATTAAAGGCCCGTGGAAGTAAGGATCCCGACTTCGAATTAAATAATTACGAGACTTTATATTATAAAAACGCCGTATTGCGCGAAAAGAACCGTAAATTCTAAACCTAATTTATTATATTATATTAAATTATTAATTATTTTAATAAAGGAGCTTAAAATAATATTCCGTCTAACGACAGTTAAAATGATAACCTATTTAACGATGGAAAGACTTAAAATAATACCCCGTTTAACGACGATTATACCGATAAATAAAATACCCCTTACGAATAAAAAGATAATATTTCGATTAAAGGTTACCCTTCCTATCCCCGCTTTTTAATTAAATAGAACGAAACCCGCTGCGATTTAATTAAAAAAGAAAAAGAGTTCGTTAAAATTAAGGATAATTTAATAATTATAAAAGTCTAAACCGAAGAATTAAGAGGAGTAGTAATTACTTGGAACGGCGATATAATTAATTTATATATTATAATTACTACCTTAATTAAAGAGAATATCGATTTCTATAAAGAAAATATTAATTTCCGTAAGAAGAAAGTCGTTTTTTTAATTCCCGAGAATTTTGAACGTTATAATTATATTAACCGTACCGATTATAACGAAGATAATAACGAAAGAGGTTATTATAAAGAGACTTTTATTACTGATTTCTCTATAATTAATTATAAACGTTTATTAATTAAAGAGAAGGACCCGCTTTATTTCTATAATAAGAAGGATAAGGATATTATTACTTTTAATATTTAATATCGCTGTATTTTTAATAAATTTAAATTGAACGCCGATTATTTCTCTAATAACGAGGCTAAAAAAATATATATCGAAAACCGTATTACCGGTAAAATTACCTAAAATTTCGAACCCTACTTCGTTAATAATCCTTATAATATTAAAATTTTTAATAAATTATTAATTTATTTATATATTAAATATTATAATTATAATTATAAAAAGAAGGTTATTTATAAATTTAACGATTTAAAATTTGAAATAAGTAATAATTTCTAGGAATTCCGTAATAAATTCGTTTATTTAATCGGAGAATACGGTCGCCCGCCTAATTTATAGAAATAAGAATTTAATTAGAAATTCCTTAATAATATTTAGAACGCTTTTTTCTAAGGATACGGATAGGAAGATATAATTTTTAATTAATACGCTTTAATAATTAAAAAGGCGGTCGAAATTAATTAACGCATTTTCCGTAATAATAAAGTTAAAAAGGATAATAAAAATAAAAATAAGAATATTTCCTTTTTTTCGAATTTATTTAATAAAATTAAGGGTTCTAACGATTTTAATAATAAAAATTCCAATAATATTATTAATAATAATATTAATACCGGTAGCAATAATCGAAGTAATTCCTATTACGCCCCCGATATAATTCGTAAAGAGGCCCGTAAATTATTCGAAGAAAATAAATATTTCATATATAAAGAGATTAAATACCGTTTCCGTAATTATCCTAACCGCTATAGCAATAACCCTAACTATATTAACGAATTTATCGACTATTACGGTCGTAAAAATAAAGAAAATAATAAACCGGCCGACGATGAAGCGGAAAACTAATTACCCTAAAAATATTAAACTCTTTCCTAGGAATTAAATTAATAAATACTTATTCTAAAAAGAATCCAAAAAAAATACTATTAGAGAAAATAAAAGTAAATAAAAGATTTTTAAAAGACTATTTGGGTAAACCAACTTTAATTACATTTTATATTATAATAAATAATAATAGAAAAATTTTATCTACGAACGATGCGTTTATTAATTCGGGAATAAACAGTAATATTTTTATAAATAAAAACTTTATAAATAATATAATAAAATAAAGAATAGAAAAATTATATGGATTCTAACCGTACGCTATAGGAGGCTATACCAAATAATATAGCGAAATAATCGATTAATATTTAAAAGGACCGATTAAGGTATAAAGTTAGAAATTCGATAAAAAGGTAATAATTATCGTCAATTCGGGCTACGATATTATTCTAAATAAATATTAATTAAAGAAATATAAAGTTTTAATAAATATTATTAATATTAAATTAATTTTCGATAAAATAATTATTATTCTCTTAATATTTAGTAAACGGATTTCCGAATTCGAAACCTTCGTCGATATAACTCCTTTACTATTATTTTTAATAAAATACGGCCGACCGATTAAATTCTTCGAAGAGCTTAAAGAAAGACCTATTTAATTAGGAAAGGACGAAAATTTAATAAAAATAAAATGCGAATTAATAAATTAACGCGCTTTATAACGGGAAAATAATAATATAATACCTATGCAATATAAATATATTAAAATATTTAAAATCGAACGAAAGAATGTGTTATAGGATTAGACCTATGCTATACCCAGCATACGCACTGACCACCCTTATAGGTGCCCAGCTCCCTGGTGGCCATTTACGACCATGGCATATATGCCATGGCACGACATGGCCCAGATCTGGTCACTAGTGGTCACGTGCAGTGTCACGTAGGCGTGCATAGGCTGGGGCATAGGCTCGCGCCTATATATCCAGCCCTCTACGTACACTTCCTATTTCCTTTCCTTCGTACTTTAATATATATTTTAACTTATACCTAATATATATTTAGCCCGTAATAATTTAAAGTATTAAGCTATTACGTTGCGCGCGCATATTGAGGAAGATTACGATTATTATATTTTAGTCTTAAAGTATTAAAGATTCGATTATTAAACGACCGTAGTAATTGCGTATTGGTCCCGGACGTCGAATTAAATAAAATATTAAAACGAATATTATTATCGAATCGTTTGCACCCTCTCTCTTTACTTTATACTTATTAAATACGTTAATTTAAGCGATTAATATTTTCTTCAAATTAGTAACTTTCGGTTCCCCCTACTACGGATAATTTTATTGTTATTATTACTATTAGTATTTTTACGGTTATATTCTTTGATAATTTTATTTATTTAAATTTAGTAAATACTTTATTTATTTTTAATTTTATTATATTCCTTACTACCGTTATTATTGATTAAATTTTCGATTTTACGATAAACCCCGTTTTTTAATTAATATTAATAGCCTTTATTAGGTTTATTTATTTTAATATCGTCGAAGCGGGTATTAAGGTATACGATTTCGAAGTTGAGTTTTAATAGGTTAAGTCCGATTTCTAAAATTTAGAAAGCGCCTGCGCCGCGTTCTAAATTAAATACGATCTTTAATTCCAAAACGTCGTGGCTAAATATTAGCGCGCTATTTCCGACTTCGAAATTAAATTATCCGATTTTAGGAATAATTTCCACTAAGCCCTAAAATATTAGACCGAAAAATACTAAAAGATAATTACCG
Source organism: Sordaria brevicollis (assembly GCA_033439795.1). NCBI lineage: Eukaryota > Fungi > Ascomycota > Sordariomycetes > Sordariales > Sordariaceae > Sordaria > Sordaria brevicollis. The sequence continues at coordinate 1,930,448 of JAUTDP010000005.1, forward strand.
ATCTTCGTTAATATATTACCCAATCCTAATTAGTTTAGGAAAATTCGTTCGACGTAATTATTAATAATGAAATAATTATCCTCGTTCCCCCCGTTAATAACCCCGTTAGTAATAATAGTTATAGGTCGGTATTATAGGTGGTAATTATATTCGCTTTTAACGGTACCGGTAATTCGGTTAAATACGCCGCTAAATTTCGTCGTTAGAATATTAATATCCAATTTACTTAGGAGGATAACCCGATTTTATTTAATATTATACGTATTAAATATTTTTTAATTGTCCGCTCTTTAGTTAATAAGCCCTTTGAAATTATCGAGCCCGAATTCTTTAAAGTTCTATTAGGAAAGGACTTTAAATAATTTATAGCCGAGGATTTATTTAAATAAATAAATAAGAAATATAATAATATTAATACCGTTATTTAATCCTATTGCGAATTCGAAGAATTAAAATTTAGTAAAATAAAATAATTTAATTTCGAAGATAAATTCGTTACTTTAATCGACCGTTATAATTTTAATAATAATATAAAGGTTTATTATTTCTATGCCCGTTTTAACGACTATTTACGTAATATTATCGCTTTATAACGCTTTTAGCCCGATAATAATAAATTCGATAAATAATTTATAATAGCTTACGATTTAATTAAATAATTAGAAGAAAAGGATTAGCGTAATAAAATAATTAATAGCTTCCGCCCTATTATTAATATTAATACCGGTACGTCTACCCCCGGTTTAGGTTCCGCTTCTAGTATTATTTTTATTCCCGAATTTATTATTAATTAGGGCGGTTCCGCTATAGACTTCGATTTTATATCCCTTATTAATATTTAAATATTCCGTATAATCGATAAGAATATTTTCGAGTAGTGTATAAAATTTAACGCTTATACCCGTTATAATTATAAGAATTATTTTATTATTAAGTATAAGTCTCGTATTAATTTTAATAAGGACCCGCTTATTAACCGTTAGAAAAAGGATAAAGATATGAAGGATAAAAAGAATAAAAATAAAAGTAATAATAATAATTCTATTAATAATAACGATAATAAATAATAATAACGTCCCGTTTAAAGTTAATACGGCTACGGCTAATATAATTAGTATAACGTTAATACTATAAATACGGGCGGCGCTCTAATTTATTATAATACCCCGGCCCCGGGTAATTATTATATACCCCCCGTCTACTACCTTAACTTTATATACCTTTATAATTTTATAGGCCCGGTTATAAATAATAAAAATAATTTTATTAACGGTTAGGGAAATATATAGCCTCTTATTTAAATTGCAATTAGAGGCCACCGTCTATTAAATATAGAGATAAATAATAGAAGAATATCTTTATAAAATTAAATATTATAAAGATCTATTAATCTTTTATAAATAATTATTATAAATACTTTAATTTATTAAATCTTTTTATTTATTTATCTTACGGACTATATAAAATACATTGTACCGCCCTTATTAATAGCGGTTATACCGTTTTCGGTTTTATTAATTATCGTTTTATTATTCGAAATAACTTTCCTTTATTTCCTTTTTAAATCCCTAAATTATTATACTTAACCGATAATTAAATTAAAAATAATATTACGTATTTTAATAAATTAATTATAAATACCGGCGTTTATTATAAAGTTATTGACCTTTTAATTTACAATTTAACCGATAATAATTTAATAATTTTTAACTACTTTTAATTAATTTATTATACTTTAAGTATCGATTAATTTAACGATTGCCTTACCTTCGGCCGGTCTTATAAGCGCCGTAATTACTTTTTACAAAGAGCGCCTCTCTACCTTTATTATGTATTTTTATTTCGTAAATACTAATAAATCCCTTTCGTTACGCTATCGATCGCCCCTCCTAGAATTATCCTTAATATAAAGCCTATATATTAGAAGCTTTCGGTAAAAGATATTCCCGACGAGGGCGAATTAGATTCTCCCTCTTTAATGGAATTTATTCGCAAGATTTCGATCTCTACGATAATATAATGCGCCGCCCGTTAAAAGTTCAATAAATTTAAATAAAGGGTAATTAATTATATAAGCGTTATATTTATAAATAAAATTATTAGCGGATAAGCTTTTATATTTATAATTATAATATATTATTTTCCCCCGCCGTTACCCTATATAATATTTATATTTTATAAATTCGCTAAAAGAGTCCGTACTTTATTCCTAAACTATTATACCCCGGTCCGCCTTTATTATATCTTTAAAAGCCCCCTCGATTTAAACGATATTAAAGAATTATTAATAATTATATTCAATTAATTTACCGAAAAATATAAATTCTAAATTATTTGAATAATACGAATAAATATAACGAAGGATATTTAGCGTATATTCGACGAAAATAAAGTAATAGAAGAGAAAGGCGCCTTAGCGCTTAACGCAATTAGTAAATCCCTTATAATCAATATAATTAAAGACGTCGTAAACGGTAAAATATATTATTATAAGAAATTTTTCGGTAATAATTACTATACGTAAATTAATACTCTTTATAGCATCGGTACTAAAGAAATAATTAAAATAATTAAAATATCCGCGTCCGTAATATTTATAAAATACGTTTCCGATTTTAAAATATACGAGAATACTATTAATAACTATTTTACCACTAATAATATTAATATTAGTAAAATTATTTCTAAAAATATAATAAAATTCTATAAAAAAGCCGATAAACCCCTTAAGACCGACGCTTAAATTTAAGCTAAATTCCCCCGCTAATATTAATAATAAACGAATAACTTTAAATAAGAAATAACCGATACACTTCCCCTAAATAAATTATACGACCTTAAATTCGAATTTAAATTTAGCGCTATATTACTTACGTCCCGTAATTATACTTTTAATTTTAAAGAATTTAATATTATTAAAAAATAAATCGACGACAACTTTAAAAAGAAGTTTATCCGGCCGTTGTAATCGGAAACCTCCGCTCTTATCCTCCTAATTAAAAAACCGGGCGGCAGAATCCGCGTTTACGTTAATTATCGGGGTATTAATAATATTACTCTCAAATTCCGTTACTTACTCCCTTTAATTAAAGAAACCTTCGACGTAATTTACTATATTAAAATCTTTACGAAGTTCGATATTATTACCGCTTTTAACCGCGTTTATATTAAAAAAGGATATAAATAATTCATTATATTTATAATATAATTCGGGCTATTCGAATTCTTAATAATACCTTTTAGTCTTTAAAATACGCTAAGCGCCTTTTAAAATTATATTAATAATCTCCTATATAATATTTTCAACATTTACGTAACCGTTTACTTTAATAATATTCTTATTTATTCCGATAATAAGAAGGATTATGAATATTATATTAATAATATTTTCGAACGCTTTATTAAAGTAAATTTTAATATCAATATTAATAAATACGAATTTTATACGAAACGTACAAAATATTTTAGTTTTATTATAATACCGGGAAGTATCGAAATAGATTTAAATAAAGTTAAAGCCGTTCTCGAATAGGCACCGCTATAATCTAAAAAATCCTTATAATAATTCTTAGGCTTCGCGAACTTTTACCGTCGGTTTATAAAGAATTTTTCAATAATAGCCTCACCCCTATATAAATTAATAAAGAAGAATATATTATAATCGTAGTCCGACTGTTATTAATCCGCGTTTAAAGTTTTGAAAAAGGCCTTCGTTATTAGACCGATCTTAAAGATTTATAATTAGATTAAAAAAACCGTCGTTGAAATTAATACTTCGAATTGGGTAGTAGGCGGTATACTTTTATAGTATAGAGACAATAGTATATTATACCCCGTAATTTACTTCTCTACGAAATACTCCGCTTAAAAATATAATTATAACGTTTATAATAAAAAACTCCTAGCTATTATTAAAGTATTAAAAGAATAGTAACCGGAGTTCGAAAGCGTATAATAACCTTTCGATATCCTTACGGATTATAAAAATTTAAAGATATTTACGATTAATAAATAATTAATATAATATTATATATAGTAATCCTAATTTCTATCCCGTTTTAACTTCTAAATTTAATATACCTCCGACTTTAAGAATTTACGTCCGGACGTATTTAATCGTAAATTTAATAATATCCTTACCGAGGCCGAAGATAAACGCTTAACCGCCCGCTAACGTATATTATTATAACTTTTATAATTCGTAAACGGATATTTTAACGATTTTATAGTATACTTTTCTTTATCCCTTATAAACGATTATAAAAATAAATTTATCGACGATATTATTCTAAATAATTACGAAAATTCCGTATTCCTTTAAAAAGTTATCTCCGTTTTAAATAATTTAAACGCCCGCAATTAATTAATCTCCGTCCGTAAAATTTTATATAAAACTTTTAGCGAATATTAAATTATATTTAATAATATAACGAAGTAGCGAAGTTATATTATTATCGACCTTTATAATAAGGAATTTCAATTCCAATTAATTAACCGCTAATATAATTCGCTTAGCGTAAACTACCCGGAACGTAACGCTACGTACGAATTATTATTTTACGAATTTTATTAGGAAGGGATAGTTAATAATATCCGCATTTTCTATAAGGTATGCCTCCTATATATAAAAACGAAATTCCTTAAGCGGAGATATATTAGCTTTTTTAAAATTATCCCGGTTATTATAGCGCCGTAGATTATAATTTCAATCAATTACGTTACCCCGCTACTAAGTAATATATATTTTAATTAAGAGTTTAAATATATTTACGTTATTATAAACTAATTAACCAAAATATAATATTTTATTCTAATAGTTATACTATCCGTTAAAAAATTAGTAAAACGATTTATTAATAAGGTTTATTACTTTTACGGGTTTTTAAATTCCATCTTCTCCGATTATAATACGTAATTTATATCCCGTTTTTAATTATCCTTTTATTAACGATTAAGAATAACGCGTAAGCTTACTTCCGCTTTCTACCTATAAATTAATATTTAAACGGAATATATTAACGTTAAAATAGAATAATATTTCCGTTTATACGTTAATTAATTTTAAATAAATTAGGTTAAATAACTCCCCTTCGCCGAATTCGTAAAAAATAACGCCGTTTCTTTTTTAATAAATTTATCCCCCTTCTTCGCTAATTATAGATATTACCCCTATATAAGTATTAAATTTCGTAACCCGCCGCCTCTTATATTATTATTTATATAATTGAAAGAATATTATAAGGTTAACGAATTTATTAACCGATTTAAAAAGATTTGGGACTTTATAATCTAATAAACGAAACGAATTTAAAACCAATACGAAGAGAACGCTAATAAACGTCGTATCGATTTAGTAAAATATAAATTTAGGGATATAATATTGTTCGATATTTTTAACCTCTTTAACGGCCGCTTATATATTAAATTCTCTTTTCGCTAAGAGGGCCTATTTACGGTCTTTAAATTTAATACTTATATTATTAAATTAAAGCTCCCTAATAATATAAAATACTCGCCCACCTTCTACGTTTCTATAATATAACGCTAATTCGGTTAAAGCCTTCCCGGTTAGGTAACCGATTCTAATATTTACGTTAACGAAAGAAGAATAATAATCCGTACCGATAAATACGAAGAATACGTAGAATAAGGCTTCGATAAATTAATAAACGTCGAATAATAAAATAAGAACCGCTATTAATATTATTTAATTAAATAGAAGGGCGATTACGAATTAACCTAAAAAAAGGTTAATAACGTTATCGATTGCGAAATACGACTCTAGGAATTCTATTACGAATACCCCGATAAGCCTATATTACCCCGCATTCGAAACCTCTTCGACCGATTCCGTTAAAAAGAATAAAATATTACGATAATGGATTCCGTTACCGCTACCGCTTACAATAAGCCCTTGCGCCGCCGTTCCGCTTAATTAATATAATAATTCGCTACTTCGAAGACGGAGACGTTATTATTAAAAAAGGAGGAGGAGGAGGAGTTAATGGAAATAATAATAAGGATTATACGATTTTTAATAAATAAATAATTTAGGATACGGTTAGCGTTACGTTTAGGAGCGTTTAACGAATTATTAAAGGATTTTAGGATATAATTATATATATATATAGATTTTTCAATTCTACGAGCGTCTTTTGAGGGGGGATAATATTATAGGATTAAACCTATATTATACCTAGTATACGTACTAATTACCCTTATAAGTACCTAACTCCTTGGTAGCTATTTACAATTATAGTATATATACTATAGTACGATATGGCTTAAATTTGGTTATTAGTAGTTATGTGTAGTATTACGTAGGCGTGTACGGGCTGGGGTATAGGCTCGCGCCTATATATCCAGCCCTCTACGTACACTTCCTATTTCCTCTCCTTCGTACTTTAATATATATCCTAACCCATACTTAACGTACACTCAGCCCGTGATAGAATGATTTTTATTAAAGAGAAAATACGCATAACCGATACCGATTAAAACGCAACGGCGTAAAATAATATAAATATTATAATAACTTCGCCGTCGTCGGTATTAACGCTTTCTTTATATTTATTAAATAAAAATATATAAAAATTGTTACGAGCGACGTGGTTACGAGAGATAAGTTTAATACGTTGAATCCAAGTTTATTGTAGAATTACAAAATGAAGAAGAAAAGAAGAAACGAATAAAGGATGCGCCCCGCGCCAGGGTTTTATATTTAGGCGCGGGCGACCTACGAAGGCGGTACGTAATTACGTGCGCTAATACGGTTAACCTTTATTAGGTAATTGCCCGAGCGATAACCGGTCTGTTAAATAAGGACTTTATCCGCTAACGTTATAATATTACCCCCCCTTCCGAAAAAAATTCGCCCCGAATCTTCGAAATATTAGAATTATTATTATATATAAAGTGGGTCCTTTATTTCTTAATGCCTATTATCTTTTTTAACCTCCTTATACCCTTCTTTAAAGGAATATTATTATCCGGGTAATTTTTATTAAATTTTTCCGCTTTTATTTTTTGTAATTAATTTTTTAAACGTAGTAGCGGGCTTGGGTATTTTAAATACGCTTTATAGTAGGTTCGTAATAATTTAAATAAATTTTTAAAATTTTTAACGTTATAAAATTTCGGGTCTAGGTTATATCCTTTTTAATTTATTTAGTATTAAAGTTTATTAAAATATATTCGAGAAATTAGGATTTTTTTTACTCCCTATTTAATATTATTATTAATATATTTTCCTATTAGTTTTTTTAATTTTTAACCGGGTAATAGGTTATTAAAGTATTTCTTTAACCGATTTATATAAAAAACGTTTATTCTTCTTTATCCTTTTAGGATTTTTAATTTGAATAAATAATTATATTTTTCTTTAATCCTAAAGTATTAGTTAATTAAAAGAAAATCGAATTTATAATTTAGCCGGTCGGTAAATTCGCTCCGTTTAATAATAAATATTTTATTTTTGGGACCGAACTCCGGGACGCGTCGATATTTATTTATTTATTTAATTATTCGTTCTTAGGCTTTAATAATATATTCTTTAGCCTTTTCTACGAAGTTTCGAATCCGTTTTACTATTCTTTATATATTTTTACGGTTAAACTTCTCCCTAATTATTAATTAAACGCCGCTAAGGTTTATATATACTTCTTAATTTAAAATATTGGGTATAAGGAACCCTTTTAATATTTTGTATAATTATATTCCTTTTAAATTATTATATAGTATCCTTATTTAGACGGCGTTTATTATTAGAATTATTTCCGATTAATTATTTTAAAAGTAGTTAATAAAAGGACGAAGGCGTTAATCGAAGTATTTACTTATAATCTCCGCCTATTTAGTAATTTAATTATAATCCGAAGAAATTAATTTTTATTGGATATTAAGAATTTTTACTAATTTGTTTATAAAATTTAAAATAAATTAAGGACCCTTATCCGAAATAATTTCGTTTAGTAGGCTATAAATATAATATAGACCTTCGTAATATATATAAGTTATATCCTTAGTAATTACTATAATAAAATAAGGGATAGTTTATAATATTTTATTTAATTAGTTTATTATTATAAATATATTATTAAATCCCTATTTATTTTTGGGCATCGATTTAAAGTTTATAATTAAGTTCTATTAAATACGTTAGGCCGTTAGAATAGGCTCTAATTTATTGGGTATTTTATTATAAGGAATTTTCGAAGTATAATATATTACGCAATTAGTGATAAAACGGTCGACGTTACCGGTTATCCCTAATTATTAATATTATATAGAAATTAAGCGTTTTATTTTATTCTGGCCCGGATAAATGGTAATGATTTTCGTATATAATTTATAAATAATTTAAGCTTTTAAAATACTAAATAGTATAATAAATTTATCGAAATGGGTAAGGATTTTATTAATAATAAGTCGATACCCGTTTTCCCCCCTTTTGGTTATATTTTAATAGATTTTTAAATTTAGGTAAATTTTATTTTCGAATATAAAATAATTTATTAAAAGGTATCCTTCTAAGCGTTTTTTGTAATTACTTTCTGCGATTTTTAAATTAATTTCTATAAGGGTTTTTAAAAACGAAATAAATACGTAGATAATAATAATATTATTAATTATATCGTTAGGTTATATTATACGGCCGTCCTTTAAATTTTTAAAGAGTTGGAAGGTACGTTGAGCCTTCTATTTAATTTTTTAGTTCTTTAAATCTTCCGCCTTCTTTAATAAAATATTAACCGCTTTATTCTCCCTTTTTAGCCGATATAATATAATGAAATAATATTAGGATAAGAATTCCGCCCAATTTATTTACTATAAATTTAGAAATTTTTTAATATTAAATTATTTAAGCGCTTCGTTATTTGTAAAGATTAGGAAAGGTTCGTATAGGTTAATAAATTTTGCCCGCTAATATTATAAGGCTTTAATAATAGTTATTAATTTTTTATTGTAGATTAAATAATTGTATTTTATTTTATATATAGTTTCGGAATAGAAAGTAATTGGACGCTATTCGTTATCGATTAATTAGGATAAAATTCCCGTTACTATTTTATTTAAAGCGTCCGTCTTTATTTATATTGGCCGTTTATATTTAAAATGTATTAAGATAGGTATTAATAATAATTGTCCTTTAAATTCCTCGAAGGCCGTTTAGTAATTTTTATTCTAATTAAAAACTTTTCCTTTTTTTATTATTATTATTAATAATTTAGTAATCCGGCTATAATCTTTAACGAAATGCTGGTAAAAATTATAGAATTTTAAGAAGGATTATATTTTTTATATATTTATTAGAACCTATTAGTTTTTTATAATTATAATTTTTTAAAGGTCGATGGATACGCTATCGGTCCCGATAATAAAACTTAAGAATTTAATCTTTTTAACGTAGAATTCGTATTTATTTAAGTCCGTTTATAATTCTACTATTTCTAGCCTAATTAATACCTTTTTAATGTAAATCTTATATTCTTTTAAATTATTCGAGAAAATAAGGATATTATTAATATATACGCTATAGAAATTATTAAAATATTTTATTAATATTTTATTAATATACTGCTAGAACGTTAACGGTCCGTTAATTAATTTAAAGGGTAAGATTTTATATTTATACGTATTGTATTTTATTCGGAATATTATAAATCTTTCGTCGTTGGAATATATATAAATTTAATAGAAGGTTTATCGGATATCGATCTTCGAAAAAATTTTCGTTTAATTAATTTTAGTAATAATTTTATTAATTAGGGGAAAAGGGTATTTATTTTTCTTTATAATAGCGTTAAATTTCCGATAATTTACGTAGAATTTTAATTTACTATTGGCTTTAGGTGCGAAGAGGATGGGCGTTACTTAAAGTATAGAATTACTTTTAATAAAACCCTTAGTTAACGCTTCGTTTACGTATTTCCGATAGGCTTTTAATTTATCGATTAATATTTTATATAATAGGCTATATTTAAAGTTTTCGGGTTTTATTCCGTTTATTAAATCGATTTTATAATTATTAATATAATAATTTAGTAGGGTATTGGATTCCTTCTTATTAAATACGTTTAAATATTTGTAAGCGTATTTAAGGATTTCTTTTTTAATTTATTCGTGTAATTCTACTTTATTTTTAATAAGGGTTTGCTTTTTGCAGTCGTTAATAAATTGGTCGAATTTATAAAGATTAATTACCTTTATATATTCCCGTTTAACGAATATAAGAAAAGCGTTAATATCGACTATTATAAGGTTATTATAATATTTATACTATTTTACGCTATTTTTTTTCAATTGGTATCGGCCTTATGCATTTTCGCTTTAAAGGGGGTCGTTTTTTTATTTAATTTCTAATATTTCGATATATTTTCGTTATATAGGTATTATATTTTTTTCCTTTATTTTTAACATGCGTTAATTTAATAATTATTGTTCTATTTTTATTAAATCTTTATTTTCTCCGCGTTAAATCGGTCGCTCCTTTAATTCCTCGAATAATTCGATTGGTCGGCCGGGTTTTATTAAGGGCGATAGTATTACGTTTTTAACGAATATTTTAAATTCTTAAATACGTTTATTAAGAATTGATAATATTATAATTATTTTATTAAAAATAAGGTTAACGTTGGTAATATCGATTAAAATTTTATATTTTTTTAGTTAATATTTATTTAAAATAACGTTATACCCTAAATTAATAATTATTATTATTTTTTTATCGAACCGTTAATTTTATATTTTAATAATTCCTTTTAAATATTAGTCGATTGTTTTATTATATTACCCGGTATACCCTCCTATAACGTAAAGATAAAAATTATATAATCTTTCTATTCCTTATTTAATTATATTATTAATAAAATTTTTACTTATAAAAATATTACCGTTTATTCCCGAATTAATAAATATATCGTTCGTAAATAAAATTTTTCTATTATTATTTACTATAATATAAGATATAATTAATACGGGTCTACCTAAATAATCCTTTAAAAAACTTTTATTTACTTTTATACTTTCTAGTAGTATTTTTTTTAAATTTTTTCTAAAATAAATATTTATTAATTTAATCTTTAGGAAGGAATTTAATATTTTTAAAGTAATTAATTTTCCGCTTTATTATCGGCCGGCTTATTATCTTCTTTATTTTTACGGCTATAATAATCGACGAATTCGTTAATATAATTAGGGTTTCTATTACGGTGGTTAGGGTAATTACGGAAATAATATTTAGTTTCCTTATATACGAAATATTTATTTTCTTCGAATAATTTATAAATTTCTTTACGAATTATATTGGAGGCGCGATGGGAATTACTTCGGTTACCGTTACCGGTATTAATATTATTACTAATAATATTATTAAAATTTTTATTAGAATTATTAGAACCCTTAGCCTTATTAAACCAATTCGTAGAAAAGGAAATATTTTTATCCTTATTTTAATTATTTTTTTTAGCTTTATTATTATAGAAAATATATTAATTAATTTCGACCGTTTTTTTAATTATTAAAATATATTAATTAAAAGTAATATCTTTTTATCCGTATCCCTAAAAGAGGGCGTTTTAAATAATATCCGGGAATTTTTAATTAAATTCCTATTTTTATAAGTTAGGAAGGCGATTATATTCTTTTACTAAATATACGAATTTATTACGGAATTTTTAGAAATCCCCGCTTATTTCGAATTTTAAATCGTTAAATTCGTAAATAGCCTTTTCCTTTCAATTATAATTATAATATTCGGCGCGTAAATAGGCGAATAATTTATTAGAAATTTTAATATTATAAAGACCGTCGGCGAAGTAAAGTTTAAAATTTTAAATAATTTTATTAATAATATAATTTTTAATATATATTTTCAAAGAAATAATCGGCATTTAATTTAAATTTATTAAAAATATAACGGTATTAAACGTTAAAGGTAATAGTATTTTTATTTTTTTTATTATAAAAATAGGGCGGATCCTTCTTTTTAATTAATAAGCGTCCCCGGCTGGCGGTAAAAAAATTAGTAATAAGTATTTTTTTATAACGCTTTTTATTATTATTATTTTTATTATAATCGATGCGGTTATAGCGTTTAAAATTTTCGGGGGTTAAGAAAGCGATTTTCTTTTTACGAAAATTAATATTTTCTTTATAGAGGTTAATATTTTCTTTAATTAAAATAGTAATTATAATATATAAATTAACGACGTTACCGTCCCGGGTAATTATTACTTTTCTTAATTCTTCGGTTTAAACCTTTATAATTATTAAATTATTATTAATTTTAACGAATTTTTTTTCCTTTTTAATTAAATTGCGACGGGATTTATTTTATTTAGTAAAGAAGTGGGGGTAGGACGGGTAATCTTTAATCGAAGAATTATTTTTTTATTTATAAAGGGTACTCTATTTATCGGTACGGCCGTTGTTAAATAGGGTATTATTTTAAGCTTTTCCGTTGTTAAATAAGTTATTATTCTAATTGTTATTAAATAGGGTATTATTTTAAATTCCTTTATTAAAATAATTAGTAATTTAATATAATATAGTGAATTAAGTTTAGAATTTACGGTTCTTTTCGCGTAATACGGCGTTTTTATAATATAAAGCTTCGTAATCGTCCGGTTCGAAGTTGGGATCTTTATTTCTATAGGCCTTTAATAATTAGTACGTTAGGAATATATTCTTACTTTATTCCTTACGTAAATCCTTATAGAAGCGTTCGTTATTTATTTCGGCGTCTTTCTAATATTTTAATAAATTGGCGGCGTATTTATATATTTATTTTAAATTAATATTTAAATTAATAATAATAATTTAATATTTTTATTATTAGGAAAAAATAGCCTTAATTAAAATAGCCCGTAATTTAATTTCTTCGAAAATAGCGCGTACGCCCTCGGAATCTTCGATAATAGATTCAAAAATATCGAAGTCTATTAATAAAATATTACTATTATTTTATTCCTAATAATTTTAATTTATAGCTATTAGAATTTTGAAAGTAAAGGTTAAATAACCTTTATTATATTAAGCTTAATATTTTGTAATTATATTAATTTTTATATATAAGAAGCCGAATAAATCTTCTATATTAAATATATAACGAACGTCGGTGAATTTACTAATAATTTCCTAATTAAAAAACGTAATAACTTCGTTTATATTTTCCGGGATATTATAATCCTTTAAATTAAATTTATCGATATTATATAATTAAATATTCTATTTCTCTTTAAAAGTGCTAATTGTAATATCGTTAAACGAATAACGCTTAAAAATATTATTTTACTAAATAATTATATTAAAAGTAATAAATATATTTATAATATTGAATTTAATTTACTCGATTACGAATTTATTAGATATATTCTTCTTCTAAGCCTCGTTTATTTAAACGCTCTTAATAGTAAATAATTTAGCGGTTTTAACTGTAATAACCTTTTTATTAGGAGTATACGCTATTATAATTAATTACGAAGGTATATACTATAATTATTTTAATCGGTAAATAAATTTAGGATATTTGGATACTTCCTTAATATATTAAAAATAATTTTATAATTATTACGAATAATATAGTTACGAAAAATAAGTTTAATACGTTAAATTTAAATCTATTATAGAATTACAAAATGAAGAAGAAAAGAAGAAACGAATAAAGGATATACCCTGCGCTAAGGTTTTATGCCTGGGCGCGGGCGATCTACGAAGGCGGTACGTAGTTACGTGCGCTGGTGTGGTTAACCTTTGTTAGGTGACCGCCCGAGCGATAACCGGTCCGCCGGATAGGGACCCTGTCCGCTAGCGCCGTGATAAAAATTATTAGCCTCTACGAATTCGACCGATTTATCGACGACCGAAAGAAATAAATTCTTACCGAAAATAAAATAGAATTACGTAAGTAAATTAAAAAAAAAGTCCCTAAATACGCCTATAAATACTTAAATATATTTAGTAAAAAGGAATCCAATATCCTACCGGATTATTATATTAACGATTATAAAATTAATTTAATAAACGGAACGAAACCCGAAAATTTTAATTATAATTTATTATATAAAATATTAATAAATGAATTAGAAATTTATTAGAAATACGTTAACGAAATATTAATTAAAAGGTTTATTAAAAGTAATTCGGCCCTATAGGTAGCGCCTATCCTTTTCGCACTTAAAGCTAATAATAAATTAAAATTCTATATAAATTACTAGAAATTTAATATTATTATTAATGCGGAAGCATAGATTATATATATTTATACCAAATAGATTAAATAAGGGAGCATAGTATACTATAGGCGCTATACCCTGGCAGGACCCGCCAAGTGATAGTTTGACAAGCGCATGCCTAGTAAGCGCCCGCCAGGCGGTTAAGGACCCACCTTAAATTATACGGCATTTAATAGTCGGGTCGGATCCTTAAAAGGATTCCCGCAAGCGCTAGCCTACGGCTCCCTTTCTTCCTTTTACATTATCTTCTTTAATATTATAAATTATATTAACATCGTAGTATTACCCTATTATTTAATAGCTATAATTAAATATTCGCAATAACTATTGCGAATAATATACTCTTTATATCCTTTTTCCTAATAAATTCGCTAATTACCTTCGTCGCGAATTTATTAATTTTATCAATTATCTATCCGCTTACTTTCGGCAAACGATTTTAACGATTACCCTTTTTAAATCGTATCGTTTAATTATATTAATCGCGATTACCTTTCAATTTTATTAATTATTTACCCGTTTACCTTCGGTAGGCGACTTTAACGATATTTAATCCGTTACTACAATTTTAGACCGTCTATTTAAAATACTAAAATTAAAATAATACGTTAATTATACCCCGTTTCTATTATATTATATTATTATATTAGCGTCGATTTACATCGGCTAATATATAGAAATATTTAATATTACCCTAATCCGAACTTCTTTAAATTTCGACGCTAAGAGTAACCTAAAATAATACGTAATTTACCTTCGATAATATTTATAGCTTCTATTTTTAAAAACCCTCTTAATCCCCTTTATTATTATTTATTTCTTTTTTATTAATATATTTATAATTATTACGTTAATTTCTTTATTGGCCCGTTATAGTTAATAAAGATCCCCCCAACGGATTTCGTCGTTCGCCGCGTAAAATATTAACCCCTCCGGCCGGTACGTATAATTTCGAGCGATTGAATAGCTTTAATAAATAGTTTGCCGGTACGGCTTCCGGTTCCCGCTACGATATTATTTAATTATATTAACGTTTTAGCTTTTAAATTAAATTTAATTTTAGTAACGAATAAAATACCCCGCGACCTCCGCCGTTTAAATTAAGTATCGTAAATAATATTATTAATACGGTCGTTAATACCCTATTTCTATCCAAAACTTATTTTCGATAATTATCTTCGATAATTATTCCTTTTAAAATATTTATCTTTACCTAATCCCTTAATAAACGCGTCTTTAAACGCGAAGATTATAATACTATTATATTCGGCCGGTTAAATAACGAAAATAGCGATAAAGATTATAAAGAAGGAAAAGCCCTTAAACGCTTTACCTATTACAAAATCTAAAATTATTATTACAAGCCTAGCCGTAACTACACGTAATTAGCATATTGCCATCACGTACTTATACTCGTACAATAATCGCTTCCTAAGACGTACTACTATACTCGGAATAGTCCCGCCCGCACGGGACATTACGTCACTGCTTACCGCCTATACGGTCAAGGTCACCTAACCGCGCGTAACTAGCGCGTTCCCGTCGCGCCCTATAAAAGGCGGGCCTCCTACGTACACTTTCTTCCTTTTTTTCTTTCTTCCTTTATATAATTATATATATTTATATCTATTACCTACTTTTATATTAATTATCCCTATAATAATTAATTATACTTTTAAAATAATACATTTATACGTAATTTTATTTTATTTAAAAATAAATTATTTACTTCCCGTTCGCCGTATACGAACCGTTAAATTAATATATTTCTTTTATTATTAAATCCCTTTATTTAATTAAATAAAGGAAGGTCTTTATATTTAATAGATAAAAAAATTTACGACGATTAAATAATTTTAATTATACTGCTCTCTATATTTTACGACGGTAATAACGACCCCGCAATCTTTTCCCTTAATAGTACGTCGAATATTCTCTTTAACGCTCCGGCTTTTAATATTAATTTTATTAATTTTAATAACGCCGCCATTTTAGAAGCTTTATATAATATTATTAATAATAATAATAATTTAATTCCCGACGTTAATATTATTTACGCCGCCTTCTACGAATTTACTTCCGACGAAGATATTAAGGAAATTCTTATAAATTTCGGTAACGACGAAGAGCCCCGTTTCGTCCCCTATAATTATTTCGATTACGCCTCCTTAATTATTAAAGAAGCTACTTTCGCGTTTATTATTTAATTATTCGGCTACGCCTATTAACGCCTTCGTAACGATTACGTATTTATCCGCAATTAAAATAATAATTTTACTAATTAATTCGATATAATTTTTATCGACTTTAAAAACCTCTAAGCGTTATATACCGCTCTTTAGAAAGAATATTCCGACTTTAAAACCTAATATAGTAAATTTAATACCCAAACCGCCGCTATATTTTCTAACCCTAATAACTTTAACCCCACCGTTCTAAATATTAATAATATTTATAAATAGACAATCGCCGACCCCCCCGTCTTTACTAGTTTCGAAAAGAATTCCGTTAAATATATTTATATTTTCTATTTTTAGCGTATAATTATTTAAACTTAATAGATTTGCAACCTAATATTATTTTAAAATAAGCGTTAGAAAATTTTATATATAATTATATTATTTAGCCCCGATTTTAAATCCAGTATTAACGATTTTATCGAAATTATTATAATTAAGAAAAATAAAAATACTTAGGAGTAGAAAATAGGCGCCGAATTTATATAATATTTAATTAAACGTTTCGAAATAATTAATATTAAATAAAATACTTAACGTCGTTTAATTGAATATTATTAATTTAATAAGAATTTTACCGATTTTAAAATAAAATTAACGTTTTTAATAACTATTTACGGCCTAATTAAAGTTTAGAAGGTCGAATATTTAAGGAATAAAATCTCTAAACGCATCCGTAACGCCGGCGCTTATTGTAAACCCCTTATTAATAACGTTTAAAATAAATAATTAGAAATATATTATAAAATTGCTTATATTTAAGACAATGCCGATTATTACGCCCGTATAATTTATAATATCCTTAATAACGCCCCTAATAATAATATTAATATTAATTCCGGTAGTAATTCTAATTCCGTTATTAATAATTTTAATTCCGCTTCTAATTCTAATAATCGTACTATTAATTAAGGCGGTAATAAAATAAATTTCGACGCTATTAGCCTTATTAGTATTATTTACCCTAATATATTAAATTAACGTATATATAATAATTTCTATCGTTATTATAATTAATCTAGTTATTTAATTAAAGATTACCTTCGTTCCGTTAATTATAGTCTTTAAGGCCCCGTTAATAAAAATAATTATTATAACGGTAACCGCGGTCGCGGTAGAAATAATAATAGTAGTAATAATAATATTATTAACGTTCGTAATATTAATACCCCCGTTACTAACCCGGCTCCTACCCTAATTATTAACCCGGCTCCTATTTAACCCGCCGAATAAATTATTAACGGCGAATATTATAATAATTAAAGAAATACCTAACTTCTATATATAATCGCGTATAGAGGCCCGAATTAATATTATTAAAGAAGTAAATTTTAAATTATAAATTAAAGGATTTAGAGGAAATACGAATTTAATTTTTAAATAATTCCGTATCCTTAAATTTAATATTTTTATTATTTTATATATATACCGGATCGCGTAAAGATTATTATATTACTTTAGTAGATAGTAGTTACTTTATTTACGCCTTTTTAAATTCTTCGTTTATAAAAAAGAATAACCTCCTACGTTTTAAACTTTTATAATTAAAGAAATTAATTTTTATTAATAGAATTATTAAAAATATTATTTTTAAAGGAGTCCGCGCCCGATTCCGTATTAATTTTTATATAAAGATTATTACCTTCTTTATTTATAATATTTTTAAAAATTACCCTATTATTTTCGACTTCTTATAAATATAATATTATCGATTTAAAATTAGTTATAATAATTATATTATCCGCTTTATTTAATATTATAGCCGCTACTTCCCTTTAAATTTCTTTAATAAATAAATTACCGCATTTAAAAACTTTATTAATCGTATTATAATAATAATTATTCGCCTACTATTATAATTAAATACCCCGATTTTAACCCCGCTGCCGCTTCCGCTCCTTAAATCCCCTAAAATAATTTTACGACCGGAATCCGCTTTTTAAATTACCTTACGAATAATACCGATCTTTAAATTATTACCTTCCTTTCCGACCTTTAAGAATAAACTTACCCCAATTCCCTCCCCAATCCTTAAAGTTAAATAATATAATAATTCTCCGCGCTATATTAATAACCCTATAAAAGCTTTAATCGCTAATCGAATTGGGATTAAGGTATAAGGAATTTTTAGTACGGCCGCCCTTTTCGTTAAAATTAAAAACCCTACGGTTTACGAACTATATATTCGTTTAAATAACCGCCGTATTTCTATTAGAACGGTACGCCCAATACAACCGCGACGTTTTATATACGTTAATAACGCGCTTAATACGGCCGATATTAAGGAATTTAACGCTACTACATTTAATTACGTATACGAAAAATAAAACTTTAAATCCCTAATTACTAATTACGCTATATTAGAATAATTATTTACGATTTTGGAATTAATGGACGTTAAAAAATTAATAAAGGATATAATAAATAATATTATAAATAGTAAGGGGGAATAATATAAATACCTTTTACCGCCGTTTATCTATCCGTTTATTAATATAATAATTAATAATACTAATTTTAATAAAGATAAAGAAACCGCTACTTTAATAAAAATATTAAATTTAATAAGGGATTTTAATTAAGATATTCTTATATATAAAAAAGTCCTTAAATAAATTTATATTACTAAAATTACCGAGGAGGATATAAAAATTTTCCTAAAAAAGAACGACAAATTTACTAAATTTAACGATAAAGTCAAGGCTAAAGTCTTAGCTAAATACTATAAGAATATCGAAATTTTCCTTCCCCGCTTAATAGAAAAAATCCCGCCGTATCGCGTTTATAATTATAAAATCGAATTATTACTAGGATAATAACCGCTTAATATAAGGCCCCGACGTATTACGCCCATTAAAGCGGCCGTAATTAAGAAATAAATTGATATTAATTTTTAAAAGAAATTTATCCGGCCTTCCTAATCCGCCGCTACGGCCCCTATCCTCTTTATTAAGAAATTTAGTAGCGGAATCTATATTTATATCGATTACCGCAATATTAATAACGTTATTATAAAATCCCGCTATTTATTACTATTAATTAAAGAAATATTTAATATTATTTATAAAGCGAAAATTTTTATTAAATTCGACGTTATTATTATATTTAATTATATTTTAATTAAAGAGGAATATAAATAATTTACGGCGTTTATTACCCGTTTCGGCCTTTTCGAATTAATAATCTACTTATTTATTTTATAAAGCGTATTAAAAATATTCTAAAATTATATTAATAATATACTTTATAATATTTTAAACGTTTATACTATTATTTATTTAGACGATATTTTAATATATTCTAATAACGAAGAAAATTACGTCCGTTACGTTATAAAAGTTTTAAACCGTATAATTAAAATAAACCTCTAATTCGATATTAATAAATATAAATTTTATATTATTTATACGAAATACCTAAATTTAATTATTATTCCCGGTAATTTCGAAATAGATTCCGAAAAGGTTATTGTAATTACCGCTTAAGAAGTTCCAAACTCTAAACGCTCCTTCTAACGTTTTTTAAGTTTTATAAACTTTTACCGACAATTTATTAAATACTTCTCTATTATCGTAGGACTATTATACGAATTTACGAAGAAGGATATAAATAAAATAATATAAATATAAACCGAATAATATTAAAAATCGTTTAACGCTTTTAAAAAAGTATTTATTACGGGTCCTATTCTACGAATTTACGACTAATTTAAATAAATAATCGTTAAAACCGATACTTCTAATTAAATATACGGCGGTACTTTCTCGTAATATAATAATAAAAATATTTTACATCCAATTATTTATTTTAGCCAACGATATACAACGGCCGAAAATAATTATAATATTTATAATAAAGAATTACTCGCTATTATTAAAGTATTAGAAAAATAGAGGTTAGAATTCGAAGGCGTATAATAACTTTTCGAAATATTAACGGATTATAAAATTTTAAAAACGTTTATTATTAATAAATAATTCTTTCTTCGGTATATATAATAATTTTAATTTTTATTATAATTTAATTTTACGATTAAATATCGACCGGGTTCCCTTTAAATCCGATTTAACGCCTTTAATTGTAAATTAGAAAATATTCCTTATAAAAGAAACGAATATTTATTTATCCGTAATAAAGTACTTTTCGACTAAAATATATTCGTTAATAAAATTTAAATATTAAACGACGTAAAAGTAAAAGCGGACTTCGAAATTAATATAAATATATATTATTTTTGTAATTTGGAAATTTTTAACGAAAAGTCCGTAAATAATTTTATTACCGAATTTTACGAGAAATCCGTTTTCTTCGTAGACCTTTTAGCCTATTTTCAAAATCCCGAACGCTACGTTTAATTTAAAGAAATACGAAAATAAATAATAAGGACTATATTTATAAAGTACCGAGCGGTATAAGGGCGAGCTTATTATTATAATACCGTTATTATTAATTTAAAGGATATAGAATTATAATTTTAATTAATCCGCTATATTTACAACGCCCCCTTTATTAATTACCTAAATCGCGAAAAAATTTTCTACTTATTATTTCGTTCGTACTTTTAATTAAAGATATATTAATCGGTTTGTATTTATTATAAAATATACTTTTAATATATTAAAATTAAGCCGTTACGCTATTCTTTTTATAAATTATTAAAATTATTAAACGTCCTTTTTGCTACTTAGAAGGAGATTTTTATCGATTACGTTACTTTTTTTACCCCGTATTTATATTACGGCTAAGAATTTAAATATATTATTATAATAATTAACCGTTTTATTAAAATACGTTATTATATCCCCTATAAGATTTTTACTACCGAAGAATTGGCCGAACGTTTTATTAAGTAAGTATATAATTTATATAACTTCCCCGATTTTATTATTTCTAACCGCGGTACTTAATTTATTTCGATATTTTAATATACTTTATTAATATAATTAAAAATTATATTAAAATTATCTTCCGCTTTTTATTTAATAACGAACGATTAAACCGAATATATTAACGTAAAAATGGAATAATATTTAAAGATTTATATTATTTAGGTATAAAATAATTAGGTCGATTAGTTATTATTCGCGGAATTTACTAATAATAATTAAATTTCCGAAATAATTAACGTTTCCCCCTTTTTTATTAATTATAATTTTAACCCCTATATAGGCGTCGAATTAGCGGTACTTTATCCCCCCGAAATTTCGGTAGTATAGTAAAAGGAATATTTTAAAGCCTATAAAATCGCTAATCGTTTTAAAAAAATATTTAATTATATTATAATAAACGTCCGAAAAGCCTAATAATATTATAAAAATAACGTTAATACCCGATAGTCGGACGCCTTAATATATAAACCGGGAGACCGAATTTTATTCGATATTATTAATTTCAATTTCGGCTACCCCTATACCAAATTAATACCGCTTTTTAAAAGACTTTTTATAATTATTAATACTAATACCTATACTATTACGCTCGAACTCCTTAGTAATATAAAATATAGCCCTACCTTCTACGTTAATAAAGTTAAACGTTAATTAAATAATAAATTATTAAGATAATTATAATTAAATAAAAATATACGAACGAATTACGGTCGGACTTTAAAATATACCGACAATAGTAAAGAATAAATTAAATAAAAATTTATTAAAATTAATAATTATAGGAAGGAAGGCCATTTTTAAGAATATTACGTTATATAAGTACCCCTTTACGCCCCCGATTAGTAATTAAAGAATAACGTTTTAATATATTTAGAATATATACGCCGATTTTACGAAGAAAACCCAAATGCCCTAATATTACTGTAATAGTTCGAGGAAGAAAGGAAATGGAGGAAGCGAGAAGTACGGGAAGCCTGGGAGGCGGGAGGAATATAGGAAGATATAATTATAGCGCCGGAGGAGACTTTAAAGACGGAAATATAGTAGGAGGAGTATAGTAGGAAAAGGAGGTTACTATATTTAAAAATAGCGGTTATAAAGATTTTTCTAATAAAAATTTTAATTATTTTATATAATAATAATTAATTATATAATTTCTTTTAAAGAGAAGTAATATTATAGGCTTAATTATAACTATATGTAATTGGTATATTACTATTACGTACTTATGCTCGTATAATAATCGCTTCCTAAGATATATTATTATACTCGGGATGGTCCCGCCCGTACGGGATATTACGTTACTACTCACTGCCTACACGGTCAGGGTTATTTAACTGCGCGTAATTAACGCATTCCCGTCGCGCCTTATAAAGGGCGGGCCTCCTACGTATACTTTCTTCCTTTTCCTCTTTCTTCCTCTATACAATGAGATGGGGCGGATAAATAGGTATAAGGGTATACGGCTAGACAGTAGATTTTTTCCGAATTTTTTCGAAAATTTTTCGTAGTTTTTCATTTTGGAGGAATTCTTCCAGGGATTTTCCCTAGTCATGATCTGAGAGAAGAGGTACAGGACAAGGATACATCATAATGAATTGATTTAAAGGAAGTATAATAGTAGTATATTGAGTAGATTAAGAAAGAAAACTGTGGAATGAATTTCGGACTTTTATATAGAAAGAAGGAAAGCTCTAAAGGAATAAAAGGAGAAAAGGGTAATTAGAAAGAAAAAAAAAAAAGTTAAGCAATTTTTATTAAAATAATAATTAGACTTTATTTAATCTTTAAAATAAAAATCTTCTTCAATTTGGTAAAAATTAACTCCTTAATTAAATTTTTAAAACTTCTTAACCTTACTTCTATAATAGGTAAAAGAAAAAATACAATTAAGTCGAAAAAGATATTCCTACTATTAAATTACTCCTTTCTCCCCTATAGATTTACTCTTTTCTCTATTCTTTTAATTTTATTAAAAGTTTTTAATATAGCTCCTTTCTTAATTATTATAGTGGTAATAGTTATTTAGGGTTATTTTTTTTCCCTATTTTAAATAATAATAAGGACGAAATTGAATTTTAAATTTCTAGCTAAATTGGTTAAAACGGACTCAATACTTTAAAATAATAAAACTAGGAATTTTAATAATCCGTCGGTTATAAGAAAAGAATAATAAAAAATAAATATCGAAATAGAATTAAAAATATACTATCCCAAATATACCGCAGGATTCGCTATAGAGATGAAATAATATATAGGATAAGTGTAAACGTAATTATAGTTTTTTTAATACTAGTTATTATATACTATAGAAACGTCTTTAGAAATTAAATTAAAAATAGATTACAAACCTAAAAGATTTACAATTTTCAATACTAAATGAACGATAACCAATTAACCAAAGATTTAATAATAAATTCCTAGCTCCGAAGCCGATAATTAAAATAAATATTATTAAATTAAAAGCTTCGCCCCGATTTTAATATTAAATTAATACTTTACGTAAATCCGGTAGAAGGGTATATATAAGCGAATAATAACCGGCGCCGGGGCTTTAAATATATAAAATGCTTATTTAATAGTTCTAAAAACCTTATTTTAATACGCGTCGTCGGAATTTTTAGGATATAATATATTTATTCAACGGCTTTAAACCCCTTTACGCTAGTATATAATAGTCTATTCAATTGAATTTAATATATATTATATTATTTAATATTAATTGAAGTATAATCTATCCTTTATTAATAAAGGGCTAGATTTCGTATAAGGATATAACGGTACTTTATATTAACGTTTATTTAATAAAAAATTCCTTCCGAATACTTTTTACTATTTTATATCCCTTATTAACAATAAATTAATAAAATACTCGTCGATATTAATACTAAAATTAATAATTTTTGCCTATAATAATTCTTAATTAATAATTAATTTACCTATTATATTTATTAATCCCTTTTCCGTATTTACTTTTTCGCCTCTTTATTTATCTCCCCCTATACCTCCTATACGTTCCTTACCCTCTTCCCCCCTAAATATAATAAATTTTAATTAAATTTTTAATTATTAAATTTATTTTAAGAATAAGGATAATAATAATTAAAATTAATAATAGAACCCTAACCCCGCTCTAAATTAGACGATTATAATATTCCTTATATATTCTTCGAAGGATTTTAATTTTAAGAAGAAGTTTAAAAATAAGAATATTATTAAATTCTTCTTAAATTTCGAAGATAGAACGAACTTCGTTAAATAACGTAATAACGAAGAAAAAATCAACGTATAGTACCGATAGTATAAGCCCCAATCCCGAAATATTATTAAAAGTATTATCCGTTCTATTAAAAAAGAGAACGAACCTATTACGTAAATAAAATTCTATAATGAATTCCGTACTACTTATTATATTTATAACCCGGAGTAAATAAATTCCAATATAAATAAATTCTAGGACTTTTACCGTAAGTGTATTAAAAATAATAAAAAAGCCGTTAATAATACTATTTTTAAATATTATTAACTATTAATTCGGTAAAAGCAAATTAATTAGGAAGCTATTAAGAGGTTAGTAATTAAATATTTTTATAAAAAGTTACTTCATTATTACTATATTAATTTTATTATTTATTTTAATAAGGATAAAAATAAATTTTTTAAAATAATGTAGATTAATTTTTTTACGAAGCTTTTTAATTAGATTACTATTTATTATCGAAGGGAAAATAGCGATTCCGATTCTAATTTTAATAATTCTTTTAATTCTTTTAACGATAGCGATAGCGATGAAAATAATAAGGTAATGGAGAAGATTATTATTACTAAGATTAAAACTTCTAATAGTAAGAAGGATTTTAATAAGAAGAAGATTACGACCGTTAAATAGGAAATTATTAAAGAACCCGTTACTATAGACGCTCTAATTAAGAGCCTTTAAAATATATAAATTATTTATATTAAAGTAACGAACTAATAAATTGAAAATTTTGAAAATCGTTTCCGAAATTTCTTTAGGAGTAATTATATTCCTTAAATTAATATTATAATAGTATAGTCGATTAAATAAACTTAATTAACGGAAAATATAACCTATTATTAGTATAAATAATTTAATTATATTTAATACTAATATAAGGATAAGGATTATTATATAAATAAAGGATAAATCTATTAAATTAAAGCTAATAAAGAATAAAGCCGTAAGTAGCAATTTTACCTAGGAAGTAATACTAGGTTAATATAATATATTCTAAACGATATAATTTTTACTACTTTTCGTATAAATTGCTTTAAAGATATATTTAAATCCCGTATAATTTACTATAACGAATACCCTAAGTATAATAAATTCCGGGAATAGGAAACCGAAATTCATTTTAATAGGTTTACTCCTAATTTTAATTTCTTAAAGCTAGAATATTAATAGAAGTAGCGAAAGGTTTAAAATCGTTGCCAAATTAATCTTTAAAATAATATAATTTTAATTAACGAATTATTTCTCTAAATTAATTGCAATTTAATTAGTCTATATTTAACGTCTTTTCTACCTTTTATTTAAAAATTTTTTTTAATATTTTAAATCCTAAAGTAAATTATAAAGAGGGAAATTATTATTACGCTTATTTAAACGCGGGGAAAATTAATAATTCTTTATAAACCCCCTTCTAATATAAATCGAAAGGAGAAGTTATAATTATTACCCGTAAGAAGGTTAGATTTTAACCCTTATATAAAGGATATAACGGATTAAGAAAATATACGAATAATAATAGCTAAAACCGTATCTAAGCCGGCTCTTTAATTAGAATTAATTTTTACCGCCGCTGCTAAATCGCTAGAACCTATAAATGAATTTCCAATTAAAATTCAGAAATTTCTAATTAATAAATCCGTTTTTAAACCTAAGGATTTCAATAACTTTAAAAATTATATAAATTATAAAATTGCTTAAATTAAGGAAAATTACCCGATTATTAGTAAAATTATAAATATTAAATTATAAATCACTTTCGAAAATATAATTACAACTACTCCCGAATCTAGTTAATTATTTAAAGAATTAATTAACTTTAAATACTACTAAAAAGCCTTTAAGGAAGCCCTTTAATTAATATATAATAGTAGTACTATTAAGGATAATAGTTTAGAAATTAATTAATTCCGTCTATATAATTTATAAATTAATACCGTTATTACAGTACCTAAGGAACTATTATATAAAAATTAGAAGAAGAAATTTAGCGATATCTTCGCCGTATAAATATATTAATTTTATTATTAAATCGTAAATTTTAAAACGGTATTTAAAGACGAATTAATTCGAATTTGTAAAGAGGATTTTTAAATTATATTTTATAGTAAAAAATTACTATTTAATAAGGAGGTTATACGTATATAGAACCTTTTTACGTTAATAATTAGTATTAAATCTAAAAATAACGAAAAGGTTATAATTCTTTTAAATAACGGTGCGGAAATTAATACTATATTTATTAATTTAGTCGATAAATTTAATTTTAATAATATAAATTATATAATTATTAATATTAATTTTAATAGCGGGAAAGTATAATTTAAAAGTGAAATAGTAAAGGATATTTTCCTATTCGATAAAGGTTAGAAAGTATATTTTATAATTATTCGGAATTAACTCCCTTATTATAAAATCCTATTTAATCTTCCGTTTATTAAAAATATTAGCGTTATAATAAATTATATTAATGTCGGAACCGTTCGTACTTACTTTATTATAAGAAAAATAAGAATTAATATTCTTTTCGTTATTAAAGAGTAAATAAACGCTTTCGAATAGCGGGTTTAACTCCCCTATTATAATTACTTACTTTATTATCGTAAATAATACCCAAGAATCTACTTTAATAAATAAATCGCCTTATAAATTTATTAAAATAAATTTTGAAGAAAATAATAAAAAATTTATAAAAGGTATTAAAATTAATAAAAATAATGAAAATTACCTTTCTTTAAGAGAGGAAATTGCAGATACTATTATCGCTTTATTATATAGTAAAAGGTATAACGAAGAGGCATTATCCGATTACTTTCGATTAATTAGAAAAATTAATCTAAAATATTAGAAGAAGAATATAAATAATCCTCCGGAGAATTAATTACTAGTAAAATAGTAATTAGAAGGTAAAATAGTATAAAATTAAATAAGGAAAAAAATCCGTAAAAGCTTTTTTCGGGAATTACGAAGATTAATAATTAAAAATATTAAGGATTAAAGGAAGAAAATCCTAAAATTTAAAAAAATAAAGGATATTCCGTCCTTCGTTAATTTATTTTCTTCTACGTTACTACGAAGTTCTTTTTTATTTATTTAAATTAATACTTTATATAAAAGAATTATTTAGAAAATGAAACTAATCGATAATACGCCTTCGGATAGTTCTAAATCCAATAGTAACCTTAATTAGAAGAAACGGAAATTCGAGGAAATTTAATATAAAATCTAAGAATAATTAAATAATTTTCTATTTAAATAGGATAAATATATTATTTTACAATTTACAGAATTAATTAAAGGTTCCCGATTAACGCTTAAAAGATTTTAATAAATTTTAGAGAAGAACGAATTATTTAACGAAATTAAAATTAAACTTTTTACTTATATACTTTTTAATCGTAAAAAGGCCCTTACTTAAGAATTTTTTAAATATAATTTCATTTATAAAGATATAGTAAAAAAATAGAAGATTAAAACGGTTACCTATTTAATTTAATAAACGAAAGTAATTCTTATTTTATAAGCTTTATATAGAAAAATTTATAATCTATTTAAGGAACGCATTCAGCGCGGAATTTTAGAAGAAAGCTATACTTCTTATCGGAATAATTAATTTCTCGTTCAAAAGAAGGATGGAAAATTCTAATTAATTAATAACGCTTAGAAGATTAATAAAATAATTATCCGTAATATTAATATACCCCTAGGGTGCGAACTTTTTAGCGAAGATTTTACTAAGTGCGAAATTCTTTCTTTATTAAATTTATTCTTAAGATATAATAAAGTTCAATTTAATAAAGAAAGTCGGGATTTAACGATATTTTTAATACCTCTTAATTTACTCCGTATAATAACGCTACTTTAAGGAGGAATTAATTTAATTACTCAATTTATAAAAATAATAATTAGGATCCTTTATAATTTAATTCCTAAGGTATATTAGCTTTATTTTAACGATATTTATATTAAAAGCCTAAAAAGCTAATATAACGACGAATTAATTAATAATAAAGGAATTCGACGCTTTATTTACGAATATTTTATTAATATCGATAGAGTATTATTAAACGTTAAATTTATTAGCGGAATAATTACCGTAATTAAATCCTAATAGTATAAACGAAAAGTAATTTTAATCGGTTATATTTATAATCCTGAAAGTAAATTTCTAAATAAAATTAAGGTTAAAAAAATTCGCGAATAGATTTATTATATTGTTAGAAAAGCCAAACCCCGAAGAAAAGAATTTAAAGAACCTCGAACTTTTTTAAATATCGTTAATTATTACCGGATTTAGATTAAAAATTTTAAAATTATCGCTATCCTATTATACGTTATTATAAAGAAGGGAATTAAATTAATATAGATAGAAAATTAATAATTTACTATAGAATATTTTCAATACAAAATTACTACTATTTTAATCCTTATAACCTTCGTTTATAATAATAGCGAAATAATTATCTATTTCGTTATTAATATTTATATTAAAGGATAGGGAATAGTTATTAAATAATTTAACCTCGATAAAAAGTAATATCCTTATAAATTTGAGAATAATATTTAATTACTAGCCAAAATTTATTATAATATTATTAAACGAAAGTTTCGTAATTTACTCTATACTCTCAAACGATTAAAACGTTAACTTTTCGGAGCGTATTTTATTATTAAAATAAATATTCAAATTTTTATTTATTAATTTAACGGCGCGGCAAGTAATATTCCTAATACCCTTCTTATATAATAGATTACTTAAATAAAATACTTCGATTTTAACGTAAAGTATATCCCTAGAATTAAAAATACCGTAGCTAACGGCCTTTCCTGGAAACCCCCTAAAAAAAATAATCTAGAAAAAAAGCGCTTTAAGGAAAATATTAACGATTTTATCGATATTTAAATTTATTATCTTTCTACCGAAAAATATATAGAAGGGGAATAAATCTTATTCGATAAATATTCTAATTATTCGGAAGATATAATTCGCTATTTACTCTCGTTCCGCGTTCCCGTATAATATAATAAAATATCTATTATACGGTAAACCTTTAAAAGAAATACCTTTAAATATTTTATTCACTATTAAAGGCTTTAGTTACGAATAATTTATAAGCGTATTTACCTTCGTTTTTTAATTAACGATAAAACGTAATAGGAATTAATTATATAACGTTATTACAACGAAGCCGGCTATCGAGGAAGGAAAGGAATTTATAAACGGATTATTAAATATTATTATTGGTATAAAATATATATTTAAATCGAAGATATAATCCGTAATTATATTACTTATTAAATATACGTTCCTAAGCGTTATAAAGATAGGCATAAATAATTATTTCCAACTCCTTAACCTTTTAGCCGGTAGACTTTAAACGTTTAATACTTATTGGGCGGAAAAGGAAAACGATAAATGTTAATTGAAATTAAAAATAATTTGACGAATTACGTAGAAGTAAAAATTCTTCCAATACTAACGTTAAAATATATTACTATTTTCTTCCGGGAAGTATTTTTATATTAGGGATATCCTTTTAGTATTTTTATCGATAATAGTTCCGAATTTTAAAAAGAATTCACCGAAGTATTTAATAACCTCCAAATCCTATTAGTACGAATAGCGCCTTATAATTACCGAATTAATAGAATTAATAAATAAGGGCATTTAGTAATTATTATAATATTAATTAAATTAATAAAAGGAATTAGTAAGGGATAGAAGGATTTACTCCCTTATATCCTTTTTATTAATTGTATTACTATTCGTAATAATTACGAATTTATTCCCTTTTAGTTAGCTTATAATTACAATCCTATTATTCTTATTGAATTCGACCATCCATTTTAAAGGTTAATCGAATAGGAAAAATATTTGGAAAAATATATAATAAATAAACTAATCGCCGCCGTCGTTTAAATATATTATAATACTAAATACCGCTTTCAATAGGCGGCCGAAAAGGTTACCAATACTAAGAAAAAAGCTACCGCGCGAAGAAATTCCGTTAATTTCTACAAAATAAGACCGAAAAACGCTATTATTAATATTAGAGATTTTATCCTTATTTACAATAATATTCGGGGAATTAATATAAATACTACTAAGAAATTAAATTATAAATAGAAAAGTCCTTATAAAATCGTTAATATTATTAATAGGAATATTTATTATTACGCGTAATTGGACAAACTTCGTTTTAAAAAACTAATTTCTTCTAAAAATATTAAAAAGTTTATTCGCCGAAATGGTATACTCCTTAATCCTAATAAAGAATATAAAGAATTCGATAATTCTAATATTATTAACGGTTTATAGGTCCCTAAAAAAATCTAAATTAATAAATATTTACTCTCTATATAAGAATAAGCGCGAAAATTAGAAATAAAGTAAATTTAGACCTACTAAAATATTAAAAAAAAATACAAATAAAATTAAAAATTTATTATCGAATTAGAATCGGTTAAACCCGAAGGCCCTTAGTATTTTTTTAATAAAAACGAAGTCGAATTAAAATCTAAACTAAAACCCGAATTAAAAACGAAATTAATATCGCGCCCAAATTTAAATTTAAACTAACCTCCGAAATTAAAATAAATATATTCCTTAGCATTTACTTCGTTACTTTTTATTATTATTTATTATTATTTTATTTTTATATAAAATTAATTCGTAGGAATTTTTATTAATTTCGAAAGGAAGTATATATAATATATAGAACTTTATACTTTATATTTATCTTCTTTATTCCCTCTAATTATACTCCTAAAAACCCTATTAACCCCCTTTATTTAATTAAATTTTTCGCAATTTTTTTTCGGAAATTAGTACTTATATAAATAAGAACATAAGAAATTTTAAAAAACCGCAAAACATAAATTTATTTTTTTATAGTATAAGTATTAATAATAATCTTTAACAAAACCCTTATTTATTATTAAAAAAACCCTCGAAATTAATTAAGACTTTACGCTCCTAATTAAAATCTTTTTTATCTTCTTCATTATTACCCTCGTTTTCGCTATTATTATCTTCGCCGGTAATAGATTCCTCGTTAGAAGAGTTCAAATCGTCATTATTAATATCGATCATTTCCTTATCCTTATTATTAATCTCTATTATTATTAATAACCGTCTAAATATATTATAATTACCGTAAATTATAATACCTTTTCCTTTTAACCCTAAAATTTCGGATTCCTAGCGTATATATTCCAATTACTATTTATAATTAATAGGAATGGGTTCTTTACTAGTAATTTAATAATAAAGAGGAATATTATTAATTAATATCGAATAAATGCGATTAATATTACGGTTCTAAATAAAATATTTAACCTAATTGGATTTTAAAATTTTAATAAACTCGGGATTAAAACCTTTAATCGGGTGCTTTTTAGTAAGTTTAAAATTACTTAAAAACTTAATAAATGCCGAATAATTTAAAGCCGTCTTATTATATTAAATATAATTGCTATAAATCCCCCCTTTAATATCCCTACCTAAAGATTTATAACCGACGAAAGGAGTTTAAATAAGAATATACTCTTATTATTAATTAGTAATATATACCGATGTATACGTTTTTCGGAATCGGTTAACGTAGTACGAATAAATAATTTTATTCTTAAAAGAAAAGATAATAATTAATAAAGGGATATTAGTAAAAAATAAAAAAATACTTATTTATTATTAAATAATTAAATTATTAGCCTAAAAATCCGTTCTTTTTTTACTTTTATATAGGTAAGGTAATAACCTTACGGTTAAATTCCTTTTTTTTTAATAAAGATATAATAATTAAATAAATTACGAAGCGAATTAAGTATTTATTTTAAAGTTAATCGATATATAATAAATAAATTAAAAAACGTAATTATAATTACTAATAGTTTATTATTATTAATATACTACTTTATATATAATTAATTAATAATAATGGATTTATTAATCGGATAAATACTTATAATAATATTAAATAACCGAAAGTAATTATCCTAAATAGTATTTTAAAGGGTATTAGAAGGAAGTAAAAGTCGATATAGAAAGTTAATATAGATTTTAGAGAGGATTTGTTTTTTATTATTAAAACGAAAATTAATTTAATATACTATTTCTAAAGTATTAAGGTTAAAGTATAACCGAAGAGAGTCGCAATTAATAATAGCGATACGTTTTTTAATAAATAAAATAAAGGTATTAATATTTAAATTAAATTAATTAAATATAATAAGTTCCTCGGTAGGGATTTCCCTTTAAAGGAAGCGAAGTAGAGGATTATTCGTAGAGGGAAGGAAACCGGCATTAAAATTAGAAGAAAATATTATATTAATTTATTATAAAGAATTTTTATTTAATAATTTTATTTTATTACTATTATTAATACTTTATTATATTTAAAAGGAGAAGGTTATTAAAAGGAAAAACGAAGAATAATTATAAATAAAAACGTACTTTTCTTATACTTTTCTAATAAATAATCTTCGAAAGAAAAAACCGATAGAAACCATCCTCTTAAAATTATTTATACTATATACTTTATAATTACGAAAAACCTTTAAATTGGATAAAAAAAATAATATCCGCTTATTTAAAATAATTTCGCAAAGTTTTAAAGTTTTAATTAATTATAAAAAGGGTTATAAACGCCATTTTAAAGTACTTTTTTATTAAAAATAACGGGAAAGGTACTTTAATTTTAAAGTTCGACTACGAATTAAAACTTTCGACTATACCGAAAGGTTAAGAAATTATATTAAAGGAAATTAAATAAAATTTGCCTATTCTACCGCTTAAAATTTTAAATATAAATAGGATAAATAGAAATTAGAAAGAATAAATTTAGAGTATTATAAGTGACTTACGAAAGGAAATTAGGAAAAAGGGAAGAATTTACGATTTTTCGACTTCGTAAATAATTTATAAAACGGGTATAAAAACCTTTTATTTATAACCTTTCCTTTCCTTCTTTTTTTTCCTCTTATATATTAATAAGCCCTTTTATATTAAGCCTTCTATCCTTTAGAATTTTATTATTAATTAAAATATTAATTAATATAAGTTCCTCTAATTTTAGTTATAATAATTTACCCCCGATTTTTACTATAAGAGTACCGAATAATTGCCTTCCCGCAATTTTTAAAACTATTCGGCGTTAAAATTAAAAGAATAAAATTTAGCCTTAATTCGGTAATATAATTACTAAAAAAGTTTATCCCCCTTATATTGGAGATAATTTGATCTATCGTAATAAGCCTCAAAATTGGAAATACCCCAGAGTTAACCGGTAATAAAATATTATCCCCAATGAAAATTCGACCTATTTAATTATTAAAGAGCCCAATAATAATAAATAAATAGTTAAAATTATATTCCGCTATATAATTATTCTTCCTATCCTAGGATAACTTAATAAATAGTTAACCCCGATTATATCCTAGGATATAATAATATTAGAATTAATTAATATATAATACTTAACGAATATTAGGAATTAATAGGAAGGAGAAATAATTTATATTAATTTATATTAAATATTACGAAAATATAACGATTAAATTTATACTTTAATAAACCCAATTACTATTATTAGACGTAATAAGTTTTATATTAAAAATATTAATATTCGAAATAATTTAAAGCTAATCCGATATTAATACTTCCTTATTATAATTAATAATTATTTCGTTCTTATAATCTTTAATTAAAGAAAGACGTTTTAATTTTTCTATAATAATTTTTATAATTAATAACGCGAACGGAAAATTATAAAAGTTTATAAAGTATTCGTAATTAAGAATTATATTTTTTTAATACCGATAGGAGATCGAATTTCTAATATTTTTAATAATTAGAAGTAATTTAATATAGTATTCCTAATATAATAAAGAACTTAAATTTATAACTTTTAAGTCTTAAAAATAGCCCGAATTTTCTTTATCGAAATAAAGCGTTAAGGAAAGCCTATTAATAAATTACTTTAAAGGTTTATAATAATTAAATTTTAGGAATAAAGTAAATATTAATAAGAATATAATTAAATCCCCAATATAAAATAGTTTAAAAATATTATAATTCGGCAATAAATAAGAATAATATATAACGCCCTTTTAACGCAATAGATAAAAAAGAATTTGCTTTCGAAAAATTAAAAATAATTAATTTATACGGTCGTAAAGAGGAAAAGTAGAGAAGAAAATTTTAATCCCTAGCCCAAATTCTTTATAAATTTAATATATTAAAGAAGTTATTTAAACGAATATCGCCCTATTAAAATGGTTAAGTACTAATTAGTATAAGAATTTATTAATTTCCCCTATTTTCCCCGTCCTTTTAAATAAAAACCTATTATCTAATCCCTCCTTAGAATTAAAATTACTTTACCCGATAATAATTTTATTAATAGTATTTTTTTAATAACTATTAATATATAATTAAAAGGAAATTATAATAGTATTTTAACGTTTCTTATTAAAAAGAAGTAATTATTACCGCTAATTCCTAAAGCGAAGAGGAAGCGTATAAAGGAACGATAAGTATTGGTAATTAATATTAATAATTATAGGGGAAGAGAAATCGTTATAATTAATAATTTCGTTTTATTTAATAAATTCAACGTAGATAATTAATTCCTATTTATTAATAAATTTTAAAAATTTAATAATACGGTTTTCGATATTAAATATACTCCGATATTATCCCGATATATTATATTTACAAATTATATTTAAAATATAAGATATATTATTATATTAATAGCCTAAAATAAGAAGAAGATCGGTTAAAAAGAAAATAGGTAGAAGATAAAGCGTAAATTAGTTTAAAAAGAGAGAAAGAAAAGAGAGAGAGAGTTTAAAAAATTAAAAAAGTAGAAAAAGAAAAGGTCGGCTAGGAAGGATTAAAATAATTATTAATAAATTTAACTTTATAGGACTAGTAAGCAAATTTAAAGGGAAATTTGAAATGGGGCGGATAAATAAGTATAAGGGTATACGGCTAAATAGTAGATTTTTTCCGAATTTTTTCGAAAATTTTTCGTAATTTTTCATTCTAGAGGAATTCTTCTAAGGATTTTCCCTAATTATAATCTAAAAAAAGAGGTATAAAATAAAGATATATTATAATAAATTAATTTGAAGGAAATATAATAGTAGTATATTAAATAAATTAAGAAAGAAAGTTGTGGAATGAATTTCGGACTTTTATATAGAAAGAAGGAAAGCTCTAAAGGAATAAAAGGAGAGAAGGGTAATTAGAAAGAAAAAAAAGAAGGTTAAGTAACTTTTACTAGAATAATAATTAGATTTTATTCAATCTTTGAGATAAAAATCTTCTTCAATTTAATAAAAATCAATTCCTTAATTAAGTCTTTGAGACTTCCTAACCCTACCTCTATAATGGGTAAAAGAAAAGATACAATTAAGTCGAAAAAGATATTCCTACTATCAGATTGCTCCTTTCTCCCCTACAGATCTACTCCTCTCTCTACTCTTTTAGTCTTATCAAAAGTTTTTGATATGGCTCCTTTCCCAATTGTTGTGGTGGTAGTGGTTGTTTGGGGTTGTTTTTCTTCCCCATTTCAACAATTATACATATCTACATCTACCACCTACCCTTGCATTAACTATCCCTGTGATAATTATATAAATTAAATAAATTTTAAAAGAAGAAAAAATACCCGCCGTATAGAAATTATTAAAATATACTTTAAATATAATAAGGACGGTATTTAAAAGGTCGACGATTATATTAAAGAATTATACTATAATTATTTAACCTAAATAGAAACTTTAATATAATATATCTTCGAATTTAAAAGTAATTATACTAAAATTATAATTACTTTAAAAAATAAAAATAAAGGTAAAGAAATAATATAATAAAATTTAATTAATATATTCAATTATTTTCTTTATTATTCCTTTAACGTATTTAATATTACGGTTATTCGTAACGGCGACTTTTTATTTAATAATTTTTATATTATTAACGTTTATAAATATTATTAAACTTATATCGAAGATAAGAACGATTATATATATTTCGACGTTCTCCCTTACCTTTATCGCAATAAAATTATTCTAGAGAAAATTAAAATTCTCTAGGAAAAGCCGTTCGGTAACGATTTATACCGCCCCCGTAATAGATTTAACGATTTCGACCTTAATTATATCGATCTTTATATTATTAAATTATTCTAATTTAATATCGAAATTAACGAAGAAAATTTTATAAAATAGGTTAACGGTATTAAAAATTAAGAAATTAAAATATTTAAAATAACGGAGAATTAAATTAAAAAATAAAATAAAAAGGATAAAAATATTTATTATATAATAAAGTATTAAGAAGAAATATTCTTACGCTATATTAAAATAAATAAGCGTTATATTTAAATAATATATATTTTCTAAATAGAATATATTTATTTTAATACTTACCCCGACTTTTCTATTAAAAATATATATAAGGCCGTTAAAAATAAAGTTCGCGCCGAATATAAAGTACGTAAAGTAAAATAATTTAAGGTTTTAATCGACTTTATTAACGAATTTAATAAAATTAAAAATATTTTTACTTTTACTAACCTATTTTATTCCCCCCCCGTTTTTTCTTTAAAGTTATTTAATAAGGCCGCTATCCGTTTAAAAGATAATAAAATTCGTAGTAAGGTTACCGCTATTATAAAAAGCGCCGGAGGTCCCCCTAATATTCCCCGTAAGTCTACGCTTATTAATAATTTTAATAGCGACCCCGATAATAATAATAATAACGATAATATAATTCCGGATAAATATATATATAGCGGCCGTTATAACTTTTATAAACCTATTTTCTTTAAATTTATTCTTAACGTTAATAAAAATAAAATTTATTTTAAACGCGACGAAATCGGCACTTTTAATCCCTTTACCGATAATTTTAATAGAATAAGTATAATCGAGAACGGTATTACTATAATCTTTATTAATATTATTATATTCGTTGACCGCCTTTTTAAATTAATTACCGACGATCTTTGTAAATTCCTCTATAAATAATTAATTTGTATATAGCCTCTATTCCTATAAGGAACCGTTTATATATAATAATATAATTAATTTACCTTAAATAAACGTATAAAGTTAATTACTTTCGAAGATTTTATATAAATTCTCCTAATTAAATTTACTCCTAATACCGCTATAGCTACCTATAAATTTAACGAAGGTAAATTTATTTTTTATAATATTTATTAAAACGAAAACGCCGCGGTTAATTATCTATTAAAATAATTCTACTTAATTCGGGCTATAAGTATTATATTAAAAAACGGAAACTATTATAGAATATTAATTCAAATTTAGAATAGCTTTAATATCAATATTAAAACGCTAATCCCTAACCCCCCTTTAAATTATAACGCCAACGAATATATATAATTAATTAAAAGTAAGCGCGCTATATTATATTCTATAGTTAGAAGTAAATATAATTCCAATTATACCGTATCTTCCCGCGATAATAATCGTAATTATAATTACGACTATTCTAAATACAATTATAATAATGATTATAAATATAATAGTAATTACGACCGTAATACTTCCCGCAACCGTAATAATTCTTATAATTACAATAATTCACGTAATTATAATAATTCCTATAACCGTAATACCCGTAACCGAAGCTCCTTATATAGCCGTAATAATTAAAATATTTACCGCTTTAGTAACGTACGTCCCCATAATAATAATTATAATATCGATTAAAATTACAATTAAAATAGGGACCGTATTAATTATATAGAGGAGGAAATTATTAATTTTATTAAATACGATTCTAAAAACGGATATAGATCGGATAATTTAGTTTATTATATATATAATAGCGAATTAATCTATTTTAAATATTTAACGGAATTTAAGATATATAATATTAAGAGTAATTATATAAAGAATTATATTCTAAAAACTATTAATACCGAATTTATCCTTAAGATTTATATAAATAATAAATTCTTATAATATATAAGTTATAATAACGCGTACCTATTATAGAATTAACTCTTTATATATTTAAATTTTTGCCCGAAAATAATATATACTAAAAATATTAATAATATTTCTATTATCCTATTCCAGTTAAAAGAAATTACCCCTTAATAAAACGAGCTCTCTAAATAGGGATTATTCGTTAATTTTATTTACTTGAAGGTTCTTATACGAATAAACCTTAAGGCCGAAGAAATCGAAATATATATAAATCTAAGCGTAATAAAAATTATTATCGATTATAAATTTCTAAATATTTTAGAATATTTTATTTCGATTAATTATACGACCCGTATTAAAAGAATCGGAAGTAAATTATTAAAATCAATTAAATAAATAATATTTATAATATATTTAATTAAAAAGGATATTCGAAATACGCCTACCCTATTAAAAATAAAGGCGGCCGGTTAAGTAATAAACGACCTAAAACCTATTCTACTTTTTGCGAATTCTTTCTTATATCCGAAATAAATAAAGATCGATTACTATAAAGGGGAAATCGCCCTACCGTAAAATAATTTTAATATTTTTTTTAACGTTTTAAAACCGTTATATTATTATTTATATAAAGTAGTAATAAAAAAGAAAATCGTTCTAAAATTAGAAAAAGAGCGTATAATATTAATTAATTATATTAATTTCCTAAAGGACCGGAATTTTTTATTCGATTCCTAATACCTTACAGTAGTTAGTACGGTAGTTAATATACGCTTTCTACGTATAATTTTAATAAAAAATATATTAAATACGGATATAATTATTTTTCGAAAATAGAAGGTTAATATAATTATTAAATATAACGTTAACGGTTACTTTACTTTTAATTGGATTAATATTTGCGAAATTATAATAATTATATAAGTATAATAAATATTAAATAACGACCCCAACCTATTTATCGATATAATAATTAAAATAATTTACTAAATTTATTACATCCCCGCGAACGTCGAAATTAATATTAACCTAACCGAAATTGAAATAAAAACCTCTTTAACCAATATTATTAACGAGGAATTAAACCCTTAAACGTTAAAAATAGGCCCTTTTAATTTATTTAAAATATTAAATAAGTAATCCAATTTAAATATCCGTATAAATAATAAAGCGCCCGAAATTATTATAAAAGAAGGTATATATATTTTCGCGGGTAATAGGAGAGTATTACGCACATTAATTAAATTAATATTACAATTTCCGAAATTATAAAAAAAGGGTAGCCTAGTAAAAATACCCAAAGAAAATATAATACGGATATTATTAATCGACGGTTAATAGAATTATAAAATTATAATACGTATATACTTTATAAATAAAAAGGATTAAATAATTATTAATAAAGTTTTTAACGCTTTATATAAATAAAGAAAAATAACTTAAATAAAATATATAACGCTTTTCATATACCCCGTTTTTATCGTTTAGAAAGAAATAAAGAATAAATTTAAAGGGCGCCCAATAATTAATTTACGTATTTTTAATAGCTTTATAATCTCCGATAATTACCCTCTTCCCCTATAATATAAAATTATAACCTTTATACGTAGTAAGGTTATTATTACTATTATCGACGCCGTATTTTTCTTCTATTAATTTAAAATATAATATAAATATATAGACCGATTCACTTTAATTATTTATTAAGGCTTAGAATAATTAATAATCGCCTAAATAGGATTTAAGAATACCCTTATATACGTTTAAAAATTTATAAATATACTCCTTCAGGAATATAAAAATTATTATCGAATATATATTAATAATATTATTATTGCGTTAAATTTAATTAACGACTATTTTTAGTATTTCAATACTATTTTTACCCTCTTCATTTCTAAAAATATCGTTTTATCTTTTAAAAAATTATATTTTAATTACTTTAATATCGAATTATTAAAATTCTACGTTAACGGTTTTAATTTATTAATTATTAAGGATAAAATTAAAACTTTTAAAAATTTAATTTTCCCCGATAATTTAAAGGCGTTCGAATAATATATCGGCGGTATAAGTTTTTTTCGCTATTTAATCGCTTATTACGCCCAATTTATCGAACCTCTTTAATTCTATAAAGTCGCGCTCTTCGCTAATAGATATAAGGCCGGAAAAATCGAATTAAATAAGCCCGCTCGTCGGATAATTTATTACGCAAAAATATTTTTTACGCTTATTCTAATTAAATAAACCGTATTCGACGTTCTCTAATATACTATTTATAATAAAAGAATTATATTTTATTATTTCGATCCTAATTAATTAGTATTCTTATAAATTAATAGCTCCTTAGAACGGGGGTTCGGAATTATAGTATTTTATTTAAAGGAGGGATATTAATAATTTAAAGACTCCCTTATTTTATCCTCCTAAATACTACCTATTATATTCCTAAATAAAGTTTTAACGAAAGTAGAAATTAAATACGGTCCCTCTAAATTAGAAATTACCTATTTAATTTAAATTATAAAGAAGCTACGCACTTAATTCTACGCGTATAATTTGCCTATTATAATCCTTACCGACTATTCGGTAATTAAAAGTATTATCGAATAGACCTCCCTATATACGTCTTCTACCGATCGAATAAATAAATATTTAATTAATACGTTTATTTATTTATTAAAATATAAATTAAAAGTATTTTATATCTTTAATAAATTAAATTTTATCTCGAATATATTAAATCGTTTATAGACGGTAATTAATAATAAAAACCTAAACGGTATACCGGTATTAAACGATATTTAAATGGAGGATCGTATAATATAAATAAATAACGTTTAATATTCCTTCTTAAAAATATAAATAGATTTAAAGTTATATAAAACCTTTATTTCGTTATATATTTTAAATATTAAATTTAATAAAATCCTAGAATACTTTAAAATTTATCCTAAATATATTTCCGAAGACGGAAATATCGTCTTTTTAAAGCCGGGCTATCCTTTCTTTATAAAGAATAACTTTATTTATAATTAATAAATAAATAAAATTAAAATACTCTACGTCCCCTTTAAATAAATTAAAATAATAATAGAAGTAGCTTATAACGATAAATATTACTTTAATTATAATTATATAATATATAAATTTTAAAGACTATTATTCGTAAATAAGGCTCGGTTAATAAAATAGTATTTAGAATACTATTCGGTATATTAATTTAATTAAACTAACCGATAATTAATTATTAAAGACTATTAATTAATTAAACTAAAAGAAATTCTCTTTATAAAAATTATCTCCTTTAATTTTATTATCGGACTCCTTAAAATATTTTTAAAAAACACTCCTTAATAAATATTTAATTATAATATTTTCAATTCCCTTATACCCATTACTAATAAAATATTAAAAAGAATTCTATTTATCCTTAATTATAAAATTTATACCGCTATAAAATAGGGAATTATTACTATCCGGTTATTTCTCTTATACAATTAGAGGTTCCTAATTAGTATTATTTCCGACCGAAATTAAAAATTCACTTCCCAATCTTAAAAAAATATATAGACCACTATAAATACGAAATTTTTAATAACTACCATTTATTACCCCTCTAACAATAATATAATTAAATATAAGAACTAAATAATCGAAATCGCTATTTATTTTTACGCTTTTATTTATAAATTAAAATATAATTAACTTTTAATTATCCCTTCCTTATAATGGAATTTCAATAGCGTATTTATCGAAAATATTAAAACTTCCTTATATAAATACTTATTCGGCTACAAATTACAAAACCCCTTTAATATTAGCATTTAAGCATAGGATATATACAAATTCGAAAATAATCCCGCCGTTCGAAATTATCTTCGTTAAAAAGCCTAATTTACTATAAATTTTACTATTATTAATATAAAAATTAAATATAACGCATTCTACCGATAATTAGAATTCTAAATAAATAATAAAATATTCCTTAAATTTTATTATAAATATTACTTTCTTAAAGGCCCTTTTCGCAAAATATTTTAATAACGCTTTAGACCGTTCAAAATTATCGAAAAGGTTAATTATTTAATATACTAATTAAAATTACCTAATAATATAAAAATATATCCCGTTATTTCGGTTACCTATTTATTACTTACCTTAACGGATAAAGATCCTTTCGACCGTATAATACTTCCCCCGGGCCCTATAGAAAATTCCTAAAATAATTTTAATAACGATCGCTTCAATAAGAAATATAAATTCGAAAAAATCGCTAAATATAAGTGGGTTAATAGTAAATTATAGTATTACGTTAAATAAAAGGGTTATAATTATTATTTAAATAAATAGAAGGATACGGAGGATTTGGAGAATATAAAGGAATTAATAGAAAACTATTAGAAGTATAAATTGGACGAACGAAGAAAGGGTACTCTATATTTATATATTAATAATTAAAGAAAGGTTCGTTTTATAAATAAGAAAAATTAGAAGGATAAATAACGACGTTCCCCGAGGAAGAAGTGAAAGTATTCCTATTAAGGATAATAGTAATTTCTTCGTAGCGCCGGGACTTAATGCGGAAATATAAATTATATATATTTATATTAAATAGATTAAATAAGGGAATATAATATATTATAGGCGCTATACTTTGGTAAGACCCGCTAAGTAATAGTCTAATAGGCGTATATTTAGCAGGCGCCCGCTAGGCGGTTAAGGACCTATTTTGAATTGTATAGTATTTAATAGTCGGGTCGGATCTTCAAAAGGATTCCCGCAGGCGCTAGCCTGCGGCTCCCTTTCTTCCT
The DNA here is from genome assembly GCA_033439795.1 of Sordaria brevicollis. Taxonomy (NCBI): domain Eukaryota; kingdom Fungi; phylum Ascomycota; class Sordariomycetes; order Sordariales; family Sordariaceae; genus Sordaria; species Sordaria brevicollis. Next base: position 1,973,849 of record JAUTDP010000005.1, read on the forward strand.
TTTACATCATCTTCTTTAATATTATAGATTGCATTAGCATCGTGGTATTACCCTATCAATTATTTAAAAAGATAAATACTTATTACCCTTTATCGATAAAATTATCGCCCGAATTAATTAAGTAAAAATCTTCTTAAAAATGAATATTTAATAAATATTCTACCGGATATATATATACCCGGATAACGAAGAGCTAACGATATTCCAAATAAAATACGGCGCTTATAAATATAAAATCCTACCCTTCGGGTTAATTAACGGTCCGTTTACTTTTTAGTAATATATTAACGAAACCCTAATAAAATATTTCGACGATTTTTATAGCGCGTATATCGATAATATTTTTATCTTTTCGAATAATTTAGAAGAATATAAGATTTATATTAAAAAAGTATTAACGAAATTAGAGGCGGCCAATTTATAAACGGATTTAGATAAATACGAATTCTACGTTAAAAAGACTAAATTCCTAAGTTTTATTATTAAAATTAATAACGTATCGGTTAACCTTTAAAAAATTATAATTATAAAAGATTAATAGGTCTTAACGAATATACGAGGGATATAATCTTTTTTAGGCTTTTATAATTTTTATAAACGCTTCGTTAAAAATTATAATCGGATAGCGAAGCTTTTAACAATTATAATTAAAAAGGGAGAAGTTTTTAATTAGAATAAAGATTATTAAACCGCGTTTAAAAAATTTAAAAATCGTTTACTATTAACGTTTATTTTAACTTATTTTTAATACGAACGTTTAATATATATAGAGATAGACGTATCCGATAAAATAATAGCCGGCGTACTATTATAATTAATTAATAATAAATAGCGACCGGTTACCTTTTATTTAAAAACGATATATAATATAGAATATAATTATTTTATTTATAATAAAGAATTAATAATTATTATTAAAGCCTTATAATATTAGAAAGCCGAGCTTATTAATTTATACGAGCCCTTTTTAATCCTAATAAATAATAAAGCCTTTAAATAATTTAATACTAAAAGACTTTTAAATTTGCAATAAACCGGGTAAGCCGAATTCCTATCCTAATATTATTTCGTTATTTTTTACCGGCTAAGAAAGGAAAATAATACAACGGACGTATTATTAAGGAAGGTAAAAGATTTAAAGAATTAAAAAGCGAAATAGGAAGTATAAAAGACCCTCTAAATTTTTAAGAATTTCGATAATAATCGGATAATATAACTTAATAATATAATTAATAATATTAATACGGTTTATATATCAATTATATCTTTAAATACGGCTATTATAAAAATTAACTTTAAAATCGTAGAGGGAATTCGGGAAGAACGATTAAAAAACTATTTATTTATAAATCGCTTTATTTTCGAAAATAAAATATACCTAAATTTAAAAATTTATCGAAATATAATTAAAAGGGGGGAGAACGGGTATCGATTTATTATTAATAAAATTTTCACCCGTTTCGATAAATTTATTATACTATTTAATACTTTAAAAGCCTAAGTTATTTACGAATTATATATAAAGATTATTACCGTTTATTTAGGCCGAAATAAAATAAAACGCTTAATATTTATATAATATTAATAATTAAAAATAATTAATAACGTCGATCGCTTCATTACTAATTATATAATATATTATACTTCGAAGGTTCCCCAGGATAAAACCCCCGGTAAATTAAAGCCTATCCCAACGGTTTAACGTATTTAATAGAATTTAATTATAAATTTTAAAACTATACTTAAAAATAAATAAAGATTCGATAACGTATTCGTAATAATAAACCGGTTAAATAAAATATTATAAATTATCCTTTATTTTATAACGGTAATAGCCCGAAACATAACCCGTATATACTATAAAGGCCCTTACTATATTTATAAATTATTAAACGAAATTATTTCGAATAGAAGCCCTTAATTTATATTAGATTTTATAAACGAATTAGTTAAAATTCTAAATATTAAGTAAAAATTGGCCTTTTCGGGATATAATTAAATTATAAAGTAAACCGAAATTATAAACGAATACCTCGATTAATATTTTCGTCCCTTCGTTAATTACTTTTAAAATAATTAATTAAAAGCGATTTTAATAATAAATATAATATAAATAAGAATACTGTACGATAATTTAAGTAGAATATAACTATACGAAATATTAAAAGGATTCCCGATACCCGGAACTTTGAATTAAAAGGTTCGAATTGATTTTAATAGCGTATAATTAACGATTAAAGAGAAATTTAATTAAAAAAACGCGTAAGGTTTAATAAATCGGATTTAAAGATATATAAATAAAGTAAAAGAATTTATTATTAAAATTTAAGAGTAGATAATTAAATAATTAAATAAATATTAACGTATTTTAAATTTCGGACCCGGTAATAGAATATTTATTATTAAATAGAGCGAATTTATAAACCGGCTAAACTATAAATTCGATTTTCCTTTAACGAATTAATATTTTAAAATTAAAAAAAAGTATAATTATTCGTTCAAATTAGAAGTATTAGAGGGTTAGAAAAGAATAAATATTTTCTATATTAATAAATTTCGGAAATATTTTAATAATTTATTACCCGATTAAAAGTTAGAAAAACTAATAGGGGAATATATAGGAAACGATATCGAATAAAAAATAAAGGAAATTTTAACTTCTTAAATATATTTTAATAAATTTTAATACTAAATAAATTAAAAAGAATATAACCCAGACCCGAAATTTTATAACGCTAAGAATTTTAAGAATTTATTTAAATTCTTAAAAATATATTACGAAATATACCCTAAATACTTAAGGCCGTTTATATATTTAAAAAAGTAATTATAAAAAATTAAAGCGGAGGAATTCGATAAAAATTATTCGGAAGATAATATCCCTTTAAGGAAGGGTATAAAGAAATTGAAGAGGGCGGTAGGCGTTAAAAAATAAAGGATTTACTTTATATATAATAATAATTTTAATATTTCGAAAATTCGGGGCGAATTTTTTTCGAAGGGGGGGGTAATATTACGGTATTAGCGGATAGGGTCCTTATTAAAGCCCTATTTAATAGACCGGTTATCGTTTAAGCGGTCACCCTAATAGAAGTTAACCGTATTAGCGTACGTAACTACGTGCTACCTTCGTAGGTCGCCCGCGCCTAGGTATAAACCCTAGCGCGGGGCGCGCCCTTTATTCGTTTTCTTCTTTTCTTCTTTATTTTGTAATTCTATAATAGACTTGGATTCAATGTATTAAGTTTGTCTCTTGTGACTACGTCGCTCGTAATAATTATAATAAATTTATAGAAGAAATTTCCATTTACTTTAGTAAATTGTACGATTTAATCGATTTAAATTGTAGTAGCGAAATTTCTCCTAATACGGCGAGGATTTAAATAATTGCAATAGTATAAGCTTTTAACGTTAATGATATTTTGCCTAATTAAATAAATACCCCTAACCGTATTTAATTTATTTCTAGCGGTTTAGTCCCGGCTATCGCTACCCTATAAGGTACGTAATATAGTAGTAGGGGAAAAACCGTAGGAAACGTTATAAATAATTATAATTTTAATTATTAAATTTCGCTTAGTATAGTCGAATATATTTATATTATAATAATAAATAGGTTTATCTCTTTATTCTCCCTCCTACCTTCTATTTTTACCGGGAATTAAAAAAATAATACGACTATTAAGAAAAGTAACGCGTAATATTATAACCGGGTAATTAATAAGGATATAGGAAGGTTTATAGTATTATCTTTTTAATAATACCTTTTTAACCTTTTTTATTATTAGTATATAAAATCGATACCGATAATATTAATTAGTAAATACCTTATCCTTAATCGGCGCGTATATTTTTTTATTAGGAGAGTAAAAATTATTTATAAAAATAAAATATTTATCCGCCTCTTTTATAAACGCGAATTCAATAGGTTCCTATAACGTAAAAAAACGTTACTTAATCTATTTAATATTTTTTAATACCCAAAGGTCGTATTATATTAATATAAAAGGAAGGGGAATAATTGGATAAAATTATTATTAATTATTTAATAATTTAAAATAAAAGGGGGATATAATTTAAAGGGGAAGGGGATTTAGGACGTAATTTAAAGGGGAAAGGGATTTTATTACTATAACCTTCTAATAGTATATTAATATTTAAAATACGGGCAACTTCTTTTAATTTAATGCTTATAACCCTAATAAAGTCTATTATATTATTAGAATTAGCGGGGATAATATTAATTTGGTTAATATTAACGAGGGTAATAAGGGTATTAAGAATCGCGACCTGGTTGGCGTTAATATCGAACTATCGTAGGTTATTAATAGCCTATTCTCCTACTAATCTAACGATATCGAATGCGAATTTTCGAATAAGAGTATTCTATTCGTCGAATTATTATTAAAGGCGCTATATATTTTACTAATATTAAGCGTTTATAATAATAATAATAATCGACGACGATATAATTTGTAATATTAAATAGTAGGGTAGTAATTGCGATTCGAGAAGTATATTATTCGGAAGAGGAGGAAAGGTAAATAAGAAAAACGCGCGGTAATTAAAGTATTAATTATTTGGATTATTTTCTAGGAGTTAATTAGGCGCGCGGTAAGGGTATTAATTACGTTAATTAATATATTGGAAATTTCGTACAATAATTGTAACTTTACTAAAATACTATTAAAATTATCGCGGATAATAGCAATAATATTGTCTAAATGCCCTCAATTAATTACCCAAATTGTACGAAGTTTTATAGTAGAATAGTAATATTATTATAGAGTATTATGCGCGTTGTTGTATTGTGTTAGTGCATTGCGTTTTGGTAGCGGTCGCTAACAACCTAGATGTTATATAGAAATTTTATCGATTTTATCATTATTTTCTCTGTTCTGGGCGCCAAGAAGTAAGCGGAATAAGCATGTCCAAGTTTTGAGCTCAGCTGCGGACGGGTGTCTAACTCGAAGAGAGAGGATATCTCCACTGTTGGGAAATTGCCTGGAACTCCACAGAACGGTACCGTTTTCTGGATTTTGGGATCTTCATCAAGCTGACGCGGATTGGTTCATGCTGGTGGGTATATTGAAGCTCGCGGAAGACGGGATGGGTGAAGAGTTTTCGGGTTCAACACAAAGAAGGGAAGAGGTTTTCTCGAAGATGGAACCGAAGATTCATCGAGCCTCGGGCGAACTAACGGGACTGAGTCCGTCTGTTTCGCCATTGGCTAAGAGAAGCGTTGTCTAAAGGATGCGGCTTCGGAGATATCAGGATCGTCAACCCAAGGAGCGGGCAAGACTTTCGTATAAGAAGAGGATTGTCGGTTCTAAATCGCTTCTAGAAAGGCTTAGTTTTGTGATCATGTCTTGGCTGCTTTCTGAGATCCTTTCAGTCTTCACAAAAGTGGTCCGTAGCAATTCATCCGGAGGACATGTCCGCCCTGGGCACTTGCTGGCTTTCCGCTTTTCTTTTCGAGACTTTCAAAAAAGTTGCCCGCGCGGGGTTGTCGCCGGTGACCGCCTGACCGCTGTCAGCAGTTGACAAGGACGATGCCTGTTGGTGAGCTGCAAGTTTAAAATGAAATGAACGGAGACACGATGATGCGCGAACTCAATGCTCACCCAGCCAGCTTCTTGCCGGCCGGTATGTACTGTAGCGGGCTGCTCGACCGTTTGGCACATGGCCGAAATAAACGGTCGTCCCTTCCCAAAATCTCGAACACGGCATGAAGCCATTGACCAATCATCTTCCATGCAACTGACAAGCTCGAAATCTCGAGATGAGGCTTCAAACTTGGAGGCAACACAGATGTAATCTCCTTGTTCGTGGCACAACAGCAGCTTGTGCTTCTGACATACTCGTTGCCTCGTTCCCTTTCGGCCCTTCATCCAAGGTCCTTTCAGGGCATATTTCGAATCACGGGCGAGAAGAGGCTCTTCAAGAAGTTTTTGCATGTCCGAAGGCCTTATGAATCATGAAGAACCGGAAATTACAGAAACACTTGACGCCGCACGGTACAACGAGAAAACGGAGGAAAACGAACTTCTTGATGAAGTGGAGAAGGCCCTACGAGGAGTTTTTCAGTTTTTCTCTTGTTCTTCTCAAGCACTTGGCATCTCATAACCCCACATTGCATGGCCAGGAACCACTGAAGCGGTCCGTGCACGACACCACTTTGCCTGCGGTACCTGCGTCTGACAGATCGCAAACCACGGCATCTCCTCTTGCAGTTTAGCTCCATCCTCCTTCTCCGATCCTTTTCTCCATGTTTCATTTCTTTTTCTTTTTCTTTTTTTTTTTTTTTTCTTCCTGCCCGCCGCCGTTTGGAAAACGAAGAAGCTCTTCGGAAAAGGCCCACTGTGAGCACCAAATATGTCTCGGGAAGGGTGACTTGTCTTGTCTTGTTTTGTCTTGGAGCTTCACCACCACTGCAGACCTCACGTCATCAGATGTCAACAAGCAAAAATATTGTCTCGGCGGATACATCCATATCTCGCTATACGACAACGACGACAGCGACGACGTTCAGAAAGTAACTGATCATACAGGATCGTCCTACTTGCATCGCAGATAATGCACGGAACACACAATGGAGGCAAGCTCTTGCTCTTGACGATCACCACATAACTGCGGTCAGGAACGGAGTACACGAATCTCCACTTCTCTCCGCTACCCTCCGGCTTTACACAGCCTCAACACCGGAGCCCCAACACAAAAACATGCCAACCTCCGATCTTTTGGAAACATAGCACCGGCTCGCCGTTAGACCGTGGAAACAAGCATGTGTACACTACTCCTCACTTGTGCTAACCTGCCGAGCAACGCAAACCACAAGGGAGACGTACAATGTTGCTCAGGTCGTGGCCTACACGCCTGAAGATGAGGACAGCTACAACCATATTTCCACGAGTATCTTAAAAAAAAGTGAAGAGGCAACCAAGAACCGATGATTTCGGTCAACAAAGGGTCTATATGCTCCCCACGTTACTCAACATCACCTCTCTCCTTGGCTGCCTGTTAGACCTGTCCATGAACTGACTGACTGACATACGCCACACGGATATGTATCTCCAATGTAAGAAAGCGAGACCTGCGAACCCCGGCCCTGGTCTGCCTGGCCTGCCTAGCCTTTTGATTTCTTTACACAACAGCTCCAAGCAAAGTGCTTTTTTGAAACCTGAACTAGGGCTCGCCGTTTTATGAGAGCGGACGGATGTATAGTCGATTTCGAGCTTTTGGACTCATAGCTCCGAACAACTGACAAGCCAGGACTATCTCCCACGGAATGAGCCCTTGATGAGTTGAGATCGGAGATGACGTCCGACCCCTTCATACCTTCAGCTTCTAACCTATCGACCTAGTTGAATCGTGGTCTAAACTCTCCTTACTTTTGAAAAGCTTGGGAAAGTTTAGTTACGTCCATCTCTTGGCAACCAAAAAGCCAAGTATGGCCAGGCAAGTCCATCACCGATCCCAAATCCGAAGAGATCCCAGTTACCAGGTTCCGTTTATACCACCAAAGTTTACGGACGGATGGGAGATCGTGGATCACCACAACAGTTCATCGCCTTGCCATGCTCTTTCCCCTCATTCACGCACGCACGCTCGCAGAAGCACGTCTTCAACAGCCAACACTAACCTCTGAAATCTGGGAACGGGCTTGTCGGCTTGGCATTCAGGTACCACTCCTACCAGTTTCTCGAAGCGAAGCTACGGACCGACGGGAAAGACAACCAGGGGGGGCATGAACGGAACGAACATCTGAACCAAGCTTGTCAACCCCTGCCATCAAAAAAAGTTCTCTGCTGGAAGAACCCAGGAGCACGAACTTCCAAACCCATGTCCCTACCCACAGCCCACAGCTCCGTCAACATCTTGATCCCTCATCCTGGTTCATGACTCTCACTCTGGAACGGAACGACCTGACGCCTGACGGAAATGCTTGGATCCACAGTTAAGGCACGGCATCGATTCCTGCAGGCCTGAATGCAGCTGCCAGCCTGCCGTGGACGTTGCTGTTGTTCAACAACGAGGATTCTCACCTGGCGGAGCGAGCAGAGTCATGTAAGCGAGGCGGTACATACGCGAGCTGGGTAGCGAGTAAAGTCTTTTCTTTCTTCTCAGCTCTTCTTTTTTCCCTTGGTACCATAGGGTCTGGTAATACATTTACCCTTCAGTGCCCACCTTATCCATCCCGTGAAGTCCGGGACCGATCTACCTCTCGTAATTCTCTCTCTTACCCATCTCTATCATTCTTTTACCGATGCCTCTACCGTCGTGAGCCTTTTCTCTTGACTGTGGTCCAGTCTCTTCACACATTCAGCTGCTTACCAGAGTTCAGCTTGACTCGTCATTCGTTCATCCTATTTATCCCAACCTCAAAAAGAAAACGGTCCCCGCTTCCGACTCCATGCCTCTTACCTCCCGTTGACCAGCCTTCCCGGTCTTGCAACAATCCCACCCATCCCGGATTACGGATACCTACAGTGCTACAGAATAACCGAAGGACCAAGTGAGGAGTAGTTGTTCATCATCTCGTGGAGACTTGATGAAGTTCGGTTTTGCATGAACAGAAAACTGAAATCTTATTCCTTTCCACTCCATTTCCCGCCTGGGCTTTCGTCACCTGTTTTCCTGCAATTTTGGGCCAGAAGACTAAAAGTCATTCGTTTCCCACTTTTGGTAACCGATCGAGTGAGGATCCTATCCGATACTTCGACTTCGACTTACATCGGCAACATATCAACCGGCTGGTTACCGACATACTGGACTGGAACCTGAAACACCATCACGACTCCAAAAAAGGATACTCGATAGTCCTTAGCATTCACATGACCATCAACCAAGGGCTGGATTAGTTCGCCGACCTCACCGCATCTGCCCCATCCGCATCTCGGCTTGTGCGGCTTCCTCAATTAGCTGCTCCGAAATACGAATCCGGCAACTCTGGAGAAGGTTTTCGAACACTCACCTTCATTCCCCAGTTTCGTGTCCTCCAATCCGTTTGGTTGTTCCCGGTGCTGGTAGCTGTTTCATAACCAAAAATCCCCAATCCTTCCCAGACCTCGACGGAAGTGGGCAATTGGGGTAACTTACACAGTACAAGTCATCTGGTCGGAATTCTCCATATCGACGGAAAACTGCAGAAGAAAGACCATTTGAAGGGAGGCTGGGGGTACTGTACTGGTTGCTTGCTCAAGTTGCTTGCTTGCTTTCCCGGGGTATATACCGCCCTTCGCACACGACAAAGGGAGACAGGTTACAAGAGTTGTTTGCTTTCTCAAACGGAAACGCATAGGCCACATCTTGTGGTTCCTACTCTCTTCACTGGCTGGCCTATCGTGTCTGCTGTCTGCTGACCGCCGAGCTTCTCACCTTAACCTCACTTCCCAAGCTAAAGGGTCTCAAGGGCTCCTGGTTGATTGCCTTATCCTGCCCATTGTTGAACCAACGTCTTGGGGCCAGGCAATTGCGAATCGACTCGAACGGCGATATTGACACGGGAGCGAGGGGTTGAGAACCGGGGGAAGAGTTACCAAAATAACCTTCTTTTTTGACTTATCAACAACATCCGTCGGGGCCGTTCGTTCGTTCGTTCGTTCCACATTTTCCTCTCCCTTCCCTTCCCGAACCGCCACACGGCACGAACTACTGGGGGTTGCCAAACGAGAAGACGACACGACCGAGAAGACCGAACAGACACATAAGTGCCCCATTACCCACACCTCACTTTGAAGGACTTTCGGTTCTTCCGTCCTCTTTTGTCCTCTCACACATTTCAGCACACGCAATGGCGATACCACATGTGATCCCAGCATTGCTGGGCACAGTAGCCGTCCTTGCGACAACGGCCATCTTCGTCATTCACATCATCCTGGCTCGGTCATTAGCACATGAGACGTCACCAGTCACAACGACATCCATTATCGCCGCAGTTTTTGAGGGCTTGGCCCTTCTCACAACAACATCCCTCCTGGTCGCGGGTTGCATGGGCTCACGCTTGGCTAGGAGGTTCAACGGGGTGATCTTTGGGGTTGGGCTGTTTGTGTGCTCGGTAGCTGCTGCTCTATCGATTGCCACTTTGGTGCTTCTCAGCAAGGATTCAGCGGAGCTGCCGGAAAAGGTAGCGGGGACGAAGACGTCGGGGTTCTTGATCGGTGGCTCGGTAGCACTGGGAGTGGCATTTGCGACGCAACTGTTCTTCCAGTTGTTGCACTTCATCAGTGTTCGCATGGGCGGCGCCTATGCCGGAGATGAGGAGAGCTCACCAAGGACCCAAGTCAAGGCGATCCCCTACCAGCAGACGAACCCCAACACAGAGAAGGTCCGATTCGAAGACCCAACCATGTCTCCGCGCGCAACCCCCCGTCCAAGCTATGGACACTCGGTGGGCAACTCACTGAGCTCGTGGCGCTCATCGTTGTACTCAGTCATGCGCCCTATCCCCTCAAAGACCCATCTCCTGGCAGCCAACAGCCAGCACTCGCTGCCTCTCCGTATGCGCCAATCCGACTCGATCGATTCGACGGCCATGCGTGAGCAACACACCGCTTCAGTCGCGACAACCGAGAACGGCTTCGACTCCTGGGACACCTCCTCGGTCGACCCTCAAAACCGACAGGCCGTCGTTGAGGCCGCTTCTGCTTCCGCCTCCGTCTGCTCCCCGACCATGCCACCTGCCCCCTTCTTGGAGACCATCCCTGCTAGCCCCATGGCCAGCGGACAACCTAGTCCCGGTCTCCTTCCATCCGACAGCCAGCTAGACCTCGGAAACAGCCTTCTCATTCCTCCCAAGACCATCCGCCGTCGCAGCCGCTCCTTCAGTCCTGCCTCGATGCGGTCAATGGAGCTCGCGCGTGAAGCCTTCACCCAGCACTCCGCCATGTCAGAAACCCATATTAACGAGGCACATATCCACCCTCTCTTCCGATCCGATTCGCCTACGCCGCCGGCCATTGTGTCTCCAGGCACGGTGGTGGTCGCGGCTCCTCTTGGCGGGCAGGTGCTATCGGATAAGCATAGCATTCGCACGCTAGCAAGGAAGCGAAGCGGGAGTTTGCCGGCTGTTTCAAGCCCACTGAGCAGGCAAGGCTCACTTGAGAGCTTCAGGACCAAGGTGACGAAGTATGAAGGCGGTAGCAGGCCCGGGACAAGAGCCGAGGAGCTGAGGGAGGAGGATGAAGAAGGTTTATCTGATGAGGAGAACAACAGCGATCATGAGGAAGAGGAAGAGGAAAGCGGACAAATGATGATGAAGGGAAAGGGGAAAGCGTCTGCCATGAGCAGCGCATCACCCTCTCCACGCCCATCACTGGCTCACGATGACCCGGTGGATCGAAAGATGACGCCGCCCATCCCGGGGTGGATCCTCGGTGCTGGAGCGAGGACGAGCTTGCTGGGCTATAACCAGCGAAAAAATTCGGGCCCGAGTCCGGCTGATGAGGAGGAAGAGGGTGTGGCCGGTGCCTCCGCTCGGTGACGATGACGGAGCATGGCGTGCCCGAAGAAGAAAAAAGTTTCCTTTGTTTGGTTTGATTTTTGTGTATAAAGGGCATCGAACGGCCGGTTGGCTTGTTGGTATGGTCGGTTGGTTGGATGCCCTGAAACGAAGTTACGACATGAAATGCTTTGGAATACCTTTCTCTTCTTTTACCATGTTTTCTTTCTTTCTTATTGGTGGAGATACCACTTCTTCTTCATGGTTGGCTTTTGGGGTTTTTGAGAAACGGATTGATACCTTTGATGCGTGGCGTTTGAGACAAGTACTATACCTAGAAAGGGATCTTGGGCAGGCAGGAAAAGGAAAAGGAGGTCGGTACATAGAGAGTCTAGGCAGACTTTGGTGGGATAAAGGATGGATAGAGGAATGGGTAGATGTCGGATGGGCTCAAGTAGAAGCTTCTCTGCACGCTGAACGCGAGGGCATGAGAGATTGATGTAGAGAAACAAGAATGAATGAAGAAAATTGAACAACAAGTTGAAGATATTCTGCGTGGTGAGCATGAGCTGTGTTACCTCAGGCCAAGCTGTGATGTAGAGGTAGACCACTGCAGGTAGAGAGGAATGGGAGATTGATCCATGTTGATGATGGAGAAAACTCATGCAGTCTGCCTCGAAGAATTCTCCTAGACAGAGACGGCAGATCCAATGCTGCAGTGCCATTCATTACTTATGCGATGGTAACCGAAGAGAAGGTGCCTGTTGTCAACTTCCTTCTTCAGAGCAAGAGCAACCAAGCTCGAAGCTCCCCGTCATCTGTTGCGATGGCACTGACATTGAGCCTTATCTTATCTGCCCTTACACTGCTTGAGTCCTGATTGGACAGAAGCTCTGCAATCCCCACTATACGCGCTTATGAGTGGAGAGGACGTTGCCGTGACAATGCCGTAACCATCAATGACTTCATTTTCTTGATGGCAGAAAGAAGTGATTGCGTTGGTGATGGTTCACAGCACGAGATCAGATGGCTCCCTTTCATCTGGAATGCACTAACAAGCGATGTAGATGAAGTAAAGAGTGAGATTAAAAGCCGGATTTACAAAGAGAGCTTGTTTACCAACAGAGCAAAATGAATGGTTGAACCTTTGTGTGTACAAGTAGAGGTACAAAACGGACGGCAGTGTGACCTCCACACCAGCTCCAGGCGGCAAGATGCCGCGCAGCCCTTCGCCTAACAATGCCGCTGCCTGCCTGCCCACTTTTGCCTGCCGCTTCCTTCAGTTCTCCCAGCCATTCATTGCCGTAGCACTGGCTGCGACCGTGATCCTGCCCGCCTGTGAGTGCCCCTCTTCCGTCAGGCAGGTCGTCCCTCCTACGACGGGCGTTGTTAGCGCAGGCAGGTGAAGCGAACAGAACAAACCAAGTGGAAGCCTGCCCCATCAGTCATCGCAATCCGCCTGTAGAACGGGTCAAGTTTCCTTCTATTTCTTGCCACAGGCAACTCACAACCACCTCCTCCCCTGTCTGTCTGCCACCTCACATCATTTGGCGGCGCCTTCCCACATCCGATATCAACCTTACCACAGCAACCACTACCGAACACCACACTTTTTCCTGTCCTCGCCCAACTTTGCCGACGACATACAACGAAATTTCTCTTCCGTCGCGACTCCGAACTTGACAAAGGTCGCCCAGCCGACATATTTTATTGACATCAACATACCCATATCGCCAACGTAGCAGCCGTTTAGCTGCGCGACAGATTGCCCAATATGAAGGTTACTTTCAAGGTACGTAGAGGTAGCCTAGCTTTTCCATATCGAGCGTTTGTCGTAGCCAGGCAGACAGGCAGACGACGAGTTAGATGTATCGTGATAGCTTCACAATCAGCTATAAACGCAGCATCGTCTTTGCTGGATCATGTCTGCCTGGTCGAACCAAAGCTTGTGCTTCTTGTTCCAAGCTCTGAGATTATAAGCAACCAATACTAACAGTGACTGTTCGTATAGGACCTCAAGCAGCAAAAGTTCACGCTCGAGATCGAGCCTACCGAGACCGTGGGTTACCCTTCGCCGCCTCCCGTTTCTTCACACACCCAATCTTAAACCGATAACACCCACGACGTTGCACACACTATGACAGCCCACGACGATCAACCGCTCTGTCGGCGTCGGGAACTTTTTATGCTACTTTGGAGGAAACGTATGGTGCTGGCGAGCTACATGCTAACCAGCTGCAGATTGCCAAGGTCAAGGCGAAGATCTCTGAGGAAAGAGGCTGGGCTCCCGAGCTTCAGAAGCTCATCTACTCCGGTACGTGTCTCTTGGGCACGAATCATGGGTACAGCTCCCGGGTACTGACCGGCTACACCAACAGGCAAGATTTTGAAGGATGAGGAAACCGTCGAGTCTTACAAGATTGAGGAGAAGGGCTTCGTTGTCTGTGTCGTAAACAAGGTACGGGTTACCCAAACACCAGTTCAAAAATGAAGCTAACAGTTTCGTAGCCCAAGACCACTGCCCCCAAGGCCGCCGAGTCGTCATCGTCCGCTGCTACTCCCGCTACCCCCGCTGCCGCCGCTTCGGCCTCTACACCCGCTGCTCCTGCTGCTCCCGCGGCCGCCAGTGCTGCTGCTGCTGCTGCTCCCTCGACGCCAACGCCCGCTAGAACCGCTGCGGCTCCTGAGGCTGCCCCCGCTGCTGGTGCTCGCGATGCTAACGCTCTTGCGATGGGCGAGCAGCGCGCCGAGGCTATCGCCAACATGGAGGCCATGGGTTTCGAGCGCTCCCAGATCGATGTGGCTATGCGTGCCGCCTACTACAACCCCGAACGCGCCGTCGAATACCTCTTGAACGTACGTGGCACAAGACACATGACTCTTCGTGGTGGATATGGTATACTGACAAAGGTTTAGGGTATCCCCGCCAACCTCCAGCAACAGGCTTCTTCTCGCCAGGCTTCCGCCGCCCCAGCTGCTGCTCCTGCTGCCGCTGCCCAGGCCGCTTCGCCCGCTGCTGCTGCCGGCGGTGACGACAACGACCAGGTCAACCTCTTCGATCTCGCTGCTCAGCTTGGTGGCAGCGCTGGTGGACGTGGTGGTGCTGCCGGTGCCGGTGCCGGTGCTGAGGCTGCTGGTCTCGGCAACCTCGATTTCCTCCGCAACAATGCCCAGTTCCAGCAGATGCGTCAGCTCGTGCAGGAGCAGCCCCAGATGCTGGAGCCTATCCTGCAACAGCTCGGCGCTGGTAACCCTCAGCTCGCTCAGATGATCGGCCAAAACCCCGACCAGTTCCTTAACCTTCTTGGCGAGGGTGGCGAAGGCGGTTCTGTCGGTATTGCCGTCACAGAGGAAGAGCGCGATGCTATTGAGCGTCTCGTCCGTCTTGGCTTCCCCCAAGATCAGGTCATCCAGGCCTACTTCGCGTGCGACAAGAACGAAGAGCTTGCCGCCAACTTCCTCTTCGAGCAAGGTCCTGAGGACGACGACGATTTGCCCCAACAATAAGAGCGAGGCTAGTTGACTGGATGGATGGAATTGATATGTTGGGTCTTCTTTTTTTTTCTGTAACAAGGCGTTAAAAGTCAATGACAAGGGAGGAATTTCGTTAGCAGTTGCCTTTGCATTTGAAACGTGGGCGACGGCTGGCTGGATGGTTTGGGCTTTGCTTTGCTTATGAAAGGATGCATTGAAGGAGACTTTTTATGATAACATTATACCTTAGGGAGCTCAGATGCTCAAATACTGCTGATTAACGTTCACATACGTGGGTGGGATTTGATGTTGAGTTGTTCAAGGCGTGAAGGGTCCCGATGAATTAAGTATGGAGACAGCGAGAGTAAAAAGGAGCGATGATATGAATGAAGTTCACAAAGGAAAAATACGCGTCAAGACATATGTTCTCGCAGCATACGCATTACTATGTTCGTTCGCTATGTGATACATGTTTCATGAAGAGCGGAACATCACAAGGTTTAACCATCGAACCAATGACGAAAGCAACAGTAACAAACATGCGGTACTATGATATTCCCTTTTGATTTATGCCCCTAAAACCCAATCCATGCCCGAATGCTCTCTTGTTGATGGGTATATAAACCTGGTTCCCCGAAGGTGATAAGCCTTCCTTTTGTGTCTCTTAACCATCCATATCGTATAGTATTGTCCACTCTTTCTCTCAACCTGCCCAGCCATATAGTAACCATGCCGGTCTGGAAAGCAATGAAACCTAAAGACAGACAACTTCCAAAGAACTTGATAACTATTCCTTGGCCAGACCTCTCCTCTTAGATATATACTCAGACGATATAACACCCCTCCCTCATATACTTCCTCCAGACGGATCGATCACCAAGTAATCTCCTGCCGAACCTTCTTCCCTCTCCCCCTCTTCTTCCCCGCTGCCCCATCCTTCCCAAACAACGCCTCGGCCTTTTTGCGTTCCTCCTCCGCTTTCGCATCCTCAATCGCTTTTTGGCGTGCCTCAAACTCCTCCTCTGCCTTACGTTGCTCTTCGTAGATCTTCTCCGCAGTCTCAAACTCCTGCCCCGTCTCCTTCTGGTACTGCTCGATATCAATCGTCACCGTCCTCTCGCCCACCAGCGCCTTTTGGATCCGATCGGGATCTGCTCGTTCCTCGCGGTTAAACTTCAGCTTGATGTGCTTGCGGGTTTTGTTGGGAAAGAGGCGGGCGATGGTTTCGAAATCGGTGCCGAACATGGTTAACGCAGAATAAAACTTGTCGGTTTCTTCGTCGGTCCATTGGCCCGGTTTCATGTTCCTCCGCAAGTAGGTTGCCGAGGTGGTGTGGTGCGTGAAATCGTTCTCTTCTTGCACTTCGTAGTTGGCGTGGTCGATCTCGGCGTGCCGGTTTACTTGGAGGGAGCGCTCGTTGAGGCGGATTTCGCCGTCGATCATGATGTATTGTTCGCCTACGGCGCCGACGGTTGAGTCGACGAGGGGGGGTTGGTCGTCGGTGGTGGTGGTGGCGGCGCCGGGACGGGAGGAGGTGGTAGGGTTGTTGTTGGTGGAAGAGGTGGCACCGGGTGCAGGGGTACCGGAGGCGGAGGCTTCGCCGCTGGCACCGCCGTTTTCTCCGTCGTCGTCGCCGGATTCGCCGCGCTTTTGCTTCTTCCGCTTCTCGTAGTACTTCTGTCGTTTGGCACGCTCGCGCTCGGCGAGCTCGTCGTGGAGACTAAATTTCTTGCCGATGTGGAGGTCCTTGGCCAGCTCGGCCATGGTTAGTTGGGTGACGTCGATCTGGACTTGTTCGGCGTTTTCGGGCGTGGCTTCGCGCTGTTGCCTGCTGCCGCCCTTCTTGGTGGTTGCCTGAGAGGCTTCGGTTTGCTCGCCATCTTCGCCTAGTAGTGCTGGATCGATATTCGACTCTGATGTTTTGGGTTTTCTCGGCTTCCGGACACGCTTCGGTTTGGGTGCTGCTTCCTGGCCGTCTTCTCCCTCGGCACTCGGTTCAGCTGCTGCTTTCTTTGCCCGTGCGCGCTTCTTGGGTGGTGCTTTTGGTGCGGATGCCTCGTCGGCTGCACCTTCAGTGCCGTCATTATCTGCCCCGCCTTCGCCGGTTGCTGCATCCGCCTTGCGTTTCCGAGGAGCACGCTTCTTGGGAGCTGGTGCTGCTGCCTCACCCTCACCCTCAGCCGCCTCCTCTCCGTTGGCGCTCGGCTCTGCCGCTGCTTTCCTTGTCGTCCTTGTTCGCTTCTTGGGAGGTGCTGTCGCTTCTTCACCTTCAGCTTCGGCCTCACCATTGTTCGCTTCGTCTTCGCCAGTTGCCGCATCAGCTTTGCGTTTTCGAGGAGCCCGAGGTTTCGCAGGTGCCCTCTTCGCGGGTGCCTTCTTTGTAGCCTTGGTTGCGGGTTCAGCCGGCGCCTCGGTACTCGACTCTGTTCGACTCTCAGTAGAGCTTTCGGTTGTTGTAGCTGCTGTCTGAGTGACTGAGGAGGTTGATGCCGTCGCTTGTGCGGATTCTGTACTAGAACGTGTCGAAGCGGCTTCTGTAGAGGTGGTTCCACTTGGAGTGGTCGAGGATGCTGTGGGAGTATTGGTTACGGCTGCCGAACGTGTGGTCCTGGATGGAGATTGTGTTATTATTTCTGTAGCCGCGGATCTCCTGCCTCTGGGCCTCGTGATTTCGATAATCGTTGGAGTGATAACCGTTGATGGTGTTCCTCTGGTCTTGGACGGTGTCTGTTTTGGAGTCGCTTCCGTCAAGTTCTCGGTCGTGGTACCTGAGCTCCTTTCGGTTGTTGGCTTCCCTGCTGGTTTCTCCGCGGGCTTCTCTGTTGGCTTTTCGGTTGGCTTTTCGGTTGGCTTCTCTACAGGCTTTTCAACTTGCTTCTCGGCTGGCTTTTCCACAGGCGTACTTGTCATCGCAGTAGGGGCTGGAGTTGGCGCTGGAGCTGGGGCCGGAGCTGCAGCCGAGGTAGCAGCAGGTTGTGCTTGCTTGTCTGTTGGAGCGGCATCTTTTGTGGTTGGTTTGGCAACACTCGAAGACTCCTTCTCGGGGACTGTATCGATTGGGCCAGTCGCAGGAGGGGTAGGTTGAGCTGGAGCTGAAACTGAAGCCGGCGATACCTGACGGGTCGAAGGTCCGGATTCGGCTGTGGGAGTGGCAGCAGCTGTTGTAGGTTGCGAAGTTGTCTCGGTCGGAGCGGGAGTCGAATCTGTTGATTTCGCTGAAGCTGGCGCGTTGCGACGAGCAATCACCTTGGGCTTGACCTTGGGGCCGAAGCCCGCTTTCTTGAGCATCTTGACTGTAGTCGCCGGACCCGGCTAGCAGTTTTGGTTTATACAGCAGGGGACGTCGAGGTTTTGGTGAGCATGGCCTCCACGAGGCTGTCGGCGATAACTTAAGACCGGGGGTTGTTCTGATTTCTGAGGCTCAACTGATGGTGAATTGGTGGGTATCAAATCGGTGCGTGTCCGGACAATCGCGATGACTGGAGATCGGGGATAACGGGCAGTCGAGGGATTCAATTGCCACACAAGCAACTGAAGGGCGTGTAGTCGTAGATTGTTGACTTGGGGGTTGACAACAAAAATGCGATAAAGTGATGATGGGAAAAAAGATGGGCGGGGTGGGTGGTCAGGATCCAGTCCCGGTAGTGGTGCACTGGAGCGTCCAGGCTTCGCGGGATCAGCCAGTGATAGTGGAGGAATCGAAGTGCGATAAAGGCACCGCCGGCCAAGGCTGAAAGAGGCTTAGCGTGACGCATCCAGAGGCCGAAGAGTGGATGCTGTCTGGCGGTCGCCGCGAGTCTTGATGCTCCCGCTCACAGACCCACTTTTTGTGAGAAGTGGAAGTGTTGAGAATGAAGTGAGGGTTGCAGTCATGTCTATGTCTGTCTCGTGCCTTGGATTCCTCCCATTTTCCGCCCATCAGTTCGTCACAGACAGAATGGCAGACACCGGAAAAATGTGAGAAGGAAGCACAGCCAGAGAGAGGGAGCAGCACAGCAATTCATTCATTCATTCTTTTATTCACCCAGTTGCTTGGACTTTGTTTGGCTCTGCTGGTCCCTCCTCTATGATACCTCTACAGCCTTTCCCTTCCTTAACAATTATTTCCTCCTCCAGCCCAGCACCAGAGGCTCCCACTCCCGACACCCGCCTGAACTGCTGGAGCCCCGTCCGGCTCGGCTCTGCTCCAGTCACGTTCTGCGAACTTGCCTCAGGTGTTGCTCCGTCCTTTCCACAGTTTCCATCCTCCGACACTTTCGAAGAACAGAGAACTGGAACCCGCACGCTCCTTTTGGCCAGCCTTGACTGTTCTGCCACTTCCACCTCGTTTTTTCACTTTCAACCAAGTTCTGCGCACACCGGGTTTCTGTCCAAGTTTA
Source organism: Sordaria brevicollis (assembly GCA_033439795.1). Classification (NCBI taxonomy): domain Eukaryota; kingdom Fungi; phylum Ascomycota; class Sordariomycetes; order Sordariales; family Sordariaceae; genus Sordaria; species Sordaria brevicollis. The sequence goes on from JAUTDP010000005.1 coordinate 1,993,142, forward strand.
CAGCCCACCCACCCTCACAACCACAACCACAACCACGGGCATTCCCAACAACATCGTCGTCGTCGCCGGCATCAGACACGCGCCCCTCCGTAATCCGTTGACGCTTCTCATCGACGACGGACAACGAGTCAGCCACCTCTCTCTCTCTCTCTCTCTATGCAGTGGCGGTAAGGGATCACAACAACCACGTCGTCCATCGCACCACCGGCTGGCTGCTCCCGCCTTCTTTCTTGCTCTCCCATTGCCGACCGCGCTTTTTCTTCCAACTTATTTTTTCTCTGCCCGCTGCTTGTTTCCGGCCTTCATCGCTCGCGCCCTTCGCCAATCCGCTTTCCGCCGCCAGCACCGACACCTGAGTTCCCGGTCCGCTCCCCCAAGCGCCTTTTCTCATGCCGGTTGCCACCTCTCCCTCCGCAGTGCCTCGTCCTACCACCGTCAAGATGGAGGACAGGAAGAGACCAGCCGCCAACGCGGATGACGTTGCCCCTCCTAGCAAGCGACAGGCTGTCAACGGCACCAGCAAGTCCAAGGATGACGATTTAAGGGAAGAGGCTTGGATTGAGGTATGTGTCACACATTATCGGCTACCGCTTCACGCTACCCCCTCCCTTCTCGCCCGCCCTTCTCCATATCACATCTCCCGCCTCTAGCCCTTCGTGTCCCCGACGCCATCGAGCGCGTTCTATCCTGTCTGTCCCTTGACGCCGCCCGTCATTTACCGCAGGCGCGTCCGCTTTAGAGAGCATCTTACGTGTCGGCCAACCTCCTTATGACCCTCACCGCGATGTTTTTGTTGGGGTACTCTCCTCGACCCTTGCTAATGCGCGGCTTGCTGGCCACAGCACGCCCGGCTCCCAGGATATCTCTCTTCATCATGCAATGCCTTGACCCTACCTACTCCCAGATACCACGCTCCTTAACCCGCCCACGATGTACATGATTCTCCTTTCACGGGCTTGAAACCGACGGCTTGGCTGACTGGTTACGATGCGCAGGAATTTCAAAAAGGTGCCATTTACCGGCAGATGCAAGAGTACAGGCGGGCAAAGATCGATTTAGAACACCGTCTACAAGAAGCCGAGAAGAGCGCCGCTTTTCACGATGATCACTTGCGCGTTATCAAGCAATGGCTATCGCAGGTATGCCTCGACTCCACTCCCATCTCCACACGACAAAGCTCGCTGACACCCCTCAGTTGACCCAAGAGCTCGAATTGATTGCCGAAGGGTCACTCAAATCCATTAGCCTGAAGCCCTCAGAATCCAACTGGGTATCGAGCCTCGCTTTTAAGGACAGCAAGGAATTCCGCCAACACTTGGATGATATCAGGAAACCCGTCATTTCCAAGGTCGAATCTCTCCTGAACAAACTTGCTAGTGTCCGGGGCGAGGTCAAGCCTGACGTGGCGCAACTGGAAGCCCAGGTGAAGTCCTTACTGGCAAATCAGAAGGAACTAGCAGTGAAAATCGATAGACTCCAGGCCGAAAACGCGACGCTGTCCGAGCAGTATGACACCGCGACCCTGAAGGTGATTAAGGCGGAACGGAAGCTCGACAGGGTTAGAAGTGCCCAAGTCCAGAAATTGGAACAGCAAGCATTGGCCAACTCGACAACGCGGCAAACGACAAGCGACGAAAATGGCACAGGTTCAAGTACGGAAAATGGCGATGGCGGGGAGTACAAGACCAAATACAAGGAAGCCATGGCCGTTGCCAACAAGCAAAAAGAACAGATCGAATCTCTTATGGCCGAGATCAAAGGCCTGCAAGAAGAGAATTCCAGTTTGAAGGTCAAGAAAGAGGGCATTTCCGAGGAAGATTACGCCCGCACCGATGTGTTCAAGCAGTTCAAGGCTCAGAACGAGGATCTCATCAAGCGCATCAACAATCTGGAGGCCGTCAACAAGCAGCTACGGGAAGACGCCGAGAAGTTGCGGGCTGAACGAACATCATACCGTGCCACTCTGGAACAAGAAGCGCAAGCTCTCACATCGGATCTGGAAGACCAGATACAACAGAAGGACCAAGATCTCACTAGGATTCGCTCTGCAAGAGATGAACTTCTTGCAGAGCTTGCCATGCGTAAGGCAAGCCAGGAACAGGAGAAGACATCGTCTGCTCATCTGAATGAACTCCTTGAGACCATGCAGGATCGGGTAAAGCAGCTAGAATCTGAGCTCGAAAGGCTAAGGCCAGCGGAAGATGCAGTCAAGCCCACGGAGGATTTAAGCAACCTTTCAGCTGATGAGCTCCGTGAGAAGTTCGCCAAGTTGGAAAGGGACTACGAAGCGATTAACAAGGAACTCCCGGCACTCGAAAAGTCGTACAGGAAGGCCATGGGTCTTGCGCACAAGAAGGTTATGGATTTCACTGCTTTGGAGGAACGGGTTGCTATTCTCACAGCCGAGAAGAGCAAGGCCGACCAGAAATACTTTGCCGCGCGTAAGGACATGGACATTAGGATTGCCGAGATACGGACATTGCGCACACAGAACAGCAAGAGTTCCGAGATCATTTCTCAGCTCAAGGATGTCGAGACGCAACACCGAGCTCTTATCACAACTTTGGAGAAGCAGATTGCAGATCTGAAGACGTCTAACACGACAATTGTGACGGAAAGTAAGAAACTGGAATCCTTGAGTTCCGAGGCCACTCGGCGGGCAGATGCTGTGAAGTCACAGATCGAAAAGCTGCAGAATCTCGTGCAGTCCAAGGATTCGGCAGGCAGGGAGCTGAAGGAGAAGGCGATGGACAAGGAGCAGGAGGCGGAGAAGCTCAAGGTGCGCCTCGACAAGGTCAGCTCGGAACGCGACAAGTGGAAGACCAAGTGCCAGTCCAACTCGACCGAGGAGGAGGAAATGCTGAGGGTGAGTAATTCCGAAATATTATTTTGCGTGGGATGTATACTGACTTGCGATTGCGTAGAACTTGGTCCTCTGCTCCGTGTGCAGAAGCAACTTCAAGAACACGATACTTAAGGGATGCGGTCACGTATTCTGCAACGAATGTGTCGACAACCGACTGGCCAACCGCATGCGGAAATGCCCCAGCTGCAACAAGGCGTTCGATCGATCTGACGCCATGCCTGCTCATCTGTAGTGAATGATTCTGGTGGGAGGGGGAGGGTAAAGATCAAGCAGCATATGGATGCTGAACAAGAGAAAGCACGCCGCGCAAGCTTAAGTATGGACAGTATATGAACTGTCAGCGTTTTTGAGTATCACCAAGCCATTATCCTTTGATGCGCTCTACTCGAGACTGCGGAGACATAGGTTCATACGAACCCCGAGATTTTGGGATGGTCTTCATTCTTAGGCCGGTCTGTGAAAGACCATTGGAGATGGGGAAAGGGGAGCCGATTGAATGGAGGAACACAAGCATGATGCACCATATGCGCACCACATGTCGCCTCATTCGAATATCGAAAACTGGAAGGCTATACCCTCGGCCAAGGATCGAGGCATCTTCGGGCCGTGTTGGAAGGATATGTCATAGGTTGTGTACTGGAATAGACGGAAAAACAAAGTACATCCAATAAATGGTTATCATCGGCGTCTTGGAAGGGGCTAGGTAGCGATCAGCATTGAATTCGTTTTGATGTACAGATTTTGGGAGTATGGTTCATTGCTAGGGATAGCATGTGTGTGTGATACCGAATAGGACTGGAGTGGACTAGACGCTGGAGGGGAGAGAAAGAATCCATGTTCTGTTGTTTTCAGAGCAAGCCCTTTGTATAATTTTCCAAAAAGAATGATTATACGCTGGCGCAAGAATCGTTTCGATACCCTTTTGCTTCTTTTTTATGTGCCGTGCCTCAGATAACCCAAGTATTATTTATCGTCCAACGGTCCAACCAAAGCTCCATACGTCTACCGACGACTGGTTGATCCAAACCCAGTACTCTCATGCGTCGACCCCGAACTACCACCATTATCATAACTCGGCGACGAACTCGATCCCCAGCTCCTATTCCTCGATCCAGACGACGAACCCCATGTACTTCCATAGTTATACCCCCTATTCCTGTCTCGGTCATCTCTCCCCCTTCCTCTCTGGCCAGCCAAGTACCCAGCCGCCGCACCACCCGCCACTCCCGACCAAAACCCCGGCCTCCATCCTTGCTGTTGTTGGCCTGGTTGCTGCTGCTGGCTTCCACTCGGTTTGTTACCATACCCAGGATAAGGAGGAGGCGGCTCATCCCAATCCCCTCCATCTCCTGGTCCTCCTCCCGGTCCTCCGCCGAATCCAGGCCCTCCACCACCTCCCCACCCCCGTCTTTCTCCATTGTTCCCCAAACGGCGGTTAGCACCAGCCTGTACACAAGCAGAGTAAATAATCCACCCCAACACCCCCACGAACAACATCCCAAACAGCACACCACTCCACCCCGTCCCTTCCCCGTCCCCCCATCCACCACCATCACCAAACCCATCCCCATACTTCCTTCTTCCCTCCTCCGTCAGTACAAGGCGGTACTCAACCCCGCAACTCCCCTTCAACACATAATCATCTTCAGGACCATCATACCCTTCACATACCACATCCGTAGACCCCAATTGGAGAGTAGTAGGTAAAGAAGGGACGGTGCAAGACCATTGAATGTCTTCCTTTCCGTAGCGTGAACCGGCGTTGACGCAGCGCATTACGGAGATGTGTGGCTGCGCGAGTTTGCAGAGCGGGGAAGAGGGGGAGGGGAGGCAGGTTAGTTGGGGGATGGGGGGGAGGCGGCGGCCGGTGGTCATCTTATCGGGGGAGAAGGTTAGGGATTTTATCTGGAAAGTGGTAGTGTTAGCTTGCTGGACTTGGATGGGCGAGGCCGCGAGGACGATAGGAGAGAATGGGAAAGGGGAAAGGAAGGGGGGGTTGGTTGTAAGTGATGGTGATAGTAGCGAGAATGTGGAGTAATAGAAATGGGAAGAGACTGGATGGGGGGTTAGGTAGGTAGGTAGAGATGGAAAGGTTCGGGGTTGGACGAGGATACAAGAGGGTCGGTCTGGTGATAAAAAAACACAAAGGGCAAGAAAACAGAGGATGGACAACGCAAAGCACGCCGACCGGGTGCCGATGGTAAACGGGGAGGTATATAGTGTGATCGTGATGACAAGGGCGGACAGGACAGGACATGGAAGAGGGGGCGGGGATATGGTATACACGTACATTTGAAAGCAAAACCGCATCCTTAGCTTTCGATTTTGCTGCTTCTGCACCATTCAAACCGTTGGGCAGCGCAGAGAGGAAGAGGAGCGCTGCGGCGCCTAGTGAGGGGGATGATGGATCGAGGAGGCGCATCGTTCCTTCAGGTATGTCTGACTTCGATGTAGTTTTGTTTTCGGTTCCGTTCGGGTCGCTCGATTATTCGTCGTGGATGACCTCGTTGACACGCTCGTGAATGCGCTCGTGCGTATCCTCTCTTGACTCGCAGGTGTGTACTAGGTGCTGATAATCTTGTCGAGTTCAGCTTCGGTGCGCGAGTGGCCGTTTCGAACAGTAGAGGTCGAGCTTCGAGAGCGGCCGTAGTGATGATAGTATATATAAAGACTAGGAATCGTGCGACTCTAACTTCGCAAAGGTTGGTGTGTCAAGCTGGTCTTGTCAAGCCGAGTTTGTTAACCCAAGATTGTGATACCGAGATGAAGTGTAGTATAAGAATGGTAATGTTTGGCGAAACCCGTTGATGCCTAGCCTGGGCTGAAGTGGCTGAGATGATTCCCGTTTCGTTTCGTTACGTTTCGTTAGGTTGTAGGAAATGTGAGGAAGATGTATGGTAAAAGAGAGAAAACGTCGTCCAGTCAACGGGAAGTGATGCGAGCAAGGGTCTCTTCTGTGCGTCCTGTTGTCCCCCCCTCTGAGTGAAGGTAACGCATATGAATCCCGTCAAGCGCAACAACCCTCTATGGTAGAAGCTCCAGATTTGATGTGACAAATTCAAAAGGACACTTGTTCCCTTCGTCCTTGTCGAGACTGTAACTTGGTCCCTGTGTCTGAAACACGAGATCTAGAACTGGTTTCGACCAACGAAACCAATCAAGAAGGGAAAGAAAAGGATAAAAGAAAGGGGAATGACGTTTGCCTCCCCGCGAACTGCCCCTCGTGGCCAGCCCCTCAGTGACAACGAGTGGAGAAAAAGGCGGGAGGCAGCCCAAAGCGGCGGTAATGGCGGCTACTTGGCGGATCCCAATGCGCTAAAGTGACAGGTCTGGGGTTCTGGATTCCGTTTTCTGTGGCGATCACAGGTACTTGACAAATTTGAGTGCTAAAGAAGAGGTGAGGCGTTAATGCATGTGAATGTGGATGTGAAGGCATTCCCATCCTGAGCATGCATGCATGTTGTCAAAATCGTCACACAAAAACGAAATATCAAGAGATTTTGTATGATATAGAAGTTGTCCATTCCGCTTCAGCATTCTTCTCATTCTTCAACCATGCTAACCATTAATAAATAACGCTTTCTGCATACAAACAGTGGTATCGTCTAAAACATGTGCAAACCCGCCAGTCGTACCTCCGTCGCTCAACTCAACATGATGTTTTTTTTTCGCTCGGATATATCCCAACTGGCGTTATCCCTCCATTGATTAAACATTTGCCATCAAAATTCCGAAATCTTCCACGACAATAGTGGTGAGATCATACCCATCTAAAAACTGAACGCCATGCCAAATGCCAAACAAAACTTTTTTGTCCTCAAGTTCTTTCGCGTCTTCCCCTTCGGCGTCATCCGGATCAGTGCTTCTCCAGACTCTGCAAGTTGACCAACTCCGCATACCTCCCATTCCTCTTCATCAACTCCGCATGCGTGCCCTGCTCCACAATTCGTCCCTGATCAAACACATAGATAATGTCCGCCTTCTGAATCGTACTGAGACGATGCGCGACAGCAATGGTAGTCCTGCCCTTAGCAGCCTTATCCAGCGCCGCCTGCACCACGTGCTCCGACTCGGAATCCAAAGCGGAAGTCGCCTCGTCGAGCAACAAGATCTTAGGATCGCGGATCAATGCGCGCGCAATGGCGATACGCTGCTTTTGACCACCGGACAGCAAGGCACCCTTGGACCCGACCACCGTGTTCATGCCGTCGGGGAGAGACATGATGAAGTCGTAGATGTTGGCTTCCTGGCAGGCAAACTTGATTTGCTCGTCCGTGACGTCGCCGGGTGCGCCGAGAACAATGTTCTCGCGGACGGTGCCCTGGTACAGAGTCGGTTCTTGCGAAACGAGGGCGATGAAGCTGCGGTACTCGTTGACGTTGAGGCTGCTGATTTCCCGGCCGTCGACAAAGATGCCGCCGCTGAGAGGGTCGTAGAAACGTTCCAGGAGAGCGATGGTTGTGGACTTGCCGCAGCCTGAACTACCAACAAGAGCGACGTACTGGCCGGGCTGGATGGACAGGTTGAGACCGCGGAGAACGGGTTGCTCGGGGCGAGTGGGATAGCGGAAGTGGACATCGCGGAACTCGATGGTACCATCGACCTCCTTGACCGAGTCACCCTCGTTGGACCAGGTATCGACAATCGGCTTGCGGTCAAAGAGCTCCTTGAGGTCACGAGCGGCCTCGGTGGCCTTGCCCATGTCGGGGGCAAAACTGAAGACGGAACCGGCAGACTGGGCACCGAAGATGACGGACGAGAAGACGATGAAGAAAGTAAACATGTCATACTCGTACTTGGCGATCAAGGTACCGCCGTACCAGAAACCCAAGGCGAAAGCGAGGAACATGAGCGAGTTGGAAGCAGCAAACAGCAAGCTGGACTTGAGAACCGAGATCAAGCTGGCATGCTGTTGCTTGGCCAGAGACTCCCTGTAGTGCTGGATAACGTCCTGCTCACGAGTCAAGGAGGCGACGGTGCGCATGGCAGTGATGGCCTCGGAAGCGTAGCTGGCAGATCCGGCATAAGCGCTCTTCGCGCGGCGCTGGTAGTGAGCAATCATCCAGAAGCGGAAGAAGCCACAGCCGATAAGGACGGGAATGGTGGCGATGCAAACAAGAGCAAGCTTCCAGCCCAAGGCCAAGGCGACAGTGCAAGCGGCAACGAGCGTGGTTAAGACCATGATCAGTGTACCGAGAGTAACACCAGACAGACCAGCAACATGGGTGGTTTCGGTACTCAAGAACGAGGTGAGCGCACCAGCAGAGTTCTCATCGCGGTCAAAGAACTCGACGTCCTGACGAAGGAAGGAGCGGAAGGCCATGTCACGAACTCTGTGGATCAAACGCTCGCTGCACTTGGCAAAGAGCCAGCCCTGAACGGTAAAGGCAAGACACTGCACAAGAGCAAGCATCAAGTACATCAAACACCAGAAGGAGGCGTCAGACTTGATTGAGTCTCTGATTTCGTCGTTGACAATGGGGCGGGAGCTGTAACCGGTTAGTAACTTATTGCAACAACGTTCAAAGGGAGAGACTTACAGAGAGCTGATGAGCTTGGCGAAAAAGACAGCCTGAGTAGGGTTACCGGCACCGCAGATGGCCGAGAAGAAGATACCAATGAGCATCATGTGCCACTCCTTCTTATTGAAGCTAGCAATGAGCTTGATGAGTGTCCACAGGCCGTACTCCTTGGGCTCCTCCTTCTTGCGAGCGGCAAGAGCAACGGAACTGACGCTCTGTTGAGACTTGCTGCGATCCAACTTCTGGGCGATGTTGTCCTCGGGATCCTCCACATAACCGGCAGGGCCATCCTTTTGACTGTTCCTGGTGGCCTTACGAATAAGAGCCGCCTCCTCTTCCTGGTCGATGGCCGCCTCTTCCTCAGCGGTCATCTCGTTGACAGCCGCAATAGCCTGGGCAGTGACGAGCTTGTAGTAAGCACCGCGCTTTTCGAGCAACTGATCGTGGGTGCCTTGTTCAACAATGCGTCCAGCGGCCATGACGACAATATTGTGGGCATCCCTGATGGTAGACAAACGGTGGGCAATGGTGATTGTTGTACGGCCTTCAGAAGCAACCTCGAGAGCGGCCTGGACGACGCCTTCACTCTTGGTGTCGAGAGCAGAGGTGGCCTCGTCGAGCAACAGGATCTTAGGGTCGGACACGATAGCACGGGCAATGGCAATACGCTGCTTCTGGCCACCACTGAGCAAGAAGCCACGCTCACCAACGTTGGTCTCGTAACCCTCGGGAAGACTGGTGATAAAGTCGTGTGCGTTGGCCTTGCGAGCAGCATCGTAGATACGCTCGCGCTGTTGCTCCTCGGGTTCAGACTCCCACTTGGTGCCGATCAAACCATGGCGAATGTTGTCATAGATGGAACAAGCGAAGAGGGTCGGTTCCTGGGACACAAGGGCGATTTGCTGGCGCAACCAACGAACATTGAGGGTTGAAATATCGACATCATCGAGGTAGACCGTTCCTTCAATGGGAGTATAGAACCTCTCGACCAAACCAACAATGGTTGACTTGCCTGACCCTGAAGCACCGACGAGCGCAGTAACCTTGCCAGCAGGAATAACAAGACTGACATCCTCCATAACAGTGACTTCGGGACGGGAGGGGTAGATATGCTTGATGTGTTCCAAGCGGATGGTGCCAGTGACGTTCTCGAGCTTGACACCCTCTTCGCTGGAGGAGTCAATGGGGGACTGGCGATCGATAGTGTTGTAGATCTTGGCAGCAGCTCCGAGAGCGGTAGCGAAAGCCTGCAAGTTGGGCGCAATGTTACCGAGGTTGAAAGCTCCAATCATGACACTCATCATAACGATGAGGATCTTGCTAAGCTCGGTATCACCACTGAGAAGGAAGCGGGAACCCTGCCAGAAAGCCAAGCCATAGTTCAGATACAAAACAGTCATCATGCCGGCGACCATGACACCAAGAGAGCCCTTGAGCCTGAAGCCAAAGTACTCGGCGCGAGTAAGGTGGACATCATACTGACGGGCAAGACGGTCCTGAGTGCCGAAAGCAATAGCATTGCGAACACTGCTGATAACCTCATCGGCAACCGAGCCACCTTCGGCATAAGCAGCAATGTTCTGCTTGGAAAACTTGACGATGAACTGAGAACCACCGCCCATGACAAGGGTCAAGGCAACAACGGTGCTCAGGAGAATCAGGGTAAGCTTCCAGAAGCTGACGAAACCGATAATGAAGGCGGCGAAGAAGGTTGCAAGTGACTGGAGCGTCAAGCTGACCTTTTCCGAAATGCCTTCCTGGATCAAATTGGTGTCGGCCGTGATGCGAGTGGTGACCTCACCGGCGCCAAGCTTGTCGAAGAAGCCAATGTTCTGCCTCATGCAGCTCTCCAAGTAGTGCTCACGAATCTTTCCGCTGATGTGCTCTCCCGAGTAGATGAAACCGACGGTGGCAATGTACATGGTGACGAACTCGCCAATGGCCAGGTAGACAAAGTAAAGAACCAGGCGGGCCAGCTCACCGGTGAAGTCATCGTAGCTGGTGACTCCGGAGAAGTAGTCCTGGAAAGTACCCTGGAGGTTACCAAAGATGACGGTCATGAGCGGCAGAGCAGCACCGGCGGCAATGGCGCAGATGGCGGAGACGAGGATGATGAGCAGATCGTTGCGGGTGGCATAGCGGTAGAGGGTAGCGACGCCGACTTTGACATCGGGCGTGAGGACCTGCTCCTTCAAGATCTTGGCTTCCCTCTCGGGGAGGTTTTTGTACGGGTCATCGTCGAGGGACTTTTTCGGTTGGACAACCTGAGTGTCGGCTTTCTCGAGAGGAGTGGGATCGGTTTTGCTATTATCGTGATGGGCGATGGTCTCCCCTTCGGTGGAGCCGCCATGACTAGAGACGGGGAGGGCCGAAGGTTCTCCATCCTTTTCGGAGATACTACCCGCCGCCATGTTGACGGGGTTCTTTTGCGGGGAAGCAATCGCAGTGACCAGGTCAAGAGGATTGTTGGCTTTGACAAGGAGCTTGATTAGAGTTGATATTGGAGCCTCCCGTCTCTCTTGTTGTGACGATCGACTCGGCTAGGTTTTTTCGTTTGATGGTGATGTACCGGTACGTACTTTCCGTCGAGGTGAAAAATGTATGGATGTGCGCTCAGCGGTGGTGGGGGTGGGGAACCACGAGGCGCAATGGAAGACAGAGGAAGCCAAGGTATGATAACCTCGAGGAATTGCTTCGATGTCTGGATAAAGTTTTGAGAGGAGAAAGAAAAGAGTGTGAAGACAAGACGGACGAAACCGAGGAAAGAGAGATGGGATGAAGCAGGGTAATTACCACTTCTTTAGTGGTCTTGGCTGTTGGCGACAAAAGGAATTAAATACGCGGTCGGCCAGGCCGAATCAGGAAAGTGCCCCCATCCTCCACACAGCAATCGGGGACAGTATGTACTCCGAGATACGGTACCTCTACCGTACCCGGCCATCGTCATTCATTTCACACCAGAGGAATCGTGGGATCGGTTCAGTTTGTTGGAGAAGATAGGCCTGTCAAAGATGCCGACCGACCGATGTATCTCTCGAGGTACTCGCTTGTCTCACCAATCATCCCTCTCACTGTACGGGCCGTATCGGCTCCCTTTTTATCCCGTCCACCGTCGAGTGAGACCACTCGAGTCCTGTGTTGTCGGGCTGAACAAACGTAGACTTTCCAATTGCCTGGCCGTTTACATTTGTGCGTAATCATCTCAGCTTCGGCTCGGTTTCCGTCCGAACACCTTGCACAAGTCGAATCCCTTGGGATGACAGGACCAACGGGGCGGTATACTTCCGTTCTCTTGTCTGACCTTTTCCATTCATTTCGTGCCTCTACCATCAAAAGTCTCTCTCACCAATCGCATCTTTTCCTCCTTACCCCTTATCTAGTGGCCTTCTAGAATATGGAAGTTTTTCAACAAACTTGGAAAGGAAAACCTGTGCCGGCGGTGTCTGTTTGGTGCCTGTGATCATTGTGACCCCACTGAATAGGGCCTGACTATCCCCGGCTTGAGGTTAAATCTACATTTTTCCCCTGGCGCTGGACCCATTGTAGCTAGCTGGTCCCTGGATCCCTTTTGCCCTATCCCGCCCTCATCTTAAAATTAGCGTTGAGGTTGTTTTTGTTGGTCTAGGGGGGTTTTCGAGTGTTGTATGTCGTTCTGAGAATCTGCACTTTTATCCAATATTAACTTTTTCATTCGATAATGTACGGCATCTCTATAATTAAGGGCCTATTCCAATTTTCGGGTTGTTAATTTGTTTCCTATATAAAACGACCCCCTTATTGTTTATATATAGTTGATTATATTGCATAACGCGCTAATGAATAGGGCTTCGAGCTCTCGAAGTATCTTTTTCGTTAGGGTACCCTATAATACCCCTATAACCCCCTTGTAAGCGACGTATCGCTTATATAGGACTTTATTGCCTTCCTAAATAAGTATTATATAATGCTAAGTGTTAGTATTTTGGTATATCGCTCGATATATAATAAAAAGCTATTTAAAATTAGTCGTATACTATTGATTTGGTTATTAATAAGGGTATTAACGCTATTTATAAAATATTGTTATTATTATTAATTGCGAACTATTTACTTTATTTTATATTAGAATTATTATTAAAATGAAGAATCCTTTTCGCTATAAATAATATTCGAATACGGCTTTTTTTTATATAAATATTAATCGCTATATTATTTATAATATTTTTAACGCGGATTCGTAGTAATTATAATATTATATACGGGTCGGTTTATATAAATTATTTTAAAGGGGAGGGTATAGTTCGTAATACCCTCTATTCTAATTGAGAATTTAAATTATTCGATATATACCGTATAAGGAGATATTTATTTATATAATTAGTCGATTAATTATCCTAATATATTAATATTAGCGGTATAAGAGGGATATTTATCGAATAGAAATTTATAATATTTTTATATATTTATACGTACGATAAAACTTATTAAAATATAGCCTATCGATTTGGTTATAGTATTATAATTATTAATTATATATTTTATAAAGTATTGTATATTATAATTTTATTATATAATTAGGTTATTATTCTTTTAGATTTCGATATAGTATACGAGGAGGCGTTGTGGGAGCGGGCGTTTGGTCGATTCTTTAGAAATTATTTTAGCGTTATTAACGGGATTTTAATTTATACCCGGGTATTAATTAACGAAGTTAATATATAGCGGGGTCGTAAGAATTATGTAATATAGAATATATTTATTATAATCGGTTTTAATAAGTTATTTATATATATTCTTCTAGGAGTAGAGGGTTCGATATATAATATTAAATTATTAAAGTTAGCCTTCGAATTTAGATTTATAATATTATTTAGGAAATTTTACTTCGTTAATATTAGGTTTTATTTAATTCGTAGTATTTTAATATTATACCCCGCGGTATAGTATTATTTATTTAAATAAGAAATAGAGAGAGGTCGATTGAAGAATAAGAAAGAATTATATAATTTAAAATATTCGAAATATTATACTAAGGTAAAAATTATAATCGGTAAAATAAAGTAGTAATTTAAAATTATAAAGTTGTCGGCTTTAGAATATTCGATCGAAATTTAACGGGATATCGTATACGCGGTTATAGCGCTTTATAATTAAGTCGAGAGGATTAATCCGTATAGTTTAAAGCTTCCCGCCGATAATAAAATTATTATAATAATAATTATTAATAATTTTAATAAAGAGGAAATAATTGAGGAGGATAGAATAATTGAATAAAACGACCGTATATTAGGTTTTAAAGGTATTTTAGTATAACGAATATAGGTAGCGTATATTAATTAGCGTTATATATAAGCAGTTTAAAAACGTATTAATTATATATTTAACCTTACCCTAGAATATATAAGAAGGAGGTACGTACGATAATTTTTTTATATTATTAATTACCCTACTAAATTTTATTTAAATTTTAATATAATTATACTATTTTATTCGCTAGGTTATTTTAAATCGATTAATACTAGTTATATTAATTTTAGAATTAAATTAAAAGAATAATTAATATTATAAAACCGATTATATTCGTAGGGTTAAAGTTTACGTTTTTTATATCGGGCGCCCGAACCCTTATATTTATTTTATAATTATTAGCGGACGGGCGTTCAAGTGCCTAAATTATTAAATTTTTTTTATTAATTTTATTAGATTTTTTTTTACTATATAAAATTAGCTATTGGAGTTTACTTTATAAGGTAGTAAAATTGGTTATTAAAGCCTACTTTATAGGGTAGTAAAATTGGTTATTAAAACCTATTTTATAGGGTAGTAAATTAATTACCTTATATAAGTAAATTTAGAAATTTTTAAAAAAATAATAAAATTATTATATTTCCTAATAATAATAATAACGCGTCGAATTATAATAAACGTTCGTTACAATATAATTTTCCTATTATAATATATACGAATATAAGAATAAAATTATTGGAATTATATCGACGAGAATTATTAAATAGTATTAAAATAATAAAATATTTCCTATAATTTTAAAAAAAGTTTATTTAAATTATTAAATCTATTTTCCTCTTCGGATAACGATTTCGAATTGTATATAAATTTATCCTCTAATACTATTTCTATAACGAAATCTTTACCCGATAATACATTAATAAAGAAATATACTATAAATTTATCCTTCTTTAACCCCTTTAAGAATTCCCTTTTATTACTTTAAAATATACGGCGGTACGGCGAATTATTTATTAACGTAAGGAAATAAATTTCGAAATTACGGTTATAAACTTGCTTAAAAGCCGCCGCCGCTAATATAATAATAAGGATAATAATATTAGAAGGACTAGTAATAATAATAGGAGAAAAGGAAATTATACTATATAATAAGTACTTTTAAGCGTTAAATATAGAGTTAATTAATTTAATTATATTATTAATAGCCGTTAGCCGTTTTTTTACTATTAATTTAATTTAGTAAATAGGCGGCGTATTATTATTATTATTATTTATCGATTCGTTAATCGAATTATCCTTCTTCTTAGTAGCCTTACCCTTCCCTTTATCCTTTTTAGGCTTTAGGTCGTTATTATAATCCTCCTTAATCCTCCGCGATTTTAAATACTATTTTAACCGTTTATTTAATTGAATAATATATTTATTAATCGCTTAATTTTTAGCGAAAACCGTAGCGTATTCGTTATAATAATTAAAGGGGGTAGTCTTTAATTATTTTATTACGGGTAGTTTATTCTTTAAAAATAAAATTTAAATATTATTATTAGTATTAAATATATTAGTTTCTTTATTATAAATTATATTAATTTTTTAGAAAAATTCGTACTATAATTTATAATTATTTTTATAAATATTTTATTAGTTGCGTAATTTTTCGAAGCTTTAATTAGTATTTGGCTATTTTTCGCGGAGGGTATTAATAATTTTATTTAACCCCCTCCTTAATTAACCCGCCCTTTCGCTATATAATTTATTTACTTTAATAAAGTCGGTTAGGGTAATAATAAATACCCGTTTTTATATATCGGTTTAGCGAAATTTAACGGTAATAATATTAATAGAAATAATTAACGGCGGTTAAATATTAGGGGGAATAATTAGCGGTTAAATATTAAGAGGGGGTTTCGACTATAATAATTTCGAAATATTAGGAAATTCATTATTATTATTATTATTAGCAGCGGTTTGGGTAATAATAATAGTAATAATAGTAGGGGTAAAACTCGCCCCCTTATATTCATTAAAATTAGGAAGGAGTTTAAACCGAAGGGGGGAGTAAATTATAATAGTAATTATACCGCGGCTAATCCTACCTTAATTTTTATTATAATTAATACCCCGAATTAATTATAAAGGAATATATATATAAAGTCACAGGTACGAGAGGGTGAGAGTAGGTCGTATAAGGTAGGTCTATTCTGGGAGAAAGATTTTAGCCTAGCCAAATATAAATTTCTAGCTAAGAACTATCCTCTTTTATACTTATACGTTTCCCTATAAGTCCGGAACGATCGGCGCCCGGACTCCGAAATCCTTTCTTCTATATTATATCCTACTATCTTTATTTTATTTACTATTTTATCCGTTATTTTAGGCTATTATACCCTAATTATACGGGTCCCCCTAAACCTTCCTAATAATACCTTTATAACTATCCCCCCCCTTAAAAGCTATAATCCTTTATAATTTTAATATTAATTATTATAATTTATAAAAAATTTTATTTCCTATTTTAAAAAACCCTATTTTCCGTTCGTATATTACGTTACGCTTCGGTTTTATTATACCGTTTAATTATCCGTTCCTATTTTACGTATTAGCGTTATTCCCTCCCCTAATTAATTTAGTCCTTAAATTGTACTATTACGTAGTAATTATTGCGGTACCCGTAAGGGCGACGCTTCCGCGTTAAATAATTTTATTAAAAGATTTAAAAACCGACCGGCGATATTTATATTAATATATCGGACGAAATAACGGTCCCCGCCTATTTTAATTATTTTTATTATATTAATATTTCCGCGCTTATTAGTTGCGGTATTATAATAGTTAATCGGCTCTGTAATTAATATTCGCCCTTTAAGGTTATTACCGGGTTTTTGGAAGTTAATTCCGAAACGGTTTAATTTTTGCGTATTACGTACTTTATTTACTATTTTGGTATTCTTTTCCTTTTATATCTTTTTTCCGAATAAAAAGCGTTTTACTTTAAATAATTAAAGATTTCGAAGGAATTCCGAAGTAGGATAGAAATTCTATCCCGAATTAGGATTAGAATTTTATTTAAAATCGGTTTTAAGGTTTAATCCGAATTACCTTTCTTTTTTTTAAAATTAGGCCTTTATAGTCTTTAAAATATAAAAAAGGATTTATTAATTTTAATCGGTTAATTAGGTTAATAAAAATTTTAATATATATTAATTATTTTTAAAAATTGGAAGTATTTTAAATTATATTATCGACCGACGATTATTTATTTTATATAACTAGTAATTTATTATATTTTTTTCGTTTAGAAAGTTTTATTAATATTTATATTTATTAATCGGGTTATAAATTTCTTTATAATTTAGGCCGCTATAATTATTTTAGGCCGGGTAACCTTTAATATTATTTACGAATAAATATTAAAGAAGAATTTATTTGAAGCGGAGCTTCAATATGAGAAGTGTTGAAAAAATACGAGCGTTGAGCGTAGCTTCTTCTATAATACGGTGACCCCCCTGCAATTGCCACGTTAATCCTCCCGAGGTTTCTCGACCTGCAATTGGCTGGAAAAAAATTCTCGAGTTGGAAATGGCTGAATTAAACCCCCTGTCCCTGCTCGCCAAGCTCGCTTAGCATTTAGCGCCTCGCTTAGGGCTTGGCATTCCGATAAGGTTATCAATAGGCCGATAAGAAAGAAGTGGGTACCAAAATGATGAGTAAGCCGAGGCGAGTAATTTGGTACTACTCACGTGACCGTAGCTAGCCTGCCGGCCGAGAAAAACGGCTTTGAAAAAAAGAAAACTGACGGATGGAATTTGGAAGGAAAATTTTCGAAAAATTTCGCCAAGTCCCCAAACCTTCTCGCCTACCCGGCACTTTAAAAAAAATCGAAATAAATTTCGCCGCCGGGGGGGAAGGGGGGGGGGAGGGGGGTAGTAAATAATAATTATAATAATAATAATAATAATAATAATAATAATAATAATAATAATAATAATAATAATAATAATAATAATAATAATAATAATAATAATAATAATAATAATAATAATAATAATAATAATAATAATAATAATAATAATAATAATAATAATAATAATAATAATAATAATAATAATAATAATAATAATAATAATAATATAATAATAATAATAATAATAATAATAATAATAATAATAATAATAATAATAATAATAATAATAATAATAATAATAATAATAATAATAATAATAATAATAATAATAATAATAATAATAATAATAATAATAATAGAAAAAAGGTACTAAATATATAATAAAAAAATAGAGGATGTAAATGTTAAGCTCCGCTTCAAGTAAATTTCTGCCCACCTGTATAAAATTTGCCGAAGGTAAATTTTGCGGGGGTACGGGGGCGGCAGCCCTCGTTAATTAGCTTTAAGTCCTTTTAATTTAATTATTTTATCCTTATTAAACGGAAAACCTTTAATCTAATAGGAAATATTAGAACGGCTCTTTTTTTAATATATTGGATTTTTTATAATTCTAATAAAGAATTTACCGGTTAATTTAAATTCTTTTAATTTAATTATTTTATTTTTATTAAATAGAGAATTTTTAATTTAATAGGAAATATTAGAATAGTTTTCCCTTTAATATATTGGATTTTTTATAATCCTAATAAAAAATTTATTAGCTATTTTAAATCTTTTTAATTTAATTACTTATTTTTATCGGATAAAGAATTTTTAATTTAATAAAAATATTAAAGAGGTTCTTCTTCCGGTTTTTAATATTCGGATTTTCTAAACTCTTTGTAACTTTGGCTCGCGGTTCGGCGCGGCTACTTTTTAATTAATATTATATTAAAATATCTAAAATTAAATTACCGGTCTTCGGGTACTTTATTTCTAATATAAACTACCTTTAATTTATCCTACTATATAAGTTTTTCGTCAGCGATAATATTTTTTTTCTTATTAATAAATAAATTTTTAATTCTTATCTTTATTAGGGTATATAATAATTATTTGCCTATTAAATTTTATATATAATATTTCGCATTATATTCGGCGCTTATTATTCTCTATAATTATAGAATAATAAATTTTTATTATACTATTTACGCTAATTTTTTTATTTTTTATAATATTTTTATTTAATTTTCTAATATTTAGAGAGCGCTTTTTACGTATTTTCGAAATGCTCTTTAGGTTTTTAAATATTATATTCTACGGGCTACTTTACCTATTTAATTAAAAACCTCTAATTTATATTTACTCTTTAATAATTTATAATTTCTTTAATTTCCTATTCCTTTTATTCATTATATAATTCCGGTAATAATATTTCGTAATTTCTATTTTCTCTACTCTTCTAAAATTCTAATAAATTAATTAAAAAGATATTATATATCCGATTATATTATATTAGTAAAATTATTTAATACGTTTAGGAATTAATTCTTTTTAATACTTTAATTTTAATATACGTAAATATTAATTTCTTATTTTTAAATTAGAAATTTTTAATTAATAGGTTTACGACGTCGTTTAATTAAAATTCGATTGGTATATACTTTTTATTATACCCCTTTTTCTATATTTTTATTATTTAATTTTAATAATATTATATTACTTTACGAATTTCTTTTAATTTTTATAATTACTCTTTTACGCTTTAAACTTTAATAAAATTCCGCCCTTCAATATATTCAATTATACGTAAGTAATAGTTATATAAAATTTCGAACGGCGAGACCCTTATAATTACGTATATAGAATTATTATATACGAATTTTACTTCCGGGAGCTCCCTATTTTAAAGTATAGGGTCGATTTTTAAAGTTTAAATATATAAAATCTTTTTAATAATTTAATATAAGCGTTCTATTTACTTATTTATTTATAAATAGAACATAGTAAACAATTTTTATAAAATCCTACGCATTTTAGTAAATTCCTTTTAAAATTCGCTAATAAATAATTTATCCCTATTGTTTATAATTCTTAATAGTAAATTAAATCGGTATTTTATATATTTATATAATAAAGATATTATAAAAATTATATTAAACGTTTTAATAATAGGTATAAATAAAATTATTTTAGTAAATCGGTTTATAATTATTAGAATAGCGTTATATATTTTCCTATTGGCCTTTTAATTCGGTAGAAAGTTAATAATAAAATTGATATTAATTTTTTAAAAAGGTTATTCGGGTATTAATAAAGATTAAAAATCTCCGTAAAATCGGTATCGGAGTTTTTAAATCCTTTAATATAGCTCGCACTTCGTAACGTATTTTTAAACGTTTTATATAAAGCCCTCTTAATAAAACTTCTTTTTAATAAATTTTAAGGTTTTAAACGTATTTATATAATTAACTTTTAAATTATTATAATAAGAGTATAAAATCTCCTTATAGAATAATCCTTTTTTAAAGATTATTAATTATTTTTTAAAATAAAAAACCCTTTAATTATTTAATTTATATCCCCTAATTATAATCCTTTTAAATTAAATAATCGCTACCCGTTCGGCTAAATTTAAATCCTTAAATTAAAATCCTTTTATAATAATATAAAATTCCTAGTTCGCTAAGGGTATTTAAAGGATTTTTCGGTATATTATCTTCTTTATAATTTTATATAATAAAATTTAAAAGAACGCTCTTTCTATTAATTATATTAATAAAATATCTTTTATAATAGTAATGGATTATATTATTCGTCGAATTTATTTAACGAAAATATAAACTATAAATTTCTTTCTATATTAGTATAGGATTTTAGAATTTAATTACTCTTTAATTATATTTAATAATTCCGAAATAAGGTTTAATTTTTTTTAAAAGGTCGGTAAAACGTTACTATAGATTATATCCCCCTTTATATAATTTAACCTCCTAAATAAACCGTCTATTAAATTCGTTTTCCCCGACCGGTATTTTATTTCGAAATCGAATTAAAATTATTAATAAATTTAACAAATTAATTTTCTACGCAAATTATTCGCCGATGATTTTATAATACTCTTTAACGCTTTATAATTTATAAATACTATAAATGGTTTTAAAAGCCCTTTTAAATAATATATTTAATAATTTAGGCTAATTATAATAGCGAATAATTTTTATTAACCCGTATATTATTATTATTTTACGTTTATTAATTTTTTAAAAAAGAACGTTATAGGGTATTAAATATTTTTTATAAATTAGGATAAAATTCCTAAAATAACTTTTTACGAAGCGTTTATTTTAATTTTAATTTTTTTAATTAAATCCTAATAACGAAAGATCGGTACCGTTATAAACGTTTCTTTTAAAGCTTGGAATATTTTATTAGCTTTTTTAATTTAATAAAATACGTTTAATTTCCGCCCGTTCTTATTCCCCTTTAGTAAATCGGTAAAAAATTTTATTATATAAGAATATTAATATACGAACCGTTAGTAAAAATTAGCAAATCCTAAAAATATTTAAATATTATAAAAAAATTTAAGCGTTAATTATTCCTAAACCGCTTTTACCCGTTCGGGATTTATTATTACCCCTTCCGTAATAATTTAGTAGCCGAGGAAATCGATATAATCCTTATAAAATTTATATTTAAACGCTTTTACAAAAAGTTAAATAGCGTATAAATATTCGAAGACTAAATGGAAATATTCGTTATATTTTTCTTTAGAATTCGAATAAATTAAAATATTATTAAAATATATTACGCAAATACGGTCGATAAATCCCGCGAATACTTTATATATATATATTTAAAATATAGCGAATACGTTTATAAGCCCGAATAATATTATTATATATTCGAAATAATTATATTACGTTTTAAAAACGGTTTTCTATTAATCCCCTTCTTTAATTCGAATCCGATAATACGCTTCGCGTAAATTAATTTTAAAAAATATTTTAATACCGACTATTCGGTCTATTAATTTGCTAATTAATAATAATAAGTATTAATTCTTAATAATAATTTTATTCAATCCCCGGTAATTAATATATAATTATAGCGTATTATCTTTTTTAAATATAAATAAAATCGGTACTCTAATAGAATTTTAGGAATAGCGGATATAATTAATCTATAAATTCTCCTTTAAATATTTGCATAACGTTTTTAATTATATAGTAAATAGAAAGTAAATAAGGATATTAAATACTTTTTCCCCTTCTTTAAAAATAATTTTATATTTAATATTTAGTAATTGTAATAACGCTTTAGCCTTTTCTTTAAAGAATATATCTTTAAACCCTTTTAATATTAGGGGAATATTATCCGCTATACTTTTAAATAGCGTTTTATTTTTATTTACGTTTTTAAAATCCAATTCTAATAAATTATATATTAAAATTAGGTTAATAATATAAATTTAATTACTATATATTACTTTACGCGCGAAAATTATAATATTAATAAAGAGTACCCCTTTAAATTTAAATTCGTTCTTATTAATATATATAATAATCCCTTTAAAACTTATACCTAATATAAATAATAATAATAGTAATATCCGACTATTTCTTTAAATTATATAGAATAATTAAATAAATTCTCTTTCCTAACCCTTCCAATCCTTTAAAATAAACGTTAATTCGTACGCTCTATAATAATATATTTCTTTACTATTCGTACTTATTAAAATAAGTAAAATACCGGTTTCTACTTTCTTTAATTTATATTTCTTCGCGAAATTCTTATATATAATATTAATTTTTATTCCTAAATCCAAATTTATACATTCTTCTAATTAGCGACCCCTTAACGTAATTAATATTATAAAAATTTTGCCTAGCCCGTTTCTTCCAGCCGTTTTAAAATTATTAACCCTATTAAGCGACGGCTCTTCTATAGGGTTTAACCTTTTACTAATTTTTTAATATCCGAAATATAATTATTTTCTTTATTATTATTATATTTAATATTTTATTCAATAATTACGTTTTAAATAATAACCTTCTTTTTCGGCCGGTTTTAATTATTTATTTTTCTATACTTCGTATAATTATAAGAGCGAGTCTTTTCGCACATACCTCAATGTCGTTCCGCACATATCCCCACTTTTTTCGACCAATTATATAATACGGTTCAGCCGCCCTCCCGGGCCGCGCTTTAGCGTTGTAACTTTCCTAAACTTTTAGCTAGTAAATCTAAGTATTATATCTATTAGTTTAAAGTTTAATTATACTAAGGTAGCCTATTGCACTATAACGTACGCACTACCTAGACCCGGTTTTTATAGCGCATTTTTATAGCGGTCTTATAGGGTACTTAACGCTACGGTCGTACTTTTATACGTTATAAATTAATTAAAATCGCTCGATTAAAATCGCTAATTAATCGAACTTAATAATATTATTTATAATAATTTATATATCTTTAATTTTATTAATGTAATCGATATATTTAATTATTAAAGAGGGTATTAGAGTATTAAAGAGTATATTAAAGCGCTACCTATTAATTTTAAGTATTAATAATACGTATATTGCACCGATTACTTTGTATATTAATTGGGGTATTAATTAACGCTCTTCCTCCTCTTCTATTACCTCCCTTATTTCTATTACCTTTTTTTCCTTATAAAATTATACTTCCTTTCTTTTTTATACCTCTTCCCTCTCCTTTTTTAGGTTTATTTTTACTATTAAGGGGGCGGCCCTTCTTTTTATTCTATATAATTATAAATTGGGTAGATTAAAAATAATCGGCGTTATTTTTTATTTTTAGGTCGATATTTTCCTAAATAGATATATTTTTTTAAATCGACGGCGTTATTTATATTAATATTATACGGGTTTAGTTTACTTTGGGTAATTTACCCTAGGTGGGTATAAATTGTAAATTACTTTACGATATTATAATTTAGAATTAAAGGGGTATAATCGAAGCGGGAGAATAATAATATTAAGTCTTTTAAATATTAATTAGTACGGTTAATTAGGGGGTATAAGGGTCGTTAATAAAGGGGGTATTAATATAAGGGCGATTTTTAAATTTTATTACTTTATTAAATTTTTAATACTTTAAATATTTATCCTTTTTAATAAAGTTTCTACGAAGTTATTAATAAGGGTAATAATTTATTTTATTTAAAATAAATAGTTTTTCTTAATTGAAAAGCTATTCGAAGATAGTATACGAATATAGTAAGCTATATTATATAGTGAATTTGCTAATATATAATTCCAATTCGTCGGGGTTTGGCTTCTCCTTTATTAATATAGTACTAAGCGTAATATAATGTTAATACGTTACTTTATCGAGAATTAGCTAGTAAATTTATTTAGAGGTTTCTTATATTTATAGGACGTTGAAATAATTACGTTTAGTGCGTCTAATTATTTTCGACGTATTAGTTTCGATATTGTATTTTTAATTATCGATTAGGGTAAAGTTTTATATAATAGCGGTAATAATAGTGCTATTACTTATATTAAGATTATAATTAATTTATTGCAAATTATATAAGGATTAATATAATTAATTATATTATTAATAATTTTACTTTTGAGTAAACGATTTAAAGATTTAATTAAGGATATAGTACGGTAATTAAAATTTAATTTTTTATTAATATAATAAATAGCCTACTCCTCCTTTACTATTATATATATTTATTTGAAATACGTAAGAATTTTAATTTATTACGAGAAGAAGTTATAGAGTCTTTTCTAAATAATATTGAAATCCTCTTTTATTACTGCGTAATATATATACTTTTAAAGGGTATAGAAGTTAGCTTTTAAATATTTAATAAAAGTAGGGAGAAGTTCTAATTGGTTTATACTATTAATTAACCGATTAAAATTATTAATAATTAATATATTTTCTTCGTTAAATTCGTCGAGGGTAATTATATTATTAGGTAATTCGGTTGGTTATATTACGTTAATCGGTTGGCCTATTTAATATATTAATGCCGAAATCTTTCGTTGGAGTTGCGTTTATATAATTATGGTATAAGTATAAGTAATTAAAGTGGCGGTTTATTTATCCTATTTGCGTTTAATATATAATATTATATTTTTATTAATATAAAAAATATAGAATTATAATTGAGAACGAGGGTAAATACGTTTAATTATTGCCTTTATTACAACGTTATAATTTATAATTATAATAAAAGGATTAAATACCTTAATAATTTAATAGCGTTTATTAACCTTATTTAATAATTAGTTAAATCCTTCTTAATATTCGTTATTAATAAGCCTAAAAACGCAATTGAATAAGTAATTAATATTAATTATATTAACGATTTAGAAAAAGGCTAGGCTTTTATTATTAATTTTATACGTATTATTGTATATTTAGACCTAAGGATTTGCCTTCTATATTTATTTTCCTTATAAATTATTCTAAAATAGAGTAATTAGTTTAGTCTCTTTAATATTTTATTAATTAATTTTAAAGTGGACGTTACGTTCGTTAAATAGTTTTATTATTTATTGGAAGGGAGTATACTTAATTTTAATATCCCTTTTAAAGCGGTAGTAAAAGTTAATAAATTAGCGGTTAGTAAATTCGAGGCTAAGGAAATATTAGTATAATTCGTAAATAATTTTACAATTAATTATACCCGGTTTATTAATATAAATAGCGATTAAAATTTTATATTTAATTTTAAAAATTAAATAAATAAATAGTTTTTTAATAAGTAAATAACTATATTTATTATATCCTTCGTGGAATTCGAAGGTTTATTTCTTATTATTATATTCTTTAGCTTTAGTATATCCGTACTACGGATAACTTTATTTGGCCGTTGAAATTGAATAAAAATAGTAATTTCTTTTACGAATAGCGCTAGCCGAATAAATAATTTTGTAACGTATATATTTAAATCCTTTAATTAAAGTAATGGAGCGATTTTTTATAATAGTAAAACTAAATTCGAATTATTAAAATTAGACCGTTGCAAATAATTTATTGAAAATATTATATTAGGTATTAAAAATAGGGTAATTATTATATTTATAATTAAGGGTTGGGGTAGGAATTTTATTAGGAAATTCGTTATTAATATTTATAGGGTCGTTATCGTCGTTATTATTAATTTTGATAAATTACGTTAACGTTGGTTTTAAAGTATAAAGTATTTAATTATTAAGAATAGAAGTATTAATTGCTAAAGTATTTTATATAAAAGTAAATAGGTTAAGAGGATTCGGATTAAAATTAGGTATAAATAATACGGAGTCGATATTTTTATTTACGACGCTATAGTTATATATACCCGTACCTATTAGATTAATTATTTATATTATTATAATTAATTGGAAAAGTATATAAAAAAATAATGGATTATTTTTTATTATAGATTAAATGATAGCGACTTATTTATTTTAATATTTAATAATACGTAGTATAGTATTAATTAATTACGATGTAGTAATATAAAGGGTAGTAGTTTGGTATAGAAAGGAAGTAAGGTATAGATATTAGAAAACGATTAAATTAAATTGCGTTGGCTAGTTTAAATAGTGGCTAGAAGTGCTAGGCGCTAAGATTGGTCGTAGTAATTAATACGAAGTTACGTACGGGTCTTGGCGCGTATTGGGCGCGTATTGCGTTGAAATTTGGTCTAAGGTGGGGGTGGGAGTGGGAGTTGAGGTGTAGGAAGTGGGCCGCCAAAATTTAGTATTATGTAATTGGTCGAAAAAAGTGGGGATATGTGCGGAACGACATTGAGGTATGTGCGAAAAGACTCGCTCAATTATAAATATAATATCCCTTATTTCTATAATTATAATAATTTAAACCGGATTCGTTATTACCCCTATTTTACTTATTAAAGGATTAATCTCTCTTATAACTTTTATACCCTCTAAAATTATAATCCCAATTACAATTCCGATTATAATTTCAATTATAATCCTTATTATAATTAAAACGTTTATTATTCGAAGACTCCTTATAATGCGAAAATTATTCGTTATAATAATTTCTATTTATTTTATCCTTCGGAATTTATTTCTTATTTCTAAATTCGGTCTATTAATTTATTACCTTCGAAATAATCTTTACCGGGTTATTAATAAAAATTTAATACGTATAGAAGTAGTCGCGTACGTCCTTTTTTAATTAGAAGAAGAAATTGTATATTAATTACTTATTTATAACAACGTTCTTACTAAATTATTAGTAATTATATTAATATTAATCCTATAATTTTTACAAATCCTTATTATCGTTTTAATATATAAAGAATAATTATTCTCTAATATTAAATTCGTAAATTTTAGGGGTAATATATTTTTTATAAATAAACTTTAAAAATTCTTCTTATATTACAAGTCGTTTTTAATCCTTATTATTAAAGAAAATAATAGAATATATACGTTATAAAATAATTATAGAATTATCAGCCTTAAAGAGGGCCTATTAAATAAATTAATAAGTATTAATATTTTTACGAATTTAATTACCGTTTTCAATACCGTTAATTTAATTTTTAACTTCAATATTCGTATTATTCGTCGTTAATTTACAAACGTTATATATAAAAGAATATAAATAGGATTTTTTATCTCCTTAACCTATAGTTTTTTATATAAATTATAATAATATTTATAAAAATTATAATATTATTTCTATAAATTTTTAACGTTTACGCTATTTTACGTATTTATATTCGCAGGACGTTCGCCGCTTATAACGCTCTTACGCGGGGGAGAAATTATTAAAGTAATTAAATTGGTCGGATTAGGCGGATAGGGAGTAGGAACGGGTCCGGGAATAAAAATAGGCGCAAAATTAAAAATAGGAATAGGAATAAAAACGAGAGCGGGATTAAAAATATTCGCTTAATAAACGGCTATATATAAATAAGGAATAATTACGCCAATCGGACTTTAAAAGGCTTTTACCCTAACGAAATTCTAATTATAATTATTATTCCGCCCTATTAATATAATATTCCCTCCATTAATAAAGGCTCCTAAAATAATAATAATTAAAAATATATAAATTCTTTATTAAATACTATTCTTTAATCTATATTTAAATTTTTTATTTAAAATTACTTTCGGCCTCCTTACGTAATATAAATTCGGGTTATAATTTATTATTATTAATATTATTATATTTATCGCCGGGATTTTTTAAAGTGGTACTATTTTCGGGTTCGCGGGACGCCGCTTCGCAATCGTCTTCCTCGTATTTATTAATAACCCCTTTATTAACAGGATTTTTAATTATATTATTAATAATACGTAAATAATTATACGTCTCTTATATTAGGCTTACGTTATTTTTATAACGAGAATTAATAGCGCCTTTTTTACGCGAACTCTCTTTACGCTTATTAACTATATTTACGGCCTTCGTTAACGGAATTATAAAGGCTAAAGAATTATAAAATTATAAATATAAGAGGGTAAGAGCAAATTATATAAGGTAAATTTATTTTAGGAGAAAGATTTTAATTTAATTAAATATAAATTTCTAATTAAGAGCTATCCTCTTTTATATTTATACGTTTCCTTATAGGTCCGGAACGGTCGGCGCCCGGATTCTAAAATCCTTTCCTCTATATTATATCCTACTATCCTTATTTTATCCGCTATTTTATCCGTCGTCCTAGGCCACTATGCCCTGGTTGTGCGGGTCCCCCTAGGCCTTCCTAACGATACCCTTACAATATATAATAGAAGGATAGGGGGAGGGAAGGGGGGGAGGTTACCGGGTAATATACGTACGGTAATTAATATAGCTAATATAAGGAAGGAAAATAAATTCTTATTAATTAAACGGCGGAATAATTAGGCGGTTAATAGCCGTAAAATTAATAGAAGGTTATATAATTATAATATTATATTGGAGGGTATTATTATAATTTAGCGGTATAATACTAAAATTAGGGATATTAATAGGGTTATCCTCTTATTTAATTAAAACCGTCGGGTTGCGTAGGCTATTATAAATAAAGTAATCTAAATTAAAAATATTATTATTAATATCGTCGACGTAATTTATAAAATGAAAGATAGGGAAAAATATAGTAAATATAGGTAGGTAACGAAAGTAAGTAAAAAAGTAATAAAGGTATTAAAAGTATTAATAATAGAAAATTCGAATCGATAAGAGTATAAAATTAATATTTATATTTATACCTAATTTTATTTTATTTTACTTTATTCTACTTTATTTTATTCAATTTATTCGATTAAGTATATTCAATTAAATATATTCGATTAAGTATATTCGATTACATTTTCAATTAGCCGTTTTATATACTCTTTTATTATTATAAATAATAATATAAATTAAAAGTATAATTATTATAGTTTATTTATTTATAATAATTATTATAGTAGATTATTATTTATACTTTTATTAATATCCCCCTTCTACCCTTAAAATTTCTACGCTTAATTAAATTAATAACTATATTTAGAAAAAAACTAGTAATAATATAGGGACGTAAGCCAGCTTCCTAATTATCGAAATAATATTTCCGTTTATAAATAGTTTTAATATCGAGCCCGTTATAGTAATTACAACTCTATAGTTTTATAAAACGAAGCTATTACTAAGGATCTCGATCTATTATAGACCCTAATTGTATAGCTTCGCTTAACGAGTCTTACAGGCGCCACGTAGGCGCCACTATGCAGTAAAAAGTACAAAGACACCCTTATAAACACTGCAGATTTTAGCTTTGTATACAAATCAACAGGTCAAATCAACAAGCTGAAAATTGGAACGCGCCCTAAGATAAAAACGCGGCCAATGTGCGATGTAATGGGTATCGAATATCGCGCTTACTAAGGCGGTGTAAGACAAGGGGGTGATAGGGGAGAGCCACACTCTGGTGCCCACTATCTACTGCCCAGAGTAGTATGGCCTCTAAATTTCGTAATCTACTAGTCTTTACCCTTCTAGGAAGTGCTCGTAATATTTAATTAGTGTAAATTCTGACTAGCGCGTACTTAGTACGTACTACGTATACGTAAGGAGGTGTACGGCCGTATTGTTGTAATTTAGTGAAATTGTAAAAGTCGTAATATATAAGTGTATGGTGTTATAGTATTAACTACTAGTATAATAATAAGTATAATACTATATAATATATTACGATTACTGTTTTTGAATGTAGCGGCAGCTCCTTCTTAATTTCGTTATTTTTGTTATCGATTTGTGCCTACTTCGAGGTAGGTAGGTAGGGTAGTAGGTAATAATTGCAAAGTATATAAATATTAATATTATAAATAATATGTGTATTTATTGTTTTTTCAATATAATAATTATATTTTTATAGTAAAATACTGGAAACTTTTCGTATAGAATATATCGAGTACGAGTAATTAATTAGTATAAAAATTAAGAAGGTTTATATTAATATGCTATTCTTATATAAAAACGTTAATTAAATATATTTAATAGAAAATGAAATATGTTTATAAAAAACGTTTCTATAATTATATTTACTATTATTGTTGAATATTTTAGTAAAGTATTGAATTTGTATAATTGTAATATTGATTGGCTATATCTAATATTTTTTTATATTTATTTATATAATATTCGAAAAAAATGAAAAAACCGTATAAATCGAAAAATCTGTGTAAGTTGTATAGAGTGCTTAGAATGCTGGTTTTTATATATATTTATATAATATTCGAAAAAAATGAAAAAATTGTATAAATCGAAAAATCGAAAAATTTGTGTAAATCGTATAGAGTACTAATCGGTTAATTGATATAATATTTATAACTATGATAATTGTTACGTATATTTTACGCCGTTAAAAATCTTGTGATAGTATTGTATAGTTGGTTAAAAAGTTTTAATTTATTAACGGCTCCTCAATAAGTATACGTTCCCAATTTTGTATAGTATTTATAAGTAAATTATAACCTTCCTTTATTTTTTCGAGATATTAGGCATTGGCTTACTTAATATAATAAGACCTAATACCGTACCGTTACGTTATTTACCTTTAGAAGGTATAAAATTAATTTATTTAGACTTCTATAAGGGTACGTACGTTTTGCTTAGTATATAGGGTAAAGGGTGCTTTTGGGGTAATTATTAGCGGTTATTTACGTTCGACGGTCTCGTATAATTCGTAGCCGTTGCCTTACTATATTTTTAATTATTATAATAACCAATTTTATATTAAAGTTTTAAAATTAGTAAAGAAGTAGTAATATTAAAAGTATTTATATAATAATTGCTAACGTTTATAAAATTTATATTAATAAGTGGGTATACCTTGCTAATTTCTAAATATTTATAATCGTATATATTTACCCGATTTAACGAAGTAATACCTACCCCTAATTTTAAATATAATAAATTATTAAATTGGTAACGGGAATTGGCCAAAACCCGGGTAATTAATTACTTCCCTTAAAGATTTAGTACGAAAGTCGTTCTTTATTTTAATTATTTTAATAAAATACCGACGGTCGATATTGAGAATATATTTCTATATATTAAATAAAGAGAATTATTATATAATTATTATATTATTATATTTTAACGTAAAATAGTAACCTTCGAAAGGGTTAATTGTTAATACCTAGTTAAAAAAAAAAAAAATATTAGTTTATAAATTAAAGAGAATAGTAAGCGAAAAAAAAAAAGTTCGAGGCCTATGAAAAATCGGAGGAGACTTGAAAAAAATCGGAGGAGGCCTAAAGAAAATCGGAAGAGACTTAAAACACGTCGGGGATAATAAAAAAAAATAATAAAATATAAAAAAAGACGAAAGAAGGGGATAATAATTATATTTATAATAATAAAAGAGAGTATTTATAAATATAGTTTGCCTATTATTATTTCTTCGAAATTTAATTATTATTTAAATACGTTAGAATTTCGTTATTAGCGGGTATATTCGCGAAGGCACTTTAAATAAATTCGTTATAAATTATTTTAAACCGTCGATACTTAACGGCGTATAATATATACTTTAAATAAATTTTATACTTATTTTTAGCTAATTTATATTATAAAGTCCATTTATAATAGACGTAATAGAATAGGTATTTAACGTCTAATTTTAGAAAAGCTATACGTATAATTTTTTATTCGACGTTAGAATCGTTTATAAGAAAATAGTAAAATAATTATAAATTTCTAATATATTCTATTATTTACTTTTTAATTATTACTAATAATGCGTATATAATATTTATATTAGATTTTTCTATAAGGAAGTAATTATAAGGAATTTAATAACCGTATTTATTATAAACGAATATAGTATAGAGTAATTAATTAAACTAATTAGTATTATACGTTATATTTATAAAAACGAAGTAGTTATACTTTTATAGCGTTTTAAATTAATTTAAAGAAAGAGAAGGAGAGTTAGTAAAATTAAAGCGGTTAAAGCGGTTAAAGCGGTTAAAGCGGTTAAAATAGTTGAATAATAATTAAAGAAAAAAAGGATGGGATTTTTATTTACTAATATTTGCCTATATTAAATTAAGAGAATTAACGTTATTTAACGTACGTTTAATTATAATAAATTTATAATAAATACGGTTAGAATTACTAATTAGGCCGCTAATATAATTTATATAATACTATTCTATATAATTTATTTGGGCGTTAGTAATAAATTACTTATTAACGCGGCGCGGGTCTAAATATATTTGGTAATAAACTTTATTAATATTCAAAATATCCTATTTTATTAAATAAATACCGCTAGCTACTTTTATACGTTTATAGGCGTTATTATTTCGGCTACTATTATTAAATAAAGTACGATAAATTATTACCGCCGTAAAGCTACGTATAACGTTATTTTTAACCGCCTTTTTAATAACTATATTTCGCTTAATCTTATTTAATAAATTTATATCGTAATTGTGAAGTATTTATTTATAGTTAGCCGATTGGTAAATAATACGATTATTAGGATATATTTCGCGTTTAATCGAACGCGGGCAAATAATAGGAATATAAGAGGGTTTATCGCGAAGGTTTCTAGATAGATTTTTCTTATTATCTTTCTTAATTATCTTCGTATAGAGTAAATACCGATAATATTATATATAAAATTCCTTCTCTTTATTCGGAATACGCGCTTTATTATTAGGGGAATAGAAATTATTAATAAAGCGCTAATATTTATCGGCTTCTATTTAATTAGTAAATTCAATTAGGCTCCCTATATCGAAAAATCTTTTACGCATTTGTTTAATATCGGCCGGTATAAGTAAACTCTATTAATCGGTTTAGGAAATTAAAGCTAATTAAAGAATTAAAATTTTTAGAGGGGGTAATAATACTATAATAAAACGTATTAATAATAATAATAATAATAATAATAATATTAATAATAAGGGTAATGTATTATAATTAATAAGTAATTCGATACGTAGGATATTATAAATATCCTTTAATTTAATATCGATATCCCGCGTAAATTTCACAACGTTTTCGAATATAGTAAGGATTACGTTTTTTAAATTAAATTATATTAATCTAATAAGCGCGCCCGGAATAATAATATTAACGGGGTCGACTTCTTAATATTAAAGATTATCGAAACCCTATTTTTAAATACTTTTATTAAAAAATTAATTTTATTATTAGTTTATAATTGCGGGTTTAATAGCGATTTCGAATTAAAGAAAAAGAAATTAAAATACTAATTAAAGAAATTAAAGGTATTGCGACGAGCTAATTTAAAATAAAAGGGGAATTAAAAATAAATATTGCAATTTAAAAAATATATTATTTAGGGAAAGGAGGAAAGGTAAATAAAAAAGACGTATATTAATATAAAATATTAGCTATCTAAATTATTTTCTAGGGGGTGATTGGGCGCGTAATAAAGGTATTAATTACGCTAGTCCCGACGTAATTAATATATATAAAATTTTATATAACGATGGTAATTTTACTAAAATATTATTAAAATTATTGTAAATAATAGGAATTGTATTGTTTAAATGCCCTTAATTAATTCCCTAAGTTGTACGAAGTTCTATAGTGGAATGGTGATGTTGTTGCGGAGTGTTGTGCGCGGTCGCATGTTCTGGTAGTGCATCGCGTTTTGGTGGCCGTCCCTAATAAACTATATATTATATGGAAAGATTTATCGATTTTTATTTTTTTTTTCTGTTCGATATGGGGGGAGATGGAGGCGGTGCACGCTAAGCCAGTAAGCGCGGTAAGCAACTCCATGTGATGTGCCTAATGCAGACTTGTCATCCCATCGTGCTCAAGTGGAGTTCCAACTGCAGATCAACAACACCAACAATAACGAAGCTTCGGAAGATATCACCGAACGAAACCTTTTCAATCTCACCTGTTTGCACGGGGTGACGGTTCGGACTCGGGTATCTTAAGCTCACCGCATGTAACCCGTTACCGACATGATATGTTCCCCCCAATCGCTAAAGTCAACCGAGACAGGCCATCATATCAACTGTAGGTAAGCAGTACTGGAATCTGGAAATGGAAGCTGACGAATGCTGGAATGTCGGTGCCCGGGTCCCTTTGCTGGCCGATGCCCTTTCGACGTCTGGATGCCCAGATTGCCCAGCAAACAACCGCGCCTCTAGCGGCCCAGGCCATCGGCAACACGGCATGGTGAGTACAGTACTGTATAAGCTCCCCAACAAGCATGCATGGTTCTAGCGCCCTCAAATCTTTGTTCAACTTCAACTCAAATGCGAGAGCCTCACCGGCGTTGTACAACATCAAGAATGTCGCGAAACCAAAAAATGCTCATGGGATATGCTCGTCTTACATTTCCGTCCGTCAAGGTTCCCATAACAATTTCGGCGTATGAGTCACGCAGCACAGAGAGAATGAACCAGCAGCCGAGCTTTGAGGGTTGGGCGGGATAGGCAAATTACGGGTGTGATCCAGTTGTGCGGTTGCCGCGTGTACGAGCTGACGGGTTCACGGCGTGCAACCCACCTGTTGAAAAGACCTCAGGCTCTGTCGCCGTTCAATATTGGGGAAGTTCTTTCGCGGAATTTCCTCAAACAGTCGTCCCAAATCTAAAATCCGAACAGGTACGACCGATTGGCCACCAGTCTGGAAATCTGGCCTTATCTCATCACCCCCAGCAAAGGGGCCGTTGATGGAACAGTATGGTGTATGCACCTACCTGTCGTCGTCGGTCTACTCGGTGTTTTTGTTTCCTGAGCCATGAGCCGTTCCCCGGATTTGCACTAAGCCTTACACCTTGGCCTGACATCATCACACCACGGGCGACGATCGTGATGTCCATAGGCTGGTGGTCGGTTGCGTTCCCGAGAGCGCCTCATTTCTTCTCTCACGCAAATGAAATCGGGCTTGCTCCTTGGCATCATCACTTGGCATCAATGGAGAGCCTCAACCTCATCTCTTCCTTTTCGATATCGTACACTGTTCGGAGTGCATGCCGTTTGACCGATATTACCGGATGTCGTGTCTTCAACGGCCCGAGAGGTATTATGAAAACTGAGAAACCACGAAACGATACGCCAATGCAGGCTTGGTCTGGAATGTGCCTGCTTTCTTTGGGGGGTGTCGAGGAGTTTCTCTTAGATGAACAGAAGCAAGCAATCAGTTGCGAAACCTGCAAAAGTGAGCTCATCCGCCCATATTGGTTAATCAGTGTCGCGGATCCAGGTGAGGTAGTTTCGCTGAAATTGTTTCAAAAACTCGATCCATTGGAAATATGGTAGTCCACAGATTGAACCCATCCTGAAAAGGTTTCGTGTCCACGTCGAGGCCTATGATGATCACCTAACCGGGTCGAAATAAGGCGAGTTATAGGTATGTAAGGGTAATGGTTGTCGTGTCTTGGAAGGCATCTAGTCATTGAAGACGGAACTATACTCGGTTCCAGTGACAGGAGAACGTGATCAGCCACAGAGATGGAAGTCGTGTCATGATTGAAAAGTCGGTGATTTCGATGTCATAAGAAAGTCAGGAAAGGTGAAAAGAGAAACAGCGATCAGAGAAACATCAAATCAGGGGAAACAGCTTCGACAGGGATGGTGGCTGCAGACTTCAAGGTGGGGCAATCCATCACTGTGGGTCCCTTGCCGAATCAATTGTGGGGGAACGAGCCTATCAGTGTTCACCGCCCAAAAGTTCGCGCGGCAGAAAAAAACAAAAGTCAGTGATAGGGGATCACAGCAGCACCCGCCGGCACGGCAGAAAGACCTGCACTGGCCGTATCAATTGATTCTGATATTGATTCCACTTCCACTCCGTCTTGACATTCCAATCTTTTGTGTAGTAGTTGTGATAACGAATCATCCATCTACACCACCAACAAATCGCCTTTTTCTTCCAACCTTTTCCGTCCACCTATACCCCCGGCATTGTTATTGTGTGCTTCGTGTCTCTTTTAATCTTTATACCAACAACCAACAACAACCACCACACACACCATCAAAATGCCCAAGTCCAAGCGCGCGAAGGTGTACAACCTCACCCAGGTCACCAAGAAGAACCGCGAGCAAAAGGAGAAGCTGTTCGAGAACATTAGAGAATGCATCCCCAACTTCCAGCACTGCTTCGTCTTCAGCATCGATAACATGCGCAACAACTACCTGAAGGATGTCAGAAAGGAGCTGAACGACTGCCGGTATGTTTCCCCGTCCCATTTACCTTTCCTTTCCCCTTGTTCAACCCAATCGCAACAAGTTGCTAACCCAATTCTCTGCGCAGCATCTTCTTCGGCAAAACCAAGCTCACCGCCCGCGCCCTCGGCACCACCCCCGAAGAAGCCCAAGCCGACGGTCTCGACAAGCTGTCCAAGTACCTCTCGGGCTCCGTCGGCCTCATCTTCACCAACCGCGACCCCTCGGAAATCAAGGAGTACTTTGTCAACCTCTCGCAAGTCGACTTCGCCCGCGCCGGCTCCGTCGCCACCCGCACCATCACCATCCCCTCCGGTCCCCTCTTCTCCACGGGCGGCGAGGTCCCCGCCGAGCACGACGTGCCCGTCTCCCACACCCTCGAGCCCGAGCTTAGGCGTCTGGGCATGCCCACTCGCATGGTCAAGGGCAAGGTCTGCCTTGGCGATGGGGCGGGTGAGGGTGATGATTATGTGATCTGCAAGGAGGGCGAGACGCTCGACTCCAGGCAGACGAGGTTGTTGAAGCTGTTCAGCATCTGCTTGAGCGAGTTCCGCGTTAAGCTTTTGGCGTACTGGAGCGCGAGCAGTGGTGAGGTGACGGAGTTGGAGAAGCCTGGTGAGGCCAAGGCTGGTGGTGAGGAGATGGAGGAGGATGATGAGTAAGGGGTGTTCTTTGGTGTGCATGATACCATGGGAAGAGAAGATTTGAGGAGAGTTCTACGATCAAGGGGAACCATGCAGACAAAAGCATGAGGGGACATGATGAGGGCCGGTCAAATTTTTGCAACGTCATTTTCTCGGTTTTAACTACTTGGCTTGTTTCCGTGTTTTACATAGGGAAAGGTTTACGATGATACCATCTTTGTATGGCACTTCTGGGAACATAAAAACGGTCATCTTTCTGTATTACCAGGCGTCTTGAGATAGGGGCAAGGAAAATGCCCCAACAATGAAAGGGCTTTAAAAGATATTTTGCTGTGCATACTTGAAGTGCTGTAGTGGTGATATATCACACAGTATGGCTATAGGAAGCCTTGTCTTTGTGGTATTGTGCGTTTCTTGGAATACTGCAAATCAAACATAGCAGTTGAAAACTTTGAGAGACAACCACTGTTATAGTTACATTATAAGTACTGTCCAAGCTGTATCTTCTGAGAATATAATTTGTGTTAATTCACCGTTTGTTTTCCCATGCTGGCCTCTTCCAAGTTCTCTGCATGGAAAGTTCTTTAATTCGAAATCCTTTTTTGCTGCTTGCCAGACCTTGAAGTTTCCCGGGACCAAAGAAAAAAAACTCTTTGAAATGTTGTTGCACACTGGAGATGTGGTTCATAACGTCTTCCTCGAGATCGTGTCTCCAACAAGGAAGTACGGAAACCATATTCCTCTAAATCGGGTATGGTGTAGCGGTAACATCGTTGACTCTCACTTCTCCAGAAGTGTCTGCCTTCTCAACAGCCCCGGGTTCGACTCCCGGTATCCGAGTGATAACGATCATATCAACTTCCTACCTTTTTGTGTTTTTTTTCTGGTTCTCACTTCCATTTTCTTTTTTGCTACCTTGTGGTTTTTGGCTTTGAATGATATTGGAGTTGTAAACTTCTGGTATAAAAGTTCCTTGAGGATGAAAATAACTTTTGTGCTTGTATATAGGCTCGAACAGTGACCCCGGTCTTTCTTGAGTTTGTGTGGTGGAGATGGGGGGTGGTGAGGGCTTCATTTTCGTTCTGGGTTGGGGTTAGTAGCTTGGTCTCAGTTCTATGCTTTCACTTGCTAACCGCAGCTTTGTGAATCCAGTTCAGGGAAGGAAATGTGAAATTTTGATGGGGCATGAAATGTGGTACTTGTTTCTGGCTTCAGCTCAAAGAGGGCAGAAGAAAGTGAATAAAATCGAGATTGCTCGTTCCTCGGGGCCCGGGTTGTCTACCATGCTGGCACTACAACTTCCTAGTGCGTTTATCATCAACTTCGAGAGGTGGGCAGGCAAGCCTTGCTTCGTTTCGTATGCTCAATTTGCACTTAAGAGGTCTCCCGGAACTCAGCATCGCCTCTGGGTCTATTAACAACCCGACAAGTGCGCCTAGTTGAGACTTCTCAAAGGATGAGCCTTTAGCGCCAACATGACGCTCCAGCTTAAAGCCTTATCAACCTACGACCGTTACACTAATAAATATCATTCTTCTGTTCTTTTCCTACCTCTACCTACCCACCCGTGCTTTTTTGCTCCTTTGTTCAAATTCAACGGTACACGGGTTAAACAAAACTTCCATATGGTACAAGTGACGAAAAGAGAGGAAAACTTGCAAAAGGCACGAAGATCGAAAGCGCGAAAAGCAAATGGCCTTCAGTCTTTTACCTCGATTTACCTTCCTGCGGATTGGTGACAGATGCTGATTGATGTCTCCATACTGGTTCCGAGAAAGCAATGGCAAAGTGCCGAGGGAATACGATCGTGCGTTTTGAAAATCGTATGCGACGGGTGCCACCGCGCAAGTATTGACGGACTGTCTCACCAGTGCCACCTGGTCTGCTTGCCATTGAGTTGCATTTGAACTGATGCCAGATTGCCAGACTGGAAGGCCAAAAGGTCGGAAGATGCCATTTGAAGTTGGACTGCCGAGCATGCAGCAAACCTTTTCCTTTGTATGGTTGCGCGGTCACCTCAGCCATCGGAAAGATAATCACAACCGCTTTGGACGACAAGATGTCTGATACCTCCCACTATCCGGGTCGTGGATAGTTGACACAGCCCATAGGGAGTCAAGATGGTCATGTGAAAGAGTGAACGTCGTGGCTTACCCTTATCGTCGAAGGAAAAGGGAAGAATACTGAAGAGAAAGTTGAGAGGGGGCTGATGATACCCACCACAAGACAAACCGGACCAGTATGTTGGTGTTGTTGATTAGGTCTGTCAATGTTGTTTGCCGACCATCACCATGTCTAATAACGACGCAACTTCCTGGGGTCTTCGTATCCGCCGTCGTAGCCGCGTTTCCTGGACGAGTCGTCATGATCTCTGGGCCTGTCGTAGTCGCGGCCGCCGTGATACCCACCGTCTCTGGAATCTCTCGGGGCTCCGGAGTCTCTAGGCCTGATGGGCTCCATGTTGCTGCCAGTCTGCCGAGCGTTGCGTTCGCTGCCGCGGTAACCGCCGCCAGATCTGTCATCATATGAGCGACCGCCATCACGCCCACCGTACCCACCGCTGCTAGCACCGTCCCTGCGGCTGTCGCGATCGCGGTCCCTGTCACGATGACTGTCACGGTCACGGCCGCCGAAGCCACCACCGGGGCCGCTGGGAGCGCCCGACGGAGGGGAGAAACTGCTGCCACCAGGGCCGCCGAAGCCACGGCCACCGTCACGTCCGCCACCAAAACCGCCGCCACCGCTACGTCCACCGAAGCGATCACCGCCTCCGAAGCCGCCGCCGGGACCACCACCACCCCTAAAGCCGCGGTCGCGTCCTCTAAATCCACCACCGAAGCCACCGCCGCGGAAGCCACCGGGGCCACCGAATCCACCGGGACCCATGGGCCTAGCAGGCATCGCCTTGGTGTAGCCACGGCCACCCAGACCGCCACCGAGACGACGAGGCTTCCATCCCTTGACCGTACGGCCTCTCTCTACATCGACCTTGATACGGCGATCCTTGATACGGATACCATCACAGCCATCTAGAGCAGCTGGAATTGCGCATGCGCCACAGGCGCAGGTGTCAGTAAGGCCTTACCATGAAATAACACTACCTTTCAAGGTATACGACGGACGTGGGATGTGGATGGAAGTAAGGGAAAGACGAAAAGTTTCCGCAGGACAGGCAAGCTTGAGGGCCTTTGAGTCCTGGTTGTGGGCTTACAGAAAAGCACCGACAGCGGGCGTTTCCTTGTCTGTTTGTGTGCTGGTTGAAGGTCAAGAAGGGGGTCATAAGGGGGGATAGTCATTACCTCTCATGTCCTTTTCGCGTTCGAAAACGACAAAAGCATAGCCGCGATGGGGCTTCTTCTTCTTGTTAGGGTTCTCATCGGCGTGGGTATCTCTGATGATACGGATCTGTTCGGGGTCAGTCTACTTCAACCAGTCACAAATAAGGTAAGCAAACTTACACGCTCGATGGGACCGAAGCGGCTGAACTCGCGCTCGAGATCCTGTTCATCAGCACGGTAGTCAAGACGCGCCACTATCAACGTCTTGAAAGCATCTCCTCTGATGTTGGGATCCTCGTTGGGGTTGTCTGCAGTAAAACGTCATCTGTTAGAAATCTTCCTAATGACAAACACGGTTGCAAGTAAAGGAGTAGCGAGTACAACTGCGCGCAACATCGTTTTTGGGGATTGGTTGCCGCGTACAATTCTTTGGACCCTCAGTCAACAGCTTCTCCAAAGCCTCCTTCTTCTCGCGTTTCTTGCGGTCGCGCGCCTCCAGCCAGCTCTCGGTCGGGTGGTACTCGTATTCTTGCTCGTAGGCCTGCATGGCAGGAAGGAAGTCGGCGACGGGGGTGATGAAGGCCGACTTGCGCTCTTCGGGAGCAACGTCGCAGGGCGGCACCCAGCGAAGAGGTGGCCGGGGCGCGAAGAGCGCGAGGAGGTTAGGCGGGAGCCTGTCTGTCATTGTGGTCGCTTGACGTGTTGTTGTCTCTGTTGTAGCTGGTTGTTGGTGTTTTGGTTGATCTTATCTGTCGTCGTCGAATGATATATACGTCGGAGACCAGTAAATGGCGTCTGTTTGGAATATCCTCCGCTGTCGGAAAACAGGTCGAGTGCAGTTCAATAAGCTTTAACGCTATTGCTGGAAATTGCCAAAGCTCGAAATGACGATGATGTTGGTGTTGTCGGGTCAAAATCGCATTCGCGATCTTGTTTGCTTTGCCCAAGAAAGTGGACAGTTGAAGAGAGAGCAGGGCGGGAGGCGGCGGGAGGAGCAGCAAGGGCCCTGTCCAGTTTGGGTGGTCGTTGTTGCTGTGTCGTTCACTGCAGCCTCGCAGCTCTTGCTCTCCAGCTCTTGCGCGCGCGCTTGACCGGGCCATTGCGAAAGAGGTGGACCGTGCACCACTTCACTTTATCACTACATCCACGCCCATTGAATGGGTGGAATCGCATGAAATTCTGCCGACCGCTTTTGCAGTGGGTGGGTCCCATCCCAATCCCCCCAGTGCCGTGCCGGCGCGCGACGGCGGCAGGAAGTTCAGAAGTCGCACCCGCTCCGGATCATGAACCCTGGTGGACTCGGTTGACTTGTTGTTGTCTGTTGCACGGCGAGGACGGCGGCGACGATAGAAGAGCATCACAACAATGACGGTAAAAGCATTGACGCAGATCTCCTCTGCCGGCCGTGTAAGTTGAACATCAGTATGAGCAGTTAACATGGTCAAAGAAAAATGCTAATTAATATCTGGGTTTCGTCCAGAATGGCGTCGGCGCATTCGTCTTGCAGTGCAAGAAGATGGACATCCACTACAGTGACTGGGCTGGCAGCTCCAAGGGCATGAAGTACGTTCACGATCCTTCGACATAGACATCGCATTCTATCCTCCGATCAAACACACTCTCCTTCCACCGAAACCTCTTTGCGCTTCTACGGCATCATCTCTTTCTCGATCACCATCCTCCCGGTCTCGACACAGCTTCACATTCATACTCTGCCCTCGACCCTACACCTCGGACATCTCCTCAGACTCTGCCTCAGATCCAACATAAGACACCACCATGATCAACAACCAAGACCTTCACGTCCTCACGACCTCGATACCTTCCTCCCATCCATACATTGCCCTCGATTCTATACTTCGGACCCTACCTCGATGCCTTCCTCCACGTCTACATCTTGCCCTCGACACCACCTCGAACCATACCTACCTCTTCATCCACACCCTCTCTCACACTTCTCTCCCCGTCCCCATGTTCTTCCACTCTATATCCTTCAACACCCCGTGCTAACAACAGGTTTACCAACAGCGGCTTCATCAAATCCCTCCTCCCCAAATTCGCCGCCGCCAACCCTCAGATCGAATTCGTCGTCTCCCCCCGCCCCGCCAAGCACCCGATCCTGATGGGCCACTACATCAACGGCCGAACTAAGGCCATCTGCGTGCGCAACATGGAGCCCCTCGAAATCCTCAAGAAGGCTGAGCTTCTGCGGGACGCCAGCGGCGAGAAGCCCCAGAAGTTCAAGAGGCCCGTTACTTCGACGAACCCCAGTGTTAGAGGTGTTTGGTCTCCTTATCATGGGCAGGGTCTTGTTGTTTAAGGGACTTGCTTTGTGGTTTGGGAATGGGGGTGTTGGTGGGATATGTGGTGGAGGACTGGGCTGGGCTGGGCTGCGATGTTGGCTCGACAGTCAGCTCAGGGTCCGGTACCAGAGGGAAAGGATTGTATATACCAATGTGGAATGTATGAATATGAATGAGGACATCAAAATGGATTTTGGCAGTATCAAGGGATTTGAGGTGGATACATGGTTGTGCCGAGTGCCTGTAGATGGGCTCCCTCAAGTCTGGAACTTGATCAGGCCTTTGCCCTGCTAATAGGTTCGTTCAGCTGCCCAGGCATCAAATACGTTAATCCAGTGCTTCCTATTCGGCAGCATATACAGGGAGCTATGGTGAACATCTCAGTAAGAGGGACTGGACGAATTATTAACAAGGAGTCACAGGAATTCTCTATCACGAAAGTCAAGGGAATAAATACTGCAAGAAAACAGACAGGGATGCTTTTCTTTCTCCCACGAAGACATAGACCATACGATTCAGAACATTTAACTTTTTTATATTTTCGCCTTGTTCTCAACGCCATTTCCCAGCCTATATAAAACCCGCAGACGTCAGCCCCCGATGTATGCTGCTGACAAGACGTGCGGCTATAACTAAGCTATGAAACTTTTTATGGGCGGGTAGCCTACTGGTTGGAGTTGATAATGTCGACGACTGTTTGACACTCTGTTAGCTTTTATTCTCGTATAATAGCATCAGCGGATGACAAAACTCACACTCGGGCTTCAAGCTGGCACCGCCAACAAGGAAACCGTCAATGTCGGCCTCCTTGGCAAGGTCCTTGCAGTTCTTGGCGTTGACAGAGCCACCGTAAAGGATGCGGGTCTCCTCGGCAACCTTGTCGTTGACGTTCTGCTTGAGCCAGGCGCGGATGGCGGCGTGCACCTCCTGAGCCTGCTCCTTGGTGGCGACGAGGCCGGTGCCGATGGCCCAGATGGGCTCGTAGGCAATGACGACGTTCTTCCAGTCGGAGATCTCCTTGGCGAGAGCGGCGAGCTGGTTCTCAACGAACTTGATGGTCTCGCCGGCCTGGCGGGTGTCCTTGGACTCGCCGCAGCACCAGATGACAGAGATGCCGTTGTCGAGAGCGTACTTGGTCTTGGAGGCGACGAACTCGTCAGACTCGCCGAGCTCGTTGCGGCGCTCAGAGTGACCGAGAATGGTCCACTTGATGCCGAGATCCTGGAGCTGAGAGGCGCTGATCTCGCCGGTGAAAGCACCGTTGGGCTTGTTGAAGACGTTCTGGGCGCCAACCTCAATGTTGGACTTGTTGAGGTTCTGCTTGACGAAGTCAAGGTAGAGAGCGGGAGGGGAGATGACGACCTCTGGTTGTGTTGTGGTCAGCACGAAGTTCATTGTGTTTGCTGGTTTCTCTGAGCTATAGCTCCGGTTTCGCAAGACACACATACCGACGTTGGAGTCAAGCTGAGCGTTGTTGAGGTTGTCAACGATGGCCTTGAGATCCTTCTGGGTCCCGTTCCTGTAAAAGGGAGCGTGTTATGTTAGCTAGCCAACTTCATTATCGCGGGGTTTCATGTGGTTTGGCATATGACGAAGATGCGGTGATGATGCTGGATGGCGGGGTAAAAAGTGTTGGGGAAACAGAGCTCCATTGAAGCTATGGGAATGGGAATTGACGCACATCTTGAAGTTGCCGCCGACGAAGAACTTGCGAGCCATTTTGGGCGATTTGTTTGTTTGAATGTACTAAAAAAGGGGGTATCTAGGAAGTGTTTGCAAGAAGCAGAAGCTGAAAAAGTCAAAGTCGTGATGTTGTGATGTTGTTGTCAGAGAGTGAAAGTTGGAAACGGAGCTCGAGATGGGACGGGACGGGAAGTGGGATAGGGTACCTCTATGTACCTGACGTCTTCAGTCCCTCTTCCTCTTCCATCCAAAAGGAGGGGTCGGGACTCGGTAGACTAGGGCGGAGGCATCAGACGTAAAAAGTGGATTGTCATCTGCAAGTTCGGGGCAACCAGAGCCTGTCACACGTGCGATTCCCGACCCGGAGCTGGTTGT
Source organism: Sordaria brevicollis (assembly GCA_033439795.1). Lineage (NCBI taxonomy): Eukaryota > Fungi > Ascomycota > Sordariomycetes > Sordariales > Sordariaceae > Sordaria > Sordaria brevicollis. The sequence goes on from JAUTDP010000005.1 coordinate 2,037,578, forward strand.
TGTTTCTTGCCGTGAGGTTTTCGTGTGAGGAATGGTTGCTTGGCGGGCAAGAGCGGGCGGGATCCAGTTTGGCGAGAAGGTCCGATTGTCGCTGCCGCTGTGTGTTGAAATCGAGGTGTCAGTCCCCACTTTGCACGGGCACCCCCCTTTACACAACACCACATCAAAACAGACATCGTGAATCGTAAAAGTTGAATATCTCCGCGGTTTTACTGCCAAATCTGCTGGTTTTGGTCGGATTTTGAAGCTCTCGCGATGTATAATCGGTATAGCCATGAGAACACGCAGTAATAAGAGGCAGCGCCAAAGTATCTACATGATGCTGACGGCTGGCGAGCATCCACGTCAAATCGCGCAATCCGTTGGCATGAGCGAGCGCCAAATCTGGAGGTTAAAACGAAACTTCGATACCACCGGCAAATTATACCCCCAGAGTAACTCGAAATATAACGCAATAATATTGACGCCAGCGGTCATGGAGGTGAGCAATGGCTGTAGACTTTGAGTACCCTGGTATGGTATCTAACTGTTGGTCGTACAGGAAGTTCTCGAGCTCCTTCGCCACAAGCCCGATTTATACCTCGATGAGATACAGTACTATCTGGCCACTGAAATGGACATACATGTATCAACGAGCGCCATATCAAAGCAATTGAAGGCTTCTGAATGGACCAACAAGAGGATGGCGCACAAGGCTTCCCAGCGCAGCGAGCCATTGCGGTTAGACTGGTTGAGGAAGGTTTCCACGTTTTCAGCAGAGATGTACGTGTTCTGTGACGAGTCTGGTGTTGATAAGAGGGACGGTGCTCGTCGTACTGGATGGGCACCAAAGGGTATGGCACCAGTTGCAGAGAGTGCGCTCACCAGGGGGAAACGGTTCCATCTATTGCCAGCAATAACTGTGGATGGCCTCATCGACGTGTTGTGTTATAAGGGAGCAACAGATACGACCGGTTTTATTGCTTGGTTGGAGGAGGAGGTGTTGCCTAAGATGAACCCGTTCCCTGGTCGTTATAGTATATTGGTGATGGATAACGCATCATGGCACAAGGACCCCGCCATCAAGACCGCATGCGACAACAGAGGTGTGCTGTTATGGTTCTTGCCGCCATATTCACCAGACTTCAACCCCATCGAGGCATACTTCAGTGATGTGAAGGCCTGTATACGACGGCAATACCAACACGCTGGCGGTGATACGCTGAGCAATGAAGAGTTTAAGGCGTTCTTGGAGGGGGTTGCGAGGGAGGTAGGGCAGCGGGTCGATGCCATACGCGGGCACTACCGCCAGGCAAACGTGCCATTCCGTGACGACGTCGATAACCGTGAAAAAGACTACGTTGCGTTGTATGGGGACCAGCTGCACGAGTTGACAACGACGGGAACAGTCGCATAAGGATGTTGTTTTGTATGGTAGATGTACTGTTTTGAACATGCTCAAAGTCGACCGTTGTCGAGTTACGAAAAAAAAAACCCGCAAGGTGTAAGATGTACCAGACGTGCCAAAAGTGCCAAATCTGCCATCAGAAGTGTAAAAGTATTATTATCTGTAATAATAGATCGAAGTGTAGAATCCCCCTCTTGTGTAAAAAAATCCCTCAAAGCTCGTCATCATCATCAGCCTCAGTCGCAGTCTCGTCGTCGTCGTAGTCGGTACGCGGGCCATCATCCGGATTGGTCTCCTCATCATCGTTGATGAAGCTGGTATAGATGGTGTCGTCGTCATCTTCTTGTTCTTGATCGTCGTTCTGTTCGATGGGGGGTGGGCCGCGGTGGTTATGAACGTCTTGCCAAAGCGAGTCTTGGGGGATGGACGAGTCTGGTGAACACGGCTGTTAGCAAATGCTATAGATCAAAAAAACGGATGGGGTTTACCTTGTGATAATAACTTGGGATCTATGGTTTCGGGTGGCGGGGGTGCTGGAGCCTGTTGCTTGGGAGCTGGTGCCGCCTGCGGTGGTGGTGGTGGTGGTGGTGGTGGTGACGACGACCGCTGTATATAATCCCTCTCGAGATGGAGAAATTCTTTGATCCCTTTCTTGATTACCATATAGATACCCTCATCAACTCCATGAGCAAGATACCACTGCTTGGGGAGGTCGCGCGCGTGGTGGAGGGAGAGCCGACCGGATATGAGGGATTTTTGGATACTGAACAGCGCGTCACGCAAACCCTGGTTTTCGTTGGTTCTGGGCGCGTGTCGAAATATCAACTGCTTCATGAAGTCGGTGACAAGGGACTCTGATGGTTTGTTTGGCGGTGATGAGGGTGGAGGGGAGGAGGGTAGAGGGTCGTTGTCACCAACTCGACTGCTGCCAGCGCGGGAGCTGGTCGCGGTCGCGGTGGGCAAGGTAGGTAAGGTAGGCTCAGCTACCATACCCATATTGCCCATATTACCCATACCCATATTGCTAACGTCAGTGAAGGTTATAGGGGCCGTAGCTGGCAGCGTGTTACCATTGTTACTACCCTGGTGACCGTTCTGGAGACTGATGTTGAAAACTTGGGGCATGGGCATATATCCCACCCCACCGCCACCGCGCTTCGACCCCGGTGCGCCATATGGCAGAAACTGTTGAAATGGCTGTAGATTCGACTGCTGAATCATTTGCGTGCCGGAGGATGAGGAGGAGGACTCGTGTTTAGAGTCGAACCAACGCCCTGTGATGGAGGCTGGAGGCTGGTTTGTGGTGGCGCGCTTGTGAGCAATGGCGTGTGCCCAGTCGATGAGGTCTCTTGGGGTTAATGGGTAGTGGTGTTTTGAGTTGGGAAAAAGAAAACACCAGTGATACTCGTTGCCTTTGCGGTAGTTTTTACACTCGCGACCCTTATCACATCCCCATGCCTTGCCCAGATCTTCATATATTAGAGTAACCCGTTCTTTGCCCTGGCGTGCCTCCTCACGATCGCGTGCGCGGCGCGCCATGAGCTCCTCCACCATCGAGTTGGTCGTGGTCTTCTTCTTGTTCGATTTGACGGATTGTTTGGAAGTGCTGGCAGGTGCGGTCGACTGTCTGGAGCTACTGACAGGAGTGCTGGAGCCGGCGATGGTGGGCGTGGCAGGTGTAGAGGACTGGCGCAAGGAGGAGAGTTGGCGAGGTTGTGACTGCGACCGTGACTGTGACTGCGCGAGCTTTTCAGTAAAAGAGGTGACTCTAGAAGGTGTTGGTGTGCCCATAACAGAAACAGTGCTTTGCCGCTGCTGGAATCCCCAGTTATACGAAGGTGGGCAGTAACCGTGATAAAATACCGCTCAGCGGGCTCCTCAAGCAGGCTGCGCAGCACTCTGGCGGTATCACAAAACCCAAACGGTGTAACTGGGTCATCCTTCTTAGGCAAAACGCGTAGTTGGAATAGCGTCGTGCCTTTCCTGTTCCTGGCTGTCTCCAGTATACCAGCCGACCAGTCTGCGTATTGTACAGAGATGGTGGGATCCATACCCAAGAGCTCGCACTCGTTGCGGGCAGCATCCATGATACCATTCTCGACCTCTCGCACTCGACCCAACAGAGTGAGGCCAAGGGTACCAGAATCGTCATCGGCATTGACGGTGCCATCAGGATCTCTCTCGACGGGGACCCGGTCGTTCGAAACGAGGGTAGGCAGTTTGCCAGGCTTGACCGACAGGCGGTTGAATTGTATATCCGCCACCCACTGAGCATTGTATGTGAATAGGATATTCAGAAAATCTGGAATCGGCGGCGGCGCTGGGGGAACCGAGGCTGACTTGCGCGATTTTCTGGCAACACGAGGGGACCGAGGAGAGGGCGCGGCGCGAGGTGTCACCTTGATGATCTCGACCTCGTCTTGTTGATCTTCTTGTTGGTCTTCTTGCTGTTCATCGTGGTCCTCCTCCTCTGTTATGCCGTTGGCCGTGCTTGCGCTTGCGTTGGAGGCTGATCGAGGACGACGAGGTTGAGGTCGAGGAGGGGGGGCGGTCGAAGAGGAGGGAGCGGGTGCCTTGAGCTTGACCTTCAAGCTAGATGTGGTACGCTGGGTAGGCTGCTTGCCAGCAGTAGTGCTCCTCTTCAATTTGACGGTCGTTTTTTTATTCTTGTTATTATTCTTGAGAACAATGCGGGGGGCTCGAGTAGGCGCTGGTCTTCCTGGGGTCCTCTCGTCATCCCCATCCCCGTCCCCATCGTCTCGCTCCTGTTCTCCTCCGCTTTCAAACTCGGCATTGATCTCTCTTAAGCGGGCGCTGGGCTGTGACAGCCGCCTCGAACGTCGGCGGTTGTCATCGTTGTTGTCGTTGTCGTCGGCGGCGCGTTTTTTGGGAGGCATGGCGGGAGCGGGGGCAGCGGTGCCAGGTGCAAAGCGGACTCTGAATGGACTAGCGGGTTGACTGGGATCCCTCAGTATTGATCTTGAACGACGCGGGGTATCCATACGAGCTCAGAGCAGTAATCAGAATGTAAATACCCTCAGATTTGGTGATAATATGGGAGTTCGAAGGTTTGGGGTTGTCACGTATGAACAGATTTTACGTGTGTGTCTGTAAAGGGGGGTGCCCGTGCAAAGTGGGGACTGACACCTCGTTTTCAACACACAGCGTTAATGTGGTGGTTCCATGTTACAATAACTCGGTGTCTCTGTGGCACCACTTTACAAGTAGAGTCAAGATTCATCTTCTATTCAGAATATCTCAGTATTTTCTTCAGAAACAAACAACACCACTTTTACTCAAACATGTCAAGACGGGATCTCGGCTATAGCTGTGTTTACTTTTTTGGTGGTTTGGTATCATTAACTGGGACCCTTGTTTCGTCATATCTCCATCCAGTTGTGGATCGCTGTACCTGCGTCCGACTAATGACAACCTACTGGTCCGGAGTCCCGTCCTTGCTGTGCCAACTTCCAGTCCGCTCGTCCGCTCGGCTTTTGAAATCCTAACCACGTCCAGGAACCAAGGTGATCGCCTATGCTTGATCACCAGCGGAATGAAGTACACGTGTAAATTGTTCGCCTTACTCTTTCACCTCCTCGAGTCCCTTCCCCACGATCTGCAACATCGCAGCCATCTCTTACCGCCTAAAGAACCCGCCCTTCACTTGAGGCTTCCTGTTCCGTAGAAGAAGGGTCTCCTTGAGGTTCAACGCTTGCCTCTTCACCTTGGGCGCAAGAGTTGGGTTTTGGTTGTTGGGCACAACTCTGAACACTGTGGAACCGACCTTCTCGTCCTTGACAACCTTGGTTTCACGGACAACCTTCCTCCTCTTAACGGCTTCAACTGCATCTGACCTCCGAGCAGCCTCGTCGTCTTCATCATCAGACTCCAAAAGCTCAAGGGGAAGCAGTTTGGGGATCTCGCGCTTCCTCTTCTCGGGCAAAGCTGCCGCAGCGTCCTCCTCCGCCTCAGACTCGGCCTCATCCTCGCTTGGCTGCTCGACCTTAGCGGCACGCTTCTTGGACTTTGCCTGCTCCCTGAGGATAGCATCACGCTCTTGGCGCCTCTTCTTTTCCGCAGCAGCTTTTCTGTAGAATTTGTCAGGATCATGTCAAGTCCTCTGTTTCACGGTTCAGGATTCCGCATCATGATGACTTACTGCTCAGCCGCCTTTTGTGCGGCCTTCTCAGCCTCCAACAACTTGGCCTGAGCCGCAGAAGTAGAAACTGCCTCGGGCGCCTCGTCGTCGCTGTCCTCCTCTTCCGAATCTTCCTCCTCCTCTTGCTGCTCCTTCTCCGCCGTCTTCTCCTTCAGCCTCGCCTCCAATGGGTTGACCTCTGGCGCTTCTCTTGGCGTGACAAACTCCTCTTCGCTGTCGTCGAATGTGATTTTCTTTCCCCTCGGCTGCTCGGTGGGTGTCTGGAATAGTTGCGACTCTCCCTCCATTGTCGTGTCAGGGTCCACAGTCTTGCTGGTCGATGTTGGGAGAGGAATCTCAATCTCGACGTGCTTGGTACTCCTGATTGAGACGGAAGAGTCTGTCGATGATTCCTTCAAGGGTGTCTGAACCGTGCTCTCAACAACCTCCACCTGCTCAGTCTCAACAATCTCGGCGGCCCTCTTCAGGGCAGTCTTCCTGGGGGTGTTCTTCTTGGCCGTGCCCTTTGTCGCACGGGGCGCCTTTGCCGGAGTGGCAGCAGCAGCCTTTTCGGGGGAGTTCTCCCTTGCTGTTTGGCCGCGGGTCCTGGGTGCCATTTTGGTGATGCGCCGGTGCAAAATTTGTCCGAAATATCGTTTTTTGAAAATCGACCTTTCTTTCCAGATTTTGTGCAATAAGTTCAAGCACAAGGTTTCAGGACAAGCCAAAAAGTAGGATTGGTTTTTGATAAGACGATATGATGGAAATCTCAAGTGAAGGGACCAGAAGGGTTCACAATTCGAAGGTCTGAACTTTCTCCAATTCACACTTTTTTTCGGTCGACCAGGGTCTGGCAGCTTGGGCAGGCAATTTTTGGGCTGTCTGATTGGCTGAATCTGCTCAACCCTGCCGTTCCTGACCCACTTCTTGCATTCAGCACACCCCCCTGCCGAGTTGTAAACAACGCTAAATGCAACGTTCTGGAGCACTAACAATTTCTCTTGTAGAGGTATCTGCTTCATCGTACATAATCCAATGTTCTAAATCAAAGTTTGAGAATGATTCGATAGCAGGTATTTAGTATCATTCTCTCATGACTTTAATATTCACCATTTGTTAGTCCTCATAAGGTGTGCGATATACTCTTTGCGTCAGGTCCATAGACCAAAGCAAGCGTCGTTAACAGTTAAAGGTACGGTACTACCGGATGCACTAACAGCCCAAGGTACCCGACCCGAATACCTAGAGGTACCTCTATCGACAACCCCATATTCTCCACCACACTTTAACCTCACTCCAACTCCTTCAACTCACCTCGGGGGAAAGTGAGCTTCAAGACTCACAACCCTTCAACAACCAGACATGCACAGATCTCGGGCTCTGGTGCGGCAGACATGTCGTCTTCCATCTCTACCACTAGCATTACCCGGTGCGCTTCATCACTTACCGACATCGATACCATCTCACCCACCACAATGCTCATCGACAAGCTCGCCAAGCAGCCATAACCAGCCGACACCATCACAACAGCAACGACAACAACTGCGCTCATACTCATGGAGAACAGGAGGCCTCCGGCTAGTCGATAGGACCCCCAAATCCGACCGCTACTTTGAAGAATACGATGGTCCCTCTCCGGAGCAATGGGACTTCCTCATCCATCACCTGCAGACGCCCAACCTGACGGCCGAGGTCTGCCTCGACACGGTGCTCATGTACACCATGATTGCCGTCAAGCACGAGTCGATGTGGAAGGCACGCATGATGCGCGAGGACTACTTCCCCGTCGCCCGGCTCTTCTACTGCGCCTTCATGCTCATCCACCCGCACTTTGAGATCCCCCGGTTCTGGCAGATGGGCATGCACATCCTGCACATGCTCGCCTCGCTCAACTACCGCCCGGCCATCCTGACCATGTACCGCTACTTCCAGCAAATCTCCCGCCACCGCGACGTCAAGAGCGACGTGTACCGGTTCAGCAAGTCCAAGTTCCAGGAGCTGGTCAACAAGGGGGACGCCAACGCTTGCACGTGGAAGGCCGTCGAGGTCTGGGATCCCGACCGCCCTACGGAGTCGCTGAAGTACCTGGACAAGGCCATGGAAGGGTTCAAGAAGAACCCGGAGATGTACGAATCCGAGCCGCTTGTCAACGCGGCCTTGCAGCCCACGCGCGAAAATGTTCCGATGTGGGCCAAGCTCTTGAACGCCTTCACCGAGCTCAAGTCGATGATTGTGGGACTGGTGGTCCGCAAAGAGACCGCCGCTTACTCGTTGCGCAGGCGACTGATGCTCGATCGGTTGTTGGGGCTGGACAAAAAAGCCGCGCGCGAGCCGCTCTGGACGTGGGAGGGCGTGTACCGCGCCAAGAGGGGGATAGCGTTGGCGGCGACAGGGGACATTCCCGGCGCGGTCGAGGAATTGAAGATCGCGGCTGACGAGTTGGACCAGGAGGAAGGACACTATGCGCTTGCAACCATCTATCAAAGCAACGCCGAGATGATCAATGAGCACATCCTGCTCAACGGAACGGCGAGCCTGGAGGGGGCTTATTTGGACTTGCCCGACGGTCAACAAAGTTTGGAGGAATTAAGTGATATGGTGCGTGTCATGAACGAGGAGGCGGAGCTGCGGTACAAGAGGGCCGCGCAAGGCGGCCATGCGCTGGCGGCTCAGCGGTTGGCGGTCCTTTGCGAGACGAGGAAGGAGGATCCTGGGCTTCCCAAACGTGACAAGGAGACGTATGAGCTGGCCGCGAAGGAATGGGCCAAGGTCGGAGAATTTGAAGAAAGCGAAGGTCGGCTTTAGGATGCCGAGGTATAACATAAGCTGGGATTCTACGAGCAGAGCAGCGAAGCGGGCTGTCTCGGCGTAGTCAGGAGACGGTTGACGACCGTCTCTGGACACCTTATGGACCACAGGCAAAAAGACACACAAGACCACTGATACCAATCTCCAATACCAAGACCATCAAGAAAAGCCAGGAACAACCAGATGCTAGTGAACCTCCGCCAGACCAGTCAACACCTTTACCGCTTGGTCACCAAAGCAAATGCTCATCCGATCCGACCCTTTCCCACATCCCTCACCGTCCATCACCATCATCATCATCCCTGCGTACTCCTCATCTATGACCCCCATGGTCCTCCTCTCTCCTCTGTGACGAACTACGTACATCCAGCGCCTCCAGCGCCATACCCTACCCTACCCTATCCATCCGATCCACCCCATAACCAATCCCCGCCTCATTTCCGATCCCGCCCCTACTCCCTCTCCTCCCCATCACAATCACATCCAGATCGTTGAACTCCCACCAGGATCACCACGACCGGTGCCAAATGACTGGTCCGTAAGAGTCCCAACCGCCTAGGTAGGTAGGTAGGTAGGTAGGTAGGTAGGTAGGAGGAGAGCTGTACATAGTCAAAATGTCTTGGTTACACAATGCCCTCACATACTGCACTCATCACCAACCCCTACCCGTACCCTTACCCTTACGAACGAAGCCACGGTCGGAGCATCGGGGTAGGCTCCGAAAGCTTTCAGAAGGCCCGAGGTAGAGCTGGGGTTGCTGGGTAGGAGGAAAGATATCAAGCCTAACCCACGAAATAGGCGAAGATCGACATGAGACATTTGGGGAGAGAGGAAAAAAGGTCTGGATTGAAAAAGCAACGAAAGGTTGATTGGCTTGGAGATATGTGGCCCAAGTACCTACTGGTGTAGACCGAGGTTCGGAGAAATAAACGGATTTAGATATGCCATGGAGATCATCAACTTGGGAGATGTGACTGTGAGAAGGTGAGACATAGCTCGCATCGCAGTTCGACCGGAGCGCTGAACTTCGTCTTGAGAGCTTGGAACGAAACCGTGATATTTATTGATGAGTGATTGGCTCGAAGCATAGACTACACTGAATCTCGGACCTATGGAGTCAAACAGGAAGGTGTACGTCCAAAGCCCAAAGTGACTGGATAGGCGAGTAAGTGATAGAGGCGTGCGTCGTCTCCATCTCAAATTCTTGAGTGATGAGATACTGCTTGATCTTCTAACCACAAGATCTCAGCCGCCCTAAAAGCCATCTAGAAAAATTAAGATATCAAACATCACAAGCGAGGTGCCGAGTCCTGTGACCGTGTCCTGCTCGATGGCCGGTTCTCTTGGTAACTAACCGCCGGCTACCTGGTATGGACTGGATGGAGCCCCTGGTACCTTTGATAGAACGCACACTTGAATTATCTCACCTTCCCATTCGTAACAGGAAGGCGGCACAGAGCCTAATAGCTCCCCATAACTGCAGTGAACCCCAATGAGGCTGACGAGATGTGACCTGACAAGCTTCCGGTCACTCTCTGACCAAGATGCCTCGCTCGGAGCCGCTCGAGGCGAGACTCCTTCCCTCTTGGTGCAGTCTCCAGTCCTCTCCACCTTGAGCTGCCGACGACCTGGTTCCTTCCCAAACCGAGGAACTAACGCCAAGGTTTTGTTCACTTGCTCCTTCCTTCCCTTGGTTGCTGTTGTAGCCTAGACCTAGGAGCAATTTTCCAGTTCATGTAGCTCTTTTCGCTCTTTCCCCAAGGCTCCCGTTCCCTTTGCCTGGCTCTTTCCTTCCCTCCAACCATAGCGAAGAAAAAATATTAGGGTATCGTAACCCCGCCCGTCAGCCCACCCGCTTATAAAAAACCAACTTGAGCAGAAAAAGAAAAAGACGACTGAAGGTGTGTCCGTCCAGCAAAGGAAGATATGAGGGCGAAAAAAAAATGCAAAAGGAATGCGCCAGCCGCGAATCGAACGCGGGGCCCATCGATGGCAACGATGGATTTTACCACTAAACCACTGGCGCTGTTTGGTAATTGTTGATAAGATAGTGGGGATGGAAAGCTTATGAACCATAGCTGAGCTCTCCTTTCCCTGCGAAATGCAGTAACAACTAAAGATGTTCAAAACGCCTTTTGGTAAGATGGTATCGTAGTTGTTGAAGATCCCAGCAGATGAAGGTGTAGATGGAAAAAAGTGAAATGGGTATATAGTCATGACATCCGTAAAATAGCCTGGAAGCCCCAAAAGAGAAAACCCGAAACCAAAAACCAAGTACCAAACCAAAGACCAGAGGAAGATTACGCAGAACCCCTCTTCTGCCTTTTGCTTCTACCCTTCCTCCCTGCCCCCTTTTCCTCTGCACTCTCATCCTCCTCGCCACTGTCCTCCTCATCCCTCCCCCCTTTGCTGCCTCCATTCCCCTTCTCATTCCCCTTCTTAATACTAATCAAACACCCCTGCTCCTTGAGTCTCTTCGTCAGCGGCGTACTCGCCTTCATCCCCGGGAAATCCTTCGCGTTATACACTTGAAACGGCTCGCTCATCGCCGTCGCCACAATGCTACTTCTGTCACCCGCCATCATCCTCGCCGGGTCGAGGACCACCAACGCAAACTTCAGCCTAAAAATCCCGGGGGTGCGACAGCTCAAGTCGGGGAAACAAAAGAAACACCCTTCTTGGCCGTTTTCGTCTTGGCCAACAAAGGGTGAGGCAACTAGTGTGCCCATCAGACGACGTTGTTGGCGGAAATCTTCCGGCATGCTGGACATGTCCTTGAGTCCCGTTTCGTCCCAGATGGAGCAGTGGATGACGCTGAATTGGTGCCGGAGGAGACGGGAGTGTTCTTCTCGGGTGAGGGAGTCGTTGTGGATGGTTAACTGGACGATGGGGGGCGGGTCGATGACGCGCCGGTCGCGCTCGCCGAAGCCGCAAGAGCGAGCGGCGAAGGGCTGTTGGCGGACCGAAATTCGGTAGTCGGTCTTTTTATTGGCTGAGGGTGCTGGTGGAGTGATTGGGTTCCGCGTGTTGCGTGCGTTGTCGGTGCTGATGAGGTTGGAGATGCTCATGGGACGGGATTCTTGTTGTCTCGGTGAGCCGTTTCTTTGTGAGCTTGAGGGAGTTTGTGAGCCATCGCGTTGCGGTGAGTTGGCATTGCTGGCACCGTTGTTATGGTTGTTCTCGGGTGCAGATGATTTTCGTGTCATGGTGGAATGACTGAATGACTCCTGCCTCAGTCGTGAGGGTTGCTGTTGAAAGCTTTGCCAAGCCGGTTCGACGTGCGCCTGATGGACGTTGCTTATTTGCCTTGAGCGAGAATCGTAGCTGGACTCAACAGTTGACCTCTCACTGGCAGCAGTGGAATAGGCCGGGGACAGACGGCCGTCTAGCTGTCTCCCATGATAAGAGCGAGCGTCGTTATAAGTTGCCGGGAATTGAGGAGGTGTTTGTCCCACTGGTGAAGGAGTTGGGTAGTCGGAGTAGTAAGTCCGACTATGGCCTCGATGAGCTGAATCACAGGAAGAAGAAACAGGCCCAGGCCCAGAGTTGGGGTTGGGTATTATGGTTGTCACCGGAGGCAGCCGATGTTGTTGCTGCTGGCGATACAAATGTGGCTGCTGTGGTTGCTGTTCTTGCGTGTAGTGTGCGTGCCTCGAGGGATAGACCTCGTGATGTGTGTGAAGCGTTCGAGACATGGTGTTGAAGGTAGGATTGGTGCCAAAAATGTGATGAGAACTTTCGACAACAGAAGACATTGAGGAAAGAGGGCGTAGGATGGAGGGGAACCCGATGTGGTTATGGGTTCTGTAAGTAGTGTCAGTCAAGGGATCTTCAGGCCGGCGATCCTGCTGTGTTACAAGATGGCAACAGCGAAGCAAGAGAAGAAGGAATGCAGATGGAGCCGGTTCTGCTTCCGACCAACAACCGATACGAACCCGGTTAACTGGGTTCTGGGATGGAGCATGGGCTGTATGTCTTACATTGAGAGAACAATAGGTCCAGCCAAGACAGATGCCAGCAGTGCAGGCGTCTGGTGTTACCTACAAGGCCGTGGGGATACTTGGCGAATTCCAGCTTCCAGGAGTGAGAATAAAACCGGCGTCGATGTACAGGTGTAGTGCAGCCAGATATTGTGAGGTTTCGCTTGGACAAGATGCTGGGTGACCTCTGCTGTGGGTAGCCGAGTGATACTTGAGAGCAGTGAGCAGGATGCCAACCCAGTGCGGTAACTCCCTCGAGGCACAAAACCTAGTGTCGCCGTCGAGTGTGTTCGTGTACAGGTGTATTTCCTGACTTTTGAGCTTTCTTGTCCTGTTGATCTATGCGAGGACAATATGGCCAAAACGGGTGGCACGCAGGGCCGAGGCGCTTATTTATATACCGTGCTTGTGTGTAATAGTGAGTTGTCGAAGATCAATTCAAAGATGAGCAACAGAACTGCTTGGAGATGCGGTTGCCTTTATTGTAGGACAGCGTGGACGGACGGACGGACGGACGTAAGAACGGGTAGGCTGATGAGAATATATCAAGGCAATATGGCAAAGCCGGGGTTGTGACGACTGGAGAGATTAAACAGAGGCCGATATTAAGAGAAAGAGCTTGTTTGGATATTGCCTTGGCCGGCACTTTGAGGGACGGGGAAGAATGGAGAGGGGGTCTTGAGGCTATCCCAAGTACCGCGTCTCAAGAGAAAGAGGGACGAATAAGAAAAAAGGGCTGTAGATTGCCTAGCAGGGATGCCAAAGCAGGCCAGGGGGGGGGGGGGGGGGGGGGGTAGATCAGCGACAATCCGAGAAGCGGGTTAATGGGTCGGGGAAATATCATATGCAGCTCAGGTTTAGGGGCCTCTTTGCTCGTCTTGACACTGTCTTGAAAGTCCTGGTTTGCTGCAGGATAGAAACGCATAAATGGGGCTTTGGAAGGCGTAGAAATCAGCAAGTTGGAAAAAGGGGAACAATAATTAGAAGGGACATGGAACTGCTATCGGGGCCGGGCAAAATGTCCGTTATACCAAGAACTTTGAGAAGCCCTGATCTGCATTGTGCTTGTCGTTAGTGTTCCCTGTCGAGCCTGTACACCCCAGAGCAACATAACGCTTGTCTGATCACGGAATAGACACGAAAAGGACAACGGTAACAACTGTGAACGATGACGGTCTCGATCTGTAAGTACCCTGGGGAATCCCGCACTAAGAGTAGCCTGGCGTTGACGATGAAAGGCTGTCGAGCAAGGGGGTGGGTTTGTTGACTGCATCTTGTGGTCCTAACAGGGGGCCATCAATGGACTGAGCAAGGGTTGCGCAGGCGGTCCCCCAGGCACGTCACAATTCACCCCCAGCACCGTGGACTTGTTGTCTTGACATAGTCGATGGCGGATCATGGTGAGAGTGAGACCTCAAAGAGGGAGGATACCTGGAAGAGCCAGTTGGAGTGGGACATGCAGAGCCAAATTGTAAAGGGGACCCTAAGGTCTCAAATCTGGAATGTAGTCAGCGATGATAATGGCCTGAGTTTGGAACATGAGATGCCGGCCTTGCATGTAGACTAAGGGCAGAGTTGTTTGGCTCAAGTCTCGACAATGGAATAATGCCGTCGAATGAAGTCAACATCATGATCCGCCAGTCACCTAACCTTGTGAGCCCTGCCACTGTCCTCTCTGATGGTCATGTCATTGGATAACTGAGGAAAAGGTCTCTTGTGGTTCTGCAGGCGAGACACTTGAACCTCGTTGGACGTTGGCTGTGTTTGCAAGACTGCTGGTGACGAGGGGGGGCTTTGTTTAGGACGAAGTTGGGGGTGTCACTGCAACTGGGACTGTGAGTCTGTGACTGAGACTGTGGTCCTTTTCGTCGGCTTGTAGCGCCCGAGATCTGAACACACGCAACGGGAACCTGAAGACGAGAAGAGTCTTGTAGAAACTGCTCATGGTGCTTCGAGTTTGTGTGGTCTAGTTGATGTGAAGAGTGAAAGGATAGGTTATAGAGATGGTATAAGGCCATCACTCTCTGCTATGGCGAGGTCCATCTTCTCAATGATCCCACAGAGGGGCGCCACTGGGCTGTTGAGATAAAGTGGTCGAGCTGAGATGGCTCTAGAGGTACTGCTCTACCTTGGCTCCATGGTGGTGAACTGATGTGAAATTGGTAAGCAGAGGCTGGAGATTGTAACTGAGTCGAGTGAGAGAGAGGAGGGACCTCGGGTCGCGGGCTGAAGTCAAAGAGATGAGGTGAAAGTGCTACCAGTCACGACCCCACAATGCATTACCCCCAATAGTGCATCGCATCCCCGCACGCGTTCTCCCCACTAAAACAACCATAACCTATTTCTTTCATCAATTATAACTCTACTAAAATAATATCGATTTCATTTATTTCTATTACGGTAGGATCGTTGAACGAAGATCTATTCAATGAGGCCCTTGCAATGGTTAATAAAGGGTTATTATAACGAATAATATCGAAGTAATATAGTATACCCTAATTTACCCTATCGCGACGATTGAAGGGCACTACTTCGAAGCGCAAATCTAAAATTTCAATATAACGATTTACTCCCTATTAAGAAACCTTCGTAAAGGATTAAATTTTGAATAAAGAAGTTATTAGGCGCGCTCCTAATCGAAAGTAAGTCGTTAGTTTCGTTATATTTATTATTAAAGAAGGTTATAATATTATACTATTAGGCGTATATTAGGTAGACCGTTTTATTAAATATAACTCCGCTATTAAAATTAAGATATCGAAATCCTTCGAATCCTTTCGAATTAGGGGGTTTAGTATCACAGGCATTGCCTGCTCCTATATAGAAGTGGTCGTACTACATGCACCAACTGATAATAGCTGTTTACGTACAGTACTAGGATTGATAAATGGAACGCGACCGTAGTCGCGACGACTGTGACTGACCGTGCCTATAGTACCCCAATACCTTAGTCCCGGCGTTACCCAGATTTACATACGTAATTAAGGCTACGTACTAGCCATATTATAATTATATAAAATAATCGCGGCGTATAAGATTATTTCCTATTCCTTATATAATAATAAACATCGTACTTTACTACTTATTCGTACCCTATAATACTTTATTATATTTAACCTTGCGTTAACGCGTAATAAATAATTTCGGATAAATTAAATATAATAAAAGTTATTATAAAATTTCGATTTTTTCGATATTATTCCCGGCGAATTAATATAATCGTTTATAATATTTAAAGGATTTTAGCGTTATTTAATAAAAAAAATATCTAAAACTTAATAAATAATTAAGGTCCCTTAGAATATAATTATCGTACGAATATAATACGGTAAAAGTTATTTTATTTCAATTATTTTTAATTTAAATAAGGTTTTAATTATTTAATAATTATATCGGACGAGGATTAAATTAATCTCGCTTAGGTCTTTTTAACCTTATTAATAAATTACCTAATCCTTTAGAAAATTTATAACGATAATAATATTAGCTTTATTATTTCGCCCGGCTTTATAATATAAATTCGTAATTACGAAGAAGTAAAGAAATTTTTTTATTATTTTAATAAGAAATTCGGTAATAAAAAAAAGTAAATTAATAATATTATAAATTAAAAGGAGGAATTTATTTAAAAGAAATAATAAGAATTCGACGATTTTATTAAAAAAATTAATAATTTCGTTTAAAAGAAGTAAAACGAATTCGACGACTTTATTAAAAAGGTTAATGAATTTATTAACGAGATTAAAAATACTATTAAAAAATTCGAGTAGCGTATTACGGCCCTTTAAAAAATTAAAAAAGAGTTTACCGATTAAATAAATATTTTATAGAAATAATATAGTATAATTATTAAAAATAATATTATATTATAGAATAATAAAGTAAAGATATAGAACGACTTTACGTAAATTAAAAAATCTTTTAATAACGAAATAGTAATTAAGGAGTTCGATTATAATAAATTATTAGAATCCCTACGTTTCGTTAATAACGGCGCTAAAAATAATTATATTAATTTATAAAATACGCTAAATAAAGCCTAAATTTAGAAAATTATAATTAAATTTAATAAAGAGGACTTTAAAGTAATTAATTAAATTATTACTTCCTTCGAAGAGTAAATCCGTTTTATTTAAAAGGATTTTAATAATACTTTAAAACTTTACCCTAAATATAAAATCCTAATTAAAAATATAAATAAGGGTAGTAATAAAGGATTTAATATAAGTATTAATAATATTTCCAGCGGAATAGGCAATAGTCCCGGCGATAATAATTTTAAAGGAAATAATATAAGAACTAGCTTTAATTCCGGTATTATAAATAATAGTCCTAGTAATAATAATTTTAAAGGAGGTAATATAAAAACCGGCTTTAATTCTAATATAGAAGGCGGCGGTCCTTAAAATAAAAAATTAAATATAAAAAGTAAAGGAATAGGTAATAAACCCCCCTTTAACCTTAATAATCCCTTTATTAACGGATTTATTAATAAACCTTTCGGTAAAAGAGGATCCGGAGGTCTTAATAATTTTAACAGACTTAGCGGCAATCCCTTCGGTAACGGTAACTTCGGCGGCCCCGGCGGTAACCCTTTTAAAAATAATAGTTCGGGCGGACCCGGTAGCCCCTTTAACGGCGGTCCCCCCGGCGGCCCCGGTAGTCCTAATAATCCTAATAATTTTAATAACCCTAATAGCCCTAATAGCCTTAGCGGACTTAGAAATAACCCCTATAATAATAATCCCTTAATAATTTATTATTATAAAAATTTTATTAAAAACCCCCCTATATTTATAGGCGAAGAAATTAATATTATAAAGCGCTATAATGAATTCTCTATTTAAATTATAATTATCCAAACCTATTAAATAATAAATGCGTATAATTTCTTTAATAAAATTTTTAAACTATTTTATATTATATTCTATTTAAATAGAGAAATTAAAATTAACATTAGCGAATATTAGAAAATAATCCTTAATAACCTTTAATATTCGGTTATTTAAGAATAATCTATTAGTAATAAATTCTTTAAATATTTTAATAATTATTATTATTAAAAAGATATTATAGCCGTAATTAAAACTAATTTATAGAAATTCGAATAAAAGAATAAATATATTAATTATAACGATTTTAAATTTTAATTCATTTTATTTATTAATTACTACGGTTATAATAAGGCTACCCGGGTTTATTTATTCTATAATAAAATTTCTAAAATTATAGCCGATTCGATTTATTATTAACCTACAATTCTAGCCCGTAACGATTAAAAAGGATGGTTAAATTTATATAAAAGTATTTTTAAAGCCTAAAATTAATTCGTTTTAATCCGTAGAACCGGTTCGTCGTCCATTAGCGGCGGCAGTAATAAAAATAATAATTTAAATAATAATAATAAAAAGGATTTTAATATTATAAATTTAAATTGTATTAAATTTATAATTATTTATAAAAACGTTTTATAAACCTACTATAATAAAAGCAATTATATAAATTATAGTAAGGGTAAATATATAATTAAAGATTATTATAGCGTTACCGATTATAGAAGTAAAGGTTAATAACCCGTTCGTAAGAATTTCGATATCGTTAAAAAGAATAGCGAGAATAAGGTTAATAATTATATTATAAATAATACCGTTAACCCGGCCCTTATTCAAACTCCTACTACCCTAATTACTCTACCCGTTATAACCCCCTTTATTAACCCCGCTTAAGGAAATAGCGAACCCTAGGCCTAAATTGCAATTAAGGGTATTTAAGGATATTAAAAAAAGAGGAGGTATTAAAGAATCGGAAATTCGATATTTAGATTTTAAATAATTAGAAGGAAGAATAATTATTAAAATTAAATAATTTAGAATTTTATAAAAAATAAAATACAATTCTTTTATTTATTTATTTTTAATACTTATAATATAATAGTAAAGTAGAATGTATATTTCTAATCGATTTTAACTACTCCGGAAAGGCTTTTATAAATTAAATGTTTATTTAGAAGGTTTATTTAGAATATAAGAAACTTAATAAATTAAGGCCTTTATATTTAGCCGACGGAGATTTTAAAGAATAAATCGACGAATACGTTAAAATTATAATAAAGATCGGCGATTATAATAAAATTATTAATTTTTTCCTAATAAATTTAGTAAAAAACTATCCGGTTATTTTAGAGTAATTATAATTATAATAATATAATTTAAATATTAATTAGGTTATTAATATTATTATTTAGAATTAATTTTATTTATTTATTTATATTATATAATATTACTTAATTAAGGCTAGCTTTCCTAAAGCGTATAAGGATAATAATTTATACGATTTCTCTTCCGACGGGGAATTAAAAGACGAATTCGAAGAAAAAGAGGATTTATTACCCAATTAAGTAATAAACGTAATAATTATACTAAAAGGGAATTAGGACGCTATAATAGAAGTACCGGTAATACTAATATATACTTTATTATTCGAAGAATTATTCGGGCTAATAAAAAAACCGGCTTTAAATATTTATAAAACTTAAATATAAATAATCGGCGGTAAATATATTTAGATAATAAAAAGATTAAAATAATTAAAACGTATAATACGATAATTTTTTAAACTATTTATAAATATAATAGTATTAAATTTAAAAGATATTAAATTCGTTAATATTAAAACCTTTATATTTAATATAAAAATAAGGGGCGTAAAGGTTAACGTAATAATTTAAATTACTTTCGAAGAATTTTAAAAGGTAAAGAAAATACCGATTATATTATTAACCCTATTAAAAAACGTATAGCGAAAAATTTTATAAGGGAAGGGTAAATTGTATAAATAATTCTTTTAAAACGAAAAAGTTTACGAATTTATTAATCTTTATAAAATAAACGCTATAGGGAAAATATTTAATTTAAATTATACTCTATAATTAAGAGAGGTAATTCGGGAATTCGTTAATAAAATTTATAAATTAAATATTATTAAAGAATTAGAAGAAGAACCGAAAAAAGAATTAAAAGAACGAAAATTTATATTTTTAATAAATATTAATTATATTTATAATATTACGGACGAAGATATCGTCAAATTTATAAAAAAATTTATAAAACCTAAATATACCCCCGAATAGGTTAAAGAACGCTTCTCCAACGAATATAAAAACCTATCCTATATTATAGACCCTAAATAAACGGATATTATATTAAAATATTAGTCTTATAATTATAAAATCGAATTAAAGCCGGGAGCGGGCCTATTATTATATTCCCAAATACGATTAATATCCTTCTAAGAATTAAAAGTTATTAAATAGTAATTAAACGATAATTTAGCGAAAGGTTTTATTAAACCTTTAATATTAAACGTAATATTTTTAATCTTATTAATTAAAAAATTAGGCGGTAGCGTTAAAATTTATATCGATTACTATAATATTAATAAAATTTTATTAAAAAATAGGTACTTATTACCGTTAATTAAGGAGATATTCGATATTATTTATAGGGCGAAATAATTTATAAAGGTCGATATTATCGCGGCCTTTAATAAATTAAAAATAGTAAAAGGGTATAAATAATTAATAATTTTTATTACCCGTTTCGGTTTATATAAATCGTTAATATATCCCTTCGGGTTATTTAAAATATTAATATTATTTTAGAATTTTATTAATAATATCTTATACAATATTTTAAATATTTACGCAACGGTATATCTCGATAATATTTTAATCTTTTTAAAAATATACGAAGAATACGTTTTATATATTAAGGAGGTATTATAATAATTAATTAACGCCGGACTCTAAATCGATATTAATAAATATAAATTCTATATTTAAAGGATTAAATACCTGGGCTTAATTATTATACCGGGAAGTATCGAAATAGATTAGAAGAAGGTCGACGCTATTATTAAATAGGAGGTACCTATTAATAAAAAATAATTATAATACTTCTTAAATTTTATAAATTTCTACCGAAGGTTTATTAATAAATTTTTAAAAATAAGGAAGCCTTTATATAATTTAATTAATAAAAATATCGAATAGAATTAAATTAAAGAATATAACGTAGCGTTCGAAATATTAAAAAAAGTATTTACAACCGTACCGGTTCTTAAAATCTACAATTAAGAGAAATTAATAGTAATCGAAATTAATATATTAAATTGAATAATAGGGGGTACCCTCTCCCAAATATATAACGGCGTTCTATACCCGGTAATATATTTTTCGGCAAAATACTCCTTAATTAAATATAATTATAATATTTATAATAAAGAATTATTCGCCATTATTAAAGCTTTAGAAGAATAAAAGCTAAAATTGGAAGGATTTACGTAATTATTTAAAATTATTACAGATTATAAAAATTTAAAAACGTTTAATATAACGAAGAAATTAATACCGTAATATATAAAATAATTAAAATTCTTATTAAAGTTTAACTTTATAATTAAATACCGCTTTAATTCAACGAATATAAAATTAAACGCGTTAAATAGGAAGTTAGAAAACGTATTACGAAAAGCGACCGATAATAAATTTAAAGTAAGGGAGAAGCCGTTAATTAATCCTTCGTATTTTAATAAAGAATTATTCGTTTAAGAAAATAGCTTTATAAATATAGATGGGGAGGGTTTTATAATAAACGTTATAGCGGAAGATAGTTCCCTACTAATAATTTATAAATTCGAGGATATTATAGAAGAGGATAATAAAGAGGGCTTAAAAATTTATATAAATAACTTAATCGATTAAATATACGCTAATTCCCCCTTTATAGTAAATATTCGAATAACGATTCGCTTAGGTACTTATTGGCCAAAATACTTTAAGAAGAAATTTAAAATCCCGTTCGTAGAATATAGGCTAATTAACGATAGAATAATATTCTATAATAGGCTAATTATATTACTTAATAACGAGAAAATTTAATTCGAATTTATTTACTAAATTTATACTTCAATATAAGGAAGATACCCGAATAGGGATAAAATAATAGTATTAATATATTAGTATTAATAATTAAAAATAATGAATATTATAAATTAATATTATAAGAATTATATTCTATATTATAAGACTAAGGCTATTAAAATATTAATTAACAATTTCTTAAAATTATTACCCATTTCTTACGTATTATAGAGGGATATTTTTATTAATTACGTTATACCCTTATTTAAATTAAAATAAGTAAGAAGAGGCGTAGAATATTAATACGTCCTAATAGTAATTGATAGGTTAATAAAAATATAGTATTTTATCCTATACAAAGGTTTTATAATAAAGGAATTAATTGAAAAATTTATTAATAGAATTTATACCCTCTATAACTTATTAAATATAATTATTTCGGATAGAAGCGTCCAATTTATATTAATTTTCTAATTATATTTTTATAGAGATTAAGTATAAAATTGAAATTAATTACTCTATACTATAAAGAAATTAATAGTTAAACCGAACGGATTAACGTAAAAATAGAATAATATTTTAAAATATTCGTTAATTAAATATAAGATAATTGGGTAAATTAATTATTTTTAACCGAATTTTAAAGTAATAATTTTAAATCTATTATAATTAGTATTATTCCCTTTTTCGCTAATTACAGTTTTTACCCTCGGATAAATATCGAATTATTATTATTTATATTATTAAACGTTACGGATATATAGAAAAAATAAATCTTTAGCGCAAATTAATTAATTTTAAAATTCAAAAAAGTATAGGATTTCGTTAAAATTTTATCCCTTTAAGCTTAAGAAAAATACGAAGTAATAATTAATATCTATTATAATAACGTTCCTAAATATAAGGTAGGGGATAAAATAATATTCGATATATCCAATTACGCGATTAGCTAATTATATAATAAATTCGCCCTACGCTTTAAAAGCCCTTTTCGTATTATAAAAGCCAATTTATATATAATCGAATTAACTTTACTTAAAAATATAAAGATTATATATATTATTAACGTTTTTAGAGTAAAACTTTATATTTTAAAATTATTAGGCTAAGTAAAATTAATATCGGATATTAAAGCTAATAAGGGTATAGAGGTTACTAGAATAGATAATTTTAAAGAAAATTATTATTAGAAATTTAATAAGCTATTAGATTATAAGAAGTAAAGAAGGGAATAGAAATACTTAATAAAATAGAACTACTATCCCCCTAATTAGTAACCCGCGTTTAATTTTAACGGGTATTACGAATTGGTTTAATAATTTTATAAAAAATATTTAAAATTAGGTTTACTTTACCCGTTATTAAAAAAGGGGTATAAAAAATAATTAAAAATAAGTATCTTTTTAAATAGTATTAATAGTAATAAAAATACGATAATATTATTATTAATATTAATACCGGCCGTATTAGCCGCCGATAACCGATAAATATAATATAGCGCTAAATTGAATAATATTTGAATAAAAAATAAAAAATGGATAAAAATAATAAAAAAGGAGGTTCTTCCGTCTTAATTATATACCCCGCCCAAATCCTTTATATTTCGAACCTTTCGGCGAAATATTATTAAGAAATAAGGGATAATATAATATTTATTACGGTATATATCCTTTTACCCTCGTTTATTACCCTTAGTACTTTCGGCCTTCTATTTATAGTATTTTAATATTATAATTAATAAAAATAACGAAAATAATTATTAGAATAATATAAATAAAAATTGAATATAAGTTTCTATAGTCTATATTATTAATAGTAATTTATTCGTTAATAAACTACTATATTATAAGCGTCCTTATAATACCCTTCTTAAGGTTAATAATAAATAAAAAGAGAATAAAGGTTTATAAAAGGAGGATAATAAACGTTTAAAATAATATTTAAATTATTATAAATAAAGAGAAATTCGAAGGGAAGGGTTAAACTTAATAGAGGTTTAATAGAAAATTAATTCCTAAGGAAGAGTTTTAACACGTAGTAAACTCCCGCTTAAGGACCTACTTTAATAATAATTAATTAAAAAATAAATAAACACCCGGGAACGGAATTTTTAAACGGGGAGTTTTATTTTAAAGGGGGGTAATATTATAAATATTACCTACTCTTATATAAAAGTAGTCGTACTATATATACTAATTGATAATAGCTATTTACGTATAGTATTAGGATTAATAAATAGAACGCGATTATAATTACAACGACCGTAATTAACCGTACCTATAGTACCCTAATATTTTAGTCCCGGCGTTACCCAGACTTATATACGTGATTAGGGCTACGTATTAATTATATTGTAATCGTATAAGATAGTCGCGGCGTATAGGATTATTTCCTATTCCTCGTACAATAATAAACATCGTACCTTATTGCTTGCTCGTGCCCCGTAATATTTAGTAAGGAAGTATTTATAAAGTTTTTCGACCTTTTGGAAAAGATTATTCGGGAGAAGGCTATTATTTTAATTAATATTATTAATATAGACGAATATAATTTTTAAAAATTAGAATCTAAAGCGGGTAAAGTATTGGGAATAGCCTTAATAAATAAAGCCTTTATTATATCGATCGACGTAACGATTTAGGTATTTATAATCGAATATAATATAATTAAAGGTAAGAAATTAATACCCGCTATTATTTTTATAAGCGTTACCTTTTAAAGGTAATAATTCTTTAATAATATAATAGGATTTATTATTCGTTAAAAATATACGTACTCTTTAAATAATTAAAGTAATAATAATATTGCTTTATAATAATTAAAAAACGTTTATTTCCTAGAAATGAAGCTTAACGACGATATTTAGCGGCTTTTAATCCTTAATAAATATGTCAATTATATTACGAACGACTTCTTTATTAAAATATATAAAAATAAAGTCTAATTTTTATTTTTACCCCCTTATACTTTTTATAAAATTTAATTACTCGACCGCTTTATATTCGCCGCCGTAAAATCGTATTTTAGGGATTTAATAAAAAATTACGTATCTTTCCCCTCTTTAGCCCCTATTATGAAGAAGAGATTCCTTAAATATTATTTCAAAGCTTCCTAATAGGGCGTAAGCCTTAGGAACTTTAAATCTAGATTTAGAAAAATTAGAATTTGGCTAATAAATAGATTTATTATCTTCGACGACCCTACCGCTATTATTAACGACGACGCCCGTCTTACCGTCCCTAACGAGTTAATTAGGCCTAGAATACCCCCTATATTAAACTTTTCTAACCGGAACGTTATTTTACAAACGCTTAGCAAATTTAATAATATTAAGTAAATTATTTAGACCGTTAATATTATTCTTAATCGTAACGCTAGGCACTTAGTTAATAAAGTAAGTAAAAGGATCGATAATACTAACGCTAAAGTGGCCGCGCTAGAGCACAGGGTATAGTATTTGGAAACCTAATTAGCCTTATAGAAGTTTAAATTTAAGAGGAAGGTTAAAGAGAGTGGTAATAGTAGATTTATACGTATTAAAGACATTATTGCCGCCAATAGAGAATTATAGAGGGTACTAGGGCGCTAAAGAGCCGCCCTAGCCTTAGAACTACTAATATTATATAGTATATTGGCTAGAATACTATAGGCCATTGAGGAATATGAGAATTAATATATTTGCATTTTATCTGGTCGAAATCCTTGTAAAAGTGGCCAGTTTTCAATGTTGTACGATACGTGATCGTGTTGTTATGTGGTGTTGTACAGTGATGCACTGTTGGGGGTGATGTATTGTGGGGTCGTGATTGGTAATTGCTAACTGCTAGCTGCTAACTGCTAACTGCTAACAAATGAGATGAAATGTGCGACCCCCCCTTTCCCCCCGGCACGTGTCCACCTGGGTACGAGGGGGGCCTTGAGATGCAGCAGTAGTGAGCTGCCATTGAGCCAATCTGGAGGGCAGATCTGTGAGCACACCTGCTAGATGGCCGTCGATGAGATCCAATGTTGCCCGCCGCCGAATGGAGAGCGAGGAAGGCCAAGCCATGGGCCCCCATCTGTCCCCATCTGTCCCCTCTGTCTCCATCTCCGCTGACCTGTCTCTTTCTGTCTTTTGTTGGCCGGCGGGAGCGAAGAGGGGGGGCAGAACGGGGGTACATGTTCTTTCCTCTTTCTGGATGTTTGCTGTGCTGCTCCTGCTCATTGCGTTCAGGCGGTCAATCTCTTTGGCTCCAAAGGGGAAAGAGCGTAGAGAACCACGGGATGTTCATCATCGTTCATCCGGTCACACTCACCAAACTAGGAAAAGAACTCCTCGTCTCATACCTCTAGCTCCTTCCCAGCCAGAGGACAACGAATTGAAGTGGTGGGCGGACAAGGACAGAAGGACAGAAGGACAAGAGAGGTCTCAGTTAAGTTTGCTCTTAACGTTGCACTCAGCACCCACCCGCATTCACTAGCGTACCTGCCAGGGAGCCCAGGGAGGCACAAGCTTGCACTCGCAGGACTCGCAAGGTACCGACAGGGAAAGGAAAGATCCTGCGGCCAGCTGGCGCGCCAATAAAAGAGGGGCTGAATAATCGATAATAGTGGGTTATATTGTAAGAGAGAGAGAGACTAAGAAATTACTACGCTAGCTACCTATTTTATACTTATAACGTCCGTACGCGAATTGCGCCTTCCCAATAACCCCTATCCCTATTCTATAGGTGGTATAGACTACCTACGATCGCTATTAATAATTTTTAATAATTATAAATAATTTTATTATTTTACCGTTCCCGTAATATTAATATTTCCCTTTGTATATTCCCTTCTATTAATGCCAACGAACCTACGTATTTCTAACGATATAATCCCAAATTCCTTCGGGCGCCGTTACTTTAAG
Source organism: Sordaria brevicollis (assembly GCA_033439795.1). Lineage (NCBI taxonomy): Eukaryota > Fungi > Ascomycota > Sordariomycetes > Sordariales > Sordariaceae > Sordaria > Sordaria brevicollis. Next base: position 2,063,699 of record JAUTDP010000005.1, read on the forward strand.
TGCCGCTTCGGTTAATCTTAAAAGTTCCGACCCTTTACGTATTATTATATTTATTATATTTAACTAATTCCGTTTAATTAAGTCCAATCCCTCCCGTATTATACGGCCTATATTATTCGTTAAATTACGACCGACTTTAGTTGTAATAGCGTAAATATTAATTCGGGTATTAGGGTTACTTAATAGAACGGTAATTATTAAAATTATTCCCGTTATAATTAAATTGTATATAATAGTATTATAGCCTTTCCGTCCCGGTTCGGCCTAATTTAATAATATAGTAATAATAATACTGGGTTCGTCCTAGTTCGATATAGTTATTCCGGTAATTAATTAATTAAATGGGTAATTCTTTTGGAAATCCTAGTTTAATATAATTAAATATAGTCTTTTATTAATTAACGTCTTTTTAGTACGTTTTTATCCTACTTAATGCATCCTTTTAATTAAATTTCTCACCCCTATCTAAATATAATCCGTATTAAAGTATATTTTTACCTCTATTAATATAACCGTTATTATTATATTAGTTAAGTATATTTTTTATTTAATGGTAATAATTCTATTTATATAAAATATATATAACGGCTTATCCCGGGGCGGTAACGTTATTATAGATTTACGGGTATTAATATTTCTTATTTTCGCGGGCTAAATAAGGCGGAAAGGTTCGTTAAATTTAATAGGGTATACTTATCCTTCCTTATTAAAATCGGTTACCGGCGATTATATTTATCCGAAGTTTAGGGCCTATAATTTCGTTTTAATTGAATTATTTTATTAGAAGGTGAAAATAATATATAATTATACGGCTATTTATAATACCCGGTCTATTATTAACGGGTTTCGTTTTAAATAATTATTAACCCCGGTACGGTAAGGCTTTTAATTGGCCCCGTTGGAATATAAGTCCGCTTTAATAATTTAAGACCGGATTTCGTTTTATATTATTATTAATTAATTTAAATTAATTAATTCTAATATTAATCGACGTATTTTATAATATTTTATTAATTCGAATCTCTTTTTATTAGAAATTAATATTCGTATTAATTCCCGATTAATTTCTACCGGTCTTCTTCCTAAGATTTATAAGAGTACGGTTTTTAAACCGTTTTTATTTATTTTTATTCCCTCCCTATTATAAAAATATATATACTCCCTTTTTAATTATTTATAAATAATTTATTTAAATAGCGCTTAATCTTTTAAAACGGGCAAGTCTTATAGTTCCCGAACGTTCGTTATATTATGCGTATTATTATACTTATTGCATTTCGTATATATTAATTTTATTTTTAATTAGGCTTAATTAAACCCGGTTAAATACGGTTATATATTGGAGTTAAATTAATCGTGAACGTATTTTGGTAAATTTATAATAAATTGGGTTCTACGTATATATATATTATTTGTAATTATATTAATCGGTTGCGTAATAAGTATCGGGTGTATTTTAATAAGGTTGTAGTGAGGTAGGCTATATATATATTATTTATAAATATAGTTTTTGGGGTTTAGCGATATCTTATTATAAATATTTCGGTAAGGGTATTTTAAAATTATCTTGAAATAAGCTGTATAAGTACGTATATTCTTTAATAGTATAATTTCTATTAATAGTAAAGTTTCTATTGTAAAGGGAGGTAATTTAATTGTATTACACCCTCGGTTTAAAGTAACGAAGTCGGTAATTATTTAAAAGAAAGGTTTAAAAGGTAGGGGTCGTAATAGTTTTATCTTTTATAAATATAAATTTTATAAATGAATTTCGTAAATAATATTATTTATTTAGGGTTATTATTATTATACTACTCCCTATAAGTATTCCGTCTAATATTAGTATTTAAATTTTTTTACCGTTTTTTCCTCTTCTATTAATATCCCTATTTCTACGTCTTTATCCAATTTCAATTCCTCCTTTCCTTCTACTAATTTTAGCCGTATTTCTACTATCCCTTCTTTTAATTATTTTATTATTACCCTCTTATCCGGATTTAATTATATTTAATCCCTTTCTTCTACTTTTTATAATTTTAAATTATTTACGTATAGTTTCCTAGCTTTCCTCTTTAATATTAAGTCTATTACCTTTATTAATATATTCGATATTATTTTCGTAATTTCCTATAGGCCTATCTATTTCGGTACGAATACCGGTACCCTTTAATTTTAATTATTAAATCCTCCCCTTATAAACCTTTTTACTTTTATATTTTTATATTTTAATATTCTTTCCTATATTAATATTCCTACTTTATATTTATAATTCGATAGCTCTAATTCCTTCTCCTCCGCTTTCGTAATTACCTCTTTTTTTTTATTATCCCGTCTTTCTTCTATCTATTCGCCCCGCTCTTTAAATAATTCCTCTAAATTAATCTCCTTTAATTATATATTTATTACTTTTCCTTCTTTTTATTCTTCCTCCGCTATTCGTCGAACCGAATTGGGTTTATTTCGTAAATTTTATCCTAATATAACCTATACTAATAAATATACGCTCCCCTCTACAATCCGTTTATTTAAGTTTAATATTACTTCTTTTATTACGGCCGGCTAATCCTCTAAATTTCGGTATCGTTTATCCTTTACCTATTTCTTTAACCCCATCTTTATTAATTTTATATACAATTTTATTAACCCTATCGACGATAGGTTATAGACTAATCCGTATATTATTTTTATTTTTCTATTACCGAATTATTTATAAAGTACCGCTAAAGCGAAATACCGGGTATTATCGCTATAAATTTAATTTAAATACCCTAAAACTAGTCCGGCCCGTTTTTAACTTTATAGGGTTACTTTTATAAACGGTATTTTTATTAAATAAACTATAAAGAATTATAAAAAGTAATCGATAATAAAGTATATATATATTTCGCCGTTCCGACCCGGAAGGTTAATATTACCTATATAATCGGTGCCTACTAATTCCTACGGACTTAGTACAATTACTGGTAATAGCGCTATAATTATTCGCTATTTTAATTCGATCGCTATATACGTTTTATATCCCCGTACGTACGCCTTTATATTTTAATACCGTATTAACTACTATAATTTTCCCTTCAACTTCCGTAATATTATTATTTTAATAAAGTACTTATATACTTTATAATATTTTAATAGTACTATTTTTATTTCTTCCCTTATAACGTACTATATTATTTCTCTTTTCTTTTCTTCGAATACTAAATCCTATCCTACTATTCGAAATTTCACTACCTTTTTTAATATATTACGCCGCGCCGACTTTAATAAGTAATTTAATCCTAATTTTCCCTCCGTCAAAAATATACAATAATCCGTATATTATTCTTCCTTTTAATAATATTCTTTTATTTTTATTTCTTTTCTTTTTTCTTTTCTTTATAGTAATACTATTTTCTAAGGTCTACTATTCCCCTCTTCGAGCTATATTAAATATACCGGGCCTAAATTAATTTACCCTCGAATTAATTCTTATTTAATTAAATTTAATTATCCCTTTACGAACGGTAAAATCTCTTCGTCCTATTTCTCGGCCTATTATAATATAAATAATTCTAATCGGGATAATCTATTTACAATCCGTACGATTTTTATCTTTATTAACCGGTATATAATTATTATATTATATTCGCTAAACCGGTCTAACTAATATACTACCCGTCCCGTCGAATCCCCTTCCAAATTAAAAATTTATAAGAGGTTTAAATAATCAGTATATATTAAAATAGGTAATAAGGATTTTAATACTATTATTCGGTATTCGGCTAATACGCGTAGGATATTTAACGCCTCCCACTCGCTTATATAATAACGGGTCTCTATATCGTTTAACTTCTATAATATAAATAATAAAATATTTAATTCCCTTATATATTTATTAGTAATTTCGGTACTTTTTAGGGAATCTTTAAATTAGGTTAATACTGCCCTAATACCTATTTTCGACGTATTAACCGTAATATATAATTATTTTCCGGGTATAATTATTTTAATTATATAGTTTTAAATTTAATTATATATATAAATAAATATTTCGGCTTATTTAAGCCTTTAACGCTAACTTTTATATATTTACCATTATTATATTAATAACCGGCCTTTATTTATAATTTTCGGTACTTAAATTATATAAACTTCTTTTAATTTACGGGTATAATTAATTCGGTTAGGTATATATTCCCTTAAATATAATATTAAGTATAAGAACGTATTTAAATCCTTTAGGCCCTTTAAATAATTCTCCGGCTTTGCTTATTCGGCGAACCGATTCTGGTATTTTACCGATAATTTTAACGTACTTCCGGAGATTTCGAACCCTACCGATATTATTGACGTATTGAATAATATTATTTTCTTTAATAATAGGTAAATTAGTACGAATATAATGCATAGGAAATAGTAATAATATAAAAAATTATATATATCGTCCAATATTTTAATTAAAGTATTATAGTTATTTATATAATAATCGAACGAAATATTCTATTCTATATAGTATTTAAATAGGCCGGGGAGGGCTAAATTTTAATATCCGTTATAAACCGGCTATAAGCCGAACCCTTTATCCGTTAATTCGCTATACGTATATAAAATATTATATATCCCTTAGGGTATTCGTTTATTTATATATTGGGTATTTAGTATAATAAACCCCGTTTAATTTTAATATTCCTTTTTTATTAGGACCGCTTAATAATTATAGGTAGCGTTTATTTAGAAGAAGATTCCGTACTCCTTTATAATTATATATTGGAATAGTCCGTCCCGGTTGTATATTGGCTATTAAGGTTTAATTATTTAATAATTTACCGGCTAATAATTTATTATAATACGGAGGTCCCTATTACTTTTTATTAGGTATTTAATATAAGCTCCCTACGGCGTAGTTTTCGGATAGATCCAATTAATTCGCTCTATTTCTAAGAATATTCGGTATACGAAGTTGCGTTCCTTAGGGGTATAATATAATTATTTTAATTAATATAATATTATATTCTCAATTAAATTTATTAAATATTCGATTAGGTCCGTTAGTTTAATATCGCTTAATTGTACCGTAAATATATTTTTATATATATAAATGAATTTGGCCGCTTTCGCTCTCTAGGCGTTATTTAGCAATATATTCCCTAATTTAATACTAATATCGTTAATCTATATAAATATTTCTACGTCGGATGCCGTAGATAGTAGTCGGATAATAAATCGATACGTTACTTCCCGCTATTATTCTAAGATTAATTATATTATTAAAGTAAGTAATTCCTTTATGATAGGGGTATTTTAATTTATTAACCCGGCGGGTTCTATTCGGTATTTCGATTATTTATTTTAATCTTTATTATTATTTAAGGCTATTAATATTAATTCCTTATTATTTAAATTATTTAGAGCGGATATTGTTTTGCCTTTATTATTATAAATATTTAATTAATTAGGGTTACTTATACTTATTTTTATTAAAGCGTTCGGATAATTAATTTTAACGTTTAATATATAAATTAATTTTACGCTTCTTCCTTCGTATAGGGTCGTCGGTAATAGGGCTTATACCGGTAGAGTATTGGCCTAATCTCCCGGGGGTAATAAAAGATAATTATATTTATACTCTTCGTTATATTATTTTATAATGGTTAAGAAATAATTAACGATTTAAAAATCCGTTTCTAATAATACCCTTCTAATCGGCATTATTATTACCTATTTATTTATCGCCTTCTATATATTTATTACGGTTTAATTAAATTTAACCGGATAAATTATTAACGCTATATTATATTTTAAATTTTTATTCCGAAATTGCCCTAAGTTTAATTTCAATAGTTTTTTCTTAACGAAGTTTTAAATATCGATGCCGTTATAAATTCCGCCGCTATAAGTATTTCGTTTTGGATTATCGTTATTACGAATTCTTCGTCTTCGTCGATATTGTAATTTTTATTATCTAATTTATAAGGTATTTATAATTCCGGCATTAGTATTTTAATTAGTAGCTTCATTTCTTCCCCGCGGTTATCGAATAAAGGAATAGTAATTTCAAAACCCCTTTTACTTTATAATATAATCCGGTAATAAAAGTAATTTAACCGGGCCCGTATATAATATAATTATACTTTATTTAATAATAAATTATATATATTACTTATTCCTATTATATATACGCGCAATTATATTATTAATTTATATATAGTTAATCGGAGATTAATATATTTAATAATTTAAATATACGAATCGTTTACAAAATTTACGAAGAATCCCTATTCTACTTTTTTATATTCTAAACCCAATACGTCGATTACCATCGGGTTAATTAAATTTAATAATAATTTACAATTGATTAAATATCGTTTTAAAGGTATTTAATTAATTTACTTTTTAACGTAGCCGAATTTGACTTTAAGTATTTTAAAGAGTATAATATTAATATTTATACCCATTTCCTCCGCGCTAATATTATTTATTAATAATAATTTAATTCGTAAACGATTAAAAACTATTATTCTTTTACGACTGCGCTTAATTTCCTTATCGAGGCCTATAAAATATATTAATTGCGCCCTTATTTAAAGAAACCGATTTAATATCTATTTTAATTTTAATATAATATCCTAATCCTAAATTTAATTTACGATATTAAACCTTTCTAGGCCTCTAATTATACATATTAAAATAATATTTCGTTTACCCTTAAGTATAACCGCTTTATTAAATAATTCCTCTTTTATTTAGCGTTATTTCTTCCGTTCCCGCTCTAACGCCTTAAATTTAAACGTACCCTTTTATATTAGTATTCGCGGTATAATTAAATTTAATTCGACCGGTTTTATTAGGGTTAGGCTAATTAAGTTAGGGATTATAATTCGAAAGCGGACGGGTACCGTATTCGCTATATATTTATCCTCGTTTATAACGTATATATATTTCGGGTATTTAATTGGTCCGGTTATATTAATTACCGATAATACGTATTATTTTATTAATATAACCCTATCTAGAGTAAGTATTTCGCTAATATCGTAATAAACGGGTAAACGTATTTATTAAATTTTCCCTATTATTATTATAATATTTATTATATATAAGGGTTATAACGCGGCTATTAGTACATTATATATTTTTATCACCTTCGGGTTAATATTATAATTTTAAACTTTTATTCTATTACCGGGGTTATATATTAATTTAAACGGTATTTCCTTCTTATTTTTTAAATAATCGGTAATAATGCGTTTTTCTTATCCCGCCCTAAATAGTTCTAAATATATAATTATATAATATCCTTTTTATAAATAATTATAATAATAAACCTCCCGTTCGTTTTAGCGTTTATTTTATTAATAAAGTTAGGGCTATTTCGTAAATATATATTATTAAAGCTATTAAAGTAATTATTAAAATTATTATTAGGGTTAATATATATTCTATTAAGCTAATTAATACGATTATTACTATTAAAAAGGCTATTACTTATATTACTACTATTAAATATTTTAAAGTTATTAAAATTGTTATAAATGTAGCGTAGTTATTCCGGCCTAATATAATTGGCCGTTATCTCTATTTAAATTATTTATTTAAGGATATAATTAGCCCGGATTAAACGTCGATTTATAAATTTAAGGTAGGTACTAATTATATTATAAATGCCTAAAAGTATTATAAAAAGTACCCGTATTACTCTTAAAAGTAGAAGATATTTATTTTCCTAATAATAAATTACGTATAATTAAAAATACTTAAGCTATCTCCCGGAGAGCTTTTATTATATTAATGCTATTAATTAATATAATTATTTATCGTTTAAAAAAAAGGTTCGATTCGTCGCTTGGTATAATAATATAATTAATAATAATTTCGCGGATATTATTAAACGTTATAATATCCGTTAAAAGATTATCGATATTAAATATTCCTTTACCGAATAATCGGTTTTATATATACTCTTATAGCTTCCGGTCCGCTTTATAACCGCCGTTATATAATTATATTAAAAATCGGTCCTTTAAATCTCTCCGCTAATTATTAAAATATTAATATAATAATTCTTCTACTTAATGGACGTAATTATAAAACTTTTCGCTAAGGCGCCGAATAAAAACCGATATTTAAGCCCCGATAGTCCGATCCTAATCGACGGTATAAAATTTAAAACGATTAAAGAAGAGTATTCGGTAAGCCTACTATTTATAGTTAGGCCTAGATAGATTAAAATATTATTCTTTAATTACCCTTTTTAAACCCCGTTTAAAGGCGGTTTACGTCTTTTTTATATTTTATTCTATAAATAAGTTTAGTAATCGTCCTACGAATAATTTAATATCTTTTAAATATTCTATAGAGTTTTTGCTGGGTAGGCCGGAAAACGTTCCTAAGAATTCTAATATAATAATATAATCGGACTAGGTAATTAAATTATAAAAGTCGGAAAATGATAATACGAACGAGATAGTCGCGGTGGGCGAATTGGGTATTGAAGTAGTGGATGCGTTTTTAGGAAAATTAGTAGGCGGTAATTAAGGTGGAAATGCCTAAAATTCGACCTACGGGATTTATATTATCCGTTACAATTAGACCTTTAATTTTCTTTAAATTATATTTCTACAAGTTAGTATAAAAGGAAGAGGAGGAGTAAATACGTTAATAAAAATAACGAATTAAGTTTATATATAAACCGGTATTTTTAACGTTAATTGAATTTAATTAGGCCGGGTTTAAAAGTAGGTAGATTAGGGTTGAATTTAATTTAAATAATTAATTTAAATTAATTGTAATTGGGGGTAAATAATTAGAAATAGAATTAATATAGGGTAAACGAATATTTTAATTATATAAAAAGCGAGATAAATAAATTATTAAATATATAAAAAATAGATAAATAATAATGAGTGTAATATAAAATATAATTTTTATAATTAAAATATTAATTAAAGTATTATTAATAGGGAGAAAGGAAAAGGGTTTAATAAAGTAAGTAAAGTAGGTATTTATATCCTTTAATATTATAATATATATTATTTACTTTTCTTCGAATTTAATTATTAAGCTTTTTTTTAGATTATTTATTTAATTATATTCTTTTTATATTTTACTTCCTTCCTATATTTTTTACTTCTTATTACGCCCTTTTTATATTTTATATCCGCTTTTACCTATTATCCCTTATATTTATACTTACTTTCAATAGCTACCGTTCTTTATTCCTAATATTACCCTTTCCTTTAAATACCAATTAACTTTCCAAACTTCCTTATTCCGATAACCCTTCTTTTTTAACCCTCTATCGTCCCGGAAAATATTAATATATATTCGATAAAATTATCCCTTTCTTTAATCTTTAAAAGTAATTATTTATATCGATTTTCTTTTATCCTTTGGAAAGTATTATTTAAATTTCGACGGTTCGTTCTATTCCTTAATTAGTAATATATCTTCGGGTCTAAAAGTATCTTAATATAATTTTAGGCTTAATTTATATTTTTCTTTATATCTCCCCTAATAATAGAAAGTATTAATATATATTCCCCTCGACGATTCTTCCCTATTATTATCGTATATTAGTTCGCTCGTTTCGTAGCTTCGATTAATCCGATTCGGTTCGATTTAATTCGTATATAGTTCGCGTTTTCGTTTAGGCTTAGCCGGGCTTAACCGCGTTAGTCGTATTGGGAATCGTCGTCGAATAATTAAATATTTCGTAAAGATAAACGAACCCCTACTATTACGATACCCTTAGGTAGGATACGCTAAAAATGCGGCCAGCTGGCGCGCCAATAAAAGAGGGGCTAAACAATCGACAATAGTGGGTTATATTATAAGAGAGAGAGAGACTAAGAAACTACTGCGCTAGCTGCCTGTTTTATACCCATAACGTCCGTGCGCGAATTGCGCCTTCCCAATCCCCCGGGACCCGCTTTTGTTAAGGTTGCTCGCCGAGGGGCGTGATCGCTGCCAATGCCAATCCAATGTGAGTGACAAGGAAAGAGTTTGGCGGATGCGAAGTGGAAGTGGATCGATGGCCTGCAGTTTGCTTTCTCTCTTTCCAGAAACCAACCAACCTCAAGAGAATTCCACTTGACCCCCTCTCTTTTCCATCCACTTTCCACTTCAAGTTCCTTTCTTCCCGGGCTCGCTGCGTGCAATGTGCTCTCGGCTCTGTTCCGTCTGGTTTCTGACCCCCGCCTTTCCATCCTTTCTGTTTCCATTTCCACTTGGCTTCATCTTTCCCCAACCTCAAACCATCCACTCGATTCTTCATGATCCAACCCTACTAGAACGTCGTGACAATATTCAGGCAACCAATCCTTTTTCACTTCATTGTTCCTCGGCATCTGGAATCTCATGGCCTCGTCTATTCCCGCCTCACCTTCACCTCATATTCTTGCTCGTCATTGTGATATTCATGATCGAGATGGAAAACACTCTGTCGCCATTGGCAACCCTCAACCACTCATGAGCCACGCTCTCCTCGCCGGTCTCATCGTGCATGTCGTACCCTATGCATGGTCAATGATGGCAACCTCACAAGTCGGCACCCAAGTTTCAGTCAGGGGACATGGGGGTTGGATAACGGCAGGAAAACATCCATAAACGAACCCGGTCAGAGAAGCCCGGCAAGGCACACCTCCAAGGGCGGATCAGCATGTGAGAGACTTCAGACGGTCCAGCCCCAGTGAGTCCAGGTGCGTGGGATTTCCAGACTGCTGGTCCCTAGACCTACCTTAAACCTCTACCCGTATGCAACAGTGCAGTAGATGATGATGCTGGGGTTCGACACCCTCTTTTTCCAGACTATTCAAGCCACATTTTATCCGACTCATGTCACGTCGACGACTTCGACTATATCTTCACCAATCCGCAATGGCCACGCAATGGACTGGAGGACTCGGTGAAGGAGCATTCGTTGCTTTTGAACAAGAGCCTCTTCTTGGTCGAGATAACGACATCCCAGTATCTCATCGTCACTGGGCCCTGCTCTAGCAAGACAAGAAGGCTAGAGAACGAGGCTAGTAGTTCGGGCTACCGGCGGTGCTGCTAGCCAACATTGGCGCGAGTGGCTGTAGTGGTAGTGGGTCAGTTCCGACGACAATGGACACCTCTAGCCCGGGCTATTCGTCGCCTTGGTTGCCTTGTTACTCTCCTGGTCCTCGGTCGGCGTCGTCATCCCACGGTCCAACCACGGACGGATGCCCATATGCGACATCCATATTCTGTCCCCTTCTCCAGACTCGTCATCCGACTCGTGGAGAGACAGAATAACAGGTTCTGAGGCGCTGATCCGCCGGCTGCCTCGGCCATCGGGGACCTCAATATCTGCTGCCTCGACCCAACTGCGTGCGTATCGACGAGCATCATGCTATGGTTCGCGGGCTTTCTCGGGGTTTGTCACTACGGCGCAGTATGCACCTCCAAAACGCCTGTCAGCGCCAACACAAATCACTGGCGGCGATGTGCACAGGGGGGCGGTTGACTTAAAGCGGCTCGACATGGTTCGCTTCAGTTACGACCCTGATTCCCGGTTTCTCATTCACGCCCCGCGACAGGACCCGGAAAGTCGGGGGGGTATAGCAGGGGGGGCTTTTTGGCGAGATAGATTGCCGCTCCAATATGGCTAATTCGAAGCTGCTTCTCTGCAGGCCTTACGATGTGTAACACAAATATGCTCCTCCGAGGCATACACATCGAACCCCAGCTGCCTATTGGCCTTTTCCCTGAGTGCGGGACGAAAAGCGTAGTTTATTGCGCAATTTACATTAGGACATGGAGGCTTGCTGGGCAGCTTCAGACCGTCGAGGAAGGTGGCGGCGAGGTGAATAGATTTTACTTGGCTCTTCACATCTGAGACAGGTCTATGCCGCAAAGAGCCATGCCTCTGCGAGCAAATATGGGATATCTAACTCTTTGTTACTACAGCACTCGGCGGAGGCAATAGGGTTAAGGTGTGGCCCATCACACACTCATCTTTGCCTGATCTACGCTGAAGTAGCATCGACTCCAGAGAGCTTATTTGGCGAACCACGGATCTTGTTTGCTGGGTTGCAACAAGACGCCGAGACTTGTAAATGAAGCGCGGCAGTACGGAATCAAAGAAAGCCCAGTCGTCCGAAGAACTCCCATCAGTCGCGGCACATCTTACAGTGCTACCTACGCAACCACTCCCCTAACTATGTGGTCTTCGGCAGACAGACAAGTATGGGCTTGATCGTCCCGTATTTGGTCGCCATCAAGGCAATGATGTGGATGCTCTGGTACATTTATGCCTTCACTGCGAAAGTTTCGGGGCTCAAACTAGCTGTACAGTATGGAGTAGCACCCATGACTGACTTCTAGACCATGTCACCCTACCCTAGTTGCATACTGCTCCGTATGGGGCACTTAACTTGCTCTCTCAAGTGAGGCAAGTTGAAGGACTCGACACTCTCAAAGATTCACAGCAGTATTCAGATTGTATCATTTTCACATACACCATTAACACCTCCTAACATCAAAGATGACATCTACACCCAAGTTCTTTCATAGAAATGTCGGAGCTCATCTTGTAGCGTCCTTGTACGGCATCAACAACCGATCGCTAGCCAAATTCACTAGCACGACAGGTCCCCCTTGTTGGCCGATAGACGAGATATTTAGTCCGAGGAAGGCAAGCTGCTCGTAAATTTCTGGGGTCCCACGCGCCAGAAAGCCGTTGGTCTTGCCAATCCTCCAACTAGCGACCTCAACTAAAAAGAAAGGACGCTATAAAAGGCAGAACATCGCCGATATCTGTCACATTTCATGAACCGGACTTTCGGGATTACAAGCTAGCCTTAAACAGTCAGAACTCGAGAGGGTTTATCTTGGGTTCAAAGGCCCTGACATATCGAGGGCACGGACAGACAAGGCATTTACAACCCATGATTCCGAAAAAAAAACCTACAATTCAACCAGGGCTTTCGGTATCCGGTGGAGGGCACAGGAACTCCAGCCACCTTCCGGATCTCTCATGTCGGCCTTCAGAAAAAAGCCGAACAGTTACCCCCCGCTGTTCCGAACGATCTTGTTCCACATTGATTGCTTGCCCGCCCTAACCATTCATCTAAGGTCTAACTTACCAACGGTCCTGATTTCGGAAATGGTTCCTCGCTGCTATGCTTCGGTAAATTGACAAAAGGGCCACGGCTTTTCCCATATGCCGCGCTGATGTGAAGAGACGGGCTCTGGCTGAGTTACGATGCTTCCACGACTCTCTTGTCACCTCTTTGTTTTTATTCCTTTCTTCTTTTTCTTTACAACATTTTTGGGGACATGTCTCACTCGATCAAACATCGATTGCAGCACTAAGGATTTTGTTACAGAATCGGATCCAGTCAATGGGCATTGAGGAGAAAGAAAAACTTTCTTATGTGAAAACAAGTTGCGAAGAAAAAGCAAAGCAGCAGCACCAGGGCCTTCTAGACTTTGCCGCCATGTCGCCCTTTTGCTCGCCAAAAGGCCGTCAAAGGTGTGTTGTTGGCTCGCTTGTTGGACGCAATATCTACATACACAAGGACCAGGAATACTGCCAAGAGGGCGGTGATGCGGCTAAGAGAACCAACACTATCGTCACAAAAGGAAGAATATGATATCGCGGCTAATTTATTCGCCTAGACGTACATATACAACCAAGAAAAAAGCAAACGGAAAGCTTGGGTATGCTCAGAAGGTCACGCCGCCCTTCAAAACGACGAGGAGCAAGTAAACACTTTTTGATGGTTTGTGTCTCGAAGCTTACGTATTAGAAACGACACTGCATCTATTACGTTCGCAAAACTCGGCAATCTTGCGGAGGAAACTTTCAATATCCTCAGTTCCGCAGATCCGGACTGAGTAGCTCCGTTGGTCTCACAACCAAAGACCGGTGACTGACTGACAAGCCGGCCGGGATCACATCAGCACACAGAAACACCACATGATTCTCCTTTTGTTCAACTATGATCACAATCACCTAAAACAGCCGGCCCCAAATTGTTTCAGCAGCAATGGTCGACGAATGGGCACGTTACCTGCTACACTGCATGACATGAGGGTCTCAATGAAGCAGATCCGGGGTAGTGTCCATTCGGGTAGGCAGAGTACCTTATAGACAAAGCGGTAGGGTAACAAGCGAGCGAAAGGGAAAGCTTGTCACGAAGAGGTTGTCAGTGTCCAGGGTCTTTGGCTGTTCAAGAAAACCCGGGTAAAAGCTCTCGGCTCCAAACTTTCAGAGTATGATGATCACACCCCTTTGACTAAACACGTCCAGTTGTGGTGTCTGCCGAGTCGTTGCACATTAGGACAGTAAAGGCGGACCGTGGTAACATCACACACTGCCGTCCTACTGCATACAACGGCCATAATGCCCTTAACATCTTCCATCACTCATAAAGGCCGCCCCCAAGGGGGCTCATATTATGAGGGAGGGTACGACCGGAAGAAAAGAGCGTCGCCTGCAGGGGGGGTTTAAGGCTTTAATATGTGGTGCGCAATATAAGCCTCGAAACAAGAAGGTCCTTTCTCCGGGTTCTTGGGAAGGAGGCAACCACTCATCTCACACACGGGAGACAGTAGCAACACTCAACTGGTGCACATACTTCAGAACGCCAATATGCCGCGGTATTAAGTGCGTGCACTGCAGCTCGTGTTGTATTTTCCCGGAGTCTGGTTCTGCGGTTGAGGACAGGCGGCTCAATGCGACTTTGCGGAGAATGCCATGTTGAGGCCTTATGCTATGGCTCAATCGAATGGTATGCTTGCCATGAGTGAGGCAAAGGGATCTGACGAAGTTCAACCGAGCCATGGACCTTGATGGTATTTCATCTCTATCCTCAACTGTCGGCCGCTAGAGAAGGTTATACAAGGCGGAAACACTTGATCTCGCTTTGATCGTCAACCAATGGCCGGAAACTGAACAGAAACGTTGCTGACGGGACGGCTACTCAATTTCTGTAAACTAACCATCAACTGGCAACGCAGGCGAACACTCAAGGAGCATGGGCTGTTTGGTCCCTTCCTGGCCTGACCTGAACATCAATCACCTCTTTCGCCCGTCCAGTCTACTCAAAGGCTACATGAAGGACTCTCAGACCCAGGACTTCTCTGAGGCCCGAGCTCACAGAACGGCAGAACAAACGGACTAACTGACTAGACGGCATACATCGCCTTGAGGATCCGCAGGCCAGTCCGGTGGCAACGTTACTCACATGGCATAGAGCTTATCCACGAGATCGTCCGTACAAAGAGCGGGTGAGCGGATAAATTATCAAAGTCTGACGGCGTTAACAATGCCGGCTCAGCCAGGACGTCCGCCTGAGAAGAGCTCACTAGTTCTATCAACATGTCTAGGTGAATGTAAGAGGAGAGGGGCCTGTTATTATTCTAGGAAGAAGCAAGGAGGCACAACGATCACGAGAACCTTGGTTACAAAGTGTCAACTCGGCGTTCCAGGTGACTAATCTGTGCGTGTCTGTCAATACCCGAGAAGGTCTATCGACTTGGGAGATTCTGGTAAGTGATTGGGGAGGTAGATCTAAAAACCAGAAGAAGGACCCATGGTCGACTTCGTTGGTACATACTTTATCCTGTCTCGTGCGGTAGTGTTTTGTATGTCGTTATTGACAGATGCAATGACAGGTTTGGAATGACCGGTCGTGCATGTAGCGAACACCTTTGGCGAGTTGATACAGACGGCATCTGGAAATCTCCTGGCGAAACTATCGACCATGGATATCAAGAGGACAAGCTGCCATAAGAGAAACTCTGTCTACCTCTTCTTATAATCTCGTTGCCTGTCGAAACGACAGGTTTGGAATATATTCAATGCACTAATATTGCCGGAGAGCAACACCTAACAATGCATCTCTTTCCTTGCTGGTCAGACCATTTTATAATTTGGGACAAAATTGAACTAATTGAACTGAGAAGCATGGAAGAACCACTACCATCTCGTACGATATCAATGAAAGAATCATTTGTAGTCTAACCTATTCATCCAGAACTAGACGCAATTTAAAGGAACATTTACCGAAGAGGACAAAGACACAAATCTCTATGGAGCTTACAATCACACAATCAAACTACAAGTAACCAAACATCCGGAAGTAAACCTTTAGGACTTCCAAGATATAACAAGGTGAAAATGAAAGAACAGAAAGGCAATAAAAAAGGAGAGAAAAGAACAGACAACAAGAAGTTTTGTGAAGTGGAGAAACAGGCAAAAAAAAGTCAAAAATTTGGTCTCTCCCGCCGGGAATTGAACCCGGGTCTCGAGCGAATCGAACTAATGTTCAAGCTTGACAAGCTCACATACTGACCACTATACTACGGAAGATGTTACAACTGTTGATCAGCTGTCGTAGTTGGCTGTTGGAAGCGACCCAGAACCTGGTGTATATATACCCAATGTACGGTTGCTACAATTTGACGCACAATTATTTCTACGCATTTGGGTGTTGGCGACGATATTGCCGTAATTGCAACTGAACACAAACAAACGGTATAGGGAAGCTTCGAGCAATTTTCCGATGCATATTTTCGCGCTTGATCTGTTTGAACTCGGGACTATGCGACGATACGTCTAAACCAGACAGTGAAGAACACAGGTGAAATGATGAACGAACAAACCACACTTTTCCGTAGCAGAGATACGCATCAAACCCATTTTGAACATGAAAAACTCTAACACCATACTTGGAAAAAAAGAATACCATATACAGCCTCACTACCATTCTCCACCAGCCTTCACCACCCTCTTCCATACGTATTCATCTATCACCATCCTCCCACAAGTCTTCCCCCTATATCCACCTCATACGCAAACCTACTTCCCACTAACCTGCCCCTCCACGAAATTCAGCGCATCCTCCGTCGGCACGCAATCAATCGTACTCGTCTTATTATGGAACGTGACACCGTAGCACTTATCAGCCACCATGACAATTTCGGGGCGGAAAGTAGTGCAGATGAACTGCGTCTTCTGCGTCTTGGAGATGGAATCCAAAAGCGCGGCGACGGCGGTACGGTACTGCGCGTCCAGGTTGGCGTCGACCTCGTCGAAGATGACGAAGGGCGAGGACTCGGCGGCTTGGAGGGCGAAGATTAGGCAGAGGGCGCAGAGACCTATACAGACAAAAAGTTAGTGGGTGGGGAGGGAAAGAAAGGGAAGACGGGGAGGGGGAAAGGGAGAAAGGGGGGACATACTCTTCTGTCCACCACTCAGCTGTTGAATCTTTTGCTGCTCATCCATCACCTTGGAGTTGAAGCTGACGGAAATACCCACGCCGCTGTAGGACTCGACGCCCTTGGCGGGGTTAGCGCCATCTTCATCCGAGTCCTCTGCGTTGCGGTTATTCTTGCCACCAGCAGCCTTGCGCTGTATGACCAGACGGCCGTGGCCGGCGGGCACGAGCTTCTCGAAGATGGTGGAGAACTCGCGCGACACCTGCTTGAAGGTTCGCTCGATGGCTTCGTCCTTGGCGTGGTCGAGATGCTGGATGAGCTCCTCGATGGACTTCTGAGAGGTGTCGAGCTCTTTGCGACGCTTGAGGAGCTGCTCGCGCTGCGTGGTAAAGTTGTTGTATTGGTCAAAGGCCTTCTTGTTGATGTGCTTGTACTTCTTGAGGGCTTCGTTGACTTTGCGGAGGCGGGTTTCGATCTGTTTTAGTTGTTAGTTAGTAAGTGAATCTTCCAGATCACGGACCCGGGTGGTATGCATACCTGCTCAGACTTCATCTTCTCATACTTGCCAAACGCCTCCTCAGGTAAGATACCAAGATCACGAATATTCTTGGCATACTCAGCCGCCTGTTGGAGCAGACGGGCCTTGGTCTGCGAGTTCTTCTCCAGCTTCTTCTGGTACTGATCAATCCGCTTCTGGAGCTCTTGCTGTTCCTGCTCCTTTGCCGCCTTGGTGGCCTCCAGCTCGGCAATATCGGCAGCGATGCCCTCCGTCTTCTCCTCGTTCTCCTGCAGTTGCCTGTCGACCTCAGCAGCAGCCTTCTTAAGCTTCTTGAGTTCCTTCTGAGCGTCCTTAAAGCTCCCGCTACCACCGGTGGCGGAGTTCTCAAACGCCTGGCTGCGCAGCTGGTCCTCCTGCGGCCGGAGGTGCGCCCTAAGCTCCGTCTCCAGCGACTTCTTGCGACCTTCCAGCTCTATGCGCTTCCTGCTGATTTCCTTCAGCTGCATCTGCAGACGATGCTCTTCGGCGCCGAACTCCTCGAGCTGACGTTCCTCAGCGGCTGACAGCGCCTTCTTGAACTCGGAATCCATCTCTGCCCGGTACGCGGTCAGGTTGTCGTCGAAGTCCTTCAGGTTCTTCTCGATGGCGGCCCAACGCTGCTTGGCATCTTCGAGATGTCGTCGTTCGCGCTCCAGCTGGAGCAGCTTCGTGCGCAAGTCCGCCCGGAGGGGCTCAAAGCCTGACTCGAACTGGCGCATTTGTTGGTCGAGCTTGCGTTCCTCGCCGTTCGCGCTCGTGATCTTCTGCTCCAGTATCTCATCCTCCTTCTTGATCTTGTCCAGGTCCTCCAGCTGCTGCTCGTACTGTTCCCGAAGCTCCTCGAGTCTCGAGACCGCCTCCAACCGTGATCGGCGAGCATCAACGTAACCACCGGTCATGGCACCGCGCTTGTTGGTGGTATCACCTTCGGGGGTGATAGCGTCGACACCATGCGTGCGCGCATACTGGGACGCTATCGACAAGTTGGGACAGACAATTGTGCGCCCAAAGACCTGCTGAAAGGCCTTCTCGTATGCCGGGTCGAACTCGATCTTGCTGATAAGTGGTTGGGCGTCTGAAGCCCTCGGCATCTTGACCTGCCTCGGCCGTAGCTGCTCAAGCGGCATGAATGTGACACGACCGCCGTAGTTCTTATGAAGGTACTCGGACAGCATGGTACCCGTCTTCTCGTTGTCGACGACGTAGTGGAAGAGGCTGTTGCCCGCAACCTGTTCGACCGGCAACCTGTAGGCGTCTACTGGCACGTTCATAAGCTCTGCTAGCGTACCATAAGCACCGGGGATATCCCGCTCTCTCTTGAGGCGCCTGATCGCCGCTAGACCCCTTGCTGTAGCCGAATCCATGGCATGTGAGAGATCCGCCTCTGCGCTGTCCCTATCCGCACGGGTGTTCGC
This sequence comes from Sordaria brevicollis, assembly GCA_033439795.1. Classification (NCBI taxonomy): domain Eukaryota; kingdom Fungi; phylum Ascomycota; class Sordariomycetes; order Sordariales; family Sordariaceae; genus Sordaria; species Sordaria brevicollis. The sequence goes on from JAUTDP010000005.1 coordinate 2,082,818, forward strand.
AAGCAAGGAAGCGAGCTTGTCCTCCTCGCGACGCAGTCTTTTTCGCTCTTCGTACAACTGTTCCCTGGCCTCCTGAGCCTTGGTCAGCTTCTCAGAAATTGTCGACCGGTCTCCTCCGTATCCTTCGAGTCTGTCACGGATGTTCTGGATCTCCTTCTCTAGTTGCTTGATCGAGTTCTCGACGAGTGTGACCTGCTCCTTAGCATCCATCTCGTTGGCCCGCTGGTTCGCAAGTTGCATGGTCGTCTCCTCGATTTCGCTCTTCAGGAAAGCATCGCGCTCGGCCTTGGTCCGGAACTGGGAACTTCTCGTCTGCTTCGTCAGCAACCTGGTACGACCAGCGGCCGCCAGATCCCTTTCGGCCGCAATCTGTTCCTCCTCCTGCTTCCACTTTTCGTAGTCTGGCGTGATCTTGGCAAGCTCAGACTCGGCAGCCTGGATCCTTCGCCTGACATCGTTGAGTTCCGCTTCCTGTTGCTGCTGGGCCTTCTCGCGCGAGTGTCGTGTTTCGTCAAGGTGTTTTAGCTTCAACTCCGCCTTCGCCTGGGAACGCGCCGTGTCTTTCCTGTCCTCATCCAACTGGCGCCTTTCGATGGCCAGGAGCTCGAGAGTCTGCTTCAGCTCCTGGAACTTGTGATCGAGAGCAGCAATTTCCTTTTCCGTTTTCTGGAGCTGGACCCTATCCTTCGTTGTCGCGCCAGCGCCTCCTTGCCTCACCTCTTCGATCTGTTCCAGGGTGTTGTTGTTGGTTTCCTGTAGACGATGCCAGTGGGCGTACTCGAGACACCTGCGCTCGCGGTCCTTTTCTTGGAAATCGCGAAGTTCGTCCTTCTCCTCCTCCAGTTCGCTCAGGCGTTCCTTGATGTACTCGAGCAACTCATCGATCTTCTCGCGCTTGCTATTCGTCTCGGCCATGATCTTGAGCGACTGTATGCGCCTGTCGTCGTAGAGGTTGGTACCGGCGATTTCCTTGAGCAGGTTGAGTCTTTCGTTCTCCTTCATGTTGGTGATGGCGGCGACGCGACCTTGGGGGACGATATAGAAGGGGTTCTCCTTGGCGAAACCGGCCGTTTCCAGAATCTTGAGAACGTCGGCGCGAGTCTGCACCTTCTTGTCGACCGAGTATTCGTCCTTCTTCAGTCCGATCGTCCTCCTGATCACGACCTCGTCGCCCGGTTCGCTGAAACGTTTATCGGTGTTGTCGAAGATGATCTCGACGTATGCTGACATGACGGCCGAGCCGGAACCTTCGTGGAGAAGCGCCTGACGCTCCTCGCGGCTCATGTTGGTGTAGGCATCGCTGAGGACGAATCGGATGGCGGCGAAGAAGTTACTCTTGCCAGAACCGTTGCGACCAACAATAACATTGGTACCGGGAGAAAACGGTTCTATCACAGTTTGCTCTTTGTAGCTGGCGTAAGAGTGTCAGAAGTCAGCACCAGCATCAACCTGCCTCAATGCGCCCGGCGCGCGTCGCAACCAAATTGATGGCCTGTGGGTATTTCGTAGACGCGCAAGACACATCTAGGCAACAAAGACAAGTATGCAACGCACCTTTTGAAGCCCTGGATAATAATCTGTTTGATATGCATGGTTGCGAATTTGTCGTCGTCAGCTGGACGACGGCGCGCAGGCAGCTATTACTTTTGGTGTTTGGAGAAATGCTGAAGTGGGATGAAGTAGGTATAGACCAATGGGAGAACACAACAATATGACTAGTAAGAAGCTGCGCGCATCACTCAGGGTATCAAGGATACGAATTTCAGGTCGAGATTTGGAAGGTCAAGAGTTGTGGGAATCGGATCGTCTCTTTTTGCATCGTTTGTGGTTCTGTCGCATTCATTCGGTCGCGGGGTGGGCGCGGAAAGGGCGTCGTCGTGGGCCAGAATGACGGAGTTGTCTACCCTCTTCAGTTTGTCGAGATGTGTGAGAATTAAGTTTCGATTTTGGACACGGTATACACACGGGCGCAAAGCTTCTGCTGGGAAGACGCGGGGGCGAGTTTGCCGGGCTGGCGGGTGACGATACCGGACAACTTCCGATGTGTTCTTTCTTCAGTTCCTGGACTTGGATCTCCAATTCACTTTCATACGCGTCTCGTTGTGATAATAGCGGTAATATTGGGGCAGTAAAGAAGGCTTGATTGTATATAATTGTATAAGACTCTGTAGACGTATAGATCTCTGGTCACTGTAAAATCCCTTAGACTCTAAACTTCGGTTATAATTACGTGCATTCTATCCTCTTAAAGTAGGCTACTTAATATTATAATATACCCCCTTAGATTTAGGCTATAAATTAACGCTAGATTTACCTAAAAATACTTTACAATTTATTTACCTCCTAGAATTTTATACTTCTATAATTAAATTATTATAATAATAATTTTAGAATCTTTATTTATTATATTAGCTTTTAAGTAAATTGTGAAATCTATTTACTAATTTATTTATAGCCTCTTCTTCGTTTATTTCCTTTTAAAAACCTTTATCCTCCTTCTCCGAATTTACTTCTTCGGGTATTTTTATTACAATAAATGCGTTAATAATTTCCTATAATTTCGTTAAAGGGCGTTAAAGTTCGACGAACCCTAATTATATTATTAAAATAGCGTAGTCCGTAAGTTTAAAATTTTTTATAAGGCTATTTATAATTTATTCTTTAATAGGGATATAAATAATATTAATAAAGTTTCTCTTTTATATTTAATATAGTTAATATTTATATACGTTAATATATTTCAATTTAATTATTAATTGTATACCCTCTTTAATTATAAATCGAATCGTTTATTTATTATTATATCCTATAGGTATAGTTTACTAATTTAGATTTACGGTCAATTTATTTAGAAAATAGCGAATATAGATAGCTTCTTTAACGCTTTAATTAAAGGATAATAATTCTACTTTTATAAAAGAGGTAATTATTATATTTTATTTATTAATACGCTAATTAACCGTTACGTTTAGTAGCTTTAATATAAACGTTTAAGAGCTTTTGCGGTTAAAGGAATTATTTATAAAAAAGGAATTAATTATTATATAGAAGTCCTATCTATTAAATTTATTTAATTAGAGGGCGTAATTTTAAATCGATAATAAATAAAGGAAGATTCGATTTATAGCCCTATAATATATTAAATTAGGGTTAGAGTTAAACCGAGTGAATTTAGAAATAGGGAAAGTAACGTTTAGGCGCGTAATAATAACGATATAAAGGATAAAGCCGATTTTAATTTAATAGATTATAATTTTATAGGGTAGTATTTTATTTTCGTAGGGTATTAATTCTTCTTTAATTATAAAAATTTAGAAGAATTTCTTCGTTTCTTTAACCTTTTTTATAATTTTCTTAATATATTTGCGTTAAAATAATTAAATTAACCGTTTTTTACGGTTACGAATAATTTCGATTTTTAAAAATTATTTTAATTCTTCTCCGCCGATAAATTTATATTTCCTTTATAGGGTAGCGATTACCTTTTTAATTATAGCGACTTCCTTATTTCTATTTAAATAAATAATAACGATATTATTAACGTAGAAGAATAGGAAAACGTTATTTTTACGTAGAATATTAAATTTAAAAAGAATAAGGGATATATTTATAGTTATAAGGGTTTTAATAAATTCCTATTATTATAGGAGAGGTAATTTCTATAAATTATATAGCGTTCGAAATAAACGGATTACTTAACCTTTCCTCTAATATTTAGAAAGAATTTATATATATATTAATTTATTTAATAAAATATTAATAAAGGTATTCTTTATATTGTATTAAATTAAATCGAAGTTGAAATATGTAATAATAATTATAAAAATACGAAACGATTTAATTATTAATATAATTACGTAGGTTTTTCGAATCCTATTTTTAATTTACTAATTTCTTTTTACTATTAATTGAATTTTATACTTTTAGAATTTACCGTTTTGGTCGAATTTATAAACGTAAATTTATTATAACTTTAGAACTTCTTTACCGAATACTTCTTTAGTATTTACCTACTTTTAAAATTTTATTTTATAATATTCCGCTAAATACTCCTTTTCGGTAATAATGAATAATTCCCCTATAGAGTATAGGGAGAATTTATAATAGTAATTTAGGAGCGGTAGAAAGTTTAATCGGTAGAGGGTCCTTAATAAGCTTTATTTTTATAAACGGTTAACCTTCTCCTTTATTAATTTTAATTTAAAATTATAGCCGGGATCGATTTCGATTCCCTTTTTTCGTATTTTTTTTAAGAACGCTTAATTTACGATTATATTTCCCTAAAGATTTATAGGACGGCTTTTCCGCCCGGCGAGGAATAATACTACCCAATTAAAATATTAATTTATAATTAGCTATAAATTTTCGTTAGATTTTAAAAGATTATTAATTAAAAAGGAAATTAATATATTATTTAAAATTAGGGACGTTAAATAGTACCTTTTATTTTCTAAATTTATTATTATATTTTAGAAATTTAACGGTAATTACGAAGGTAAGGGTTTTTTTAGAAATTCCGATTAAATTTCTAACCTTATTTTAGGGACCGTTAGGGATTAACCTAACGGTATTAGAATAATTTCCAATTTTTATACTTATAGTAAATATTAACCCATTTATATTTACTTTTAATATTAATCCCTTAATACCTTTTCTTTTTTCCCCTCCTTTAAAATATTAATTATATCGTTCGCGTTAATCGGAAAGCCTAAAGTAATAAAATTAAGCGTTGGGTCTTCGAAGGTTAATAGTAATTCGAAAATATTTACTTCGGCAATATTTATATTATAAAAAATTTTTAATTATATAATTAATTCGTTAAAGGAAACCTTTAAAGATTTATAAAGCTTTTATACGTTACTGGTAAATACTTCGTCCTTATTAAATACAACGTTTTACGTTATAATAATCGAATTAGTATATAGATTCTAAATCTAATATTAATTCGAAAATTAGTAATTAATTAAATACCTAATTTACGCTCACTCTTTAAATTTCCTAGTCCTATTTTTACTATTTATAATATCGGTTATAAGAATAAAGGTTTTATAATTATAAACCTTTAAATATACAATTATTAGGGAAGGATCCGCTAGAGGAATTTTATTATTTTTAAAATTAAAATAAATTTCGAACCTCTTTTTAGGGGATTTTTAATAATATTCTACTTTAGGCGTTAAATTGTATAAATATATTATTATATACATTATTTTTAATTATAAAATTTCCAGTAAATTCGTACTAATACGTATTAATATTATTTTCGTATTAATTATACCCCCTAAATATTTTATACTTTTATTTTATATTTACATATAAGGGGCGGAGGGTTTAATAAATATATTATAATAGGCTAATTAAATTATAATTTTATAATTGCTAATTATTTCGTTATTATATTCAATTACCCGAGGAATAATATTATATTAAGTTTATAAATTTATAAAAAGGTTCTAAAAATTAGTTAAAATAGTATTAATTTCCCGGCTATTTAAATAATAAATTTAAATATATTTAAATTACCGATCTACGATTATTATTAAATTTAAATACTCCTTATTTCGTATCTTAGTTTTAATATAAAAGAAGAAGTCGATAGCGAATCGTAATCTTAAACTTTTAAAATAATTACGAAGTTCTTTACGCATTTAGTGCTTTAATTTAATTAAAATATACGGATTATAATATATTATATCTAACCCTTTAAAGCGGACCCTATAAACCTATTTAATAAATTTTACAAATATATTTAGTCTTAAGTAATTAAATCGAAGATATTAGCGAAGGGCTTCGCTTTCTTATAATTTCCGTTAAAAATAATTAAAAATATATATTATAAAAGAAAATTCGTTAATATTATTTAATATTAGAGGGACGTATTTTAAAATAAATTATTTATATACGGAATAAATGTAGTAGATTAGTAAATTTATAAGGTTAGAACGAAGGTAATTATTCTTATAATCCTAATAAATATAGTTATTTTCGAATTATTTTAAAGAAATAAAATTATACACTATATTTAATATTAGCGTAATATTAGGGAGGATTAGTTCCTTTATCCTATTATTATTTTAGACTTTAATAGTAATATTTCTATATCCTTTAATAATAATTTAATTACTTTTAGCCTATATATAATTATTAGTGTTTATAGGGGTAAAATCTTCGAAGCGATTAACTTTATTAAAGATATAGATTATCGTACTTAAATCGAAAATTATAGAATCTTTTAGCGGGTATATAGCGTAGGAATTTATAAGTATTAAGAAATTATTTTTATTTATTAAACGATTATAGAATTACTTTTGAATAGATTCGTTATTTTTTTATTTACGTAATTGAATAATAGTATCTTTAAATTTCTTATTTTTCTTTATATTTATTAAAATACGCTTTTTAATCTCTTTATTTTCGACCTATTTTTCGAATACGATTTAAGGGTATATATAATAATATTTATAAATATTATAGCCCTATTAATTGTAGAGCCTATAAATATTATAGCGGGTTTTACGTACTTATTAGGACGGGGAGGAGGTTCTTTTTTTATTAATTAATTTAAAAGAGGGTTTTTTATTATTATTATTATTTATTAGGGTTATAGCCTCTTCCTATCCTTTTTTAATATCCGTATTAAGGTATTAATTATCGTTATTAGGAGCGTCCTCCGTAGCGGGCTTTTTACTTAACGTAGTTATAAATATTATACTTTTTAATAGGGGGGTTGGCCGGCCTTTTACTTAAGTAGGATTTACTATTATTATTTTACGAAAATCTTTAATAATAGTATAGAATTTTATATTTATATAATTATTCTTTATAACCTCCTTATTATATTATAATTGGTACGAATTTACTTAGGTGGAGTAAAGATTTCCTTTAATAGTAAAATAGAATTTAGTAAATTAAATATCGGGATTTATAGCCTTAAGGATTTTATACGCTTTATATAGGGTTATAACCTACTTTTATTAAAATAATTAAATTATTTAATCGCAATTAGCGTAGCCGGGGCGTAAGATGGCGATTAATTAGGCTTTGGCCAATTTTTTAACTTCTTTATCGTTAAAATACACTAATTTAATAAGGTTATTATATTATTCGTAGATTCCGGAACGTTTAATAAAATTAATTTCGCAGTATAAATCTTTAATAATTTCTATTATTTATAGACTTAATTAGGTTTTTTTAGCCCTAAAATTTATAATAATTTTTAAATCGGTACGTTAATCGTTTTTTTCGGTTATATAGTCGCGATAATTACGCTCGTAATAGAAATTACTACGTATAGCGGTAATAGAAAATTCCTTGAAGCGGGCCTTCCTTTTAATTATAATTTTTCCTTCGGGTTCTTCGCTTTTATAATCTTCGATATTAGGCTCGATAGGTCTAGTAGGCTAAAGTTACCGGTTTATAGGATTAATATAATTTTATAGCCTTAGGTTTTAAATTTAGGAAATAAAGGTATTTTCCTAGGCGGGTTAATCTTTTAGCGAATTAAAACGGATATTATTAATTTTCGACGATATTATTATTATTATTGGCGTAGTTCGGTCGAATCGGTGAGATTTTTAATTATAATAATAGCGGTAATATTGGGGTAGTAAAGAAGGCTTGATTGTGTGTAATTGTGTAAGATTCTGTAGACGTGTAGATCTCTAGTTATTGTAAAATCCCTCAGATTCTAGACCTCGGTTATGGTTACGTGCACTCTGTCCTCCCAGAGTGGGCCACCCAGTATTGTGACACTCGCTGCTTCCCCTGTCGCGCGCTCTTCCCCTCCCGTCTTGCAGGGGATTTCTCTCACAAGCAGGCAACACAGCGGGCGCCAGGGCAGAGTCGCAGCAAGAGAGCTCTCCAAGGCGCTTGGGCCATTGTGACTATGGTTGTAAAGCAAGGCGCTTAGACCATTACATTCTCTGACCAATCAGAAGAGGGGGATCAAAGCAGCTTTTGATGGATTCGGTGACATCTGGAAACGCGGGAAGGAAGGAAGCCAAGCTCTCAAGATCCAACATCCAGGACTTGATTTGTGTGACCTTCTCTAGTGACCTTAGGAGATAGGTTTCTAAAAGGGGAAAAGTCAAGCTGGCAGAGCACAGAAACATTCAACGATCTGAGATGATGGAACTGTCGGACATGGAGATATTTCAGCTCTCAAGTCGCCAGTGTCTCGACAGACGCGTGGCAGTAGCTGCATCCGTCAGAGCCCCTAGCGCGGTTGATGCAATGTCTCGGCCATCCTTTTTCAAGATCCATGTGGCTTCTTAATACCCGTTGGCTTGTGATGATGAAGCCAGAGCCAGCAAGGACACAAAGTTAACACAGTGAATAATAAGAGGTTGGATGGGCGGCTGTTGCTCTGTTTTTATGAGGGCGTTAAGATGAGTTTGATACGAGAGGCTTTGCCACTTTTGTGTGTTGTAGGAGGAAAAGTGAAGTTATATCCGCGGCTGATATATGTGAAGCTGCGTTACTCCTCCCACGGAGGCTTTATTTATTTGTTGTCCTCCTCCGTCTCTCTACGACATATTCCGAACCAGTGTCCGTTTTCAGCTCCTCCCATTCTTGGGACAGCCAATCGTTATTTTCGTAAATGGAGACACGGCCACTCAACGTCCCGCATTATTTTGGTCCGAGGGTCGTTTGGAAGTTGGGGTCCCAAGGTCGGGTTTCAACAACGGGAACATGTGGATGTCCGGCGTGGATGATAGCAAAGGAGCAAAAAGAGGAGAATGACGAGGGAAAAAAATCTGTTTCGCTGTTCGAGGCTCTCGACTCTCTGTGTGTGGACAGTGGCTCGCCTGGAAGACCGAAATGGTGCCCGAATGGAGAGCAAGCAAGGGACCCCAGACTTTGAAATGATCAGTGGGACGTTTCCCATGGACCCCACTTGACGGAAACCTAATTGTTTTTAGTCTTGCTTGCTCCACTGTCCCTGCGGTGCGGCAACCTCACAAAGACCTCATAGTAAGCGGCTATTCCATCGAATTGTCCATTCCTTGGTGTTGTCGATTACATGTCGAACCGTCAGTCTGTATCAAAACATGGAAAGAGAAAAGAAAAAGATTGGGGTCGTTTGGAGTGGTGTTCCTGTGTCGCAGATCCCGCGTGGAGATGGCCGGTGATTACACACCTTGTGCCGTCCGACTAATGCACGCGTATAAACCTGGAAATGTCTGACTTGAACCTCATTTTGGACATCCAAGGCAACGTGCCATCATCAAAACGGTGTCCAAGGCGATTAGATTCCCGCCCAAGTTCCAACAGTATTCCTTTGTTACAACTCTGCAATGGAGACGTTGGGAGTGTGCCATCCTCCTTTTACCGCTCTGCATTTCGAGGGTTGCTTCCAGAGTCCCTTGGCGGTGGTCACAGGGCCGGCGGCGACGGCGGTACCATCCGAATCGAATGCATGACGGGCGAGACAGGCACCAACAAGGGCACCGTACCGAGATATCTTTAATCATTGGCCTGCCTGGTTTGGGGGTTCTCTCACAGTAAGAAGTCGAGCAAAGGCCTCTCTCTCTCTCATTCTCATATGGATCAGGCACACGGTTGACATTGACAGATGATGGACCATGGGGTGCGTCGCCAACTTGCTTATGCTGCGCTACCGTGTACCGCATTCATGATTTCTTTTTCGTTTCGTGCCGCGCCATAACGGCTGAACAAAACGTTATCCATCATCAACGGTGAAGTTGGCTTCATGTAGGTAGGCAGAAATGAAGATCGTCTTGTCTCATAGCCTCTTCTGCCTCTCCACGTAATGTGACTGTTCGGACTTGTGAAAAGGCTCACTTTTGCCATCTCTAGCCCTAAAAGCAGGACAGTAGGAGAAACTGCAAAGTGGCGGGTCGAGCCGACCCGGGGGCCTGGGTTTATATATTTATAAGTACGACTAGGTTGCCCTGCAGCTGATCAAGCCGAGACTCGAGACGAGCCCAGTCTCGAATTACGCGGGGAAATGCGAGGAAGCTTGACAGCACTCAAAAGTCCACCATGTCGGAAGAGATGGAGTTCAAACCTTGATCGGTAGTCGTTGTAACCACTCCCGAATCCCGGGGACGGATGAGGTCGTGGCTCGGACTAAGTCCCGGTTGCGAAAGTGTACGACATCCCGTATGTCACCGTCGGCGTTTCGATGGACTGTAGACTGGCAAAGTAAGCAGCCTCGGACCGTGATGAAAGAGTGACCACTCAGCCAGACAACTTCCTCCTGTATTTTGCAGTGCGAGTCTTTCTTTTGCCCGTTATTCGTCATCGGGTCGCACTGGGCTTTGTCCCGAAGGGTTAAGGCAGGCAGGCGGGCGGAACAGGCAGGCAAGCACGCACCTTCCGTCATCCGACTCGTCGACTCGTTCAGGGTTGGTTTGGCAACAGGTTGGGTTGGGAAGTTGTGATGGAAGGTGGAAAGAGAAAATGGAAGGAAAAGACAAAGAATTGGAGATCGAAGTTCGAGAAACCAAAAAGCGTCAACCGTGCACCCGCAGGACAGGGCTCTGGGGAAAGAGGCCAAAGAGGGCCACACAGGGCAAAAGCTCACAACCTGATGTGAAGCTCAAAGCAAAAGCACTCCTTCCTTCTTGACTGGAGAAACGGACAGGCGTGAGCAGCGCGCAGCCAATCAAAGGCCGCGGTGGGCCGCACTTGACTGGGAGCAATGAGGTGCAATTGGGGAGGCGCATGGATGGCAGGGGTACATGGATCGCGCTAAAATTTGAGAAGGGAGGAACGTTGGGAAGTGCCGGCTTGTCTATAAATTTACTAACCAATATTCTTTATAGACAGGCCGCTGCCCTCCACCCGAACCTCCCACTGCCCGCCATCGCCCATTTCCGCGCACTTGCTGCCCTGCTCGCTACGCCCTACTACAACCTGCGCCCTGCTGTGCGCGTGCACGACCCAACCTACCTACCTTTTACATTCCATTCTACCGACAACCAGCCAACCACCGATCCGGGCGACAGACACCACGACCAGTGGAAGTAACACAAAAAGGCAGAAGCACCTTCCAGGTTCTCAGCGCACTGCACATTCAACTGCAAATTGGCTGCAACTGCTCTACATACCTCTATCGAACGTCACCACCTTCCGATACTTGGCTACTTCTTGCCTTTTTGTTACATATTTGAAGGCGACAAGGTCCAGACCCCTCATCCCATACACTTATTCCGATACATCCCCCGCCAAATTTCACGGCCAACCACACGGACCACACGGGCCATCTTAGGCCGGCCGCTGTCACCGTTGCACCGTGTGCGTTTTGTGTGTGTTTGTCTAGCGCAAGGTACCGGCGACCTTAGTTGGCTTGCATAAAAAGACTATTGGCACACACACACACCTTGCTCTCTCACCTTGAGCCCGTGGACGGTGAGTTTTGCTTTCATTTTGATATCTCGTTTTATTTCATCTCACATATTGTCCCTCATCTCATCAACCACCCTCACACCACCTCTCATTGTCTTCGGTTGTCTTTCATCTCTCTCAGAAATCATCGGTGTCATTACCTTGAACAAATCATCTGGTTCGAGTCGTGGCATCCAACTTCATCTTTGCCCTTCTCCTACTGCCTATCCTGTCACTCTGTTTGCTTCTTACACGATGACCATGGACCACCACTCACAATGCGTCAACCATGGGATAAAAGTTATGAATGTGACCCTAATGACTAAAACCTGATATTTTTAGACCTTCTGATAGAAACCTTATTCTCTTCCCTCAAATTCACAACAGCAGCCGCCAGTGTCGCATATCACAGTGGACCTTTTGTTGTGCATCTGGGACTACAGCCTTGCCATATCTGTGGATATTCCCAACGGTATGTTCAACTACGCATCACTCTTCCCTTCCTAAACCTGTTCCTTTCACTTTCCTGTCACGTCACCTTGCTTCAGAACCAGTGTTCTATGGACCTTGTTGCCACTCATACACTGAGTGTGCTTTGAGGTTCATCATAGAGGTTAAACGTCCGAGTGGACTGTATCTCCCCTAACCCTTTAGCCACTTTCCGAGTCTTGGCAGGGGTTGACCTCGTCAACGTCTGTTGTACGGTTGTAGTGTTCCATTCACCAGGCAACCTTCAACCGCTGTGGTTGTTCCTGTTCCTTCCCGTTGTTTCTGTTTATTTCTTTCTTTCCTTATTTAAGGCGAAGAAAAAAAGGCCAAATCTCGCCAGTTATTTCTTGTCTCAGACCAAGCTTGAAGGGTGTAAGACTAACCAAGTTGCAGTGCCATGGCAACAACCCCCTATTAAACCATATCAACACAGTCTACTGACATGAAAAAGAGATGGCGTCTCGGTTAGATCGCCTTGTCACGTAAGTACTTCTTTCTGAAGTTTGCCTTTTTCGAGGAATTTGACCAACAGCTCCACGTACAGGCTTATCGAGACGGGCAGTACTCGCCTGATTCGGGATGCTGCTGTGGACCAGCTCGCCACATGGCAAAAGGAGCATCCCGATGAGCTCTTCAACCTACTCTCCCGAGTTGTTCCCTATTTGCGCCATAAGGACTGGGAGACCAGATCAACCGCTGCCAAGGCCATAGGCAAAATCATCGAAAATGCCCCGCAATACGACCCCAATGCCGACGAGGAGCCCGACACGGTAATGAAGGATGATGATAGCAATGGCTTCATCAAGAAGGAAGAGGGCCCGCCAAAGCTCTCTCTTAGTGCGGACGAGCAGTTCAGTTTGAGGACACTGGATGTTATCAACATTCTCAAGTACGGAAGATCGTTGCTCAGAATTGGCGACAAAAACGACTGGGGCCTTGCAGCCCTCGATCCCCAAAGCCGCCTGAACCATCAGAAAAAGACGCTCAACGGCCGTTTGGGTCTCCTTGGACGTGAGTTTAAGGATGAGGAGATCCCTATCGTTAACGATGTCATCCTCAGCCCTGCGACCCCTCTGGACCCAGCTGCGGCTAATGGCTTCGGCCGTCATGACAGTGTCGGCTCCGGCAACAACCAGAACGGTGAGACGGCTGGTCTAAGCGCACGACAGCTGAATGTCCTCAAGCGAAAACGGAAAAAGGAGGCCCAGAAGGCTGCTCAGGGTAAGAGCGGCTTCGGTGACCTCTCTCTGCGCCGAAATACAACGGCCGGCTCCGAGGGCTTCGACGATACCCCGATGGTGGACAGCGACACGAAGGGTGGCAAGATGAACGATTATTTCAGCCTCGATAGGCCCGCCGATATCGAAGAGGATACCAAGGTTGTCAGCGAATACAAGGGACCCATCATCCCCATCAAGTCCGAGATTGAGGCCGACGACAACTTGGAAGGGTTGAATGGCCATACGAACGTCTTTGCGAGTTCCTCAAGGTCGACCTCTTTGATCCGCAGTGGGAAACCCGCCATGGCGCTGCTATGGGTTTGCGTGAGGTAATCAGAGTTCATGGTGCTGGCGCGGGAAGGATGATGGCCAAGTCTCGTTCAGAAAACAACGAGCTGAACCGAAAGTGGCTGGATGACCTCGCCTGCCGCCTGTGCTGCGTTTTGATGCTTGACAGGTTCACAGATTACAGCTCCGATACCTCTGTGGCACCTATCCGTGAGACCGTCGGCCAGACCCTTGGATCCGTCCTTCGTCACTGCCCTCCAGCAACAGTTCATGCCATTTATGAACTGCTGTATCGCATGGTGATGCAAAAAGATCTTCAGCTCAGTCATCATGAGTGGGCCATCTGCCATGGTGGTATGATTGGCCTCCGATATGTCGTTGCTGTGAGGAAGGACCTGCTGCTTCAGGACACCGCCATGATTGACGGCGTTATTCTCGCTGTCATGGAAGGATTGGCCAACCACGACGACGACGTTCGCTCCGTCAGCGCTGCAACTTTGATTCCTATGGCCAAGGAATTCGTCATGATGCGCTCGGATGCTCTACCCGATCTCATCAATATCGTCTGGGAAAGTCTTTCCAACCTTGGCGACGATCTCAGTGCGTCTACAGGCAAGATCATGGACCTTCTGGCGACTCTTTGCAGTTTCCCAGAAGTCTTGGAAACCATGAAGCACTCGGCCTCGCACGATGAGGAGCGCTCATTCACGCTCCTTGTCCCGAGACTTTATCCCTTCCTTCGTCATACCATTACCTCTGTCAGGCTTGCTGTCCTCAAGGCTTTGATGACATTTGTCAAGCTCGGAGGCGACACAACGCAAGGATGGCTTGGTGGAAGAGTTCTGCGTTTGATCTTCCAGAACATCCTTGTTGAGAGGGACCAGGAAACGTTGAATGCATCTGTCGATCTTTGGGCAGCCCTTGTGCGCACGCTCGCTAACAACAACCCTGCGATACTCGCTGATGAGTTTGCTCCTCACGTGGACACACTCATGCAGCTGACACTCCATCCAATTGGTGTGTCCAGAAACCCCATTCCCATGAACGCAAGCTTGTTCCAGAAGCCCTCCGGCGGAACCTACTCTATGCCCGGACCCGTGGCTGGTGGTAACAGGAGGTCATCACCACCCGAAGGTGCAGAGAGGACCGTCAAGAGGAGGAGAAAATCGACCAAGGTCGACGATCCTCCTCCCACATCCCAGACTCACGATGTCGATGGTCACATGATGCAGGGAGATGTCGACCTCGTTGGAATGGATACTCTCATTCGTTCCCGCGTCTCGGCTGCTAAGGCCATGGGCTTAGTTATGGCTTTGGTCCCTCCGTCAACCATCGAAGCCTACGACGCCAGCATCATTCCTGCCCTCTCATCCGCATACTCCTCAACCCAGCTTACTGCCGGCGTTATCATTGACGAGTACGCCAAGAACAGCGCCTCTAGTCAAGCAGCCGCTCGCTTCGTTCAGCCATTGCTCGCAATCATTGAGCAAGAACGGCCATCCCACTACCGCGACCTGGTTACCCACGTGCAGCGGGTACGATCACAATCGCAACAGTTGCTCAACCTCTGCCGAGATCACGGCAAGGTATCACAGAGCAAGCTGCCAACGCTTGCCGTGGTGGTACAGGGCGAGCCCGAAGCCGGTCCTGGTGCCTTCTCTATCGCTAATGCCGAAAAGGTTGTCAACGAGGACTTTGAGAGGCTCAAGAAGATCATGGCTCCTGGTCAGCGCCTGATCGCTGTCAAGGATCTCAACGAGGCTCGTGATCTTGTCGTGATTGCAATTGAGGAGGCCAAGGCGGCAAAGGAAGCTCGCGACACCCGTATTCGAGCTTCTGCTGCTTGCGCTCTGGTGTCCATGGAGGTGCTACCCAAAAAGCCCAGTCCGCTTATCAAGGCCATCATGGACAGCGTCAAGGGTGAGGAGAATCATCTACTACAATGCCGCTCTGCTACAAGCGTCGCACGCCTGGTGCAGCTCTTCACTGAGTCTGGCCGCCGTGGTCCTGGTGACAAGATTGTCGCCAACCTGGTCAAGTACACTTGTGTGGAAACTGCCGAGACGCCCGAGTTCCCTCAGCACGCTCACAAGACGAACGTTATCCTTTCTATGTCTAAGGAAGAGGATAGAGCTGAGCACGACGATCCAGTCAAGTTCGCCCTCGAAGCCAAGAAGGCTCACATTACGAGACGTGGTGCCAAGCAAGCTTTGGAGGTGCTCTCACAGACATACGGTGCTGAGCTCTTGAGCCGGGTGCCCAGCCTCCACGCCTTCATGGAAGAGCCGTTGGTCAAGGCCTTCTCGGGCGAACTTCCGGCAGAGGCCAGGGACCCTTCGAGCACGTTTGGTCAAGAGATTGTGGATGCCTTGTCCATTATCAGGACCATGACGCCAACACTACACCCAGCACTTCACTCATTTGTTATGAAACAAGTACCCTTTGTCATCAAGGCCCTCCAGTCTCAGCTTTCGGTCTTCCGGTACATGGCTGCCAAGTGTATGGCGACCATTTGCTCCGTCATCACCGTTGATGGTATGACTGCTCTTGTCGAGAAGGTCCTTCCCTCCATCAACAACCCTGTCGATCTCAACTTCCGTCAAGGCGCCATCGAGGTTATCTACCACTTGATTGCGGTCATGGGCGACGCTATCCTGCCTTATGTGATCTTCCTCATTGTGCCTGTCCTTGGCCGTATGAGCGATTCTGATGACAACATCCGTCTCATTGCCACAACTTCCTTTGCTACTCTCGTCAAGCTTGTGCCCCTTGAGGCCGGTATTCCTGATCCTCCTGGTCTGTCTGAAGAGCTTCTCCGTGGCAGAGACCGTGAGAGGACATTCATTCAACAGCTACTTGACCCGAAGAAGGTTGAGCCATTCCAGATTCCCGTCGCCATCAAGGCCGAACTACGTTCTTACCAGCAAGAGGGTGTCAACTGGCTTCATTTCCTCAACAAGTATCACCTCCATGGTATTCTGTGCGACGACATGGGTCTCGGCAAAACGCTCCAGACCATTTGCATCGTTGCCAGTGACCACCATCAGCGTGCTGAGGAGTTTGCCAAGACTGGTGCGCCAGATGTCAGAAGGCTGCCGTCTTTGATCGTCTGCCCGCCCACTCTCTCTGGACATTGGCAGCAGGAGATCAAGAACTATGCTCCATTCCTTAGTGTCACCACTTATGTCGGCCCACCTGCTGAGCGTAAGGCTATGAAGGATACTCTCGACAAGACCGATATTGTCATCACATCTTACGATGTCTGCCGCAATGATATTGACGTCATCAAGAAGTACAGCTGGAACTATGTGGTTCTTGATGAAGGTCATTTGATCAAGAACCCCAAGGCCAAGATTACCATTGCCGTCAAGCAGTTGGCCAGTAATCACCGCCTCATCCTCACGGGTACTCCGATTCAGAACAATGTCCTCGAACTCTGGTCTCTGTTTGACTTTCTCATGCCCGGCTTTTTGGGGGCAGAAAAGGTGTTCCTTGACAGGTTTGCCAAGCCCATTGCCAACAGTCGATACAGCAAGGCTTCTTCGAAAGAACAAGAAGCCGGCGCTTTGGCTATTGAGGCGTTGCATAAGCAGGTCTTGCCCTTCCTTCTGCGTCGTCTCAAGGAAGAGGTGCTTAACGACCTGCCTCCCAAGATTCTGCAGAACTACTACTGCGATCTCAGCGACCTTCAACGCAAGCTCTTCGAGGATTTCACCAAGAGGGAGGCGAAAAAGATTACGGAAGAGGCTGGTCGCGATGACAAGGAGGCCAAGGCCCACATTTTCCAGGCTCTGCAGTACATGCGCAAGTTGTGCAACTCTCCTGCGCTTGTCATGAAGCCTGGCCACAAGCAGTACGACGATACGCAGAAGTTCTTGGCCAAACGAAACACAAGCCTCGAGGACCCGGTCCACGCCCCCAAGCTTACAGCACTTCGCGATTTGCTCGTCGACTGCGGTATCGGCGTCGAGGGCCAAGAATCCAACGATCCGCTCTACACCCCTATCAAGCCCCATCGTGCTCTCATTTTTTGTCAGATGAAGGAAATGCTGGACATGGTCCAAAATACCGTCCTGAAGACCATGCTTCCCTCGGTGTCTCACCTCCGCCTGGACGGCTCCGTCGACCCCACCCGCCGTCAAGACATTGTAAACAAGTTCAACAGCGACCCGTCGTACGACGTGTTGCTGCTCACCACCAGCGTCGGCGGTCTCGGTCTCAACCTGACTGGTGCCGACACCGTCATTTTCGTCGAGCACGACTGGAACCCTCAGAAGGACTTGCAAGCCATGGACCGCGCCCATCGTATCGGCCAGAAGAAGGTGGTCAACGTCTACCGCCTCATCACGCGCGGCACGCTCGAGGAGAAGATTCTCAGTCTGCAGCGCTTCAAGATTGACGTCGCCAGCACGGTCGTCAACCAGCAGAATGCAGGGTTGTCGACCATGGACACGGATCAGATTCTGGATCTCTTTAATTTGGGCGATGCCGGACCAAATCTCATAACTGAGGGCAAGGGCAAGGATAACATTGAGGGCAGGGAAGAGGACATGGTGGATATCGAGACGGGCGATGTCAGGCAGCCGGGCAAGAAGGCGGCTTGGCTTGAAGGTCTTGGGGAGTTGTGGGATAATTCGCAGTATGAGGAGAGTTTTGATTTGGATGGATTCTTGAAGACTATGCAGTGAGGTGGTTGAGGGGTATTTGTGCCCAGCTGCTGTCTAAGGGGCTGAGTCGGTGCCAGTACCGAATCAGTCGGCGACAAGCAGTGGGCACCTCTATGAACAAAGTCATGTACGACTACATATCCCCAAACGCAAGCTTCACGGCTCGCGTGGCGTGTCAAGCGCCGAGCCGCGGGTGGATGGGGGAAAAAGAATGAGCCTCACTGGGAGGTAATTACCTGAACGACGAACCCGCGAACGGGAAATGATATGGATGAAGGAACTCGGAACAAATGGTGCAATGGACCATCGTGCCGAAAGTACCCATGAAGGGTCAGATTCATTGCTTTGAAAGGAGAGGAGGTACGAAAGAAGGAAAGGAGAAGGAAATTACAAGCCCGAAGAGGCCAACAACAGAGCATGTATTACTTGCTCGCGTACTGGAGGACTGAACGAGTTCAATGGAGGATGAAAGTGGTGAAGGAATAACCAGGAAGTCAAAATGACGAGTCTGGATCTGTAGGATATATACAATTGTAGCCATTGTATCGATTGCTTCTTCGTGCTTTGCCTTTATCTGCCCTTTTGTTTTCCATACTTTAATCATGGTGTATTGAAAGCTAGATGAATAGCAGACGCAGTGAGCAATTGTTGCTCTGAGCTGACTGGTTGGTGTTGGCACGAATGGGCAAAACAAGGAAAGAATGAACGGATCAAATGGGTCATCAACGTGCGAGGATACAATGCGGCATGGATCAAGGAGTGAAATCGCTGGATGGAGATCATGAGGATTATAGGTTAATCGAATACCATGAATTTGCTTTGCGAGCTGTGGGGTCCTTGAGATGTATGTTTGATGCTCGTCGTATCGTATGTCTATGAAGGTTCGAGTCCGAAACTGACAAGTCGGTGACCGAGAATGGATATGAGATGCTGCTGCGAAGATGTTAGCTAAGGATGCAAGCTGTCCTTGCTACAGGTTTATAACGAGATCAACACCGTTTCCGGCTGTCCTGTATCCATTCTTCTGCTCGTTCATTGCCCCAGGGACACTCAGGAACTCATTCGTGTTGTCTTGAAACGGATGTCATCTACGTCTGGATGCGTTCATCGTATATTGGAATCTCTCGCAAAACTTCAATCATCCACAAACCACTGATTGTATATGCCCCACCTTTCCATGCCTATACGAGGAACCTTAAGCAGATATCTTCGAAGTAATCAGCCGAAGATTGGTCACCTGAACGTTTAAAGATTAGAACGTGGATCGATGGGATTAAGTGCGATTAAACTCCTAGACGTACCCTTTCGCAATCGAACTCCGAGAATCACTCGATTCATGCCTCCATCTATCTAAACCACAATCTCCCGTAAGAAATCACCTTTATCTCCTCAGCACATACATCTATCATCTATGCGCTCCTGAAAAAAAAAATGAAAGGAAATTTCTGCCAATATCCATAGGCCTGTCTCAATGTCATCGCATTGCCAGACTGACTGACTTGCCTTATATTTGATCATTCATCTTACATCCGCCAGATTCTTCCGGTGTCCGTTCGTCCAAATCTACATACCGCGAGATCCTTCATCAGATTCTCTGCTTGTAGTCATATGCTTGTCTCAAGATTAAGCCATGCTCTCACTCCTCCTCACTAACCTCCCCCTCCCCCTCCTCTTCCTCCTCGCCGTCTCCAACGTCTCTAACCACCGGATCATCAACATCCATAATCACCTCCAACCTCCCATCCCTATAGTTACCTTGACGTTCAGGTTCTGTGGCAGTGGTAGCCACAGGGTCAGCAAAATCGACAGCTTTCCCCTTCCCCTTTTCCTTTGCCGTCGGTCTTCTTCTTGGCTTTTTCTTCTTCGCCTCAACTTGGTTGGCCTTTACTTTTGCTTTTATCTTTTGGAAGTAAGCGTGCTGGTTACCGAGGTCCTCGGTTAATGTTGAAGTTCCGTTTGTTTTTGATGTTCCTCCGGGGGCATTGCCTGTTGAGGTACCAGTTTGGCTTTCAGTGTTTGTGTTTGAGTTGTCAGGGGCGGTTGAAGATGAGGCCGCTGCGGTACCGGAGCCCGAGCCTGACTCTGGGGCACCGGTCTTTGGCTGAGAAGCTTTCAGCGACTTCTCCTTCGGTATCTTAACCTCCAACCCACCTAAATCCTTCGGTCCCACCAGTTTCCGTTCTTCCACCCACACTTCAATCTTCCTAAACCGCCACCTGTACTGTCGAGGAGGTTTCCACGGCCATCTAAACACCGAATGTTCTATGTTATCTCCATACTCGGGCGCCTGGGCATCACCGTCTTCGCCAACGTAAGGACCCGTGTTCTCGTAGGTCCATAATCGGAAACTTCCTTTGAGTTCGGACAGAACCACGTCACGCCAGTGCATGACATCGTCGATTCTGCCAGACTCGGGTCGCGTTAGATCTTCGAAGACTTTAAGCACTTCAAGATTGGCGAGGCGGAGGGTGGTGAAAGTGGCGTGGAGTTCAATTTTGGGGTCGAGATTCATGGATGGACAGGGTGGGGAATGGCGGATGTTGTTGGGCAGGGTTCTGGGCGGGGAGATATCGATATCTTCTTCGTCAGAGTCTGAAGAGTAAATGGTTGATGGAGGGGGAGGGGTGTACAGGTCACAGGGGAGGGGAGGCGTGGGTAGGCGTGGACGTCCATTTCCATTGATAGGCCCTGACCGGGATTGTTGAGCTGTATCGCGCGCTGTGGGTGCTTCGGCTTGTGGTTGTTGAAGTGTCTGGCCCCTGGATATTGGTTCTGGCTGAGGTTTTGGGTTTTCTGGAAGACTCGGGTGCGTTTGGCTCGACGATAGTGTCTGCGCCTGTATGTTTGACGGTGTTGGGTTACTCTGATCGTCGTCCGAAGAAATCTGCTGCGTCTGGCTTTCGTCTTGCGTTTGAGTTTGATTGCCTTCGGTCTGAGAGTCGGTCATATGCTCGCTGGTCGCTAGTATGTTGGCTTCACCCGGTGTGTCGACTTCTCCTGCCATAACTCCAGACGCCTCATCATTCTCCTGAACCACACCTGCGCCCAACTCTGTAGTCCCATGATCCCGCTGCCCCTCAATATCCCGGTCAGCAAACAAATCTTCCTCCTCTTCACCATCGTCTGCATCATCCCCCTCATCCCCCTCATCCCCCTCATCCAACACCTCCTCAACTCTTCCACTCTCCACACCCACGGCCCCATCCTGTTGCTTCGTCTCCTCCTCAACGGGGTAATACCTCACCGACCAAACATCCCACAACCTCTTCGTATAAATCCCCACCCCCTCCTCGTCCAACCACAACTTCCTCTTCTGTACCAGATCGCCCAGTTGTGCCTGCTCCTCACGCACATAGTAATCTTGTACGTCGCCATCCTCGTATGTAATTCTTCCCACGAAGAGGCCGTATCGGTCAATATGGCGCTCTATGGTTTCGAAGGCGGTGTCGGCCTTGACCAGGTCTCGAAACCGTTGCCGGCATGTCTCATTCGCTTCCTTCTTGGAGGTGTACACGTTGTCACGGCGGTTGTGGGCGGCTTCGGTGTCGGGGTCGTACTTTTGAGTATGGTAGATTACATACTGAAAGATGATTTCGGTGGGTGCCAGGACTGATTCGGCGGGCACTGCCTTTCTGGGAGGGGCAGGTGGGAGTGCAGGAGCGACGGGAGCGACGGGAGCAACTGGACTTGTTGGTTCTGGGGGAGTTGGTGATGCCGAAGGGATGATTGTTGTGCCGACCGTTTGTGTTGATGGCGGGAGCTTGCTCGATGATGCTTGCGCAGGCTTGTTACGCTTGCGAGGCAGTGCTGCCCGAGTTGGTCTACCATCTTCCCTTGGTAGCTGGTGAGAATCATCGGTGGCGTGTTGGGAGGTGAACCTGTAACCTGTTCGTTCTTCTGGAATGGGGAGCTTGTTGACGATTCTCACAGTTGTCTTCTCTGGTTTGTAAGCCGCTTCAAAGTGTTTGAATAGTGCTGCGTCTGCTTCTCCAGCCGCGTGGCGCGAAGACTCCCCCGTTGAGTGAGATGGTTGCTTTGCTTGAGCATTTTGATGCGTTGGCTGCTTCGCTGGAGTCTTTCGGAACGTTGGTTCATGTATGTTCGGTGCCTGATTTTTGTCGCCTTGCGTTCCTCGTGTGTCTCTGTTTCGTTGGCTGTTCGGAGAGACGATATTGTCTGTTGTCTTTCTGGTCGGGACAGTTTTGCCACCAACGATGTTTCCAGTAGTTTTGTGTTGATGACTGCTTGAACCGACAGCGGCGTCCGTTGGGTTGCTTCCAAGCCGAGGACCGCCAATGCTTCCAATGGGGGCGTGCAGAAATTCTTGAACCACTTGCTCTTGCGTTGGCTTGGCCGTTTGTGCCTCCTTTGGTCTTTCCTTGATATGCTGAATTTTCTCCGTTGCCTTAGCACCTGCCGTTATTGGCGTGTTTCTGATGCTTTTGGCGAGTTCCTTCAACTTTGACTTGGCATCGTCCAAGTTGCTCACAGACCTTGCTAAAGAACTGGGCCTGCTCTTCGAATCTTTCAGGCGCTTCCTCGAGTGATCGCCCGTGGAGATTTGGCGGTGATGATTTTTCAGCCGATGTTGTTCAGTGTCCACCCTCCGTTTCTTTGAGCTGGCGAAACTTCCACCATTCCTGCTCCGGGGCTCATCATCATCGACGACTAGAGGCCTCTTTGCAGGCCCAGTCCCAAAGATTCTTTGAGCTCCTGTACTCTGATTGCTTCCGTGGACGTCCTCTTTATTCGAAGCATTGGCGGTCGACTGAGATACTCCGTTGTCCTCTTTCCCCGTGGAAGAACAACCTGTACGAGCTGCAGGTATATTCCTGAATCTCCCCCCAAACGGCTCTTCTCCCTCCGTTTCTTCCCTTTTCGGGATTGGCTGGACGGGATTATGCTGCAGAACGCTGTGGATGGCCGTAATCATACAATCATCATCCGAACTGCCCGCATTGTTCGGCATGGCCCTCTTTTCGGATGATGACGACGCGGCATTGGTTGCATCTTGGAGGATGTTAGCTGTCTCGGCCGAGATAAACGTTGGATGGGGCCGAGTACGCACCGTGGTTATGGTCGGATGTTGGAATATTTGAATTTGCGATTTCTCGATCAGAATTCGGGCTTGGTGTCGGTAAGGACCCGGCCGAATCTTTTCGTGGACCGAATATCGAACCAAACGAGCCGAAGATTGAGGCCATCGCTGCGGTGTTGCTGAACCCCGAACAACACCTGGCATATACCGGTGTCCGTATATCCAACTGGTTCCGACGTGGGCGACGTGATACCTGGCTGACTGTTATATAATTGCGCGTCGATTGGAAGGAGGAAAGTGGTCAAGAAGGGGTGTTGCAGGCTGTTAGGTATAAGAGGGTGTTGACCTGTAGTCGAGAAGGATGATATATTGGAGCAAACGGGGACGGACACTCGGTATTCTGAAGACACTAGAACAAGAAGGCAGGGCGATGATTTGGGAAAGAAATTGTGAGAGAGGCAGGAGATCATCAAAGTATAAATGGGTCAATGAATTCGGAGTTTGTTTATTGTAGTGAGGTCCAGAAACAGCAAAAGATGACACAGGATCAGTCCTGAAGAGGGTCGTGGAGGACCAAAGGAGGGCGAAGAAGGAAAAGGAAGAGGCCGGGTCGGATGCCACTTGGATCAACTGAAGTTCTACAAGCGTAAACAATGAACCGTAATAGATATGAGATACTTGACCACAGTGTAGGAGAGGAGTGTCGCCATCAACGTCGCCCTCACTGTCCCTGGTGGGTTTGGTATAGAGTCCTGATATGGAGGCCCATATCCACTAAGAGGTCTCACCGCAAAGAACTCCAGATGATAGGGCCACATTCATCCCACTGTGTCTCTTGCCCCTGAATACCCTCGCCCACCCGCAACTCTTCCGTTCGATTTCATTTCAATATCGAAACAACGCCGCCGCGTGCTCGGGCATTGGAGTATCGGAATCCATGATACAGGAGACGTGTATTTGTATGTTGGTGGCTGAATGCTTGACATTGTGCGATAATTTTGCTCTGGCTCAGATTTGAGGCTATTCCCAGCTATAACAGCCGCATATAATGAGGTGCTGGTGAGATATTTCGTGGTGTAGCATCGCACATGACGGATCATGTTTGGACAACAAGACATTGTTTCTCTGGAAAGACAAGGGAAGCTTGCTGCTGGGAATTCCCGACTTTG
Source organism: Sordaria brevicollis (assembly GCA_033439795.1). NCBI lineage: Eukaryota > Fungi > Ascomycota > Sordariomycetes > Sordariales > Sordariaceae > Sordaria > Sordaria brevicollis. The sequence goes on from JAUTDP010000005.1 coordinate 2,107,041, forward strand.
GGCTAGGCCGGGAATGTCTTAGTGTCGGTTGCACAGAGATGTTCCCCGCATTTTTGGCTTTGTCTGATTGGGCAGATAGATGCAGAATTCGGATTTGTGAGTGGTCGTTAGTCTCCACTTCCACCTCAATCCACTTGTCCGGCCCCGGAGCCGACCATACCACTGAAGTTTCAAGCGGACGACCACCGGCCACAAGACGTCACTGAGCTTCCACTTTGTGTCGGCTCCAAATCTTGCCTTTGATCCTTGAACGCCGTGGACCAGACAACACAGCAACCACCACCACCACCACCACCACCAACACACACGGCCGACGAGCAGTGATTTTCTGGTGTTTTCTCTTCCAACCTGACCAGCGAGCATCGCATTTTTGAATGCTTGAGAGTGTGTTGATATAACAGAATAAATACCCAATTGTTTTTCTTGTTCTTCAGAAACTCCACGTGGGCGCAAGACTGGAGGGTGGCCTTGTCGATACTCGATAGCTACTATATCCAGTTTGCTTGTTCCGTGCGACCATTCCCCTCCACCGGTGTGTGAACCAGCAAACACTCGAGTCCTATATTATATATACCCAGGCCGGCCACAAAGCAACACCAGACCACCACCACTTCAACATCACGACAACTACGATCCAGCCGATTGCGACACGACAGACACAATGGAGAACACGCCGGCATCAGAGAACACACCGCTACTGTCCTCCACCGCACCATCATCTCCCGACATCACCCGTCCCCCGAGACCACAGCGAAATGTCACCTTCAACCCCAATCCCGTTACCAAGACCATCGAGCCCGAGGCAGCGTATCGCCAGGCCCGCGCCTCGCATGCAAGCCTGCCGCATCCGCCACTATCACCTTCAAGTTCCTCCGCTATTAGCACTGGCGGTCTCGGTGGCGGCCCTCCCATGTTATCGGCCTTGAATGGCAAGTTGCGACGACGAAACAGCGGTGGTGCTATCGGATTTAACCACAACTCTGGCCTGCCCTATACCTCTGCTGGTAACACCCATCTGCCCAAGATTGGTCCACAGCGCAGTACAAAGAACGCCCAGAAGCTCAAGCTACTACCCAACCCGGAACTGGAAGAGGATGGCGTTGACGAGGAGAGCGGTCGCGAAGTATACTCGCAGTACACACGCATCAAGGATCCCACGGCCCGTCGTGATGCTGCGCGTCTCGGCAAGGCGGACCGCGACAGGTTGCCCAGAGTGACGGCATACTGCACAGCTAGTAGATATCAGATGGACGGTCTCATGCGGTTCCTCAAGGGCAGGTCCAAGAACCGCGGCGCAAACCCAAAGTTGATTGACGAGTGCATCTACACGCCCTATAGCTACAACCCCAGGCAGGCGGCTGAGAACAACCGAGTAGAGGCGGAGGCTCTAGAGCAGCAACAGATGGGACACTTCGATCCGATACATTCGCGCAGGCATTCAACCGGCGAAGTGCCCTCAGGCGACAGCAGCGCTTATCACAGCACGGACGACCTTGTCAGTCTCAGCCTCAATGGAGGTAGCACCTCTAGGGAAGGTGTTCAGGATATGGTGGCACAAGGGGTTATCAGCGACGAGAACGCAGTGTCGGATGACCCGCTGGCTGATTTCGACATTCAAGTCCACACGCCCGAAGTCTTCCTCTTTGACTACGGTGTCGTGGTAATATGGGGCATGTCGGTAGCTCAAGAACAGCGGTTTTTGAAGGAGATTGCAAAGTTCGAGTTGGAAAAGTTGGGGCCGGACGACATGGAGACGGAGTACTTCAACTTTTACTACACACACGAATACCAGGCTCGAATCTACAACGACTTCATCACCCTCCGAGACAAGAACAACTACATGACGAAACTGGCAATCTCTCACGCTCTGGCTCAGAGTGTCAAGGTTAGTACTCATGTTACTCTGATGGGAGTAAAATCCACTGGCTAACTGATATCGCGCAGACGTCCCTGTTCGAAGAACTCATTGCCTCCACCATCGAGACATGCAAGGATATTCCCACGCAGATTGCCTTGACGGGCAAGATCGATCTCAGTCGACAGCAGATCAATATGCAAATCGGCGAGCTTTTTATTCTTCGTGTCAACATTCACCTGAACGGTTCCGTCCTCGACACACCGGAGTTGTTCTGGGTCGAGCCACAACTTGAGCCTCTGTACAAGGCTGTGCGCAGTTATCTCGAGATGGACCAGCGTGTCAAGTTGTTGACGGAGCGCATGGATGTCATTGCCGATCTGTTGGCTGTTCTCAAGGACCAGTTAACCCACGGTCACGGAGAGAAACTAGAGTGGATTGGTGAGTCGTAGCCCACATGAACTTCAATAACGTGCATCATACTAACCCACCTTTAGTGATTGTCCTCATTGCTGCCGAGATTCTTGTGGCGGCCGTCAATATTGTTGTCGATCTTTACGCTGGAGTGGACTAGAGAAAGACAACAATCCTTCAGGATACGACACCACTGTCGTCAACATGCGAAGGGTTTCTTCTTCATGACTTGCTTCTTCTTCTTTTTGTTTTCGTTGTTTTCGCTATAGTCAACATGGGAATGGGCATCTTCTTTGAGCAGCACTGGAGGGAGTTCGGGTTTCTATATAGGCAGTCATGACTGGTCGTAACGCGGTGCTTTTTATCTCTGGCTGGATTCCTTGGTGGACTGAGCATTTAGATGGTGAAGTGGATGGCGCTTCGCAGGGTCAAGGTCGATGATAAAGAAGCAAGAGGAAAAGTGAGACAGACAGAGAGAGAAAGAACAGGACTTTGGTACGAACGACGGAGAAAATTTTTAAAGAAGAGCGACAGCAGGAATATTCCCGGTCTGGAAATTTTGACTACTATCAATGATAGAACTACTTTATATACCAGTAAGGCTTTCATTTCATTTTCTGGAACCTCAAAATGTCTTCCCCGTTTACCATACCTTTCCTTTGTCCTCGTGACATCCCCTACTCCTCATCTGATATTTCAGCCAAGGAACAGCAAGATATGTGCCTTATGTCTTAGGCGGTCAAGGCAACCAACAGGCAGGACCGGGCAGTTGCCCGTCGGTGATGCCGGCAAACGAGGAAGGAGCGGCACCACACGAAGGGCAGGCACGGCTTCCGGCTTCTAGTCCGCTACTTAGGAAGGTACGGCGGATGGGCCTGCGCCAGACGTGACAGAAAAGTGAGCCGATAGCGGAAGTCCCATCTTCTACTGCGTTGTCTGAGCAGTGAGGCCAGTACAATTTTGTCACAGGTGTTCCGTCTTCCTTTCACCCCGCTTCGTCGCTGAGCTCGAGTGTTGTTTTCGTCTCTCACCCTTCCTTCACGATCATCCCCCAAGCTTCACGAGGTCACCTTCAGGTTGTATCAGCTCCGCGACTTACATTGAGCCCTTTCTGGTGGCGGCTAGCCCTCTCTCACCATGGAAGTCGACAACAGGAACTTCTGGAGCCACCTGCCCACGATCCTCGACGCGATCGCCGACGCAGAGCTCATTTCACTCTCTCTGGTCGGCGTCCCCAACCTCGTTCCGAGCGCCAACACGAGAACTTGCAAGGATGAGCTCTACCATGAGCTAGTCGAGCATTCCAAGTTCTACCACGTTTCCAAAGTCGGCCTCACCTGTCTCCAATACGATGAGAAGAAGAATGGTAAGTACAATGCCCACACACCTCTAGCGCCACCACTCGACGAGGTAAAACTAACACATCGACTCCCAGAATACGTCGCGCGCAGCTTCAACTTCGCCATCTCGCCCTGGTTCCTATCCACCAACTTCCAGGCGGGACTCATCGCCAAGACGGTCGACCGCAAATACTCCTTCACTTACGATACACTCAAACAGTTGAGGACTAATGGCCAGGGTTGGGATCACGGCAAAGCCTGGGAGCGCGGCATTCCTTACTTGACACCCAGCGAGGCGCAAACGGCTGAGGAGCGTTTCCTCCAGCCTTGGGAGTCTAAGAAGCCGTTGGATGTCAGCAAACTGGATGTCGAGGCTAAGAAGTTTCGGAACTGGGTGCATGGCCAGATTAAGGCTTGGTTGGGGACTGAGGTATGTTTTCCATTTTGACTCGTATTGTGTCTTCAACTTTGGTGGTTCGTCAAGCTCATACATGCGTACGACACAGGACAGAACCCTTGATTTGAAGCACCCCTCGAGCGAAAAGTTTACCGGCCTTCAAGTTGGCTTGGTCTGCCAACTTGTCCACTCCTGCTTCGATGAGTGTCGCGCAACGCCCAAAGATGACAATCGGATCATGCAGATCAAGAAGCTCAGTCACGCGGAACTCAACATGGTGGTAAGTTTGAGACGGTCACAAACCACTTATAGCGGGACTATTCACTGATGGGATATGACAGAAAATGGGCAGCCGACGCACTGATCTGACGCGACAGTCAGGTAAGTGGTTGCAATAATACCTCCCAAGACCTCATTCACTAACGCTCATTCTTACAGGATTTCTTTACGTGGTAAAGGCCTTCCTCGGGGAACAGTTCGCTGAAGACATCGAGGCCGGATTGTGCTTGGAGTACGTTGTGGCCCGCGACTCGCGAGAGGAACTCGTCTCGGATATTCGTGACAGACTCCGTGCAGCTGAATCCAGAAACAAGCTCAGACGCCCTATCCTTCTTGTTCAATCCCAACTCGATATGCTGTGTAACTTCTGCTCGACGTTCCTTGGCCGACTGCCGCAGACACTCGACGAATTCACCAGAAGGGTACACAATATCTTTCCCCGGATCGTGGACACCAGCATCCTGTACCCGCTTGACAACTACCCAATCCACAACCGCAGACCTTTCTTTGAGTTTCTCTCTGCGGCCGCAGTGGAAGAGAGAGAGGGAGGACCTCGTGTCACGGAGATCAAGGGGTTCGAATACAACGAGAAGATGGCCGCAGAACACGACTCTTACCAGTGGCACTACATGCTTGCCTTCCTAAAGATGGCAGCAACGAAACTTCAGAAGGAGCCGTGGCTGAACAAAGTCAGGCCTCAGAAGACTTGCGGAAGCATGAGGATGAAACCCAAGAAACCCAGTAGGGTTTTCTCCATTCTCAACCCTTTCGCTCCGAACAACGTCATCAGTCGCCGTGCAAGCATTTGCTCCTCCGTCGCCTCTGGCATGAACGAAAACGTCACGACGGAGAACAAATCAGCCAGTGTCTTTGATGACGGCGCCGATGACGAGGAGGATGAGAAAGAGAAGCAGGAGATTCCTGAGGTTGAGCGTCTTCCACCCTGGGAGGCAGCTTTCTGGGAGAAGTTTGGCAACAAGCTGGTTCTTGACGATGGAGAAGTTCTGACGTTCACTCCCAGTACGTTCAGGAAGCCCTTGCGGAAGATGTAGGATGATTACCAGGAATTCTAGGAGGAGCTGCTTTTTGTCTTGGTTTTTGTACAGATCAGTGTGTTGCTGACGTTTCTGTTGAGAAGGAGCGAGATTGAGGTTGTGCTTGGGGGTGATCGGTAATTCGGTGGCCAATATTGAGGAGGAAGAGGTTACACAGCGATCAACCCCCCGTGGGGAAAGTAAGTAAACGGGCTCTCATGGATGTATGATTGGGGAGGATGACGGAGTTGGGCGTTTTAGCCGTGAAGGGTCCATGAAGAACTCCTACAGGTTCCAATGTGGGTTTCAGACGGCTTGAAAGATATCCTTGCTCGCTCTAACGCCGAATTCTAGTTTCAACTATGAAGCAGAGAGCATGGTGTTCACAGTAGATCAGGGCTAGCTCTTGGAGGAGCTCACCGCCGTCACCCGGGCAGGACGGGGTTACAGATATGTAGTCAGCTCAGGATGTTGTTTTGTTTATGTATGATAGGATCGAACCTCAATTTAGGTAGCGGAATGACCAAACCAGCAAAGTGTCTCGTAGTGATCATACGCATCTATTAGGGCGTGTCCGACGACTCGGAAATCCGACCTGGAAATCTTCCAGGTCGTTTTTTTCCAAGTGCTGTTCGGCGACACCTGGAAGTTGTCTACCTGGAAATCCCCCATTTCCAAGACCTGGAAATCATTCTTCTCCACAACAACCCAAACCACCAATAAGGTCATCGGATTCACACCCAAAATTCCGAAAGTCACTTCCACACCTCTAGACCTCTGGAAGCTCGACCTGGAAACGAGGACCTCCCAAACTCATTTCCGTATGGCTCGTACTCACCTTCTAAAATACATTTCCAGGTCACCATTTCCAGGCCGCATTTCCGAGTCGTCGGACACGACCTTAACGTCGTGGGAAAGAAGTCCATGTCTGATCGGGACAATGACTGGCGATCTGCCATCGAGCACAAGTTCCTAAATGAGCTAGAAAGCCATGCAACACCAAGGAAACCACGCTGATTGGCATGTACAACAATTATTACAAGCTATCAAGAACGACGACCGACATCAAGACCTCAGGCAGCCATGAAGTAAAAATAACACTTCAACTGCCAGCCTATTTGACTTTCGTCGTCCCAGACTCGCCAATTCTGACAAGATACGACGGCATTCAAGACATCACAAGAAGTAGCATGGTATGTAAGCAGATTCTATCTAACAGCAACCCGGTAGAGTATATAAGGCAGGTACCGCTAGCGAATTCGTCTGCTCATGGTGGTTCCTCTCGGCACGACTAAATGATCAGGACAGTTTTGGAGGAAGAGAAACGTCGTGATGATAAGGAATGGTGCCTGAGGAGAAAAAAAGAAGAGAAGAGGAGGAAGAGGAGAGGCGAGTGGCTGCACTTTTATTGAATTTGCGGTTGGACCCGCTACGGTCATGTGCGAGGTCAGGTGGGGCTGGGAGGTTTGTGGTGGGGTGCGGGGAGTTTGAAATTGGGGAAAGAGAGAGCTTTGCGCAAAGAGAAGGCGGTAAAGGATGCCAAGACTCAATTTGCTCCTCGAACGCGGCGGCAGAACCTCAAACGGCGGCAGGGCGGTTCGCGGAACTGACCAGGGGCAGGCAAGGTACAGCAGGGGACCGGGGCGCGGCATGAGAAAAAAGTGGGGTGCTAGCGGACATCGAAAAAGTTCACGGCCGGATTCCCGCGCTGGAGGTCTGCCGCTCTGCCTGCCCGCCCGCCGTCCGCCGCAGCGACCGACCCGACCGACCCCGTCCCGAATCCACTCCCCGAGCCTGCGAGTCTGAGCGAGAGTTGAGGATTGGACTGGCGCGCGCAGGAATTACAGCCGTAGCTCCTCTCTCCTCCGTCCCGTATCCGTCGTTGTTTACACACCCGGGTCCCGGTCCGACAACCTATACACATAAACTGCCCATCATGTCGGCGTCGAGTAGGGGAGCTGCTCTCCTTAGGAGTATGTATACAAATTTCTTCCCTTTCTTTTCGTCTTGGTGTTGTTCAATGTTGCTGCGCATTGTTTGTTTCCTATGCATACCTACCTACCTCTCCCCCGGATCGCAAACCACTGCCACTTCAAGACAACACCATAACTAACCGTCGCAATCTCTCTTCTTTCCCACAGGCCAACAACGTTCCATCTGCCTACAATGCCGTACCCAATCCCGACTTGCGGCGCCCGCTTTCACCAGCGCCCCTAGACGCTACTATTCCGCCGAAGCCACCACCACACCCGCCGCTTCCACAACAAGCACACCACCTCCCCCGCCGGTCAACCCCCCCGTCACCACATCAACAGGCACCCACGCCGCCACCTCGACCTCGTCGCAAATCTACCGCATCAAATCCGGCGTCATCCTCACCCGCCCCCCGCTCCTGACGAAGGACCTTACCCCCTTTGAAGAATCCTTCTACTTTTACCAAAAGCGCCTCAACGAGCGCCTCTCGGCTCCCTTCCGCAAGGATTTCTACTTCAAGAAGGACACCGCCGCCGACCTGGACTGGCGCATCAAGCTCAAGGAGCGCCACGGCGTGCCGGCCAAGGATATCGGGCGGTATAACCCGCGCGGACGCATGGCGTGGAACGATGAGCTTTTGGTTGGATCGGGAACGAGCAGCAGGGAGACCATGGTGGAGAAGTTGCTGGCTGATGCCGAGATGAGAGTGTCGGAAGATGGTGAGGAGATCCCCGCTGAGGATCGGGTGCCTGTGGAGAAGCCGATGCCGAGACGGACGGAGGCGGATGAGAAGGGGGATGTGCGGAGGCTGGATCGGGCGTTGGATAGGACGCTTTATCTGGTGGTGAAGAAGAAGGCGCCTGAGGTTAAGGAGGGGCAGAAGGTTGATGAGAGGGCGCAGTGGGTTTTCCCTACTGGCGTTGTGCCCACGGAGGAGGGTCTTCATGAGGTTCGTTTCCCGCTTTCCCTTACATACCCGCCATTGCCACTAACGTGACATGAAAACAGACCGCAGCCCGCATCCTCACCGAGTCCGCCGGCGTCAACATGAACACCTGGATCGTCGGTCGCGTGCCTGTCGCGCACCACGTCATCCGCCCCGTGTTCGGCCAGAAGGACGGTGCCTTGCTCAAGAAGGGCGAGAAGATCTTCTTCCTCAAGGGCCGCATCATGGCCGGCCAGGCTGACTTGTCCAACAACCTCCACGATCTTGTGGATTTCAAGTGGCTCACCCAGGAGGAGCTGCGCAGCACCCTGGCGGAGGACTATTTCCACAGTGTGAAGGGTATGTTTGGTGAGAGGTGAATAGCCCATTACTGATTGGGCTATGGGGTGAGAACAAGATGTGGGGGCGGTGGATAGAGTAGATGTAATGGGCTATGTATCCATATGATCTGGGAAGCTCTGAAGGGGTAGAGTGATGGAGACGAAAGAAGAGCTTTGTGTACAAATGTATTGATATCAAAAGATGGTCTTTTTTTTCGGTTCAGCTTTCGTCGATGGTCAAGGCACGGGTTGTTTCCATTTGTTGCTGTATGCGCTGAACCGAGCATGGAAAAGAACAAACACCCTACGTGTCTAACTTGGACACAACTTCAAGTCCCGAGAGTTGAGAGAAGTACTCAACGACATGGCCCTACCAAACACGTTCACGGCAAGTCATGTTCGGGAAAAGGAAGAGGGCAATGGTGGCATAAAGCACATCACATAGACGATGGGGTTAGAAAAATAGAGCCCTCCTCATTTATTTGCTGGTCTTTAATGTTGAACGGTGTAAGAAGATTCGCCGATGTTTGAGATCTGGGCTATACGGTAGAGTCATGTCACAGTTGGCCATAAACAAGCATTTCCTCAAATTCACATCTATATGGGCATGCCCTCCAGGACTCCTCAGCCCTGCCACCGAATGTTACAACCAGCCAAAGGTTGCTCGCGAAGACTTTGATTACAGCGACCCAGGTTGCAACTCATAATGTCAAATCCGTGCTGTGTACGAGTTCGAACAGATAACGACATAACATAAAGGAATTGAAATCACAGAGTCAATCCTTCAGCATGCCTCATCACCCAACCCAGAATATCATGAACCGCCGGACTCCATATGAAGACACTAAAGGGAACATCACCACTGAAGAAAGTCATGCCTCTGTCATTGCCACTAAAAAATCCTAACCTAACGTATAAAAAAGCTAAAAACCGCGCGCCAGTTTGCCCGCCGCCCAGGATATTTACCCAGATATTGCGCCCTAGCCAGCCAGTCCGGTTCCTGATAGTCCTGTCCTGATACCATACAACCATCTAACATATACATCACATGATCTGTGATTACCATAGAAAGTTACTTCTTCCAATCATTCAATACCAAATCCATAAACGCTCAGTTCAATCCATAAGTGTTGACCTGATGATGACTGATGTGGCCTTACCCACTGAAATGCTGGATAGAGCTCGAGGCTTTTCCTCTGCAGTTAAATCTCTGCTTTCTGTTTCCATCTTCTACCGTAACCGGGGCTCTGATGCGCATCAACTACGCCTTCAACTGCTCAACCGCCCGCGTGACCTCCTTAGCCGCGATCTTCTCCCAGCTCTCCTTCAGCTCGTCACCCAAATCCATCGCAGGGTCCTTGACTTCCTCGTAAAGCTTCCTCGACACATCCCGGTTGATGCTCTCGTACTGCTCCGCTGTGATCTTCTGCGAATGCCAATGAGGCCTCAACGCGCCCCGTACAATGCTATTGATGCTCTGCTTCACGTCGAGAGGCAAAGCAGGTCGTGATGGCGAAGTCTCTGGTGATCGGTGTGACGCCCTGGGATGAGGTCGGCGCGCCAGCGATGCTTGGACAGCAGTCGACGTTGATGATTGTGCTGCTGGGCCGTTCTGCTGGAGAGTACGACCACGATGTTGCTGTTGCTGCTGCTGCTCCGTATCGCTGTTCTCAGGCGAGGTTCGGCTTCTAGGTCTGTTGTTCGGCGACGACGAGCGGGAAGTCTTGGCTGTCGGTGTTCTTGGGCCGTTGAGCGAAAAGTTTGCCGGAGCATAGACGGGGGCCAGATAGGAGCTGAGGCCTGGAGAACTTGGTCGGCTCATGACCATCGGCGGTGTGGTCGCCCGAGGGCTGACATACGTGGGAATCGGTGATCCTGTGTCGATGCTTCCTGGAACAGGAAGTTCGGGAAGACCCTGGAAGCCATCCTCCTCAGAAGGCGTGCTCATCTCCACCTCCTTGAGTAAAGACGACAAGAATGACGGAGCTGTTTCGGTAGATGCTGACGGTCCGGCGGTGGAGGCTGAGCTTGGCTGATTCGCAGCTGAGGTAGACGGCTCGCCGTTGGTGGTTGTATGTAATCTCCGCGTTCGTGGCCTCTTGAGTTTCCTCTCCGGCTCATGGTTGGATGCCTCGGCTTCATGACTAATGGAGCGTGACTTGCGCTTGCGACTCGACGAGCCCTCAGGATTGCCTCTGGCCATCTCGAACGCGCCCCAAGCTCGTTCCTCCTCCCTAGTCGGTCGAGGTGATGGTTCGCGTGGGACGTATCGACTTTGGAAGACACTGGGCATGTTGGTGGTAAAAACGTCTCGAGCTCCCAGCCTAGTGGCGATCTGTAGACGCTGCTGCCACCTTTCGTGCTCCAACCTTTCCTGCTCCCTAAGCCGCTGTGAACGGCGGTAGTTCTCAAGGTCCTCCAAGGTTCCGTCGTCACCATCGTCATCCTGGTAATCAAGGTCCAAGCTCAGGGCATCCCAAACTCTGCCGGCAATCCTACCCCAAGCACCTTGCCACTCGTCTGATCTAGCCCGTATCCTAGCCCGGCGCATGCTGCCTTGGGTTCGTGGGAAGTAGTAATTGCCGCGCTCGCGCTGGGCGTTTTGAGATTCACGACGAGTCCTCGGAGCTGGCGCAAAATCGGACGGCATCCCATCTTGGGCGTTAATATCTTCACCTAACACGTCCGCACATTCCATGCAGAACCAGTGACTAGGCGGGACCCTCTCCAAGCCAATGCAATATGTATGATATGGCGTATCGCATCCATCGCACAACAACAGAACCTCCTCGTTATCGGAACGGTTGCATATGGGGCACGGTAGACTAACGTCCTCTTCGGGTTCGGGGTTCTCGTCAAGCCATTGTTGGGGGTCGAAATCGGCTACCTGCTTCTTGTCTTCGACATGATAAGAACTCAGTAGTTTACCTGTCATTACATAGTATTGGTTAGCTAATGTTGCTCTCTTTGTTTGGAAATCTATAGTAACACACCTCCTATCTTGTCGTACACATGCACCAGGTGGAATTGCTGGCGGCAAATGGGACAGCTGTTGGCCTTGTCGGTCCAAAGTCTGAGGCAAGAATCGTGCAGAGCGTGGCCACAAACTTGAATCTCGGCTACATGGTCGTGTTTGTTGTCGTGTTTCCTCGAAGTTGTACCTGTGTTGCTGGCGGTTGTGCTGAGAGGGCTGTTGTTGCTGTTGCTGTTGCTGTTGCTGGCATCGTTGAATTCCTTGGGTGGTGTAACTGCGTCTACTTCGATGGATGCGGCGGGCGGCGCTCCGGGCTCACTTGAATCCCCTGCTGTGGTAGTGGCAGGAGGAGCAGCGCTGACGGAGGACGAGGACGGGTTCTTGTGTGGGTCTTGTTCTGAGGGTTGTTGGACGTCTAGAGTCTCTAGACAGACAATGCACTGATCAGCCATCACGACTGGGATGGTGGCGCGATGATGCTGAAAAACGCAGACTTTGGGAGAACAAGTGGAATGAAGTCATGCAAAAAAGATATAGTGAGAGATGTGCAAGGGCGCGATTGGCAACGTTCTAAAAGAAGTTACCTGGCCAAGCACTTTCAAACAGTCGACGATGACTGCCTCCTGATAAAGAGTGGTTAGTCACTTCAGGGCTAGTAAAGAGGTTGTTGACTGTTGCTGTATAGTTGGCGGTGCTGGCGTTGACGGTGGTGGTAATGGTGTGTAAGTGATTTGCGGTAACAGTGTGGGTTTGGGTTTGTGCAGAGAGGTGAATGGGTAGTTTAGTTTGCCGCTGGAGAGTATAGAGCCCGGTAAGGTGAGGTTGGATGAGTTGCGGGAGGGAAAGACGGCCGAAAGTGTGCAGATGGAGACTGGATACCTCTAGGTCACAGGTCGGATCCGTTTCGGTAAATGGTGACGGGATGACAGGTGAAGGAAGTGGAAGGGAAGAAGCAACAACGTCTCAAGCTAAGAAAGAGGTACCATAGAGGTGGGAAAGTGGAATTTCAAGGTAGGTTGCTTGTGAACGGGCCACTCACGAAGGAGCGGGAGAGAGAACAAGTGGAAAGAGCCAACAAGGGACCTGGAGCCTTGAAAAGCTTCCATCCAACGGATAATTGAGAGAGGTAAAGTGAGACTTGGGAAGCTGCAGTGAGCAGAGAGAAAAGAGAGATGGGAATCCGAGAACCCTTGTGGTCCTTTTTTTCAAGAAGGGAAGGAAGGTCCAGTCCTGTCCTGCACGGGCCTGGGTTGTTTGTTTTTGGGGGGAGTGTTCGAGCGTTGGAGAAGGAAACAACTAACGAATCCACTGCACTGCTTGCGCTTCCCACTGGTTGATTGAGTCTTGTTGGAGGAAGAAGAGAGACGAGAGTCGGAAGGAAGAATGACAGAGAGATGCCTGCCACCAAAAAAGATTCCAGCTCTGGTAGACGGCCTTTTTTTCGCCTTCAAAGCCCCGTGTTAAACGCAACCGAGACAATGGACCAATCCCACGCGAAGATGGAGGCCCCGCCCAACACTATTCACACCAGGGCCAGGGACAGGGTCGGAGGTCACTCATTCATAAATACAGTCAAGTCTGCAATTAAGCATATTGGGCATAGTGATAATCTGGGATTAAGAATCAAAATCGGCGCCACCGTTCCATTTTGGTGTAAATTACAGCAGATTAAGCATATTTTCTATATTAGCATAACGATCAGAATCTAGCCTCGATTTGTATGGTGATCGTTATACCCAATAGGCGGGAGACATAGGGAAAACCGCCAAGATGTTGTAACTTGTACCTCAACTAGGACTTTCTTGGTGCTGAAATACCTGCCCGAAGCCTGCCTTGGCGCTCTTGGCAGTCTGAGAATAGTGATAATTTGGGAATAGTGATCAAGATTCGTGCTACGGTGGATATGCTTAATTGTAGACTTGACTGTATAGCTACTACCTATATAAACTGTTCTTACGTTCACTTAGTAAGCTCTACAAGGAAACCACACCCGAAGGAATGGCTAGCTGACTCACTGTTGGCTTTCTGGATATTCTTACGAATGCTAAAAACCTAATATTTCCCCGAGTAAGCCTCGAATGCTGTCACGGCAAAAAGGAAGAGCTTGTGATAAAATAACAATATTCCTTAATTGATAGAAAATCGTAAGATAAAGAAAAAAGGAAAACTAATCGTACAAGAATGGAAGCGTAGGCGGAAAGATATAGGCCCTGCGTTCCATAGAGTAAATGGGTTATGCGGGTAAATGGCTATACAGCGTTCGCTAATATAAATAAGTGATTTATAATAATAAATCCCTAGTTCACCTAATTCCTTAAATAACTTAGTAATATATAATAAATTATATAACTAGCGGGTAAACTATATTATTATATTACCCCCCCTTTAAAAAGATTCGCCTCGAATTTTTTAAAAATGTAATTACTTCTTCCTCCTTAACCTCCTATTACTTATTTAAATTAATAAATTATCCTCCTTATATTCTAATACTTCCTCCTTTCATATCGCTACTATAATTTAATTTTATAATTTCCAAAGGGGCCCGGCTGCCTCCGGATATTCTTTATAATATTCTTTTAATTTAATTACTATATTTTTAAAATCGTTAGTAAAATACTATTCCGGGTCTAAATTCTAATCGGTCTACTTTATTTAATAAAATAATTTACTTTAATCTACCTTTAAAATTATAATTTCCTTTACTTCGTATTCTTCGTCCTTAAATACAATTTCCCTTAACGGATTTTCTAATACTTATCCTAATAATAAATTATTTAAAAATTTCCTTAATTTATCCGGCGGGAATTAATTAAATATCTTCTACGAAGAAAATAATTATATTAAAAAAATATTACCCTTTTTACTTATAATAAGAAAATATTACCTTATTAATAGAAAATCCAATTTATTATTCGGATAATCGGTCGACCAATTCTTTTTAATAATAAAGATTCGATTTCTTACGTCGAAATCCGGCTTATAACGTTTTTTATTTATTTAAATAACCTATTTCCATTATATTACTTCGATATATTTCTTAGCGTAATTTACGTATTTTTGAATTTTTTTAACGGTATTTCGAATATTTTATCGGTTTAAACGTTCTATAAAAGGTATACTTTCTAAATTTATTATTACCTTTTAATCCGAAAAGGTAGGTATTAAAAATCCGAATAAAATTTTATAAGGTTAAAAGTTTGTATTATCTTATAATAAATTATTCTATATATAATCCAAAATTAAGATTATTTCCGACTAATTATTTTAATTATAATTAATATATAATCGTAATTTCTAATTAATTTATTTATAAAAATCCTCGATTTAGCCTAAAGTTTATAAATATCCAGTTAAAACTAATAATTATTTAATCCCGATTAAAGAAATTAATTCTTATAAAAAATCTAATCTAAATTATAATCCCCTATTATTAATAAATTCTTTAAATAAATTAAAAATGCAAAATAGCCCTTTATAATATAATTTATAAATTTCTTTACCCGTAATTATCGATTTATAAAAAAATAACTAAATAATTTTTAATAAGGGATCGATTATACTTATTAAATTATTATAACCGTATTTATTTATAAATATCTTCTTAAAATTTACTACTAAACGGTTCTAAATCCTTTTAAATACTTCAATACTTTAGAATATCCCCGGTATTTTACTTCAAAGGTACTTTAAAGTATAATAAACCGTATAATTAATTATATAACGATTTACGTCTTTTATTAAACTAGGCTATTAATATCAAATTATTATTAATTTCTATATTTTATTCCTTCCAGGGTAGGCTATTATTAATATATTATAATAATCCTAAATTATTCAGATTTTTAATATTCTTTCCGGGATTACGAAGCGGCCGCGAAATAATAATAATTATTTTTATAATATTATAAAATCTAATTCTCCCCGCCGAACCTTCTCTCGATACTCTTCTAATAAAATATCTATTTTATTAACTTCTAATAATTAATAAATAAATTTATAACCGATTATTATTTTAAAGATATTTATTACATCTAATATATAAATATAAATTATATCTTCCCCCTCTTCTATAGGTTTAAAGAAGCGTATAATTTATTATAATTCCTTCCTTTCCTTTTAATCTTTAATATTTTCAAACTTCCGAAATAAAGTATTAGCCGTAACGTTATCCTTATTAGGTCGGTAAATAATTAAGAAATTATATTATGATAATAATTATACTTATACTATTTATTTCGTATTTAATAAATATTTAATATTAAAATACTTTAATACTTCGTAATCCGTAATAATTATAAAAGGCTTAGTCCGTTAGAGCCTAATAAATTCCGAACGCTAATATATTAATACTTTTATTATAATTAATATTTTTTTATTATATATTAAGTAATTATACTCTATTCTTTATATTATTTCTAAAAAATAAACAATAGGGTACTACCTATCCTCGTATTTCTAAAATAAAACGCTAACTAACACTCCGTCTAACGCATTTATCTCCAACCTTATCTCCCTCTCGAAATCGAAATAGGCGAATATTAATACATTAATTAAATATTACTTTAAAGTATTAAACGCTATCTAATACTCCCCTATTTAATTAAACGCTTCCCCTTTTTTTATTAACGCTATTAACGGTTTTAAAATCCTCCTATATTCCTTTATAAATTTATAATAGAAATTATAAAAACCTAAAAACGATTATACGCCCTTAACTATTAATAATTCTTTCTATTCTTTAATTACTTAAATCTTCGCCAAATTTACCGAAATCCTATTAATATTAATAATAAACCTTAGAAACTTCGTCTTAATAATATAGAATTTATATTTATTTAAATCAATTTATAGCCCGGCCTAACGGAACTTCTTTAATACTTTTTTAACGTAAATTTCGTATTCCTCTTCATTATTAAAATAAATTAAAATATTATCGATATAAATATTATAAAAATCGTCTAAATATCCTATTAAAGCGTCGTTAATATACTTTTAAAACGTTAATAATTTATTAATTAATTCGAAAAATAATATTTTATATTTATAAATTTTATACCGAATACGGAAGGTTATAAACTCTTTATCGTTTAAATATATACGGATATAATAAAAAACTTATTAAATATCGATTTTAATAAAAATTTTTACTCTAATTATTCGGGTTAACGTTTCTTCGATAAAAAATAACGGGTAGCGGTCTTTCCGAATAATTTTATTCAATTTCCAATAATTTACGTAGAAGCGGAATTTTTTATTAATTTTAAATATAAAAAAAATAAAGGTAATTTATAGCGCGGAAGTATTTTTAATAAAATTTTTATTTAAATTTTTTATAATATATAATTAATATATTTTTAATTCGTCCGTATTTATTTTATATAATAAATTATAATTTAAATTTTTAAAATTAATTCCCTTTTATAATTGGATATAATAATTACTATTCCCTAATTCTAATAATATATTTAACCGTCGTTTACTAAAAATATCTTCGTAATTATAATAATAAATAAGAATTTATTATAAAATTTATTCCCGTTCCTCCGAATCTAAGCCGTTAAAATACTCTTAATCCCTATATTCTTCGATAAAGCAATCAATTTTGTATAAATTCGTTACTCCTAAATATTCTTTCTTTATTATTTATATAAAGGCTACGGAATTAATAATAATTATATCGGGTATTCGCTCTTTATATTATACGGCTCCCCTTTTTTATTTAAAATAATTTTAATCGTCTTTCTTTATACTATTATTAAAATCCTCTCCCTATAATTATTCTTTAAAATACTTTAAATCCTCTTTAAAATCTCTCTTTTACTCCTTTAATACTTTTATTAATACTTTCTTTAATTCTATTAATAACGGTAGAAATTTATTTTATAAAGCCTATTCTATAGAATTTTATATTTTTTTAATAAAGTCGGTTATTTTTTTATCGGTTGTAATTTTCTATAGAATATTAATTATTAAGCGTATTATTTATTTAATCGAAAATAAAAGTTATAAAATATTTTCGAACTCTTAAATTCGGCGATATATTATAACCCCGTTACGCTTTCGTTTATCTTCTTTTTCTATAAATTATTTTCTACGGATAACGTCCTTTTAATATTTTAAATCGATAAATTAACCTTTACTATCCTCGATATAAATATTCCTTATTTAATTAGGGTTTATTAATTAATCGTTACTAAATAATAATTTTCTACGTAAATAATCGATTATTATATTATAATATTCGAATTAAATATAGCCAATTATTATATCGTAGTAAATATTAATAATAATTAATTATTTATTATAAATAATACGGTTTTATATCGTAACGTTCGCTTTAAATACAATAATAATCTTTCTACCATTTTCCTCCGCAAAGGGTCCTCTTATATTAATAAAATCGAAATCGTTTTTTACTTCGAATTTTAAAAGGCGTTATAAACAATTTATAATCTTTTAATTAATTAAAATATATATAACTACTCCCGAATTTATAATAACTTTTTTAATAATAATAATAATTCTATTATTATTTATAAAAGCGGATATAATAAAAGGGTCTCCTCCTAAATAATTATATAGGAAATCCTTTTTCGCGCTATTAAATACTTTTCCTTATCTTTACTATATAAACCTCCCTAAATGGGAATTTATTTTATTTAAAGTATTTAATTTTTTAATTTATCCTTTTCTTTACTTTTATCCTCCTTTTTATTTTTAATTCTATAATAGGCGTATATAAATTGAAAACGGGTACGGTAATCGATCGCGGCTATAAAGCGTCCGTTCGAATCGGACTTCTTAGGATAATTTTTAGCGCAATATCCTTATTCCTTATAAATAAAATATATTCCTTTATAAAATATATTATTAATTTCCTCTTTAATTAGGTTTTAGTTATTACTATTAATATTAAAATTACCTCCAATCGAAGAGGAGCCTCTTCCTCCGCCGGTATTATTACTACTACTTCTATTATTACTTCCGCGACTATAATTATTTAAATTAGAAAATAAAATAATAATAGTCCGTTTAATTACCTTTTATATATAAACAATTTATTTAATAATTTTTATATATTTATTAAAGTCGATTATATTTAAAGTAACGTATAGGGCTATATTAATTTAAAGGTCCGTAAATAAATAATAATAAAAAACTTCTTTTTAATTAAATTAGGGGATTTAATATTCGCTAATAAAACGAATAAATTTATTCTTAAAAATATAAAAATTATCCTAATATATACGGAACTTTTCGAATTCTTTAATCGTTTAACGAATTACATTAAAATTATTATATTAATATTTTAAATAGGCTATTAAGGTTTTAAAAGAATAAATCTAATTCGGGTAAATATCGTATAAATAAGGTTAAAAATCCTTAACAGTATAACCGGCCAAACGGTTCTCGATATAAATTTATTTAATTTCGTTATTAATAAAATAATCGGAATTAACCTTTAATTTATTAAATATAATACGGTATTAAATTTTAAAAGTAATAATATTTTTATTCTTATTAATATAGAAAATAGGGGGGTCTAAAATCTTAAAAGACTTTCCGCTAATAGTAAAAATAAAAGCGCCTCCCGGGGTCGTACTACGATATATCGAATCGCGAATAATATTAATAATTATTTAATTTAAAGCCTAAATCTCTTTATCCTTAATTATAATAATAGTTATTAAATCTTCTATTATTTCCTTATCGGAATTAATAGGTTTCTTACTTTATTAATAATTATTATTATTATAATTAGATTTAAAGTCGGAAATATCGAAATTAGGAATAATACCCTAAATAATAAAGGCGCGATATTTAATTCGGTTAATTTTACGGGCAGCCGTATTAATACCTTTAGGGTAATACTAAATACCTTCGTCGTCGTTTTCGATAATAATTTAAAAACGCGCTTTCTTCTTCTATTTTTCGGATTTATAATATATACCCTTAAAATATTAGATTTAATTATTTAAATCTATTATAATTTTACTAAAATAATAAATAATAATATAAAATTCCTCGGATTATTTTTTATAGGCGAATATAACGACGACGTAGGCCTTTATCTTTTTAAATATAACGTCGGGATTTTTTTTAACCTCGGTAATAAAATCCTTAATTTTTATTAAATTTCTATATCCTTCGGGCTATAAATCTTCGTATTAAAATAGGGGGTCGAACGGAAAATAAAGTCCTTTCTTACTAAAAGTATAACGAACGGTAATATCCTTAATCTTATTCTCCAAATCCTCTTCAATATATTCCTTCGTATTAAGAAAGTATTAAGCTTCAATTTCGGGAATTATATAAGCGTTATAATATTCGAAAGTAACGGCTTTATAATTATTATTATCGGCTTCTTTGGAAGCGCCCTAAATTTCTTAAGCGGTAGAAATGTAATAATTATTAATAAATTTATAATTTAAACGGGTCTTCGCGATAAAGGTTTCTTTCTAATTTAATTTAGCCAACTCGAAATCGACTTTATTAGCGGTTTACGCCTTCAATTTAGCCGTTTCCTCCTAGTCGCGCGCTATCGTTCGTTCGGTATTTTAATTATTTTATATAGGTTATAGTCGTATAATTATTCAAATATTCAAATAGAGTATGGGGGATTATCGTATCGCGCGCAATTAATCGTAATTTCTTTTTTAAAATAGGATGTTTTATATCGTCCCCGATAAATATTAATTTAATTTTACGATTATTACGGCAAAAAGGAAGAGCTTATAATAAAACAACAATATTCTTTAATTAATAGAAAATTGTAAAATAAAGAAAAAAGGAAAACTAATCGTATAAAAATAGAAGCGTAGGCGGAAAGATATAGGCCCTACGTTCTATAGAATAAATAGGTTATACGGGTGAATGGTTATATAGCGTTCGCTAACATAAACAAGTAACCTACAATAGCAAATCCCTAGTTCACCTAATTCCCTGAGCAACCTGGTGACATATAACAAGTCATGTGACCAGCGGGTGAGCCGTGCCGTCACAAATACCAAGTACGAAAAGTATAATACAACCCTAGTTTGTTTGTTAGTTTGGTTCTTAGGACCCACTTCTAGATAGGGGGGGAAGTGGTTTGTGCAGCCCAATATATAATACGCTATTGGTTAATCGAAGATAGACTAGTCTATGCGCTTACTTAATTATAGTCAATACGGGATAATAGTAGGGGTTTCGAGCGCTATATACGTACTCTACCGTAGCCACGGGTCCCTTTTAGGAAGGATTATAGGGTATTTAAGCCTCTACCCGTTAGTATTCTTCCTAAAATACATTATAGCCGTATTAGAAATAGGGGAAATACTAAATAATTATTATACGCTAATAGATTATAATTTCTAAATGCCTTTATTTAAACGGATTTAAACGCCAACCTCCTAAATTACTTAGAATTAGCTAAATTAATTAAAATTAGCCAAAGTTAGATCGTTCGATTTACGGGTTTAAAAAGCTAACCTTCTTCGAATTTTTAAGGTTTTTATTCCTTTATATATATATATATATATATACCTTCGTATATTATTTATTTCCTACCCTAAATTTTACTTATTTTATTAATTTATCCGATTAATTATACTATTGCGATTACTTACCCCAATTATACGATGGTCCGTAAATTACTTTAATTCGTTAACCGAACTAATCGAATAATTAAAATCGATACGGCCAATTTTATTTCCTTTAACGAGCACGACCTTTATAATTCTAATAAGGATTTCGATTCTAATCTTTTTTCTACCCCTTTTAACGACGACGACGACGATAATAAGGATAATAATTACGCTAGCCCCCTCGTTATAGTATTTTATTAATAAATAATTATTAAAATTATTTAAAATTAAATTAAATAGTTTCCTTTTCTTTAAAATTAGCATAACCGCGGTGAAGGTTTATCCCGCGCTATTATCGATTTAATTGCGGATTTTTTTAATAAGGAAAATAAAATTCCCCCTTCCTTTTAATACCCGCGTTATATAAGTCTTTATTTTCGTTTCCCAATTATATTTAATAAATTTTATTTTATTTAACGTATTATCTTTATATTAATTTAAATAGTAATTATATTAATTTATTAATATATTACTTTAATTATCCCCGGCGTATTATACTCGGCTAATTCGGTTAATTCGGCCTTTTCCCTCGGCTTCGAAGGTTTTACCCCGCCGCCGATTAATTATCTCTTTATTTATACCCCCTTCGGTAATATTTCTAACCTTTCTTTTATTTATAATTATTTTGGTTTAATTTGTAAATTGGCGCCTACTTTATACGAAGAGAGAATAATAATTAAAACCTTTCATTTTTACGCTAACTTTATTATACTTTAAATTATTCGATTTTTTAACTTTATTAAACGCTAAATTTTATACGCAATTAATACGTTTACTTAATTTAAATTTAATTTATATAATCGCCCCTTAATAATTTTATAAGAGATTTATTAGTAAATTACTACTTTTTTATAAACTTTTCGTAAATTTAAACGCTTTATACCGTAATTTGAAATTTGTAAGGCTTTATTAATTTTCTAGCCGTATAGCGTTCGCGCAATTTAAAGGGCTATATAACTTTTAAATGCCCGGTAAATCCTCTAACTTATTAAATAGCCGTTAAACCCTAAAAACCGATAGGTTCGCTTATAATTTACGATACGCTAAGTTACGTTAATATTTATTTAATAGGAGAATTAAATATAGTTTAACGAAATTTGGGTTAATAATTTTGGTTTTAAGCGTAAATATATTATTATTTTCCCCGGAGAAAACCTAGAGGATATAGCCTAAATTCGCTAGAAAGTTAACGGTTAAATATTCTAAGGTTATTTTATTAACGGCGTTAAAGGTCTTTACTTAATTTAGAATAAAAAATAGGGAAAGATTATATCCGCTACGTATTAATAAAGGATTTTACCGTTATTATATTCTTTCTAATTTGTAAATTTTAACCGGATAATTTAATAAAATAATACTCCTACGTATACTTTTTACGTAATGAGAATTATACTTAACGAATTATTCCTAATAGATAAATAAGTTACGTAGCCTCCTTATTCCCTTAATTTTAACCCTATTAATATATTTAGTTTTGGATAAAGCGTTGGATTGAATATATTTATTTTATTAAACCGATTGGTAAAGCCTTTAAAAATACTATTAAGGAGGCGTAAGTAATTTATTTAGAATTTTATATAAAAAGATTCGTATACTTTATGCCTAAGCGGTTGTAGGCTATTATTGTTATTAACGGTAGATATACGGGTTATTAATTTTTAATATTTTAAATCCCTATTTTGGCTGTTAAAATCCCTATTTTTAATGTTAAATAATGTATAATGGTATTTATAGTATATTAGTTTTAGTTAGTTTTGGCTTAAAATTAACGTATTCTATTGGCTTAATATATTGGTTTTCCCCCCTATTTTGTACCAAACTAATAAATATACCAGGGTTGGATTGTACAGTATGTTACGATCGCCTGGTCCGGGCAGGCAGAGTTAAACCAGTGGGATGAAAAGGGCGGGGGATTTCTAGGAGGTAAGATCGTGATGGGCACAAACAGTGAAACACGGTTAAGGAATGAAGAGAACTTTGATGCGTGATAGGTCATTCGTTCTTGTTGCAGCGGGTGTCTAGATTTGGAAAACGGAGGGTTGCGGTCTCGAGATGATGCCAGGTACCTCTACGGTTAGTTGGGCCAAGCAATTAGGATCGTTTGATAGGCTCTTGCTGCTGTTGGTTGATGACTATGGTGATGATGAATGAGGTCCAAACACTTGTGTTGACAACTGTCGATATCTTCAGGATGAAAGTCTGTGAGATGAATATAGGCAGCAGTGATGGTCAAAAGTCATGTTCGGGAGAGTCACCGCACTTTCAGTGACTTACACGAGAGCAATTGCTGGCAACTTGCCCGCCGTTGGGATGCCGTCCTTTCGTCGCATGAATGGCTCTGATTTATAGCCTCCTTTGAATTTTATAGGGATTTTGAAACTGAGTTCAAATCAACTGCAAGAGAGCAAACGTAGTCGCCTTGGAAACTTTCGACAAGTGCCACCCGACAATTCATGAAAACAGGATTCACAGGAGTCCATCCACGAGGGCAGTCCTCGGGACCTCGTTATTGACAGGGGTACAACTGTAGAAGTGGATCGCAACTTAACTGCCGACGATAGAACGAACTGAACTCCTTATCTACAACCATGTTCATGATGATGTTGATAACAGGCTACGTTTCGACCATTCTGTTGCGAGCACGCTCATGAGATGTGTGCATCTCAAAGTTAGGAGCTAAGGAAGCCGAGATATT
The DNA here is from genome assembly GCA_033439795.1 of Sordaria brevicollis. Taxonomy (NCBI): domain Eukaryota; kingdom Fungi; phylum Ascomycota; class Sordariomycetes; order Sordariales; family Sordariaceae; genus Sordaria; species Sordaria brevicollis. The sequence continues at coordinate 2,130,895 of JAUTDP010000005.1, forward strand.
ACGCAATATCCGGTCGGGCATGAGCTGCAGAGTGTTATAAATCGGAATCACGATGCCTGAGGTCATCATGCCCAGGCTGTAGCACAAACCGCATCTGACCGGTCCCCCTTCCACGCTCACGCTTCTCGTCGAGTACTCCATACGATGCCGTCATCTCTCCGGGACAAACGGAGGACTCGTGACGAAGCTCGTGTCCGCATGCCTTTCGACTTCTTGAGAAGCAGCTGTGGACCGGTTTCCGAATATTCAAATTTGTCGGTTGCCGATTTTCAAGCCCGGAAGCCACTGCCATGGCGAGAAAGACGTCTGTCTTGACATCAGTTCACCATAGTAAGATCACAGGAATGCTGGGGATCCTCGGATTTGGCCAACAGGAAAGGGTATCATGGTCATTGTCTACCGTAAAATCAAACCTGGCGATCTTTGAGACATCTTTCCAAAGCCATGCTTCCGGTCAAAGGAAAGAGACGCCGATTAAAACTCCCACCCCAAAAGTCTAGGATCCTCCCGTATCCAGACCCAACGCTCAACAAACGAAGTGATGTCGTAATGTGTGGGTGTAGCAGCAAAGTCGTTATTGAAAGGAAATCTGGTTCATCCCAAAAGGCTGTAAAATCCGCAGATCCCCAATGCTTGTCCTTTTTCCATGACACCTAACCCGAAAGACCAAAAATGCCAGCTTTTAAACGACCACCTTAAACCTCAGTGATCTCACGGAGACGGCGGAGGGTGGAGCGCATGGCAGCGGCAGCGGGGGTGCTAGAGAGATGTCGTGTTAGCCGTGTGATCCACGGGAAGAAGACAGTCCGGAGAGAAAACGTACGAGACGGTGTAGGCACCACCAGCCATGGTCTTCTTGCAGGCCTTGCAAGACCAGATGCCGACGGAGGAACGACGGACAGTGTTCTTGCCGCAGAAGGTGCAAGTGTAGCGGGCGTGCTGGGACACTTCCTGCTCTGTGGGGTTGTTAGTAACCTGTTGAGCGGCGCGGTATCTGGGGTGTTGGGTACTGACTCTTGACCAGCTTACGGAGCGAAGCACCGTATCTGTTGTGGTTGTTGGTTAGTCATGTTGTCCTTCGGTTCATCTGTTTGTTGTGTGCGAGATCGACGAGATTCGTGGTCGTGATTTCGGGAGATGGTTGCCAGCTAGTGAGTCGAACAGGGTGTCGGAACTCCGAAAAGGCGGCGCCGAAGTGATGGAAATGGTGATATCGCATGTAATCTTGAAGGAGCAGAGGTCGACGATGCCCCGGGTCCAGTTTCGCGTTCACAGCTTGTTGATTTGGTCGCCGAGTCATGTTCTCTCATGTCGAATGTCCCCTCATTTCCACCTCCAGCACGTCCACCGCAGCCAGCGCCCAGAGTAGCTCGTCATTCTCGTCGTGTCGTGCAATTCTTGTTCGTCCCGGGTCGTATCGTCGCTTCGCCATCATGTCGCCTTTGTCGAATGTCCAGAACGAATCTCGTCGATCAAGGGAGTGGTGATAACTCGTAGGAAACCGTCGTTGTTACATACCTAGTACCGTACTATTTTTTCACGTTCAAAAATTAGCCATTTCGCCGCAACAACATTCTTTTGGGAATAGAGAATTACATACCTTGCCGGAGATGCCGACCTTCTTCGTGCGCTTGGACATTTTGGCTGGTTGAGGTGGTCGTTGTCTGAAAAACTACCGACGTTGCTGGCGATGTGCGAATTTGACAAAAGGCCAGGGCTTTTTTCTCTTGTGTGGTGTGCGAGCGCTGCGACGGCCGGTCCCACCCCAGGAACATTTTTCGGACCCTAGGCGGAACCATTTTGCCGATTTCTTGTCAAGGGCAATGTGTGCCTGGGCCAACTTGTCTTGGCACTGGGTCTTGGCATTGCGCGGGGCTTTTGCCCACACTGGCAGCTGACCCCGCTGTCAGGTCCCAAAGCTGACAGCTGGCCCGCGCCCGTCTGCTTGCTTGTGTGACATCAGCCAACAGCATGTCGTTGCTTCTGTCTTTCACTTCTGAGCTCCTGCTGTGTTCTCAAATGAGCCCTACCAACACCGTATCAAATCTGTTACTATGCCAACGAAGCGGTCCCGTCTTGTTTGACTTCAACTACATCCTCTCTCGCTGTCTCACCACTTTTTACGTTTACTCTGCATATTCTGGTGGACTTTGAAATCTCTCGATGTGGGTTTCTGTACACAACATGCAGCGCCCTACCAGTAGCTCCAGGTATAGCCGTCAAGGTTCGCACTGTTTACGCCGTGATACTTTGGTGGACTTGCAGTGCTCACCAAACACTATCAAGTGTAAACAATCAGCGTTCGTTTTCCCTTTTACACAACCCGTAACCTTCACCAATGAGATACTCAGCAGTATCATCACATATTTTCATCGAGCGGAATGAACCCGACACATGCGGAGAAGTCTCCGGAGTTGTCGCTTCTGACCACCGGATATTGTATCGACGATCTCGGGCGCACTCCAGATCTGGTCCGTGTTCCGGCGGGAGCGCCATTGCGGGCTGTCGACGTCCCGCACTCCTTCAACCGTTCACCTTGACCGCATGAAACGGCGGTGCTTGCCTATTTCGGGATGGACACAACCAGAGTAAACGACGAAACGAAGAACTGCTGGCTTATTCCGTGTCTCGGCTGTGGACAAGCATAACTTCGGTTGCAATGGTGACATATGGATGGCGTTGTGGCATGCCAAAACCAAAGCTAAGAGACGGAACGGACATGTTGTGGAAAAGGGTTGGTTGTTCCGATGACGCCGGTGCGCTCGGTGCTGCTGCCGTGGTCCGGTCGAAAAATGTCCATATAAATGATGCTTCGTCTCATCTAGGCAATGTTCAAAGACTTTTCCTTTCGCTCTTTCCTCTTTGGTGTCACTTCTTCTTTTGTCCACTTTGAGATCTTCAACCTCTCTCTACCTCAACGTTCTTGTGAAAGAGAACCAGGAACTTGTTTAGATCATAGACCTACGCAGTCTCATATCACTTCGACTCACTCACACACAAAGACAATCTCAAGATGTCTCTCAAACAGCACGGCCGTGACTACGACATCGTCGTCTACGGAGCCTCAGGTAAGTCACATTTTCCCTCAACATTAACCTTCACCACCAAACTAACACAATCCCAGGCTACACCGGCAAATACACAGCCCAACACATCACCACCCACCTACCCACCTCTCTCAAATGGGCCGTAGCCGGGCGCTCCCGGTCTAAGCTCGAATCCCTCGTCTCCCGCCTCAAAGAACTCAACCCCGACCGCACCCCTCCCTCCATCGAAATCATCTCTTCCTCCACCACCAGCGATGACAGCACTAAACCCTCCGCCGAGCTCGAATCTCTCTGCCGCCGGACCTTCATCCTCCTCACCACCGTCGGTCCCTACGGCTCCTTAGGAGAACCCGCCTTCGCTGCCTGCGCCTCCTCAGGGACTCACTACTTTGACGTCACGGGCGAAGTCCCGTTTGTTCACAAGATGATCACCAAGTACTCCTCCTTGGCGTCGCAATCCGGAGCAAAGATGTTTCCCCAGATTGGCATCGAGTCCGCGCCCTCCGATTTACTCACTTGGTCTTTGTCGCAGGAGTTGAAACGTGAATTTGGGGAGGACACAAAAACGGGTGAGACGACGCTTAGCATCCGTACTTTGCGCTCGGCACCATCGGGAGGGACGCTGGCTACGGTGTTTACCATCTTGGAGAACTTTTCGTTGTCTGAACTCCGTGAAGCGCATAAGCCCTACGCTTTGAGTCCCGTCCCTCACCCGAACCCCGATCTAGCTGAGGCACGCACCTCTTGGACAACCAAACTTTTTGGGTTGGCCACCGTCCCTATCCTCGGGTTGGGAACCAGCTCGGTGGCAGCAAAGACAGACGCCGCGATCGTCGAACGAACATGGGGCCTCCTCTCTCAATCTTCCCACCAACGCAAGCAAGACGAAAGCTACGGCCCCAACTTCAGCTTCAAGCAGTACATGAAACCGCGGAACTACCTCACCGGCCTCGCCATCCATTTCGGACTGATGGTCCTGGGACTCATCATGGCTACTCCTTTTCTGAGAAAGATTGCGAGAAAGTTTGTTTATCAGCCGGGCGAGGGGGCGGATGAGGAGGTAGCGAAGAGGGATGAGTTGGAGTTTTGGGGGGTTGCTAAGCCGGATCTGAAGGAGCAAACAAGGAAGAGGGCGTTTGGACGGTGTTGGTTTAGGGGGCCGGTTTATTATTGTGAGTCTTTTTTCTTCCCTTTCCCCGAAAGCAGAGTGATTTATGTGGTTGAGGCCGGTATGGATGGAGATGTGCTAACGGACGAAAACAGATACCGGCGTGTTGATGGCTGAGGCGGCTGCTACGTTGCTCGAAGAGGAGAGCGTGGATGAGCAGCTGGGTGGTGGTGGCATTTACACGCCTGCTTGCCTGGGTCAGCCGTTTATTGACAGGTTGGATAAGGCTGGGTTTCACTTTGAGACGAAGATTATGGAGGAGTAAGTGGCGGGATAGTTACGGGTGGATTGAGGATGGTTCAAAATGCCAAAGGGAAGGATATGGGATGCATCAGTTGCTGATATAGCATACATTATTCCACAAGACGGTTTTCGCTTGAGCTCCAAAACAATTGGGGGCGCATTTTGTGACGACTGGTCATGATAAACCATGGCACAAATTGACAAGTTGATTGAGGTATGACAGGAAATGGTTGGTGTCTATCTACAAGAAGGTGAAATCTATCCTGAACCCCTTTTATACAACAAACGCATCCTAAACCAGCCGTTCATGGTATCATCGCTATCCTTCGACTCACAAACACGCATGCCTAACTGAACATCCTTTCTTCAACCCATTCTCACTTTGGTATATCCCATTCCAACAACCACCAGCATGACCAATATCCGTACTTCCATATCCAAACTCAACCCCAATCACCCTGACCTCACCTAACCAACCCTTCCCTCTCCTCCTCCTCCTCTCCCCGTCTAACCACCCTCCCCCCCTTCTCTTCCTCGCCCAACTATAATCCCTCCCCAACCAAACCCAAAACCTCCACCACTCCACCCTCTCCTCCATCCTCCTCGCCCTCTCATCCACCTCTTCTTCCGTCGCCCCGACCACCAATCCCTTGCCATTCCAAACCTCCCACACGCCCCCCTCACCAAGCCTATAATCCCCCACCAGCACCGCCGTCACCACCAGCGGGACACACCAAAACAACGCGCACCTCAACAAAACCGTAACAGTCTCCTGATACGCCCTCGCAATCGCCTCCCTCTCTACACTCCCCCAGGGGTAACTGCGTGCAACCACCACGCTAGCATAAATCTTTTTTGCTTCCCCTTTAAGATGTTCGGGTAAGTATTCCACCAATTTTCTGGGAATCAGACGACCCCATACCACACCGCTGAATGCGGCACCCACCGCGGCGCCGACTTCGACGAGAGTTAGGAACGCAGCGGTCGCAACGCCGACGTGCGCGTGCTTATCCCCGCATGATGCCTGAACGGCAAGTTGCGTGGCGACGTGCATTAATCCCGCTCCGGCTCCCAACGTAGCTTGTGCAGAAAACAAAGAAAGGGTGGTAACGCCTTTAGTGCGCGTCATTAACAGAATGACGATGGCGAGGGTGTAGAGGCAGGCGCCTGCGATGATGAACGGTCGCGGGCGTGGGGACTTGCTTTGGCGGATGACGAGGGAAGCCAAAATGGCGGCGATGGTGGAGGCAAAGGAGAAGGTTTGGGTTATCTGGCCGGCACGGTTGACGGGGAGGTTGAGAGCGACGAGCAGGTAGGAGTAGAAGTAGGGCTGGACTGCGATGTAGAAGATCATGAAGTAGAAGAATCCTAGGCTGCAGCCGGCTACGAAGGTGCGGGATTTGAGGAGGTCGAGGGGTAAGAGAGGGTGGGGAGCGAGGTGTGGGCGGGATTCCCAGAGGGGGAAGAGGATGAGGAGGAAAGTGCCGAGGACGATCATGGATAAAAGGCCTGGGTCGCGCCAGCCTTGAGGAGAGCGGGAGATCAAGGTGAGAGGGATCAGGATGAGCGAGAGGCCGGCGCTGAAGAGCAAGGTGCCGATCATGTCAAGGTCGCGGAGGAGGATGTTGCGGATCTTGGTCTTGGTGCTGCTATCGTCGTGACTGTGATGGTGCTTGGGCTTGAGGATTCCTAGCTTTTCGGCTTTCCGGCGGTTGAGATACAGACTCAAGGCCAAAGGAAGAAAGGCGACGGGCAGGATGAGCGCCCACATACCGTATCCCCATCGCCAGGTTGTCGTTGCCAGAATGGCTGACGCTATTAGCGGACCGATCCAGACTGTGACCAGAAAGGGGCTGTCCGGAAGACTGGAGAATAAAGCTCGGTTGAGGAAGGAGCTGGTATCGGCGATGAAGACCTGCTGGAGGATCTGCAGTCCCGTTGAGCCGGCCGCGTAGAATATTTGTGCCGAAGCGTAAGTTTCCACGTTCTGGGAGGCTGCCATGAGGATGTACCCAAGGACGCAAAGGACGATGGAAATAACAAAGGCCTCGAGACGACCAAAGACATCGGCAATCTTGGCCATAGGAGGCTTGATGACGGCTGGTAACTGTTAGTTTCTCTGTCCAAAACATCTCAGTTTCAAAACTCACCATTGACAACATTCTGAACAACCGAAACAGTCGACAACAGCGAGTGGTTGTTAAAAGAGCTAACAGCAAAAGCCGTCAAGGCATATGTGACCTGTCCCTCAAGCGAGGTCGTGAAAGCGATGAGGAAGATACTTTTTGAAGCAAGTTAGCATTTCCTTCCTTATTCATACTGCCGAACACGACACCCAATGGGACATGACAAACCTCATATAAGCCACAATCAAAGCAGACTTGGTCCACGCTCTCGAGACGGCCTCAATCTGCCTCACTCCCTCCTGAACTTCGGATCCGGGCGTAGCGCAATCGCTCTCGTCATACAGAGGGGTGGTAACCGTGCCACCGTATTCCAAAACTCCGTCATTGCCGCTGACCTCGCCGAGACCACTACCACGGTCTGTTGTCGTCGCCGCAAAGAAGTGGTGGTCGTTTTGTAAGAGAGGTGACCCGACCTCGTCGTCGTCGTCGCCGGCGGTCCTCATCTTGTTTGCCGGCCTGGCCCGCTCTGCTCTCTGTGCTTGCGCTAATTTTTATGTTTGGCGAGTGATGTTGTTCATGAATGCTGCTCGTGGGTGATGATTTCCAAAAGCAAAATTAAGGTTGTCGTCGTGGTCTTGTACTAAAGTGGCCTGAGGGAAATATTTTGTTCGTTCGTGGTGTATATTGAAACTAAACTGAATGAGAGGGTACTGTTGAATCCACCTCTTCTTCTCACTTTCACATGTGTAGGCCGCCGGTCCGGAGATGTTTGTTGCTGATGGTTTTGCGCTAAAGTATGTTGTATAAGGATACTTTCTTTGAGGAACCAGTAAAATGTCGTCGACAGAGGTGTGATCTCACGGAACCGTCTCCATTGAAGTATAAAAAAAGAGAAGTGAAAAGAAAAGAGGTAAAGAGGTGTAAGAAGAAAAAGAGAAACAGGATGAGCAGCGTAGGCAACGATGATCTGATAAGCGTGAGGTGAGACACCGTTCCGTTCAGGTGGTGGTATTCGAGGTTTCTTTTAGTGCGGGTAGCGGTAACTGCGGCGAAGGGAACAGCGTAGGATCGCGGACTCTCAAGAGGTATGGAGACTCTTTTTAGGTTGCTGTTGTAGCCTTTTTTTTTTCTCGGCGTAGGTAAGAGAGCGTGTGTGATGGTTGATACCCCTTGTAAGTTTTTTTAGAGGGTATCCACGAGGTCTGAAGTGGAGAGATGATGTCTTGCTGGTCGTCACTTTTGACACTCTCTTCAGCCCTCCAGCACAAAAGCCCAAGCTGATGTAGCAGCCTGAGATAAATATGTAGATTGGCTTTTGGGTCACCTCAGTTTTGGTCGATCCAGCCAGGGATAAGGATGTTCAAGTCTGATTTGAGTGACAGGACGGGATAGGTATGTAAGAAAAAGGTCGACCATAGGACACAAGGCAGCCAACCCCGGCGATGACTGTTTCAAAACTCAGATTGCACAGGAAACTGCGCCGCGCATAGAAGAGGTTGATCCCACAATGGGAAGGGGTTGGATTGGGCCGGTTATGTTCCGTGAGAAACCAACAAGAGTTCGAATGTTCGTTGCTGCCTTTTTTGCTCTTTTTTGAATTCCTGAACTTGGGTGGTTCCAGTTGTCTTGTCTCATGTCCCGCTCCGCTTCAGATGGCTGTTTCCTCTCTTCGTAGTGGCCGTTCAGGTATGCCTGTTTCAGTTCCAACTTTCCCATGATCCTCAGCCCCAGTAGTAGTGTATCGCCGTGGTTAACCTGGCACTGGCCTGAAGGATTTTTGAATTTCAGTGGGTCGTCCATTTGAAGAAAGAGAGAAGCATCGACTGAGCGAGATGCTCCTTTGATGATTTGAAAAATAGGTAGTATGAGGCAAAGAAAAGAGGGTGTAGTGAAGCCCTTGGCAACTTGTCAGATTCCAGTCAACGTGCCCAGGCAATGGTGTTCGTGTGACCTGCCTAACAAGGCGGAATCAGATCAGTGACTTCTTTTGCTTCAGCAGGGGCATTGATGACTCCAGCGAGCAGGTGCCAGTGGGTGAGAGCGTGTGTGACCTGACGATTTTCCCACTTTCCACTTTCCAGCTTGAACCGACGAGCGAGGGGTTCGTGGACGTGACGGAGTCTGACGACCGCTAGACATGGGTTAAAGACCCGCTTGACACTTGCGTTCCTAAAACCCGATTGGTCCAAGATTATCAAGCCATCTGATAAATTTTTAACGCTTTTCCCGCTCAAGGAAAACCCATCCAGTGCTTCCCGTCAGTGCATGGCTTGGCCCGTTCTTGGCCGCCTCCCCCGAAAAGCCCGAGAGCCTCGCCCGTTGCATCTCCGGCCAAGTTCCCGCTCTGGTGCTTGTGCCATTTCCCGGATCTCGGCGAGGTCGGAAGCGCTTGTTGATCAACGCCATCGATCACGGTGAACCACCGCTTGCATGGCCGGATGCCGTGAGACACTGTAGTGTCACCATCATCGACATCATGAATGTGATTTCTACGGGTAGCTGCTTGCTACACGCTTCCCATGATTCGGCCTTGTGATCACCTACAAAGTTTAGCTGGATGTTCCGGATGGAGGATGTTGTACGAGTATAAAGATGGTGATGATGTATTTCACCTAGTAGGTATATTCAACTCTTTCATCCGCTTTTCCCGTCCATTCCTCCCCTATTACCCCTAACCAAAGAATGATAAATGATGCCTCCCCCATTTCCAAAATTATCGCGTACATGAATCTCATTGATATTGAAAGACCATTGCCACTCCTCATATCCTCCATCCGTCTCACATGTAAGTAGTACTACAAGATCAACAGCAGCCAACCCAAAAGTATCCAATCGCAAACCAAAAGTAGCCATTACGGCAAGATGTTGTTATATAATAAAGAAGAAAGAGAAGTAAAAAGTGGTATCATCGAGCGAAAGGCCGCCAATTCGAACCAGCCAGCCATAACCATATAAAAGAAAGAAAGACAAAAATGATGAGAAAGATGCCACCGGTTACTGAAAGCTGTTCAGCAACCAATGACATGTAAGTGAGAAGAAGAAGAAGAAGAAGAAGAAAGGAGAAAAGCAAAGACCAACATCACAAGAAAGCCCACTACGCCTCCTCCATGATGCCGCCCTCGCCCCCTCCCTCCGCCGTCCATTCCTGGCTCTTCTCTGTAAGCCTCTTGATGCCACTGACCCTTCCGGCCCAGAGACTCTCAATCGGCGTGCGGAAAGTGAAAGCCCGCTGGGAGCTGATCACGCCAATGGCTTGCAGCACGGCCTTGCGGCTGTCGCGCCCAAAGATGGCAGGGTGGTTGATCCACTCGAGACTGGACTCGAGTTCGGCATCAAGAGCCAACACGGTCGTCGGGTCGATGGCCGATGCGCCAGTGTTCATATTCATGGCGCTGAGCGCATCGTTGGATCGCCGCGTGGAAATCGTCAAGCCGGTTCCGGGTGCGGAGGAGTGGTTGGCCATTGTGGGCGATGGCGTGTTCTTCCGGTCGGGAGTCCCGGGAATAGGCGAGTGGTCGTTGTGCGGGTGAGGCGTGGACGGGAGGGACTTGGTGGGTGGTCCGCCTGGTGCTGGTGGTACAGGGGGCAGCCCGCCCTTACCGAGACCCTTAAGAATCGATCGCGTCTCGCTCAACAGTGTGTGAGCACGTTCGTGTTGGCCTCTGCTGATTAAGTTCAATGCTCGGGTCAACATGTCCGACGTGAGGATTTCCATGCGGCGCTGGACGATGTACGGGTGTGGCGGTATCGTTGGTGAGTTCCACGGCTTCTTCGAGCCTTGTGATGCCGGCAACATCGTGATGGCCAGAAGGGATGGCCTCGTGTGCTGCGTGACGCCTTCGCGGAGGATATCTCCCCAGGTAAGGTCAGCCTGGATCAAAGGAACCTCTTCCACCGACATCGCCCTTTGGTCCTCGTCGTCCATGGGGCCGCCTATCGCTTCCAGTCCTGATACAACAGTATCCCAGTAAGCGTGCGACTGTGGCTCCTCTGACGACGTATCCGGCATAATGGTCAACTGTACAAGCACATCGCGCTTGTCGCCAAATCGAAGGTCGCCCAAGCTGGCTTCCGCATCGCGCCCAGTTGCCCGCTTGGTGATCTGGAGCGCACCGCTGATCTTGCCCAGCTTTGCCGGTGAGCCCTCTGGAAGCTTGAGCTTGAGCTTGACATTCTGGTGGGACAGGCTCTGCATAGCACCGAGGCAGCCCGCCAGACACTCTCGAAGCATCATCCAATCCTTGACGTAAGTGTACGATGCCTTGGTCCTCGTCGACAGCTCAATCATGGTGTCAGGCTTGTGTGTCGTTCCCAGGCCGAACGAGTGGATTGTGATCCTATCATACCGGTTAGCATCATGTGGGTATTTCAAAGACTGAGGAACAACATACTTGGCAGCTTCCGCGCGCGACACGACAAAATCCACGCTGTCCGCATCCGAAGTCGAGGCATCGCTGATCAACATGATAGTGGCAATGGGGTTGTTGTACTTGCGGCCCATAAGCAAGTCCATAGCCACGTTCGCACCCTCAACCACATCCGCACGATGGCTCTTCTGTCCCACGGGCTTGACCGATGCCAAAACGTTGCTCCAGCCAGGCCACGCCTTGGTAGTCATGCCCACAATGGGGACACCACCACCCGACGACCCAAACGTTACGAGACCCATGCGATCACGCTCGCCGAGGGAGCTGACCATGAAACGAAGGGCGTCGCGGACAAGGTTGATCTTGACACCTTGCATGGAGGCAGAGATGGGAACAACAACGACAACGTCAACCGGGACATGGATCGATGGCTGCAATCCTGGGCTTCGTACGTTCGTGTACTCGGTCGGGGCCGTGGTGGCAGACCTGGCTCCGCCCCAAGATGACGCCTGGGATGATACCCGCTGCTTCGAACCAGCGCTCCTGTTCCATTCGTCTTCCTCGGCCTCGGAGAATTCGCGGTCGTACTCGGGGCTGCGCATCGGCGAAGTCTCGACGGCATTCAGATCCAACAGGGCCTGTTGCCATAGCTTGAGCTGGTTGCGGTTCTCGAAACGAAGGTGAAACTGCGGTAGCTCGTTTACCGACAAGCTCAGCGTCAGGACGTTTTCGTCGACAGATCCGGTTTCCGAAACCTCGTTCAAGTGCTTCTTGATCAAGATCGATCCCTTCAGCGTGCATCGACCTGTCTTGCGCGCTGCCTCATCCTCCCACTGTCCTGGTGCTGGGTGCGCATTCTTCTTTTCCTTCACGCAAATGAGCATCTCCGCGAAGAGAAAGCATTCAAGCTCCTGCCATGACACCTTGTCCTTGCCAACACGGAGTGTGCCGTATAGGCGGAGTTTCCCGAAGCTAATTATCACATGTTAGCACAACATTCAGATAACATGCGTAGCCAAATGAAGTATCATCTTACCGGCTGAAGTCGAGGCCATGCCAATTGTCGACTCGGCTGCGCAGGTTCTCCGTCATCTCTGCCAACACTTCAGGTGACTCGTAGGGGTAGAAGCGAGGCGCACTTCTTGTAGGTGATGGTGGGCGCGGGTATGGCTCTTCAGCTCTGGGTGGCGGAATCATAGGAGGTCCGTTCTGAAGGTCCTCGGGATCCGGCCTCCACTTGTTGTCAGGTACCTCGACCGTAACCAAACATGTAAGCGTCTGTTGTACCCGCGACCTGCTGATTGTTGGGAACTCTGATCGGATAGTAACGGTCGGTGCTGGAATCGGGTTTCGGGTAATTGCGCGGGAACTTGAAATCGATGTTTCCATAGCCTGGACGTCATAGTCGTGCCTCCGGGGTGGTCCGCTTTGCATCGTTTCCGGATATCCTCCCGACGAAGCCATTCCCCCAGTGGCGCCCGTGGCCCCTGTAGCTTCACTATCGCTACGCGCGTGTCTCGAATTTGGCGTGTAACGATGATCTGACGTTGAAGGAGCATCGCGGCTGTCGCGTTGGCTGCCCCTTGCCATGGCATGAGGTGGCAGACCCCCATCTTGCCGGGCACTCGATCCTCGACTCGGTGCTCGTGCTAGCTGATCATCCCATGGTTGTTGCGCTGGGGCTGAAGTTGGAGGCGGTGGTGACCGAGTGTCGTTGACGGAGACTGAGCGTACCATATTGCTGATTTTTTCTGATGTTGAGCTGGTCAGCGACTACCGCACATTCACGTCAGGAAGGTGGTTTGTGTCCTCTTACCGATATCTAGCACGTTCCCGCCACGGCTGGTGTCCAAATGCAATGGCGCGTTGCATGTTGGGCAGTATTGAGACTCAAACTCGCGGATGAACTCGTAAAAGCAAGCCTCGTGTGACACATGGGTACACGAGAATTGTAATATCCTCTCGCCCTGCAGGGTATGCTCCAGCGGCTCTTCGCAAACCGCACACTCGCTGCCAACAAACGTGCGCTCCCGGCGTCCTCCCCGATTCCCGTTAGAGTTCATTCTGTTGCCTTCTCGTGAATGAGGTGAGGTAGGTGTAACTGGTGAGTAGTGTGACTGTGCGCCCAAGTGTCCGTTAGGGGTCGGAGTGTCTATTAGGCGAAGCCTAGGTTAGCAGGCAGCTCAACTGAAGGCGCAGCCATGCTACCTTAGAGGCCCTGGTCCCGAGACACCAGAGCTGTATTGGGGTAAGGGAAGGGAGAGAGAAGGGATGGTAGGTCTGAGACCCTACCGTAATGAAATGACCTACCTCTCTCGGAGTATGATGCCGCGGGATACTGTCTTGCAGGAACACCCGAATGATTGTGGTAAGAGTGGTTGGACTGGCCAAAGTCTGATCTCCGCGAGCTGCCGCTTGCAGAGGGAATGGATGATGAAGAGGGCCCAAGCAGGCCAAGGTCTTGCAACGTCGACGACTGATGGTCGTGTCCCCGCCTGCTGTGCTGCTCCTTGTGGCCCTTATGCTTGCTGTGCAATCTGCTGAACATGTGGAAGATGGGTTTCGACGACCGAAGTGACGTCGAATGTTGGCTGAGCTAATATGCGGCCGCGGTGGGGTGTTTGGGGGGGGGGGGGGGGGGGGGGTATGTTTGGCCTGCAGCCTAGCAGTTCGAAGGTGTTTGGCCTTTTCTGCGGGTTCTCCTTCCAAAGGCTGACGGCTTGAATCTGTCACAAGAGACCCAAGAGTCTTGTTTTCTCCTCTGTCGATTGTCGCCCTTGGGAAGGCTGTACGAAGTCACAAACGCTTGGGTGAAGCTTTTGGAGCACGTTTCAGGGGTAGTATCAACAATGCGGAAACAGTCCCAAAGATGGCGGCCAGCGCATGGCTGTCTGAAACACAAGTTGGCTGAATAGCAGACACTCCCGTCCTATAACTCTTTCCGTCTCTGTTTTTCCCTTTCGAAGAAGCTGAAGTCCAACAAATATGGGGGCCGGCGAAGTTAATCAAACCCTCCTGTAGTTGGCGATGCGAAGCCTTGGTCGGTATGTTTTCCCACACGTGTTTGCTGTCTTCAACGACCTGGTTCCTCAGCAGACGGGCTCGTGGCTGTTAGCCTCACAGAGCACGTACACGGGATACAGTGAGAAAGCCGCAAAGTGTGTCCAACACCAGTGCCGATTCGTCCAGACTCTTCCAGTGGCTTCAAGACCAAGACCCGAGACTTAATATAGTATCACAGCCACCTAAACCGTAGAACCGCAAGAAAACAAGCCGTCCGAGACCAGTCAAGGCGTTGTTCAAGATATCTTGTTTCGTCGGTAGGCTGCGCAAAAAATCGGTCGTCTGAAGGAAGGATCCGATCGGGGACGGGATTGGCGAGCACAAAGGGCTGGTTATAAGGTCGATTCGGTTACAGGAAATCGAGGATATCGTGATGTCGTCGACTGCTTTTGGTTGCTCGGCACCGGCTTGGGTGTTTCCCTGCTTTCCTTTTCCTCGTTCCACACTCCGGTACGGGTCGGGTTCGACTTCTGCGGCGGTTCTGCAGGTGACTGCTCGATGCAGCAGTATGGCGCGCGCGCAAGGACCTGGATGATTGGCTCTTGACCAGGCTCAAGTGTCTCTGAGGTCAAGATGCGGCGGCGCGGTACTTTATTCGGCCTGCGTCAAGCTTGTGTTGTTTGTACACACTAGGGAGACGTGTGTGCATATGGTGGACTCTAGGGAAAAGGAAGGGTCGTGACACCACCACCACCAACAAGAAGGGCGGCTTTCTAGAAACAAACTGGAGGGCGGCTAAAAGAGATGGGCGTGACAGGAGGAAAAGGGAAAATCGGGGCTCCAGTAGATTTTAACGTGCCGGGCAGTTCGCATCGCACAGAGCCACAGGAACAGTTAGGACCAACCCAGGCTGGCCAGGCAGGTCGCCATTCAGCATGCTGCTCCTCGCTTCTTTCTGCATCACGCAAGCTGGGGGAGGGCGGACCCATAGACACATGGGAGCGATCGGGGGGGCGTCCCGTTCTAGGGGGCACCCAAGACTCCAAGGGAACCTCTCACGGGCTGCGGTGGGCCACCGGTCGCCTGGGTCAGTGGGTTTGTCAAGCCCGCGACATCTCGTCCGGGTCCTCCAATTGTGTCTTTGACGCTTCCAGTTCTGGCCCTGTTCCTTGTATCGTTACGCTGATAGTGGAGTTGACCGGGTCAAGCTTGCGCTAAAGGAGGACCTGCAGTGAAGGACATTTTCCGCTGCCCACCGCGCGGGCGAACTCTTTTTTCTGAGTGGTGAACCAAACTATCCACCATCCAGGGGCATCAGGGGTTACTGAGGGCAGATGACGGTACACTAAACAATATACGTTGCTTATGCTGCGCCTGATATAATCTCTTTTAGTTTGCAATTTTCTTTTCTTTCGTCGAGACTTTCGGTATTTGCCCTGGCAGAGTTGCAGAGCCTCCTGTCAAAGGAACGATGAGCAAGACAACGGCGAAGTGATCGTCGGCACTGCCATGACGAATTTCGATTTCCAGGGCTTTGGTATATCATGGCTGAAACATTTGCCCTTAGCAACCTGAAAGTGAGAGCGGTACATTATCCCACTTGTCGCCGGCCACCATCTGTGTTGTGAGACCACACCCAGAAACATGATGGTAGGTGTGTGAGAGGGTGAGGGTGAGACGGGAAGGGCCGTGGGCCGTCCAACCAACACCCCAAGTTCCGAGGTCCAGAAACCGAATGTTCTTGCGATGCGACGTACTCTTGAACACCATTTTGACGGAGACGTATAAGAAACACCAAGGAAGAAACCAACCAGTTCGTCTATCTCTCCGCAACCAGATAGACGAATCACCACTGTCTAGAACCTGACATGGCTACCGAAGCTTTGCAAGGCTGAATGAACAGCCGAATCGAGTCGAGTCGAGGCGTCTTCTTTGGGGCAGACGGGCAGACGTGAGAGCCAGGGGGCCTCGAGGGGCATGTCAAACCCGAAACTCTAGAGGCATCCTTGGTGTCGTTGCCAGCACGTGGCGGTGCCATACATCGCACATCAGTGTCGCGGATGCTTCCAGGAGTGTTCCAGGTTCCCTGTGACAGGCCCGGCTTCCTGGTAAAGACTCCCCTCTCATGTCTTGCTTGTCCTGTTTTTCCTTCAAAGTTCCCCTGGCCATCACCTCATCGCCCCCACCTGTCGCTGGCATTTTGAACCTGGAAAGCTGTCGGCATTTTAGTGGACGGAGATTGGCGAAGAAGGTGAGGAGGCCTGGGAGGAGCTTGAGCTTTTCTGATGTCCCGATTTGTCAGGAGTTCCCTGCTGTGGAAGGTTTTCACTTTTCTCGGAAATATGGTGTCGAGTTCTGGGTTTTGAGGGGGTGCCAAGCGCGGAACGGTGGCGCTTCTTCAGGCGCCGGCAAGAGTTGTAAGATTTGATCATGTACAACGTGATAGCCGGAGAAGACTAGAGACCTTCTTGAAGCGTGCTAGCCAACGATCTGCGTGATCCCCTTGATGCCGTTAGAAACGGCCTTTCCGTGAGCCTGGTCGAGCTGGAGATGATGTGGATTCGAAGAGAGTGAGAGGAAGCTGGTGAATCCGAATCCCACCTGTTCGTGTGGTGCGCGGGGTTGATGCCGTGGTTCATGATAGGATTTGAGACATGGCCTGGTGGTGGAAGAGTCAATGGCTCAAAGTTTGACAACACTTGTCGATTTTCCCTCTTCGTCTGCCCAGCCCAGATACCGCGGTCAAATGGAAGGGTCCTTTCATAGCAGGTACTTGAAAACTTGAATCTCTTCATACCCAAGATGCACCTTCCTTACAACTATGAAAGATTGGATTCTTTAGCTGCTTCCTTCCAAGCTCATGATGTTAATGATATCGCACCTTCCGAACGGCATGACTTTTTGGAAATTAGGAGTGGGGCCTATATTCGAGTGGGGCTACACTTTGCTCGCTCTTGATCCACTTCTCTCAGCTGGGTGGCATGAGATGATCTCAGTTCGAGGACCGTGAATTCCACTTTTACCACGACGATTCCAACGTTCCAAGATCCATTTGACCAAGAAGTGGGAGAACGAGAATGAAACTCAAGGAATTGCCAGTCGTCATCAAGTTTTCATGACCGGTACATTTGTTGGTCTAGCTGGGTAGGTGATCATCTCTACCTCCATCTACGCCAAGTCACATCATCTCCTCCGGACAGCACTGACTTTGGGGTATTTCACAGCTTCCGCCAATCACAAGCTCCACATGCTCTTCCCATACAAAATACAGGTGTATAAACCAACCTGATATACCCAGCTCCAGATTTCATATCCGCCATCTGCAGGATGAAATGAAGCTCTTCAGGGTCGAGAGAAGAAACATTGGTCCCAAGACTGTGATCTGGTGCGTCCGGCTGCAACATTGGGACCGCTATACAGTAGTTCACCGAATCCCTGTGACGGTGACGCCAAATACCTACTGTACCATCCATGGTCTACTGCCCATATTAGCGACTGCTACCTACCATGGCCTTTTCCAACGGTCCAATACAACGCCGCCTACAAACTCAGAACGGCAGGTTTTCTCTTTCTCGCGACTGTGGTTGGTCATTCCTCATGACCGTGCGCTCCAAAGGGATTTTCGCGATACTTGACGGGCCTGGATGCTCATTGTCGGTCATACTGTCCTGTTCGTTCGGAAACGCGGCTGGACGGCATTTGGAAAAAGCCAAAATCATACAGATTGCTGTGATATCAGACACATCACTGACAGACGCTTCCACAGGTCAGGCGGGGACTCTTTTCAGCCTTCTTGAAGCAAGGCGGCTCGAGTCCGTGATCTATCACTAGCTCGGCATTCGTTCTCCTCCCAGGCGCGCCAGCAGCCAGGCTCCCACCGGTTCATGGAAATTTGCCTCCCCTCTCCCAGTTTCATCTTGCCAAGCAAATCGGCATCCCATCCCGCAGATTTTATTGCAGACGGGCGCAACGCCGCACAAAAGCATCGCGGCTGCCAGGGGTCCAAGCGTTGATGGAAGGCGCGAACGCTGGTTCGTCTGGGATGGGACTTTGAGGTAGAGGAGACTCGTTGCTTCTGAAGCTGGCTGAATTCGGATCTCGAATGGGATGTGCCCCGACTCCCAGTTGCTTGAGGAGGAGAAGCTCATCCCCTGCCTCGCTTACGTTTCAACTCCTCTTCAGATATCTCGAACACAAGACTCCGGGGTAGCACACACGGGAGTCACACACGGGACACAGCCGATGAAGCTTTTTCAACAACGACAAGCGCACGGCACTGGTCAAGGTCCATGGTGTCTGTCGGACCGTTGTGATCGGTTGTGATGTGATGGCCAAGCCGAACCGTGACAGCCATGGGGACCCAAGAGAATCAAGATTCCAGCGACGATAATACCTTCCGAACCCGTATGCCTCCGAGCGAGAGGACTTTACCCTCCGTACTCCGTCTTCGCTTCGGAATGACCTCTCGAACCGAACATCTCTCACCCCGCATTTCCAACATCACCTTGCAGATTCTCGTGCCATGGAGGCGGGTGAACTGCTTGCCAGGGGTTGTTTGGTGTTTGGTCGAGATTAAACCCTCTGATTCTAACTCTGACTTCACACCACCAAATTCAAGGACCGCGCAAATCATCACCACGAAGTTAATCAACTACATCATCATAATGGCCGTGCGCAGACCTGGTGATGCGAATTCTCAACTCTTCGAGAAAAAAAAAACCGGTATCATTATTCGGAAATGGGGTTTCTTTGATCAATCTATCTTTGCTCATCCCCCGCTTCAAGTTTAAAAGACATTGCAGTGTCGCAATGCAGACGCACTGACACTATATTACACACAGACGCACACAAGGACGAAGACTAGACTTTTTTCTACTCCAAGATCCAGCTTCAGCCCAACGATAGCCGCGCTATCCAACGTTGTTCGCCTTGTGTCTTGAAGAGGATAAGCTCACCGTCTTCTTCTGGCCGAAGATCGGCTCACTGTTTAATTCTAGTGGCGTCCACGATGGTCTACACAGACAGTCAGTTGGAAGATGGAGTGGCCGGTGGATGGGCCTCAAAGCGAGATTCCCTCTCCTTTGACAATCATGGCGGTGAGAATCATCCCGAGAGCGTGACTCTACACTCTGGTTAGTCTTCGCAGCAGGAGCAAGAAGTTTCGTGAAAATGAGACCGCTCCTGTGGCTTAGACCTTAAGGAATACTGAGGTCCATCGGTATATGTCTCTGCAGGAAGGAGTCGAAACATACTCTCTCCAGACACTCGCTCATTCTATCGTCAAATTCACCTTCTCTCCTTCGTGGCACACATCATCAGATCTCTTTAGACTCACCTGCTACCATCGGACCAGCCAGGTTCACACAAGTTGGCTTGGTGAGCGGCCCAGGCAGGTGGCCGAAAAAAATCTGGTGTCGTCAACAAATACCGTTCATGCAATGTGCTAAGCGAAGGCAACACCTCGACGCATGTACGGACATGAATCCTCAACTTATCAAGGTAGAAGATGTGGATATACCAGAAACCCACTTGTAAGAAATGTGAAGACGAACGGAAGTGCAGTGAAAACTTATTGTAGAGCGTTTCAGATAGAGGAATATCTGCTCAACCTCCTTCACCAATGTCACAACTCACGTTATATGACTCACAGAGGAAAATCATTCACGAGACTCAAGTTGGCATGAAGCTGGCCGTACGAGACTCACAGAAGAAGATCATGAATTGCATTACGGCAAGATTTTGGCGTTGGTTGCCTCCAAGTAGGAGTAGTTTTGGTATTATCATCATCCTGATTTGCCATGACATCCTGACAGAAAGGCGAGTGTCTTATTTTTGGCTTTCATACCCTGCGTTAGTTTCCTTTGGTCTGTTTCCGGGAAGTAAGTGAACGAGGGAAGTGGAGGAATGTTTCGCAAAACTCGCACCTAGAGGTAAACCCGAGCCTTCCCTTGCTGTGTGGCCTTTTCACCATACCCCTCGCTCTTTCCCAATATCCATGTTACAATTTCCATATCCAGGCAGGCATCAACGAAGGGAACACCCACGGAAAGAGCAGTAGATTGACAGGTGTCCTCGAGCCGGAATGATGATTGCTCTCCGCTGCTTCCCGTCTGCCCGACGCTCCTGCCGAGCCGGTGTAGGCATCCCGGAATACCGTCTCGCCCGGTTGCTCATAAGCCGGGAATGTGTAAAATAAAGTTACGTCCGAGTCCAAACTCTCCTCCCGATGGCGGCTTGTTGGTCTCATGATGGAAACATGACCGGCGTGGCAACTCCGTGTTTGTTTACGCACCATACAAGAAGACAATGGCTCGAGTCCGAGCCGGTACAAGATAATCATGGTTGTTTTAACCGCCATTTCGTTCTTCTACCCCTTTCGGCCGTAGAGCCCAAACCGAGATGGAAAGGAAGATGTTTAGGGGGAATGTGCTTTGTGGTCATGGCCTCGGGATGTCGGGTCGACAGGTAGTTTTTAGGGAGCAACTGAGGGATTTGAATACTCTGTAATAATGAGCCGAAGCGGAAGATGACCAAACAAGAATACTCCATGTATGATATCGGTCAGGTCAGGATGTCTTTAGTTCAACTCACAAACGTTACCTGCCAGCTTCCTTGGGTTTTTACTTACCGGGTGACATGCAGTTTTGTGTTAAGGATATGCAGAGCGGTTACCAAATGGGTGATCTGACATTAGTCTCCATCATTAAGTCTGATGTTGGAAACTGGACACAAGCAGCTCTGATGAGGTTATGTCTGTGGAAAAACCGCAAGCGACGATCTGGGCAATTCCACGAAGGCGTAGAAACACACACCGTCGCTCACATGTAAGTGGGGATGGCAGACAGATATTTGCCAGACCGAAATTTGGGTATTACTTCTTTGAGTACATGGTGGCTGTCTATATCAACATTTATTCATTTCCACAAGCCGCAGTATTCGATTCCTTTGGCTCAATTACACGTCGTTTTCCGTTCTTCTAACAGATCAGTCCTCATCCCAGTTAGGGTTGGGACCGGGGGGCTTGGGACCACCGGCCTGTCTGGCGACGATAATCTGGTCAACAGAAAGAACCGTCCTGGCAGCTTCGGTGGCGAGCTTGATAGCCCACTGCTTGGTCACGAGGAGGTCGAGAATACCCTCCTTCACGGCATCAAGGGTACCGGAGTTGTCGTTGTTCTGTGAATCCTGTTAGTCACTGTTCAAGATAGGGGTAAATGTACAGATGGAAACTTACCTCGATATCCACACCCGTTGACCAGGTGTCCTTCTTCTGGTGGGCGGCATAGAGCCTGCTGAGCACCTCGGTGGCATCCAGACCGGCGCTCTCCGCCAATATCCTAGGAACGACCTCGAACGCCTCACCATACTTCTTGATAGAGTACTGCGCGAGACCCTGGGTCCTGTCGCCAACAGCCTGTATCCTCTCGACAAGCTGGACCTCAGTGGCGCCGGCGCCAGGGACCAAGCGAGCATCCTTTGTGATAGCCTTGACGACGTTGACACCGTCATCGACGGCACGCTCAACATCATCGAGGTGGTTCTGAGTAGCGCCCCGAAGGACGAGGGTTGCTGTCCTTGTGACCTCATCCTCCTGTCTGAACACGGTGACACGGTCACCGCCAATCTCCATCGTCTCCACAACGTCGATGCTGCCCATCTCGTCGGGCATAGGTGCACCGAGACGGGCCAGGGGAGTGGCACCGACGACTCTGCATACGCGCCTAAGCTCGAACTTGGAAAGAATCTTGATGACAAGGATGCCGTATCTGTTGAGGTAGTGCATCGCCAGCTCACCAACTGTGGAGCCGGCAACGACGACTCTGAGACCCGAGTTGTAGAGCTCCTTAACCACCGTCTCGAGCTGGTTCTCCTCTCCCTTTGTGAAGTCGAGCATCTCCTGGGCGTTGTGTAGTAGGACGGTGCCCTTGGTCTCGGTCTGGCTGATATCGATGGGGCAGGTGTAGACACCGACCTTGGCTTTCTTGGCCTTCTTGACGGTGCCGTTGGGCTCCTTGGGGAAGACCATACCCTTGACGACACGGCTCTGGTTCAAGCTGCCACCCATGATCTTGACGACGCGGATGTTGTCGACGTTGAAGTTGGCGGGATTCTTGGGAAGAACAGCAAGGATGGCCTCGGCGACCAGGTCAGCAAGGAAGTCTTCGTTGCCGTTCTGCTTGCTGGCAATAACGGTCCTGATGGCCTTGCTGAGGCCGGCCTGCGACCGCAAGTCCTCCACCTTGTCGACCACAAGCTCCTCCAGGGTATCCAGGGCAATCTTCTGGGCGCGCTCGTAACCGGTGACAATATCTGAAGTCTTGAGACCCATGCGCAACAGGTCCTCGGCCTTCTTGAGGAGCTCACCGGCGAGGATGATGACAAGGTTGGTAGCATCACCCATCTCGGATTCTTGTTGTTGGGAGGCCATGACCAGAAGCTTAGCGGCGGGGTGAACGACATCGAGCTCGCGGAGAATGGTGGCAGCGTCGGAGGTCAGGATCATCTTCTGAAGGTGGTTGATGACGATCTTGTTACGTCCATAGGGGCCGAGGGAGGTCTGGACGGTCGAGGAGATGGCCCTGCAGGCATCGATGTTGCGAAGGACGGCGCCATCCTCGGAATCGTAGCTGTTGTGGTTGTTGTGTCATGGTTAGAGCCTTTCTTTGTGGTGTTTGTATCTAAGGTTGCGAATCATGAACCCCTTGGGACCGCATAGGCGCAAGCAAGCAAGCAAGCAGAGCCATGGAGGGGAGTTTGGCGGGGTAGGAACATGACATTGATGCAATAGGCAAAAGCATCAGGGGAATAATGAAAAGAGACAAAACATACTTGTTGTAGCCGCCCTTGAACAGGCCGGCGTTCGGGGCGTTGGGGATATTCAGAGACATGGTGGGCTTCGATTCTGGTGTTTCTCCTGAATCTTTGTTGTTTGGTCGGGCTTCCTCCGTCTTGCGGTGTCTTCGCTGGCCATAGCCAAAGTGCCAAATGGACCTCCCTCCTCTCAGGAGCTCCCCCCAGGCGGTGCGGGGCCCACAAAAAAAGTCGATGAAGCGGATAGAAGACAGCAGTGGCGGGCTTGCGGCAGGCAACAGCTGCTGGCATATGTGGATAGGGGAGCTCTAGACTTTCCGCTCTGCTCACCGCAGCAAAAGATTGAAGCACAGACCTATACGATTAACGCTATACGCTTATTCCAAAGCATCCCTTGATTTCATCGTCGACCTTCGAAACAGCATCCATGACAGCGGGCACATCTGGGACCTCCAGCTTGGGGACACCGGAAATAGTGGACCATTCCCACACTCAAACGTCTTGACAGTCTTGGCGTGCATGAAATCCGAGTTGAGCTGGCCATAACAATAAGCAAACGGATTTGATAGAATCGACCAACTTTGACCATTTTCATCAATTTATCCTTCTTCTCTGCATTAAAATCGACAAAAACTGGCGCAAAACAACGAGTTTTAAATATAGATAATAATTGCTATTTCTTCTATTATTTTTTACTATCCCTATATTTGTTTTATTATTATTATCGCTATATAATATAATTAATATTCCGAATGAGAACTAACGCGCCGTTATCTATATAATAATTTATAATAACGAGCCCGTAAAGGATATTATTATTAATACTAAAGTTAGCGAACGTATTATATATCGATATAAACGCAATTTCAAACTTTTTAATAATATATAATTCTTATTAAAAGTACCCTAAAATATTAGAAAACTCCCTATAGGAGTTATAGAGGTATAATTACCTTTATACTAATATTAATATTAATATTAAGTATAATTACTAATTAATATATTATAAAGAAAGTTATAGAGTTATTAATCTTAAAGTTAGCGTTATATTTCGACGAGATTTGTACTTTTTTAATTAAAGAATACGACGTATATATATCGACCGAAACCGTAATTCGCTATTTACGTTAAAAACGTTAGAAAAAGAAAAAATTGGTATTTAAAGCGGTATAATAAGAGTTTAAGCTAGTAGTTAATTAAATAATAAAAATATCCTTATTTATTAGCGAAATATTTATATTTTGTAATAAATTTAGTATAGATCGACGTAATAGAGTTTGTAAATACGGATAGGCTCCCCGCGGCGTTATTATTATTTAGTTTAGTACTTTTGAACGTAATAAGCGGTATTATTTTCTTCTAATTATATTAATCGATAATTTAATTAAAATAATAGTATTTAAGAGTATAACCGACGCGTTTAATTTTATAAAGTAATTACGAGAATGTATTCTTATTATTATAAATCCCTTCTTTAATTATAATAGTATTTTAATAATAAATAATATTAATTGGTATTTGCAGTAGGAATTATATTACGTATACGTTGAAGTAAGTATTTTATTTTAGTATTTACCGTTATATTCCCTAGAATTTAACCCGATCGAAGCGTATTTTAGTAATTTTAAAAAGTTAATAAAGAGAAATTACTTAAATAAAAGTAGGAATACTATAAGTAACCCTAATTTTATTAATTTTATTCGTTAAATAATTATTAAAATTGGTTATAAAGTAGAATAAATCCGCGGTTATTATTGAAATTTTAAATTAATTATAAATAACGTTAATAAGGATAAAAATTACGTTAATATATATATTAAAGAGTTGAAGGAGTTTTAAGAAATTAGTAACGTTAATAGGTAGAAGAGTTCGAAACCGCTAAAGTAACGTAGGGAGCGTTAGAGAATAACGGTAATCTATATACAATATATTTAATTTACTTATATTTATTTATATAATAATAAAAAAAATCGAAAAAATGTATTAGAGTCGTACTAGATCGAGCGCTAGTATTTATTTATATAATAATAAAATAATTGAAAAAGATTGTGTAAAACCGTTAGAATCCTTCTTCTTCCCTATTATAAATCGATTCGTTATAGCTCCTTTGTATTTACGTAATTTACTATAGTATTGGCCGCTATAATAGTAAGAATTTGGGTAACGTTATATTCGAAAATAATAGCGTAATCGTTTAAATATAGGTTATTTAGTCGCGTAATGAAGTTGTATTAGGTATTTAGTATAAGTATAACGGTTAATATATATAATAGAAGGGTAAAAAAGTATATTAATTATAAAACCCGTTAATTTCTTTAATGTTAGATTATTCCAATTTAAGGTACTATTTAATATTATCCTTCAACGTAGTATGGAGCTTTGGTGTAAAATTTAGGGTAGTAAATTAATTATACGGTTAGTTTCGAAGGGTAATAATATTAATAATGGCCGTATTTAATCCTTTTAGTATATTCCGTAATATAATTAGCGTTTACGATGTTGTAACCGCTTATTTATTTTTATTAATGTAGTATTTTCGATAAAAAGATTTGAAAAATTCGGTAATAAATTTAGTTAGTGTACGGTTTTACGGCGGTAATAGTAGTAGTAAGGACGGTGTAATTTATTAATTATATTCCTCCTATTCGTTTATAACCGAAGGCGGTATAATTGAAGGGGGTATTGGAAGGATCGAGAGGGATATAAAAGGTACCCGCTTAGTATTTATAGTAGAGGAGGGAAGAGGATTATATTTTGCCGCTAAAATAGCGCGGTCGGTTAATTAATTATAAAATACGGTTATAAAATATTTAGAAGGTAATTTATTAATAATATTATTAATAATATTAGGCGCGCTAATATTGTATATAATAATATTAAGCAAAGTCGCCGTAGTACCCGGTATTAGTACGTTAATTTGGCTAATTATAGAGGTAGCCGCAATAAATGGAGGTAATTATAGAGTATAATATAGAGGGTAATTATATAGAGGGGGAGGGAGATTATAGGGGTAATACGGTTAGTATAAGAGGTATAAATAGTATAGGTATATGATACAGGACACCTTGTTTACTGGTATTACATGTAATATTACTTGAACCGATTGAATTGAATAGGGGCATGGGCATACGGGTGCCATGTCCGACCGGCTTGGTAGCAGCTACTTGGTAGCTGTAGCCGCGCCGCGACTAGCGCGCGTTCTATAGTGGGTACGCGCCGCGTTAAACCTACTTTAGGATTTCTATAAAGGATTCCTATAGAAGGGTAGCCTTCGGTTCGCCTTCTCCTTCTTATATTATCTTCTTTTTTTATTACTTTAATACTATTATTATTTTTATACGTTTAGTATTTAAAATACTTAGGTTACCCTATTATATAGTAATTGCAATTGCAACGGTAATAATTATACTATTTTTTAATCGCATTTTTTATTAAATTGCGATTGATCTTTAGTAAGTTTTTTTGAATTTACAGCGATCGTTTAGACCTTGTATCGTAAAATATCGACCCCGCGATTACAATCCTTACTTCCTAAATATTTATTTACTCTACACATTGTAAGATAGTATAATAGAAACCGCTTATTTTAAATTCGTAAATTATTAATTGTAAAATAAGTATTAGGAATTCCTTTTTCAATTTACACTTTTTCTATACTATTATATTCGCGTCGGTTCGCATTAATAATAGTATTTTAATACTTTATTACCCCGATCCGAATAATTTTTATAAAATCCTTCGATACGAAGGGTAATACGACCCAATTCGTCGTAAAATAGCTTAATTAATTCCTTCAAAAATATTTCGATTATTAATCGAAAAATAGGTATACGGTAAATTTAATATTCCGATTTATAATTATTCCCTTATTTTCCTATTATATTTTACCCTTTTTCGTAAATTTAATTAAAAATAGTTCGTATTAATAAAAGGTTTTATTATATTTAATAAAGACCTTTCTTAATTATAAATAATTTTGCGTAAATTTTTATATAAAATATCCGCTCCCTTAATTATAAATATAACCGAATATAATATTAGTAAAGGAAATTAAAATAATAATAATTTTATAGGTAACCTTCTCTCTATTATAGTTAGTATTTTCTCCTTATTATGTAGCTTATTTCGATGTTCGGCCCGCTTTGCTTTTTAATTTTCTATTACGTTATTTATCGTCCTTTTTATTATATTTTAAATATTTTCGACCTTAACCGGTTAAATAAACAACCTCCTTCTATTTTAGCCGTTTAAGCCGTTTAATTTTCTAATTATTAAAATATCGCCTTCGAAATATTCCCCGGTTTATAATACCCGCGATTTAATTATTCTTAATCGTAGCGATAAGGATAGCGACGATAGTTAGGTTTTAAAATATATTACGTATAAAAAGATTTAATCCTATATTAATAAAATCGAAGCCAATATACGTAAATAAAATAAAATTATTAAATATAATATTACTATTATTAATAAATATATAAACGATTATTTCGTTAAGAAAAATAAGGAGGATAAAGAACGCGATAATGAAAATACCGAAGTATTTATCGAAATTAATAAAGAATTTTAAGGAATTTACATTGAATTTAACGAAATTCGTAATATTATATTTAAGAATTACGAAGAAATTATATTTTATTTGGCCCTACGTATAAATAAAGCCTCTTATAAATATAATGAATTTATATTTAATAATTTCCTTTACTCTTTAGGCAATATATCCACTAAAATTATTATTCGCGATTAATCCTCTTCTAACTATTTATTTAATTTTATAAACTTTAATAACGGCTCTCCCAACCTATTTAATTATATTAAAATTAAATTTCGTACTAAATAATTTAATACCCCGTTTCCTTATACCTATAACGACGTTACTATTAATAGCCTTTATAATAAAATTAATTTCGGATAATTCGATATTAAATTTATAAATAATAAGGAGTAGGTAGTTTTCGATTTCCTTATAGTAATTAAGGATTACGAAATTAAATTTAATAAACGCGAGGATAAATTTACTTAGAGAAAGGATATATTCGCCAAAATTATTATTAATAATACGAAAATCTATTAAAAGCATTTGGTAGAAATGCGCGAACTCTTTAAATAATTTCGTTTTATATTTTCTATAACCGATAAAGTAATTTAAAATATAAATAGCTTTAAAGGCGCTCCGCCTAATAAACTACGCGGTATTACCACCGCGTTTAATAATAACGGTAATAATAATAATATTTATAATTCTTTTTCTAATAATAACCCCGATAAGCATTATAAATATCGCGTAAATATTTATGAAGGTAAAAAACTTATAGAGGATAATTTTAATAATAAATTTTCTAATAAATCGTTTAATAAATTCACTAATTAATTTAAACGTTATAAGCCCGAAATACTAGCCGCTTTCGAAATTAATAAGCGTAAATATTATATTAATATTCGCTCTAATTTAAAATATATTTTCGTCGAATCCGATAAGGAGGATTAAAATATTATGCATTAAATTAATGCCCGTAATAAAAATAAGTAAATTGCCGAATCCGGTAATAAACCTAATTATAAAAAATATTATAAAAATTGAATTAATTTACGTAAGAAGTACAATAAATCCGATGGCGAATTTAATTATAAAAAATATTATAAAATTTAGGCTATTTCCCGAAAAAAGTACGAAGAATCCGATAACGAATTTAATTATAAAAAATATTGTACTTTATATAAAATATATTACCGTCGCTCTAAGAATTATAGATACGATTTTTCTAATTCGTTAAATTCGGATTCGGAGGATTAATTTAATTATACCGTTCATTATAAGTTCCTTAAAATTAAATTTAAATATAAGTTTAAGAGAATTATTAAATATAATAATTCTTCGGACTTTAATTCCGATTCCGACTCCGACGTTAAATTAAATAAAATTAAAAAAAATAATATCGGTATTTTTAACCCTTTTTACCCAAACCCCGATAATATAAGTATAATTAATAATAAAAAGATATTATTTATACCGACCTAATTATATTCTACAACGCCGTTTTAACTTTCTTCGAAGATAAAAAAACCTACGATACCTATACTAAATAATTTACCCGTTTTTAACCTTCTTTTTTTTAAAAAGCTATAAAACTATAGTAATATAATTAAATTACCCTTAAAGAACGTATAAAACTCTATAGCGATATTTATAAATTTATATCCGTTTTAATCGAACGATTCCGCCCCAATTCCGTTATAATTATTTATAAATTTAGCGAAGGACGTTTACTTTTAAAATATATCGTTAAAGATAATAACGTTTTAATATTATTCGTTATAAAAAAGATTTATTAAATACGTATTATAAATATCCTTTTTAAATATAGCGATAATTAATATAAAATTATAATTTAGATTTAATTAATAATAAGCTTTAATATTAAAATTATTATCCTTACGCTTTTAATTAAAAGAAAGATATATTACTACTTCGCAATTTTCGAAAATACCCGTAAAGTATTTATATTATACACCCAAAATAAATATCCGTACGTTAAATTTAATTTATCTTTTAGTAAATTATTAATTAATAATACCGTACCTTTTATTCGTAATAGCCGTACTAATAACTTTAGCGCTAATTATACTAACGACCGTAATTTTAATCGTATTAGCGATTATAGAAATAATTATATTAATAATTATACTAGTAATTACGATAACGATTATAATTATAGTAATAATAAAAACCGAAATTCCTAGTAGAATAATAATTATAATAAAAATAAGGAGGATAGGGAGTACGTTTATTATATTACTTTAAATTTAAATATAAATAAGAAGGACGGTTTAAATACCGACGTTATTAATTATATTAACAATTCGGATATTAATAATAATAATAATTTAGAAATTAGCGTTTATTACGTATATAATAGCGAATTAATTTATTTTAAGTATTTAAAGGAATTCGATTCGGTAATTATTAAACGTTAATATATAAAAGGTTATAAATATATTAAATAGCCTACTATCGAAACGATATTACCTTTAGACCCTTATTAACGTAAATACGGTAAATATAAAGAAATTTTCTTATCTTATAATTTATTATTCGTATATTTCGATATTTATTAAGGACCGTCCTTTAATAAATTTGATATAATTTATTATATTAATACTTTTTTAATTAAATAAATTTAATTATATAAGGAAGAGAAATTAAATAAAGGATTTTTATTTAATTTTACCTATTTACGAATTTTTATTAAAATTACCCCCGCCTTTTTAAATATAAAAATTTATATTAATTTAGGAGTTAGTAAGATTATTATCGATTATGCGTTCCTATAAATAATAGAATATTTTATATTAATCGATTATTCGATTAAAATTAGAAGAATAGGAGGTAAAATTATTAAATTTATAAAGTAAGCGACGTTTACCTTCTATTTTTTAAGAAAAGATTATAAGGGAAATTTAATATTATTAAAAACCGTCGCCGCCGGATGGGTAATAGATAAATTCGAATTAAATTTCTTATTCGCTAATTCGTTTTTTTACCCGCGTTAAATTTATATCGATTATTAAGCCGCCGAAGTATTATTTCCCTAAGATAATTTTAATATTACCTTTAAAGTATTAAAGGATTTTAAATCCTATATTAAAAAAATAATCTTATCGAAGAAAATTATTCTTCGATTAGGTAAAGAACGTATAATTCCCGTCTTTTATAAATTATTCCTAAAGGATAAAAAGTTTTTATTTATTTTAAATTATAAAATTATTATTAATATAATTATTAACGTACGTACTCTATACGTTATATTCGTACGAAATTCCTCGATTAACCCGCTTACTTTTTAATATAAATATTATATCGGTACGATTTTTGAAAATAAAGCGGACGGATACTTTTCTACTTTATAAGTAAATATTTGCGAAATTGCAATCGCTATAGAAATTTTTAATATTATAGAAAATAATTTAATTCTATTAATATTCGAAATAATTAAAATTATTACCAATAATTATACCGTTTTTATTAATATTAAATTCGATTTAACCTTTAATATAAAATTTATAATCGTTACCGAAGGTAGTAAAATAAAAACCCCCGTACCCGACGTTTAATTAAAAGTTTTTAAAAAATAATTTATATTAAGTATCTGTATAAATGAAAAAGCTCCCGAAATTATTACGAAAGAGGGAATTTATATTTATACTAATAATAAAAAAATTGTTACGGCCTTCGAAAAATTTGTTAATAAATTCCCTAATTTATAGAAGGAAGGCGGATTAATAAATATACCCGAAGAACATATAATAAAGGTTCCTTTAATTAATAATTAGTAAAATTATAAAATAGCCGTACGTTTTTACTTATTAAATAAGAAAGATTAAGTAATTATAAACGAAATTTTTAACGCTCTCTATAAATAAAATAAAATAAATTGGGTTAAATACGCTACGCCGTTCGCTTATTTAATTTTTATAATTTAGCGAAAAATTCGAATAGGATTAAAAGGCTAATTAGTTATTAACCTTCGGATTTTTAATAGCTTAATAATTTTAAATAATTACTTTTTTCCATTCTAAAGAGAAATTATTACATTTATAAGAA
This sequence comes from Sordaria brevicollis, assembly GCA_033439795.1. Taxonomy (NCBI): domain Eukaryota; kingdom Fungi; phylum Ascomycota; class Sordariomycetes; order Sordariales; family Sordariaceae; genus Sordaria; species Sordaria brevicollis. The sequence continues at coordinate 2,162,262 of JAUTDP010000005.1, forward strand.
ATAAAGTTATTATTACGGTAATCGATGCTATTGCTTTCTTTTATTAATTTAGGGTATAATAAAAGTACTAGGACCGTTTTACGTTAATAATTTATTAGGGATTAGAATAACCGACCGTTATATAAATAAATTTTAAAAATACTTTAACCTACGTTTAGAAATTTATAAATATATTATTAAAGGATTATAAAAATTATTATTAAATTTATATTAATAATATAATTATTATTAACGATATTATTAATAATTATTTATAATATTTCGATATAATTTTCTCCTTATTTATTTCGAAGAATATTATTTTCTCGCTTAAGAAATCGTACGTAAATTACTTTAACGTTAAACTCTTAGGGTTCTACGTCGATAAATTCGGTATATTTATTATAAAAGATTATATCGAAATATTTAAAAATTTAGCCTTCCCTTTTAATTTAAAGGTTTTAGAGTAGTATATCGGTAATTTTAATTTTCTACGCTATTTAATCGCGTACTATATTTAATTAATCGAATTATTATAAAATCGTAAAATATCCCTCTTAATAATTAATAAGGAATAAGGTAAAATAAGTAAGATTCTTATTCCCTAGTTAAATCTATAGCGCTAATATAGTATGGGGTCCATCTCCGATTCTCCGTAGGATGAAATTATAAGCGTTAAACGCCCCGGATAAAAACCCCGGCTATAATTCCTAGCGCGGACTTATCCGCGCCGCTTCTTCAATATTCTATAATCGCGGTATATACCTACCGCCAATGCGATTAATATCCGTCTTATCCCTTCTATTTACCATTACATAAAAATATTAAACCGTTCCACTTTTTTAATCCGCCGTCCCATCCCCTTATTTATTACCGTTTTCCGTTTTCCGCTCCTCCGCCCGTTTATTTTTCTAACCGCTATTAAATTTTTTAACTATTAAACTTTCCTTTATTCCTTTTATTCTTTTCCTCCTTTTATAACGGTTACGTTTCTACTACGGTTTATATTAACGTAAAAACTTCCTTCCTTTAAATATAAAAACCCTTATCCCTTAAACTTTTTTAAATTTTTCCTTCCTTTAATAATAATAATAATCGATTCGAAATAGCTATTCCCCGTTAAAAACGCGTTAAAACGTTCCGTAAAATAATAAAAACTTCCGATAAAAATAAAGGCGAAAATTTATTTCCCCTTTACCCTCCTTCGTTAATTCCTATATTTAATATAATTAATATTAATATTAAAATTAATTTCGAACGTATTATTAAACGTTTTACTAATAATAAATTTTTCTATATATTAGAAAAAGAATAAATCCTCCCTCCGCTACGTTTTATTTTTACGTTAACTTCTCCGAAACTGTATTTATATTCCCCCGTATTTCGTTTATACCCTTTAATTAATTAAAGCTTTTCTTTCTTTCCTAATTATTTTTAATTATAATATTTATATAAAGGCCGTCGTTAAATCGATTTATTATATCTTTAATTACCCGAATAAATTATTATTTTTTATATTATTAACGTTTTCTATTTTAATTCGTCTTTAAATAAATTTAATTAAATTACTTAATATATTTTAACGGTTTTATATTATATAATTAATACCCTTCGCGGCTTTTACGATTTTTATAATACCTTTTAAAAAAAAGTCGTTAATAAAGACCTAATTAATAACGAATTCCGCAACTATTTTATCCGCTTCTATATTATTACTAAGGAATTTACCGGCGTAATTCGCCTTCGCTTTATTAATAATAACTTTATTAATACCCTAAAGTAATTTACTCGCTATAGAAAATAATCAATTAACGATTATTTTTAAAAAGGTTATTGCGAATTCTTCTTTTCTAATAAGGATAATTTAATTAATAATCGTATTCTTTCAAATAATATCCCCTATAATAATAATAGTAATTTACCCCGTAACAGTAACGGTAATTTACTTTATAATAATAACGGTAAAATTCCCCCGAATAATAGCGGTATTTATATACTTTCTTATAGTAATTCCCTAATAGAAATTAACTCGCCGACTATTTATCTTACCGGTCCTATTCCTATTAATAATAATTAATTCGCTTAACGTTAATTTATAATTAATATTATATATTAATATATTCGTTAATTCGATAAATAAAATTATTTATTCGTTAATAATAATAAAATATTAAAAACTTTAATTAATCGTAAAAAGAAATAATAATTAAATAAATCGTCGCTTTCGTAGCTTAATAAATTTTCAATTAAATAGAAATCCTCCCCCGTCTTTATTTTAACGTATTAATAAATAAAAGTAAAAGAAAAAAAAAAAAAGAAAATTAAAAATAGCGAACGAATTCGTTTCGCCGCTCCTCTTCTAATTCGATTATTAAGCGGTACTTATTTAATTATTTTAACCGAAGTACTTATAATAAAATTCTTTTAACTTTAATTCTATCGTTTAAGTAAATTTAGAATTATTTTTACGTTTACGGCTAATTAATCGTTATAAACTACGTATTTACTATCCGGAAATATTCGAACGTAATATAGTAAAATATTTCCCGTCCTAATTTATATAAATAAATAAGGGTATTAATATCGGAAATTCTCCTTTAAAAAAGGAAAGCTTTAAAGCTAATTACTTCTATTCTCGCTTAGATGAAGAGGGAGTTTTTTATTTTCGTTAATAAATAATAATCTTTATTATCTTCCGAAAATTGGGTTTTTTTTTACTTTTTCTTTTTTTAATTAATTATATACCGTTTTATTATAATATTATTAAACTTCGGGTTAAAGTTAATAATCGTAAATTTATACCGCCGATTTAATTTAATTATTGTTATTATTAATTAATAATTATAGCGCAATATTTATTTTCTTTTTATAACGTCCTTTAATTATATTTTTTAATTAAAAGTTAAAGGTTCCGGTAATTATAATAATTAAATAAGTACGCCTATTACCGGGGGCGGTCCTATTATAATCGTTATAAAATTCTCTATTGGTATTTATTCTTCCGTTTATTTAATTTTAACGGCACCGCTTTCCGGTCTATTAATAAATGGTCGATTTCTTATTTATTTTATTTAAATATAGTTAGTTACTTAGATTATTATTCTTCGGACGAATTTAACCTAGTCCGTACGGGCGAATTTCTCTTCGAAAGCCTTTATTTATTTATTAAAATAAAAATCGAATAGCGGGTAAAAAATTTCCGTTTTAAGGTTTTATATTAGTATAATTTTATACGCCCTAATGACGATTTTTAAATATTTAATTTAATATTTAGTTAATTTAATTATTATCCTTCGGAATTTACTATATATTTTTATCGGCTAGTAAAAAGCTAAAGTTTTATATATAATCGTATTTCGAATATATTTAATATAAATTTCTTTTATACGAACGAAGGAATAACTTTAAATCTTTACGGCTAATTAAATTAGCGTATTCGTTTAAATTTTAATTTTTTTTTTAATAACCTTTATATAAATTTAATAATTAAATTTATAATTTAATTAAACGTTTAAAAATTTTATTAATTTTATCGATCGAAATATAATATTTTCGAATTAGAGAATTTCTATTCTTTATACCTTCGTTTATATAAAATATATTAATTCCGTTTTATTCGCTTCGAATTCTATATTTTTTTCCCTTATTTATTCGGAATAAATTTCTTATATTACTTAAAATATCCTATAATTCTCTTTAATAATTTTTATTACGGCGATAATATTAGTATTATTGGCGAAGTTAATTATAATTATATTTTTAATCGTAATTAATTTATAATATAATAAAATAATAAAAAGGATAAAAAGAATTAGGGAGAGGGGGGAGCTTTAGGGTATTCCGGCTTCTATAACGTAGGGAGCGGATATTTCGTCGTCGAAAAAAAAGGAACCTCTTCGTTTATTAATAAAATTTATTATTTATTCGAAAATTTATTATAAAAATCGTATTTCTTATAGGGTATATAATAATTATTTATAATTAATTTTATCGAATATATTTTTAAAATTAAAGAGTATTAACGATATAATGGTTCCGAATTTTTAAACCGTATATATAATATCCGTAACGATACGGATAGTAAATTTAATCGAATAGTTTATTTAATTATTTATTTAACCCTTTAATAAGAGGTTAAATTCTTTTATAATTTAAATAAATTTTTTAGCAACGAACGCTTTGAAGATTTTCCTTACGTTATTTAATAATAAAATTAGCTTTTACGCGCCGGTTAATTTTTATTATACGGTAATTTTTCTTAGCTTTTTAAAAACGATTATTTTCGCGTTTTTAAACTGTTATAAGAAATACCTAAAACGAAAATTCGTAACCGTAAAAGCGGTTATAGTTTTTTGGAATAATTCCCTATAAATTTTTAAAAATTTATTTAAATACTAATTGATACCTAATATTTTATTTAGAGTTATTTAAAATAAAACCTCCTAAATATCCTCTTCGGTAATTAATTCGTTAATAAATAACGAATCGCTAATATTTAATAGAAGGGTTTAATCGGATAAATAATTTATAGGAATATTTACCTTCGGGAAGAACCGTTCGACGAAAATATTCGCTTTATTACTATAATTTTCGATTTCTTCTATTCCTTTATATTATTTAAAAATTAAGAATTTAAATGGGTTTATTAGTAAATAACTTCGAGTATAAGCTTATTTTTCAAAGGTTTAAAATTTATTTAAATTTTTCGACGCCCTTTTAACGCTTTTTTGCTATATTATTTATTAAATTTTCGTATTAATCTTTTTTTTCTTTATTAATACTTCTATAAATTTTACCTAATTCGAAGATATCCTTTCTTTATATTATTTTTACTATTTCCGCTTTATATCTTTCGTTGTTATTTTATATTCTAATATTTATTACTTCGCTCTTTTCCTTCGATTTTTTTTTTAATATAGAACGAATTCTTCTGTTATATTTATAAATTCTTTATCGAATTTATTGAATATAAATTCTAATTCCTCCTTCGTATTAATCTTCGCCGGGACCGAAATTTATTATAACGTTACCTTTCGTACCTTTTCCGTATTTATTAAATTTTAATTATAATTTTCTTCTACTTTTATTTTCCTAACCTTTCTTCTAATATAAATTTAAATTTTTTAAAAATAATAGTTCGAACCGGTTTATTCGTACTATTACGCCCCCTAATATTCGGTTTCGACTCTTAATATTATTTATATATAATTAATTATCCTATTTCTCTTTTCCTATATTATATTATTTATATAAATTAATTCCCTTCTAAGGGTAACGAATTATATACGCTACTATTATACCTATATAAGGAGTTTTTTGGCTCTTAAATTAATCCTATTTTTTAAATCCTAATTAGAATAATAGAGGTTAAAGTCTCCGATAATTATAATTTAATATTTTACCGGGGGTCTTTCTTTAAAGAATTCGAAGAAGGGAAACTCTTATTCGTATTCTAATATTTTATATATTTTAATAAAGGAATAAATTGAATAAATAATTAATAATTCTTTTAAATTTTTAAACGTTACGGAAGCTTAATTTTTTCCGACGTAGAAATTTAAATCTTTAAAATTCTATTTTTTATTTATATAAATAATTACCTTCCCTTTTTTTAAATAATTTACCCTAATATATTTACCGCCCTATAGACGATAAATATCCTTATTTAAATTCCTACCCGGTTTTTAGATCGCTATAATATTATAAATTTCCTCCTATTCGAATAGTAATTTCCCTCTTTCGTATAATTTCCCTATATTTTAATAAAATATTTTTAATTAAATTATTAATTATTCTATAAAGGAATATTTTTTAACCCTATGGGCGGAATAGGAGTAGGAGTTTTTTCCTTTTAAATAACTGGTTTAACGGCGGCGATTAAGCCGGCGCCGCTTCGAATATTTAAGCTTTAAAAATTCGTAAACGTATTTATTAGGCCTTTAATTGTTAATTTCGGTCTAATAGAGAGCCTATTAATTTATTTACAAATATAACCTCTATTTCTATTTTTAAATTCCTTTTTACGAATAATAATAATATAAGTAGTAAGGGGGGCGTTAAGGAAATTAATATCCCTATTATTTTTTACCGCCGCCGATTTTAATATAATATTTTTTTCGGGGTCCTTTTAATACGTAAATAAGCGTAACTTCTTAACGTATTTTATAATAGCTTTCGTAATAATTTTTTTAAAAATAGGGTATACTTTCTTTTTAAAAGTATAATATCCGTACTTTTTATATAGAATATAAAAGATTAGCGATTTATTTTCGTTAAATAAGTAATTCGCTTTTCTAAAATAGTCCTTATTATATTTATTTTTATTATAACGTTTATAAACGTTAATATTATAATAGAATTTCCTTAAATATTTTACGCCCTAATAAATAAAATATTATTAAATATTAATTAAAAAGGTAAACGGTTTGTAAATATACGCGCCGCCTTCTTAAAGGAGGAATTCTTTATAGAAAATTTCGGTTACTTTTATAATTGTAATTTTTATTATAAAGAGACCCTTATTTTTATTAATTCTCTTCTTCTACGAATATATTTTAATAATAAAGGTAATTGGATTCGTTTATTATATTTTATAAATAATATCCTTTATCTTTATATATTCGGCGATATTTATTTAAAGGAACCCTTTAGTAATTAACGTAGTAATATTCAAAAATACGAACGCTTTTTCGCTAAAGACCTTTTTAACCCAAATTTAATATTATTAATATTATTTATATATAATATTATCGAATATAATTTTATAATTTCCGGTCGTAAATAATTTTATAGTAGTTTATATAATATTAAAAGTACCGGCCCTTAAATCGCGAAATATCTTTTCGATTTAAATTTTAATTTCTTCGTTCGTCCGTTTTAAATATTAAATATTAATTATAATATTTCAAATAAGGAAGGTACGGTCGTAATTAATAGGGAATATTTTTAAGGGGGGGGTAATAATTATAATATATTAAAGGATAAACCTAATTTTAGGAAGAACGTTTTTTATAATTCTAGCCTATATTTTCGGCGCTTCTTTAATATTCTTTTATAATTCTTATAGGATTGTCTTTTTTAAATCGTCGAAATCCTTTTTAATAATAATTTAATTGTTATTAACTTTATTAATTTTAGGGCGCGTTGCCCTACTTTTTTTTACGAGGATTTTCGTATATTCGTTAAATAATTTACGAACCTAATTATAATTTTCGAGCGAAACGGCGTTATAATCCGAAAATTTATTTACTTTAGTAATGAATTTCTTTATAATTTTATCGTCTTCCTACGTTTTTTCCGAAATTTTCGCGGCGCGCGCTATATTAAAATCGTTGTAAATTAAGAATTTTGCGAGCAGGTTGTAAACGTTATTTTCGAGTTTATAATTACCGCTATTAATTATTATCGGTAGTAATAATATATTATTATTGCTATATTCGTTGCGGGATATCGTGAGGGACGTAAAAGACCCTTTTGAGTCGATTCCCGTTGTCGATTTTCGTTTTGGAGCGCTCCTCGACTAGAAATCGGCGTTTCCGGTTCTAAAGTAGTTTTTGAATAAGGTAAAATAGAAAATAATAAACCTATTAAATACGCCGCTTATTACGTTAAAACCTATTTCGAACTTACTTTTATAGAAATCGAATTTTTTAAAGCTATTTAGGATATTATTTATAAAAATCCTACGATTTTTTATTATTTAAATCCTTTTTAATTAATATTTTTCTAAATTAATAAATCCTTCGAACGTAGTTTTAGAGGTATATTATTTTACCTTTAGCCTAATTTTAAATAAGTCGAAAGTATTCTTATATTAATAAATTAAATTATACCTATTATATTTTTAAGTAAGGTTTTAATTAAAACCGAAATAAGGTACGGCCTTTCCGAATTAGAAGTTACTTATTTAATTTGGGTAGTTAAAAAGTTCCGTACCCTTTTATACGTTTGTAAGTACCCGGTTATTATATTTACCGATTATTTAATTATTAAAGGTATTGTAGAATAAATTTCGCTTCGTATTTTATTAATTAATTGGGTAAATAAGCGTTTAATTAATACGTTTATTTATTTATTATAGTATAAATTAAAGGTCTATTATATTTTTGGTAAATTGAATTTTATTCCCGACGTTTTAAGTAAATTCCGAATTAAATAAAATATTTTTAATAATTTTAACCCTAATAGGGTTACTGTCCTTAATAATATATAGTACGCGTTCTTAGAGGTATAAATAGTTAATAAAATTAAAAATAATTATTACGTAATTTATAAGAAAGATAAGAAATTTATAAGTATTTTCGAGTATTTAAAAAATAATAAATAGGTTACCGAGGACGGTAAAGTATTTTCTAAACCCGGCTATCCTTTCTTTATATATAACGGTCTTATTTATAATATATAAGTAAATAGAATTAAAATACTTTACATCCTATATTAATTTATTAAAGATATATTATATATAATATATAATAAGAAATATTATTTCGGCTACGACTATATACTTTATAATTGATAAAGAGTATTCTTTTTAAATAAAATCCGTTAAATTAGGTAATATATTAAATATTACCTAACCTATTAATTTAATTAAACCGACCAAAATTCGCTTATAAACGATTATTAATTAATTTACGTTGAAGAATAATTATTTATACGTATTATTTCCTTTAATTTTATAATCGGCCTATTAAAGGTTTCCATTTAAAATACGCTATAGTAAATACCCGGTTATATAATTTACAACTCTTTAATACCTATTACAGATAAAACCTTAAAATATACCCTCTTTATTCCGGGATATATTATATATATTACCGAAAAATAGGGTATTATTATAATTCGTATTATATTATTCGCCGATTAGGGTTTTTTAATCGGGATTATATTAAACCGTGACCGAAAGTTTACTTTTAATTATTAGAAAGGTATATAGAAGGCTATAAGTATTAAATTATTTATAATTACTACTTATTACACTTCGGGTAATAGCGTTATTAAATATAAAAATTAAATGGTAAAAATAATTATCCGTTTTTATATTTTTATTTACGAATTAGATTATAATTAATTAATTATTATTTTATCTTTATAATAGAATTTTAATAGCGCCTTTATTAATAATATTAAAACGTCCCTTTATAAATACTTCTTTAATTATAATTTAATTAATTTAATAAATATAATTATAAGTAATATTTAATAATTATATTCTTTTTAAAATAACGCTACTACCTACGATTATATTCGATAGGACGCTTAATTGGTTATAAATTTCGTTATAATTAATATAAAGAAGCGTTACGATACTTATTATCGATAAATTTAAATATAAATAAGCGATAAAATATTTTTTAAATTAAATTACCGTTATTATTTTCTTGGTCGGCCTTCTTATAAAGTTTTTTAATAACGATCGGGTCTTTTTAAAATAATCTAAAAGGTCGGTTATTTCGCATATAAATTCGAATTACTTCCGTTAATAAAAATCTACTTAATTATTTCCGTCGTTTACTTTATATTAACCTTAAAAAATAATAACCCTTTTAATCGAACCTTCCCGCCCCCTAGTTTAATAAAAGACTCTTAAAGCGATTTAGAGGCCGAAAAGTTCGGTAAGCGTTACAAATTTAATAAAGTTATATTATATAAATAAGTAAATAGAGAATTCTAATATTATATTAAATAGAAAAGCTACGGCTACGAATATAATAATTAAAAGGATACCGAAGGAATATTAAATACAAAGGAGTTAATTAAGGATTATTAGAAATATCGCTTAAATGAACGTAAAGAATCTATCCGTAAAATATATATTACGGGCTCCCGGCGAATACATTTTATAAATAAGAAAAATAAGGAAGATTAAGGAAAAGGTCGTCGTCGTTCCCCCCGTTAGAAGTAATAAAATTATTTGAATTTCTTATTAAAGATAATAGCTTCTTCTTCCGGGCGCTAAGATTTAATATAAGATACTTTATTTATTAATATTATATATAATATTATTTAAACCGATTAAATTGAATAGGGGTATAGGCATACGGGTATTATATCCGACCGGTTCGGTGGCAACTGCCTGGTAGCTGTAGCTACGCCGCGATTAGCGCGCGTTCTATAGTGGGTACGCGCCGCGTTGGACCTACTCTGGGATTTCTATAAAGGATTCCTATAGAGGGGTAGCCTTCGGTTCGCTTTCTCCTTCTTACATCATCTTCTTTTCTTACTACTTTAATATTACTATTGTTTTTACACGTTTGGTATTTGAAGCACCCAGGTTACCCTATTAATATAGTTAGTATAGTAGCCGCTCCTCCTTCTTATTATTGGGATTTGCTTATACTAGAGTCGTTTGTAAAAAATTAATAATCGATTCTATATTAATATTATTATTACCGTTATTAATATTATTAATAATATTAACGTAAATAGGAAGGCTATTACTAATATTATTACGTTTCCTTCTATTATTAGAGTTATTATTAATTGTAGTAGTCTTTACTATTATTATTCGTTTAAATAATTTAATAGGGGGATTTCGTATAATAGTATATTTATACGAAATGGTATTAACTTATTTGCCCGTATCTTCTATCGAAAAATTGTAATATATTTTATAACCGTCGACTAAATAATATAATTAGTAATTAATACCCTTCGTATAGTTTTTATATTAATAACTTTCGGTATATTTCTATATATTATAAATAGAATAGAATATATTAACGCGAATTATACGCTTACTACGTACCCGCTCCTCTTCGTTAGCTCTATCGATTTCCTTTATTATTATATTAGTAGTAGTCCTTTTATTAATATTAAATTTAAGGGTAATAATAATAATCGACGATTATAACGTAGCGGGAGTAATTTGGGTAATAAAGGGATTAGTTATACTACGAAAGGGTGTAGGAGTAGCGGGTATACTAACCGAATTAGTAATTAACTTAGCGATAAAAGTAGGCGCTGCGGGCGCTATAAATAGTATAACGAAATAGAAGGTAAATACTAAAGTAAAGGTATAGTATTAGGTATTATTATAGTAAAAGTATACTTTTATAATACTCTTACTATTAAAATTATTAATCCTATTATTAAAATCGATTATTATAATAATTTTAATATAAAGGGTAATTTTATTTCTATTATTATTATTATAAACGCTAATATTATATATAACGCTATATAATTTAACCTTTTATACGATTTTAACGGCGGTAATATTAGTAATAATTTATTGGGTATAACCTTATTAAAGACGTTAGACTTTATTAAGTAAAATGGTATTAAATTACTAATTTATAATAGTATTATCCTTTTATTCGATTTTAATTTTTTAGTAGTTATTATTATTTAGAATAGCGGGAGGTTTAATTCTAAAGGTAGTAAAGTAAGTGCCGGTAATAGTAAATTCGACCTAAATATAGTTAGGGAACGAAGGTTTAAGAAGGGGGGGTATAGCGCGTTAATATAATTAAGATACTATTACCCTAAATAGGGAAATTATATCGTTATTAAAAAACGTATATAAAGTATTAGCGGCGATTTTTTTAATAGGGGATTGGCGGATAAGGAGGGTAAGTAATTTTAACTCCTTACTATTATCCTCCTCCTTTTTCTCTTTATTGCTAAAAAATTCGATATAAAGGGGGGAAGATAATACGGGCTTATTCTCCGCTTTAATTTCAATTTCGCCTATAGTTTTACTTTTTATTTTACCTTCTATTTCTCCTTCCTCCGTTTCCGGTTCGGGGGTAGGATCTTTAGCGGGCGCTTTATTTTTACCCTTATTCTTAAGTATAACTTTCTTTTTAAAAGCGGGCTTCTTAGGGGCGGGCTTTTTCTTAGGGGTAACCTTTTTAGGAGCTAAAGCTTTTTTAAGCGGGGTTTTAATCGTAGATAGATTAATAGTAGTATTGTTGGTACGAATCTTTTTCTTAAGGCGGGTAGAAGTGGTAAGTTATATAGGGGAGGTTGTGTCGGGATCTTCGTCGAAGTGGACCGACGTAATATTATCGCGGCGGGTTTTCTTTTTAATTTATTTCTTTAAAATCGATTTAGGAGGTATAATAGCGATATTTTTTAATGGATAAATAGATAGATAAATTAATTGAATTGCTTTATTTATTCGATGGAATGAAAGAGGTTATTTTAGGGATGGATTTTGTATTGGAATGAAAATAATCGACTAGATTTTACGAGTGTGAGGGGGATTTCTGTTTGTTTGCTTGTTGTGGCCAGCTCAACTCGGATTTCATGCACGCCAAGACTGTCAAGACGTTTGAGTGTGGGAACAGTACTGGGGTACTTCAGCCTTGGGGTTCCCGTCACGACTGTTACAGCGGTACGTGGACAGGGCGTTTTTGTTGTTTCGTGACTTCCACTTTCAGGTCCCGACGCCATCCACGTCCACTGCACTGCATGATTGCGCTTGCCCGCCGTGCTGGGGACTCTTTCCATGTTCAACCTCATCCATTCACTCGTTGTCCCATTCTCTCCTTCCCAACTCTCAAACCTTCGATTTCCATTCATTGTGACCGCCCAGCAAACAGTGCATGACTTTTCCATAAAAGCAGCAGGTGGCCTGCCATAATTATTACGCTCCCTTCCTTCTTTCCGCAAACAACGAGAAACAAGCGAATATCCTGTTCGTCATTCTCGTAACGACTCACGATCGCAAACACGAACAACTCCACTATTAATCATTAATTCACCACCACCACGGTAGAACTACTCCAACAATGGCGCCAGGTAGGTCCAGGTTCCCAAACTCCAAAACCGCGTCCATCCCACGGACTTCTCCATAGCCTTATTCTGCCCTGCCACCTCCATCCGTTTCTTCCCTTTGAAACCCTTCCTTTATTGGAATTGCCCTTTGATTCAGTTGCGGATTCCCTCGCTTCTCCATTATCCCCCGGTCACCATGTCTTCCTCCATCATCCTCAAGATGAAGAAAAAGGTTACTGACCCTGCCAATCGCCCTCCACCAGCCAGCTCAGTTCCGCCCCAGTTGCCTCCCTCGGTCGAGGAGGCTTACCGCAGAAAGTGCATCCAGCTGAAGCAGCGCACAAATGAGGTCGAGGAAGCCAACGATGCCGCTCGCCTGCGTCTGGCCCGGCTGAAGCGCCAGGTTGAGAAGATGAGGCTGGAGCGGGCGTTCCTTCTTGAGCAGCTGGCCAAGAGGACGAGCACTAACGTGGAGGACTCTGACGGCAGCCCCAGTCCGCCGCCCACAGTACGTGACGCCATATCATCACCCCCAGGATCACCTCTCCCGGGCGGACATACTCGCCATCATCAACATCATCATACATCCCTTCATCACACACGCACAGGTCGGATCGGTAAGCTGACAGCAACCGCGCAGCCTAAGGAGAAGCCGTTGCGCATCAAGCGTGGGCATAGGAAGCCTTCTGCCATGCCTAATCTCGAACTGCCTAATGCTGCAGGCGCCACCTTCATCAACCAGAATGTTCAGACCCAGTCGCCGAGTTCCGATGCCTTCTCGGCAGCCCAGCAGCCTAACGGTCTGCACAAGGGTATCTTCAGGCCCGCCAAGCCGAGCAGCGCATTCGAACTCTACTGCGACGATAAGCGTGCCGCGTCGAAAGAAAAGGCTGCGGCAAAGGCGGCCAGCAAAGAAGCCGCCGAAGGGTCCGGCAGCCCCGAGGACGAGAACGAGAACAACGGAGATGTCACCGACATTGAAGAAGAGACGTTGTCGCGCGAGTGGAAAGACCTCCCCGAAGAGCTCAGGAAAGAGTTTGAGGACCGAGCCGATCGGGATGCGGAGCGATACCAGAAGGAGAAGGACGCATACGACGCGGCCAAGGCACTGGAGGAAGAGGAGGCGGCGAACAAGGTGGCAGCATCAGCAGAGGCAGAGGCAGAGGCAGCCGACAAACCCAGCGCCACAAAGAGCGATACCGGCAAGACGGATGAGGCAGAGGGTGCGACAGCCGAGGAGATGGATGTTGATCGTGATGCCGACGTCGAGACTACCGAGGAGAGGAAGGCCAGTAGCGCCAAAGCCGCCGAGGAGGGAGCAGACACACCAAGGGCGACACAGGAAGATGTCGAGATGGCCAATAATGACGACGATCAGGAGACGAAGGCTGAGGAGACGCAATAGGGGAAGCGCACGCAGCCAGGACGCGTGAGCTACAAACGGGGTCTCTCGCCAAAGCGGCCGTGGGAGATGTAGTAGGGCTACATACACTCTGGGTTGGAGATGGTGAGCAGTATTCAAAATTCATGGATAGCTTGGGGTATGTGTAACATAGATTCCCTTTTTCTTCCGTCATGGCTGAGCTTTTGGCTTAACGGTACAATTTTTACAGTCTTTGGGAATGGGCTGGTTAGGTTGCGGTTGCGGAAAAAAATCAGATTCTCTTTTATTCATCATACACTAGGAGCCGAGGCTTTATAAACCCAAGTTTGACTCAAATGAAGCTTGAAACACCACCTTCTACATACTAACGTCCAGGAAACCCCTTCGGCAAAGGATCAAAAGGATTCCTGCCACTTGTGTGCCTCTGATTCCCAAGTGGGAATCTCATGCCCTCATCTGTTCGTCCCCTACCATCACTATCATGCGGCCTTTCCTCTACCCATCCATCATGCTCCCTACCCCTAATACTCAACCCACCACGACCATCACTACGACCTCTCTCCAAAACCGGCTGGATATAACTTACCTCAGGCTCGTCACTATCATCGTTCACCGAAGGGACGACCCACCTCTTTCTTGTATCGGCAGGGAGATACCGATACGACCCTGCCGATTCGTACTCCGAGTTCTTGTTGCTGATTTTCAACTTCTGCAGCCGATTGAGGAGAGCCGAGTCTGGATCAGCCCGCCGTTGCTGGGGGATGACTGATGGATGTCTGTGATGACGAAGGTTTGGAGACCGGGATGGAGGGCGACAGCTTGAGCAAGAGACGGAGGAGCGGGACCGTCGACGGCGACGAGAGGAAGCTTTTCTCGATCGCCGTCGATGGGAGCGCGACGCACCCCGTGACCGTAAACTTGAACGGGATCCGGACCGCGAGTGGTGCCCACGCCCCCGCCGATGATGATGTTGATGACCAACATGTGAACTCCGCCGTCGGGATTTCGAATGAGAGGATCTTCTTGGTCTTGGTCTTGAGAGGGACCTTGACCTCGACCTCGACCTCGACTTTGAAGAATCCCGAATGCGACTGCGACTGCTCATCCTGCCATCATCAGCATGACGACGCCGGCCTCGACTATCCTCCCTTCTTCTTTTCGAGGAGTGCGAGCGATATCGACGGCTATGGTGTTCGCCTTCACTGTCGTTGTCAGAACCTGACTCCGACCCTGACTCCGACTCAATCTCTGAATCAGAGTCACTAGAGGTATACCCGGTCTCACTACCAGATTCTCTCTCCTCTTCTCTCGCCCTGGAGAAAGTAGTTGTGGGGGTAGACACGTTCAAACTTCCACTGCCGGAGGAGGAGGACATAACCCGCGCCATGGTGGGAAGATGATGTTGCTGGTTGGGATGTTTCTGTCCCTGACCTGAATATTGCTGCTGACCGCCATGGAATGGTTGAGCGGTGTTAAATGGAGGAGCGGTATCGAACGGAGGAGTGTTACCCATTGATATTGATACCGGCGGCCGCATAGCTGGAGCCGGCCCCGTTGGCCCTGTTGGCGGCGGCGGTCTTTGTAGCCATCCTGCTGGCGGTGCTGGGATAGAGGTACCTCTAGGGACTTGGGCTTGTCCCTGGGTCTGGGTTGGAACTGGGTGAGCTGTATACATGTATGATGCTCCTGGTACTGGCCCTCCTGGCCCACTTGGCCCGACAGATGGTCTCCAACCGGTGGTTGCTGGACTTGTTGGGTTCAGTTCATGTTGCCCATGTTGAGGTAGCGGTTGCTGAATAGCCTGAAGGTGAGGAGGCTGTTGATGGGGCTGCTGGCCTTGATTATGAGAGATGTGCTGCTGCTGCTGCTGCTGCTGCTGGAATTGTACTTGTGGTTGCGGTTGCGGTTGATTCATCGTCTGATGGTGTAGATGATGTGGTGTCAAAGGAGGCCCCCCAACTTGAGAACGCTGGAGATGTTGCGAACGACCGGCCCCATGCATCAGAAAACCCCCTTCATTCTGCATCTCCGGCCTTCTTGATTCTTCAGCCCTATACATCGCAAGTGCCTCACCAGCAGACTTTGATATTGGCTCATGATGAGCAACACGTGCGGTACCACTAGACTTCTGTCTTTGTCTAGTGCCACTTCTCTTCTTATTTCCCTTCCCGTATTCTTTCCCTCCCTTGCCCTTGTTCTCATGCCTCGAATGTCTCCTCTTCTTTCGGTCCTTCTCACTGCCAGTAACGCGATACCAATGACCATGATGTTTCACGAACCTGCCTCTAGACTCAGTCGACCTTGATCCTGATCTTGCTCTTCCTCGTCTGGTGTGCTTCTCACCACTCCGCTCCCTTCTTTTTGGGGATTTAATGATCCTGGCTGGTGGGAAGTCGTGGGACTGGAACTGCAATAGGGATGTGAGGTTCTGGTGAGAGAGTGGGAGGGTGATATTGTGTGCTGTTCTTGCTGTTGGTGTTGGCACAGCGGAGTGTCTCTGGGCTGGTACTGGTAGTGACATCTCGTCTTGCGTGCGATGATGATGAAGGTGAGGAGGTGTCGAGTTCATCATACCCTGCGGTACTGATGGCGGGAACAAGTTCTGCTGGCTCAGATGGGGAGGCTGATGAACCGCGACTACCACGGGTGAAGCCGAGGCCGACGACTGGTGATAGCCTGTCTCATATTGTCGTTGATGATGTTGCTGTTGCTGTTATTGCTGCAATCTCTGAACAAGGTGTTCCTGGTTCCTAGCAATTGTGCCCTGCGGCAATGACACGAAGCCTTGATTCTCCATTCTGGCTATCAGTGATCTTCTCAGGATGATGGAGTTGTTGATGTTTCGATGTGCTCTGGCTTGACAGTGAACAGGTGATAGATCTCAACAACTTTCATCACCTTTCATACCAGGTTCCAGATTGTCAGGACTCAAGATGAACGGGACTTCTTGGTCAGATATTGACAGAGAAAAGGGGGCAGACTCACCAATAAATATACAATCGCGACTCCTTCCAAAACCCTCAGTATTGCCATGAGCATGCCGGGCAAGGCTCCGACATCAACACCCCAAAACCTCGCCATCGTGTCTCCCAACGCCAGAAGGATGGTGTCACAGCTTGGCCACTTCCGTTGCCTTATTTCCAAAGGCTTAAAGCCTCAAGACAAAATACCAGAACGGAGTCGGAAAGTGAGGCGAGCAACCACATAGTCGGAATGAAGAAACAAGGCAACCAACTTTCTCAGGATAGGCAAGTTGCTATGGATGTGTTTGTATACTCCGGATGTTGATTCCGAGTGCCCGACGTCAGCCGGCTCTGAAAAAGTGATGGCAGAAGCGGGTTAGATCGACACCACCACCATATGTGAGTTTATCGTGTGTTTCCGGCCAGGCTTGCTGGGTATCGAATCGGACGAAACATATCTGTAATTGCTGACCACCATCTCTCTCAAGTCCATAGATGCCGGGCAAGAAAAGCCAAGCGATAGCCTGCATGTTCTATACAAGCCCTTTTTGGCAACCGCCAATCCTCCATCACCACCATCTCAGTGTACCGCCATGAGGCTCCGAAATGGATTTGGTCATATCTCCGTACCCGAAAGTATGGCCTTTCAATCTATATACGGGTTTTTTTTTTCGTCGTTAGTTTTGTCATTATCAGGACCATTCTTCTCTTAAGGACAGCAATCACAGACAAATAGCAACAGACAACGATGAAGGAATGAAATGTATTTACTATAAGTTTCCTCAACGCCTAGGCACCGAGTTTCAACAGTCATTACTTTGAATAAGAAACATTAGCGATTAATGATGCATGTTCTGCCCCAGTCGGCCAACCATCCAGTCCAATCCTCCTTGTCATGAAGCGTTTACTTGTTCATGTCCGCCATCGCCTAAAGCTTTAGGACTCTCAATGCTCGTGCTCGCCCTCATCACCGTGAGAATCGTCCTCATGGGCACCATGATGCTCCCAGCCGTGACCGTGCTCCCATCCATGACCGTGTCCCCAGCCGTGACCTTCACCTTCAGAATCAGCATGTCCCCAGCTTTCATTGTCCTCCTCTGCGTGAGCGTCTCCCCAGCTCTCGCCGTCGTCCTTGTCTTGATTCCCATCGCCCTTCTCTTCATCGTGTGCAGCAGGAGGAAGAGCGATATTCTGGATCTGACCATCGGCAATTTGGGCAACAGGAATGGGCTGATTTTGGATCTGGCCATCACCGATCTGGACAACGGGCTTAGGCTCCACCTTCACTGGAGCGTTCTGAATCTGACCATCACCAATCTGAGAGATAGGAACGGGGGCATTCTGAACCTGGCCATCGCCAATCTGGACAACAGGCTTGTGTTCAGGGGCGTTCTGGATCTGGCCATCGGCAATCTGGGCAACAGGAGGCTTGGGCGGGTTTTGAATCTGGCCATCGCCGATCTGGACAATAGGCTTGGGTTCCTCCTTGACAGGAGCGTTCTGGATCTGGCCATCATTGATCTGCGTGACAGGAACAGGAGCGTTTTGGATTTGACCGTCACCGATCTGAGTGATGGGGACCGGCTGCTCCTTGGCAGGAGCGTTCTGCACCTGACCATCGCTGATTTGAGTAACAGGATCCTTGAAGAAAGAAGGGTGCTGGATCTGACCGTCACCGATTTGAACAAGAGGCTTGGGCTCTTCCTTGACGGAAGCATTTTGCACCTGGCCGTCTCCGATTTGAGTGACAGGCATGAGCTCTGGCTTGGCGGGAGCGTTCTGGATCTGACCATCGTTGATTTGAGCGACGGGGACAGGAGCATTTTGGATCTGGCCATCTCCGATCTGAGTGACGGGAACAGGGGCGTTCTGGATCTGACCATCGTTGATCTGAGTAACGGGAACAGGGGCGTTCTGGATCTGGCCATCGCCAATTTGAGAAACGGGTTCCATCATGAACGAATTGTGAACCTCAACATCGTCTACCTCCTCATCCTCCGGTTTTTGCTGCTCAGCGTTTTGAACCTGATCATCGGGGATCTGAGCAGCAGCCTCCCCGACTTGGTCGCCCTCGGGCTTCTCTTGTTGAGCCTCCTAAGCCGCAACCTTGGCGACCTTGACAGCCTTGCAAGTGGGATTCTTCGGCGCGCCGCTAGTAACCCACGCGAGAACGTTGTAGTAGTAGCCTCCAACTTGCGCCCAGCACGCCTGCCAGTTCTGAAGGGCGATGGCGCCAGGGTACTCGGGGTACTGGCCCGGAACGTACTTGGAGTCGTCGGTGTAGGTAGGAACAAAGAGGTTGTCATCGTTGTCAAAAGCAACTTGGATGCTCGGGGTGGTAGTAGTCTGTGAGGAGGATGTTAGCGAACGGTTCCTGGTGAAGGGAGATTGCGAATGACTTACCATGAACAGAGTCGTGGCAACGTTAGAGCCAGGGTCGTAGTTGAAAGACAGAGGGGAAGAGACGGTGATGGGGCCATCAGGACCGTTGGCCACGAGGTTCCAGGTCAAAAGGCCGGAGTTGGAGGGAACGTTGTCGTATTCGGTGTAGTTGTAGTAGAAGTTGAATGAAGAGGAACCGGCAGGATCCTGGGTGCTGCCAAGGCACAGAGACTCAATGGCGGCGCCGGCATGGCAAGCATAGAGGTACTTGCCGTCGAGAGCAGCGTCGTCGGACTTGAGCTTGAGGTTGAAAGGTCCTTCTTGGGAATAGGTCTGGGCCTGAACGGCAGCGGTGGCAGTGAGAGCGGCAATGACGCCGGACAAGGTGAAGGACTTCATAGTCAAGAAGAGTGAGAAGGGGTGGATGGGTAGGAAAGTGGAAGAACTGATAGACGCAATGATAATGTTGTGTGTGATTAACCAAAAAGTTGGATAAGTGGTGTCTGCTGGTGATGCTGTTGATGAGAAGAAAGGAGATCAGAGTCGATGGAGAGCAGAGAATGGAGAGGTTATATAATACTCCAGAGGCCGATGATTTCCATGGACTTCTTTCCGACTTGACGTTGCAGTTGGAGAGCCAAGGGAAAGAAGAAGGTTGCATAGGAAAAAGTCAATGCCGAATGAGATCACGAGAAGTCTGGGGAAGGACGCCCATGGAAGACGGAAGGTGGCCGGCGGACTCGGGATAATGGCCCCATTGCTGTGAAGATCGGCACCATGGCCAGAGCTTCTGGTGGGTTGGCGACGAGGGTAAGAACGAAGCTATCGCGAGCTTGGACCGAACAGGTGAGGTCCAACCCGTGTTCACCGGACCAGTGCAACCACGTATTTGCTTGGTTGCATTGGCGGTCCCCGCTCGAGTCTCCATCGCGGCTCTTGTGAGCTTGTCTGAGTAAGGGCCCCTCGTATAATTCTACAAGAGAAGAGGCACGACGGCTTTACCGTTCCCACAAGGGAAACTCCTTCATCGCCAAAGTAAGATTTCGAGAGACAGAAGTCGGAGCTTCACAGGGTTCCGGTTACCATATGGGCATAGTGTCAGCGCCAAGAACCGTGACGTTATGAACCAACGGTTATACTGGCTGACCAGCAATTGCAATTTTCGTAGTTGAGACGGTGGCTGAGGGTAGGCCCCTTCTGTAGAGGTAACGTTCCGGATGGGCAGCTGCAAGACATGCCTTCACCGCGGACAAGGCCGAGGACTCTAGAGGTAAGCGACGATGTGTTTAGTAGGGTAGTGTCACGGTGAGATGTCCATCGTCACCGCCACGCTATCTTTCAGTTCTCGTATTTCACACAAAGTTCTTGTGTTCAGAGTTAAGGTAGCTGACGCTTGGAGACAATGCGCTTTGAAAGATCGGTGATCGGAAAGAACTTGCCGAAATATTCCACCTCTCAAACAACCCTGCTGGATAAGGTTTTCAGCACGAGACTTGATAGTGTTTTTGGTTTGACCTTCCGGCTTTCCCGGAATTATTTTGAAGAATGGACAGAATAAGTCTGCCTCATCTTTCTTGATTCAATGAAGTTTTCTGCCCAAGATGTTTTTGTTCAGATATCTTGAGTTCATCCATGGCAGTTGATACTGATGGTTGACCTCGAACAACCAGACCAAAAACCCCCAAACCCTGGACTTCGCTTCGAAATCGCTAGAGCCTCAAGCTGGATTCAAGCCGGACTTTCCACCGGATCGATGAAGAATGTCCACAGCCTCTATTGCTTGCCGGCAATAAATCTTGCGGTCTGGTCACAACTGTCAGGTACGTTTGTGCAGTGACCGATCGAGGACAGTGTCCCATCTCGCGCCTACTTTAGCCAAAAGTGATTCCGTCTTCTATCGAGAAGAGAATACGAGACTGTCTCGTGTGCAAGTACGCGATATCGACCGTCGAGGTTGCATCGTCGGCATGCGCACCAAATTCGACCGCGAACCAAAGAACTGGCCATGGTCCAGGAAGTAATCAGAACCAAACCTCAACGGCTCTCTCTCAACTATTCCGGCTTGAAGACTTTCACTATTATCACGGCCGCAACCTCACAGACCGCCTCCCTTGACCTCTCTCAAGAATATCGTTTACTCGGCATCCCGCACATGTCGTCCCCGATATTCCGACTTGTGTTTGCAAAAATCCACGCCGGCCCATCCAGGAGTTTAACAAGCCTCACCCTTATGAGCCGGACGGATGATGCTTCAGCAAAAAAACTTGAGTATGGCAAGGGAATTTCCATTGCCCTTCTGAAGTATACTTAGCTGCAGAGAGAGGTGATGTCAAAGGCCCAAGCTGTCGAGATGACGGCCTGGATGTCTCTGAAGACGTTTTTTGGGAGGCTGGAGGAGGCGAATGTGGTCTCGTTCGTGGAGGAGTATTTAACGCAAAAATGATCTCAATCGTCGGATCGCAGAGAGAAGTCGAGGACGGCTGTCACTTGTTAAGATATGCGGAAGAGTGATGTTAAATCGTTGAAGTGGTGCGTTGAGTTGAGGCTGAGCAGTGGTTGAAGGGAGGGTTGACGTTGCCAGACCTCAACGTAGAGCGGCCCGGAATGTATATGGAATAACTTTGCGCCTGTCATAGCTATCCAAGACTCGAGACAGCGGTATGTATGAGGTTAGGCTAAGCATCACCGCCAAGTCCGGTTGTCGAGCCGACAAAAAGCTTCAGTTTGGAGCTCAAGCGATGCCCCATAGGGCTGGGTCTCTTCCGTCTCTCTCTTCCCGTCATGCCGCAACTTGACAGAAACCGACAAGAGCTGAGAAGGAGGAAGCTTTTATCTGTCGAGTTGACTTCGTTGACTGCTCTGTGTCAGACGGTTTCTACGACACTGGAAGGTTAGAGATGATGGTCGGTTGAGGGTATAGATTCGTCTCTCCAACTCTGAGTTTCAATGCTCTCTTCAGAGTCACTTCAGATTCTGAAGACTTCAATCCCAAATTATCACGACGAAACGTGGGTTGAAGAGGTGAAAGAAGGAGTGTTTGCAGAATGGGATGAAACCCTGTCCCCGACTCCCCGCGGCTTCAAAAGTTCAGGCACCACCAAAGTTGATTGGCGGCAGATCTGACGGCTTTCTTGACAGCGCAACCCCTGTCGTCCAGCTGCCCTGGCGGTCCTTACCCGTTCCTGGCGTCCCAAGACGGCGGGAGTGGAGATTGACGATGGAGGTTGGATTTTGATTTTTGGGGAAGTTGTTTTGGGGAGGCTGGGGAAGCTTTGGTGGCCCGAGCTCGGTTTCCCAGCAACCAACCGTGATGCGCAAATGCCCAGAATGGCCCTGGAGATGACCCGCCTTGGAAGTGAAGACCGAAGCGCCTGCCCTGTTGTTGTTGGAGGCCGATGGACGATTCCCACCTTCCCCAGCCTCCGTAATCTTGAAGCAGCAGCGAGCGGGCGCTGCAGGGTCTCTTTTGGTCACTGCAAGTGCGAAGAACTGTGTGCAACAGGAAAGCGCGAAATGCAGGTTCCATGACGATTCTTCCAGGGCGAAGGGAAAGAACGAACTGCCATGTGCATTCCCGTTGCAAGTGCAATTCACCAGTCTCTTTCCTTCACCTTGGATGTTTCTTTATGCGCATGTACCTTGAGGGAGTAACTTCAACCACAGCGAGGGCCATCCCCAAGTAAAACAATCCCTTCCGACTCAGCCCTCCCCCAACTCAGGTTCAGCTGCCCTGTAGCCTGTCATTGCCCCGCTATCGCATCGCGCCTGTATCGACGCCAGCCCCCCCGTTTGTTTGTTCCTGGTTCAGGTCCCAGTGAGAGGACTGGAACTTGGCAATCTTTTTGTCGCCAGGCGCGCAACCGCCGCGCAACTTGTTCAATTCTTCATCCAACTTTTGCCCGTATCGTACATTTTTTTTTGTACTTGCAAGACGGAGGATTGAACAGCTTCTTGAATATTTCCTCGGCCTGCTCCGAGCTGGCCGTCAAGCAATTGTTGCCCACCATGGCGAACAACCTTTCACCGCCCGGGTCGAGTTCGTACTCGTCCAATACCATGAATGTGGGAGATGGAACTTGGGATTTCGAGAAGAACTCGTTCCTGCTTCCCAATCTCCAGGGTCTCAACTTTGAGACTATGCGATACAATGGTATGTAAGGCGCATTGTTGCGACTGACTTTGAGACTGAAGAAGCCTTCCATTCCTTCTAGCCTTCTATCCGTCCATTGACCAAGATGGAAAGCTAACTCCCCATAAAAACGACAGGCATGGGCAATCGCTTCTCGACCTTGACCCAATATCACAGTCTCATTCTCGGCCACGGAGTGATAGCCGCCATCACCTTCCTCTTCATCATCCCAATCGCCGTCCTCATTGCCCGATTCTACTCCCGCAAGCCGGGATATGCCATCCGATACCATGCCTACCTCCAAGTCCTCACTGTCGGCTTCAGCACCGTCGTCTTCATTCTTGGCTTCATCGCCGTCGGCCCGAACCGAAACCTCACAAACCCACACCATGGCATCGGCGTCGCCATCTATGTCATGATTCTCGTTCAAGCTTTTGGTGGCAGTCTCATTCGCAAAATCACCGGCCATTCCTTCCGTCTACATCTTCATCGTTGGATGGGCCGCACTATTGCCCTCCTAGGTATTGCCCAGGTACCTCTTGGTCTGACGCTCTATGGTTCGCCCAAGTATACCTTCATCCTCTATGCCGTCTGGATGGGGTTTCTTCTCTTTTTGTACTTCATCCTGGATTACAGAGACAAGGACCGTCGCGAGTACTATGCAGGTGGCACCCGCTCTGAAGTTACTGGGTACACGGATGAGAAATCGGACAGCTCTCATGGTGGAAAGAAGAAATGGCTTGGTCTGGCAGCCGCTGCTGGCGCATTAGCTTTGGCTCGTGGTCGCAAGAAGAACAAGGATGAGGAAAGGGCTTTGGACCGCAGCCCTAGCCCATACCGCTCTCATGGTGTCCATGATGGGGCAACTGATGTATCACATGGCAGACATGACAGCTTCCACGACGACAAGTATACCGACGTATCTTCGCGACGCAACACTGGTGAAGGCGGCGGATGGATGGGTAAGCTGGTCGGGCTTGGCGCTGGTCTTTTGGCGGCCAAGTATCTTAAGAAGAAGCATGATCGCCGCGATGACGAGTATTCGGCTGTCTCAACAGAAACTCCCAGCCGTGTTCCTCCGCGGAGAGGAGGCCCGGCACCAACTGAAAGCGACTATACCGACTACACCGACTTCACCCGGACAGACCCTCGACGAAACTCCAAGCACAACCCAATCATTGCTTCCGAAGTGGAGAGCGCTGCAGATGACCGACGCCCTTACCGACCTGGCACGCCACCTCGCTCGCATGCTGGTCGTCGTAATTCGCGATTTGAAAGCACAATTGCTTCAGACTATTCTTCCTACGTTAGCCCTTCCAGAAGAGAAGAGCCTGAAAAGAAACGGAACAGCGGTGCTGGAAAAGGTCTGCTTGCTGGACTTGGACTTGGTTGGTTCGCCAAGAAGACGGTGGATCATCGTGCAGGAAAGGAAGAGGATCGCAGAAGAGACGAAGAGGATAGGCGACGTGAGGAGGAGGAGAGGCGGTTTGAAGAGGAGGAGCGGAGGGCTGGACGTCGGAATTCCAAGTATACCGGTGACGGCTACCCAAGTCCTTCCAGACGTGACTCCCAGCGCCGCCCAGCTGCTATGCGCCCAGCAGCACCAACAGACATTACCAGCACGACCGGATCCTCGATTTTCTCTGACGAATTCACCTCCATGGAGCCGAAAGGACACGCCCCTTACGACCCAGCTCCCATGGGCGGCGGAGCTAGACCTCCACCGGCACCCATCCCAGTTGCCGGAGGTGCTCCGGGTGTTGGTGTGCCGCCTACGATCGTTCCCATTACCCCTGGACTCGCCGGTAACCTACCTCCTGGAAACGGCCCGATTGCCATGCCCCCGATGCCTCCCGACCCGCGCGGCGTTTTCTACCCACTGAGACCCCCGACCGATACCAGCAGCAGCGATCTGACGGATGTTAATGCCGACAGACGACGACGAGAAGCTGAGGCGGCCGCCGCAGCAGCAGCAGCATCTGCCAGCCTCCTAGCCGCACAACAGCAGGAAGACGACCGGCGTCGCAAGGGCGAGCCTAGCGTGAAAGTCAAGGTGCAGAGCGACAGAGATAGGAACATCACTCTGCGAAGGATGACGGACGACGGCAGCGGCAACAACAACAACCGACGACGCCGCGGCGACTCGGTCAGCAGCAGCCACTCGGAATCAGAACCGAGCAGTGGCAGGCGATATCGCCGGTCCGATCGTCGTGAGAGCAGGAGTTCAAGCCAGCGGGGCAGAGCCGAGCGAGCCGCTGAGGCGAGGGTAGACCAAAACCCTCTGTATCCAGCCCCTCTCTCCCTTAACACGGGCGGCAGCGGTACACCACGACAGCAGGCGTCTCACGGCGGAAGCGGACTGCCGCCCGATTTCGACGACCCCTTGTCTCCGCCCAACCCGGCGTTTGCGAGATCGGGCAGGAAGGAGTCGCCGCCGTATGCGGGACCGTCGGGAACTCAGAACATGCCTAATGTCGCGGGGACCATCTCTAGCCTGGATAGTCCCGCGCAGTGGAGCGCGCTGAGCCCGAGCGGGGCGAGCCAGAACCCTGGTAATGGGAGTGGTGTGAAGAGGGAGGTGTCGAGTGCGGCGGAGAGGAGGCAGAGGAGGAGGTTTGAGAGGAGGGAGGGGAGTAGGCAGAGGGCTGCTGCGGAGTCATCGCTGGGTGGTTGAACTACCTAGTGGGTGACATCTTACGAGCTGTGGTCGTTTTGGCTTTTGTTGTTATATGGGCTGGGCTTTTTTTCTATTCCCCCTTTTGCGTGGATTTTTCTCTCTATCTTGCTGGCAAGCCGGCATGGCGTTTGGGCTTTTTCTTTAGGAATGGTCATGAGATGATGGATGATGGATATGGATGATGCTGTGGATATATGACCTTGGCACCATCAGTTGGGCCAAATCTCAAAAAGGTTGAAGAGTCTATATAGAGACTCGAGGTGTCTTGTACATATCTTTCGACAAGATAAACGATGAATGAAACCGTTGGTAGTTGGCATTCGTACATCAACCATCTTTGTTCATGTCATCCTTATGCGCTGTGCATGATGGCACATGCTCCAGCCAAACTGCCGATCAAAGAGACCCCCATGTGCGCCAAGAAACGGGATGACGTCGGATCGCGCCCATTTTGTTAACGTCGGTCGCTTACAAGCACAAATGTGGGCGCTAGATCTAGACCTCGGCATCTTTTGGTCTCGATTGCGACATTGTCCAACCCTAGGTTCTTCACATCATCATTATCATCAACTATTTTTCTGTGCGCTGTCTGTTATCCTTTTCTCTTTCCCGTCAGCGTTTTGTTGTTTTGTTCTGCCAATTCATCCGCAATCCATCTCGAGCTTCCCTTTCTACTGTATCCATCCTCTTATCACTTACACTAACATCCTCTCCATCCTCCCCTCCTCCAATTCTCGTCATATTTCCAGCTTTCATTCACACGACAACCTAGAGGATACCCAAAAAAAAATGTCAAAACCCTCCAAACTCCTCCCCTCCCTCCTCCACGCCTCCTCCGGCGCCGGCGGCACTATCATCTCCACCCTCCTCACCTACCCTTTGGACCTCGTCAACACGCGCCTAAAAGTCCAGCGCCAGTTGCGGGCAGATGGCGCTATAGCGGAGGAAGATGGGTATAACGGGATTGTGGATGCGTTCGAGGCGATTTATGAGAGGGAGGGAGGCCTGAAGGCGTTTTTTGCGGGGCTGGGGGCGGATTTGGGGAAGAGTGCGGCGGATAGTTTTTTGTTCTTTTTGTTTTATACGGTATGTTCATATTTTTTTTTGGGTACATGATGGGAGTGGAGAAATGGGGTGGTGGAAGGTGTGGACGAAAGTGGAAGAGAGGGCGGATAGAGAAAGGAAAAAGAGGTGGGAAGAGAAAAACAGAGAGGGCGAGATGGAAAGCGGATGAAAGATAGATCGAGAGAGGTGGACGGAAAGAGGGAAGCGCTGAGATGGAAGTTCAAGAAGATGGAAGAGAAGATGGCAAGAGCTGGGATAAACGTACCAAGGAAACTCGGATGGAAAAACAATCAACAAAATGAGCTGATGCTAACAAGCGATGAAAACAACAGTGGTTCCGCGCCAAACGTCTCCGCGTCAACGAGCCCTACCTCAAAGTTCTCGAAGAGCTCCTCGTCGGCGCCGCCGCCGGTGCCTGCGCCAAACTCTTCACAACCCCAGTATCCAACGTCGTCACCCGCCGCCAAACCGCCAACCTCATCTCCTCCTCCTCGCGAAGCAACCCATCAACTCCAACCTCCGAAGGCTCCCCCATCCGCCCTCTTTCTCCCACATCCCCCACTTCTCCCCCCTCTTCGCCCTCCCGGGTGTCACAACCCGACCTCTCCTTCACTGACACCATTTTGGCCATCTACCACGAGCGCGGTTTATTAAACGGTCTCTGGGCAGGTTACTCCGCCTCCCTCGTCCTCACCTTGAACCCCAGCATGACTTTCTTCCTACAACAAATCCTCAAGCGGGTTTTGGTCAGCAAAGAAAAATGGGAAGAACCGGGCGGTGCGATAACGTTTGTTATTGCCGCTTTGAGCAAAGTCGTGGCTACGAGTTTGACTTATCCTTTCCAGATTGCCAAGGCTAGGGTTATGGTTAGTTCTCCGTCGGGTTCATCCAGCAGGAGAAGCAGTGAGACGGAGGGGAACCGGGATGGTGAGAAGGGTGGGGTTACAAGGGCGAAGGAAAAGACGAAAAAGGCAGTGCCCGAAACGATCTTCTCGACGGTCAGAAGGATAGCGCAAACCGAGGGCGTCAAGGCCCTTTACGACGGTATTGGAGGAGAACTCCTGAAGGCGTTTTTTAACCATGGGTTGACGATGTTGTCGAAGGATATTATCCATGGGTTGATCATTCAGCTGTATTTTGCTGTGGTGGCTGCGTTGAAGGATTATAAGCTGTTGAGGGAGAAGATGGGGAAGAGGGTGAGGAAGACGAGGAGTGATGTGGCGAGGTATTATATGCTGATGGGGTTGGCGGCGCAGATGGTTAGACAGAGGGGGTTGAGGCAGACGTTGGCGATGGCAGGGTTGGTTGGGAAGAAGGGGGAGTAGGATGGGAAGGGGCTGATGATTATGGTGGTGAGTAAAATGGCCGGTTTGCATTTCGGGCGTATAGGCGTATGTATTGGACATTAGCATGTTTTAATCAAAGATTTGTTCTTTTTTTGACCCAAGTCTATACCTGTGATAACGCTCATGAACTTGAATATCCAAGGGCAACCTCAACAAGCAAAGCCCACTCCATCCTTCTTGACCTGGTTCGTACCTCCAGCCGAGAACCCCGTACCTTCACGCCTCAGCTCCACCAACCCAGGCTTTATTGTCTCCTTCTCTTTCTTCTCCTTCTTCCCTTCTTTATGCTTCTTCCCGCTGCTCGCCTCCTTCTTCTCCGTCAACTCCGTATCGCAGACATAGCACACGATAGCATCAGGGTCCACATCCGGCGCATGCGGATCATGACGGCCCGTAGGCTTCATGAACTTGTCGACGCAGTTCTTGCACAGCACATGACCGCATGGCTTCGCTAGCGTTGCCCTTGACGAGTTCGACAGGGCCTTCTTGCAGGCGGGACATATCCTTGTCTTCTTTTTGGTGGCCGTGTCCTCCTCTTCTGTGAAATTGACGGTGACGAGCGTGTGGAGAGAGTAAAAGTGCGGCTTGTCTTCGGGCGCGGCGGGACATGTCGGTTGGGATTTGACCTTTTTCTTGATCTCGTGGAGGACGTCTTTTGAGTTGGAGGAGGGTGTGACGGAGGGTGACCAGAAGGAGGGGAGTTTAGGTTTTGAGGACTGTAGAAACCATGTCAGTATGTGTGCGATAGGTGCCTGGCAATAGAATAAGGGCATACCTTTTCATCTTCAATAGCTCTCCTCGCTTTGGCTCGCTCTTCTTCGGCAATCCTCGCGAGCTCATCTCCATCCAGAGAGAACTTGCGCTTTTCACCCCTCTTGACATCTTCTATCCTCTTCTCGTCTCCGTTTCCATTCCCTGTACTAGCCGTCGACTCGCTCCTCTGCAACGTGAGGTCCCGCTTCTCATTGCCATTTTCCCGCTTGATCGACAGTCCAGCCTGCGTAAGCTCAAACTCCTTGATCGCCCGCTCCTGTGCCTCAGCATCTCTTCTTGCTTGCTCCTCAGCTGCTTCCCTCTCCTCCTGCTCTCGAAGCTTTTCGGCGCGCTTAATCTCCTTCTTTTGCGCCAGGATGTTCGTCAGGGCGCATTCGCGGCAAAAGATGTCGCCGTGTAAACAGGCGACTGGGTCAATGGCGTTTTCAAGGCAGAGGGAGCATGAGGCGAACGGCAAAAAGGATTCGCGCGAGAGGCGGGCGGAGGAGGCGGTCCAGGCGGCTTTGGCTAGCTGGCGCTCGTGCGAGGTGAATACCGGTCGGCTGGTGTTTCTTTTGCCTGGGAGGTCAGAGTCTTAGAGTCGAGGGTGTGTAGTCAGTGAATTGGGGGTGTTGGCTTACTGTGTGACATGTTGGCGACTTGGACTGGTTTGGCGATGTTTGTCGGAAAGTTTTGGAGATGGAAAACAGTCGTGAGGTCACAGAGAGAAGTCGCGAAGCTCCCAAGCAATGTTGCAGCAGTTCCCCAGGCCCACTGTTGGCCCTTGTGGAACCACAGCTGGGAACGGAAGACAGGGCAGGACGCAGTCTGGCCCAATGTGGATTAGGGGATTGTGGGGAAGTTCCAGGTTGTTGTCCACTGTGGTTGACCCTGTTTCGGCCCCGTGCGCCCCTGCCAGGCACATGCTGAAATCGTTGGCCCGTCGCATGGATTTTACAGCGGATTTTGAAGGGTTCTTTAGGTTCTCTGCCGTGAAGCCGATTGCCTCTCGCCTGTTGAAGAGCGGGAAAAGTTGGAATGAGACTGAACGGGTGGGAGAAGGACCGAAACTCGGAATATTTTCGCCTCAACAATATCTATTGTCACATAAACCTAGAATCTACCACTTGTTCTACAATACCTTATTTTCTCCTCTGCTCCGTCGTCGTAATTGTTCGCGGGGACGGCTACCCGAGGGATCGACCTGCTCCATGTTCCACTCCAGTTGAGTACTTGCACTAACACCGCGGATGGCAAAAGAGTTGTTGAGTGGAAAATAGAAGCCGGGTTTGACTCGTTATAAAAATTTCATAAAATACTTGGTACTTTACAACGCTTCTCGTCTTTTTTATATACCTCGCCCATTCGCCAAACACTCTCACTTACATCCTACCAAAACAGGGTGATACTCTCACTTCCAGTCAACATCCCTTTCCGGCATGTCATCCAATATGACGTCGTCAACGGATGCTGCTGCTGCCACCACCGCCGGCTCTGGCACTATCGCCAGCAGCAACAGCAACTCGACGATGGCTTCACAGCAACAGGAACAGCAACAACTACAGCATCAAATACACAACCACTTGGCAGCTGGTCAACAAGCACCTCACAGCCCGAATCTCGGGTCGCGCATTGCTTCAGTGGCGATTATGGGCTTGACGGGTGTCATCTCAAGGACCTTCTTGTATGGCCTCAACGATATCGAAGTCAAGGGTCTCGACAGGTTTAAGGCGCTTTTGGACAGTCGGGAGGATCCTGAGAGGAGGGAGAGGGGACTTCTTACAGGTGAGTTTATGTGAAATTTATAGACTCAGAAAGAATGCGCCACTAACCGTGTGTATAGTCTCCAACCACATCAGTGTGTGAGTAGCCTCATGTTTGTGAGAGCTCTAAACTCAAAGAAACATCTAAACTCACATATACGATGATAGACTCGATGACCCAGTAGTATGGGGTGTCCTCCCATTAAGTTACGCCTTCAACCCCAACAACCTGCGATGGACACTGGCCGCTCATGACATTTGCTTCGCCAACCCGTTTGTCCCCCCTCTCCCTCCTTCTTCCCATCCCATCTCACTAACTTCATCACAGAACATTCTCCGCCTTCTTCACAGCAGGCCAAGTCCTCCCCTGCCACCGCCTCAAACACTCCTCCCACGGCGGTCTCTTCCAGCCCTCCCTAACCCAAGCCATCCGTCTGCTATCCTCTCAACCATTCACCCAACCCGGCTTCTCCCCCTCGCCCCTAACCTCCCCGGTCACCGACCTCGCAACCCCCTCCGCCGTCGATATTCCAGACCCCTTCACCATCGGCACCCTCACCTACTCAACAACAGGCCAAGACTCCCACCCGGCCCCCAGCATCTACACCCGCAACCGCCACTCCTGGGTGCACGTCTTCCCCGAAGGTCTGGTGCACCAGCACCCGCAGGTTGATTTGAGGTACTTTAAGTGGGGCGTCGCTCGCTTGATTTTGGAGAGCGAGCCGGCTCCTGACGTGGTGCCGATGTTTATTGATGGTACGCAGAGGGTGATGAATGAGGAGCGTGGCTTTCCCCGTTTCTTGCCGAGGATCGGAAAGAAGATTCGCGTGGCGTTTGGGGAGGTTGTCGACTACGAAGCGACGTTTGGAGACCTCAAGAAGAGGTGGAGGGCGGAGGTGGAACGGGTTAGGAAGGCTGAGGAAGCAGAGGCGGCCAAGGCGGCCAAGGCAAAGGGGCTGGAGGTGGCGGATGTAAAGCCGAAGATGTTGCTTGGTGACTTGCCGGAGGAACTCAAGTATTCGGAGGAGGCGCAGAAGATTCGGATCGAGTGCGCGAGGAGGATGAGAGAGCAGGTTCTGAAGGTTAGGAGGGAGTTGGGGGGTTATGAGGAGAGTGATCCGACGTTTGGCGAGGCGAGTACGTGGGCGCCGGATAGAAAGGTGAAGGCGGAGAAGTATAAGAGTCGGGTGGATGGGAGTGAGATTAACCAGGATTAGGAGTGTCGTGGTTGATGTTTTCTTGCTCTTTTTTGGGAACATGTGAGTGTTGAGGGTTGGCGTTTGTGAGAGCGAGGATGAGAAATTGAGTGGGCGAGAGTCAGAATAAGGGTCAAAGTACGCTAGAGCGTGACTTGCTGCCCGAGTCTACAACCCTACGCCTGCGGAAGAAGGGAGAGCACAAGGAAGGATTTGTGTTGTATTGTATATAGATTTGCGGGTTAGTTGACCTGGGCGTCCTGTGTTGGTGGCAAAAAAGCTAGAAAGCGGGTTGAGCAAGATAGAAAGCATAAGGTTGGGAAAAGCAATATACTGTATTTGATCAAAATGTTTCACCAGCGACAATCGAGTTCTACACTTAGTGCGGTTCTTTTTCGCCGCCCAAGGTCGAATATCATCATGGAAACTTGGCATATCTGGAGGCTGGCCATACCGGTTCTTTTATGGTTCACCCCGGTTATTCAACTTGGCTGTAGACCAAACCTGTAGTTCCCAAAGAAGTTGGGTTATATACATCGAAAAACTAAGTAGTTTCGAACACGGGCTGGATTTCTCTCCAGCTGTGAACCTAACGCACGAGTGAGCAAAACATGACTTCGAGGAGCAAAGTCACTATGCTAGGTTTATAACCTCTTAAGAGGTGGTACCTCCCCGGCTTTGAACGCCAACCTTCCTTATACCCCACCTGGAAAAAATGCCAAATCATAGAATATCCGCCAACTCCCAGCCTCATTCCGAGGCTGCCTGGATATCCCCAACTCCTTTCCTTTTGTTAAACCAACACCAACCCCTTCGCCGTACGTCGCACTCAGTAGTAATACTCCTCCGGATTCTCCTGATACCACAACAACTGCTGTCCACCAGCAAACGGCTGTTGTTGCTGCACCTGCGGTACCACAATACTCGCCTTCCTCGACGACGACGCAGACGGCGGCACCGACTCAATTGACTCCAGCGGTGTCTCATCCCTCTCCTGCTTCACCACCTTCCCATTACTCCCATCCCCTCGGACGTCATGACCATCAGCAACAACCAGCATCTCCGCCAACCCCTTCGCTTGCAACATGCCTGTATCCGCAAATATCGTCTCCAACATGTTTTTCGCAAAAACCGTATAACTCCTCGGCACCCCGGGCGCCGAACCCGCTACCTGAATCTGAAACAACAAATTCGGCACCCCCGCCACGCCTATCCCGGCACCTCCGCTTGTTTTGTCGATACAATCGCGATGTTTCTTCTCGAGGCGTGGATGTCGATAATGCGTCGGGATGGACACCAACAAGTCCCTTGCCACGCGGCGTATGGTACCCAGTATATTTTGTTGTTCCGCTGACATATTAGAAGAAAACACCTGCGAGCAGCTGAGTGGATAATGATCGATAAACTCGATCAGGGATCGACAGGTGAGCAGGCGCAGCCAGCGCTGGTGATTCCACCCCCTAGCAACCCAGTGGTCGGCGTAGATGTGGTAGCTATCGTCAAAGGCACCGTCAGATGGAAAGAAGCCGGGGGCAGCACGTTCTTCGAGGAAGGTCCAGATGGGAGAAGCGCTTCCGGCGCTGTGGCGCCGTTCCCAGGCGTCGAGCTCGGCGTCGATGGAGAGAGCGTCACGGATTATTTGCGCAGTTTTGGGTCGGCCGTCGATGAGGGCGTAGGTGTTTAGGTAGGCTTGGAGTTCGAGGAAGCGAGTGGCGATGTCGAGGATCTCGACGGCGGGTTTGTCGGAGGGGGCGGCGAGTCGGTTGCAGAGGTCAAACCAGCCGGAGTAGGCGGGTGGGAGGGCCATGTTGCCGGCGTAGAAGGGGTTGAGCTGGTAGGAGTGTTAGTCTAGTGGAATCAGTGGCATGGGGAAGACTGAAAGGGGGTAGAAGTACCATGGAGAGACATAATTGTAGGAAACCACGCATCAGGTCTTGAGGTAGGTTGGGAATGCCTAGAAAGTTACTGAGCAAGGCGGTTGCTCCCATCATATGCGTTCGCACGGCGTCGGCTGGTCGGCCCTTGTTTCGAATAACCTAAAAGAGCATGTAAGAGACATCGTCCAGGGACGGAAGGACGGAAGGCAGGGAAGACAGAATACGTACTTCATAGACCGCAAGCATGATGACCGTTCGTAAAGATAGATCCAGGTTCATAGCTTGAGGATTCGCTAATGACGATGCCGTATGTTGAAGAGCCAGGCCATATTTCTGCCTCGCCATCGTATCCAACATCTTATCGCCAGTGAGGTTGGACATACTCGCCAGCCCCACGGCGGCCATCATATCTCGAAACTCGGGAGCATGAATCCAGTCCACCATCCGAAGCTCGTGTGCCGCAGCAGGCTCGTCTGGATGTCCCACCACATAGTGGTCGACGTAAAACTGAATAGCCTGGTCGTCTTTGGTGGCGTAAATCTCTTTTGGTATCCTTGCTAGGCTGTGTTCCGGTGATACCGATAGCTTGAACCGCGGCCTTTCGGAGAAGGAACTTCGACTGGAGACAATACTCTTGGGTGAAGGTGTTGAAGATGATGAGGACGACGATGAAGAAGAGCTTGAGGGTGAATCCACGGTATCTGGAATGTCTGATATCCCCCACTGAGCATGTGCCTTTTGGATGACCTTTGTGCTCTCATCTCGAAACATCAACGACAGCTGGTCCCGGTAGCCAGGACAGCTCTTGCCCACTCGGATACATTGGGTGCATTGTGGCCGAACTTTGTCACACTGTGAAGTGAAGGAAGGTATTAGCACTCATGTGAGAATGTGACATGTGGTAGTTGACGGAGGGTGTGAGGCGCTTCATGTCGTTGTGATCCGGAGCTCATGCCGGGCTGAGCTTAGCTGCCAGCAAGGATAATCCCGATACCGAGGAGCCTCAAGACGGACAATAGAGTACTTTGTACATGTTTGACAGTTCCACAATGTGAGACAGTGCTGGTGCTTGAGGGTGTTGTGTGTGAGAGAAAGAGATGGTAGGGCTGGACATACCTTGATTCTCCTGGTTCGACAGTTCTGGCACCCCTGGGAAGCTTTGCCGCAGTAGACCATGGTTCGGTACGATCCGATAGCGACTGTGTACTTGCAGTATGTACAGATTCCGTTATGCCGGCGTCGGTAACCAGTGATTGCAGAGACAAAGGGTACGCGCGTACTTTTCGATTCCACCTGAAGGACTGTCGGTCGTATCGTGAGGTTTCAAAGAGTGACCAAGAGGGACCAACTACGAGACAGTTGTCGGATAGGGAAAGCAGATCGTAAAATGGTGGGAAAAGCGCGGCATATCACTGCGAACCCATGCCTTATGCCTCCACCTTAAACAGGCCGCATTCCTGGTCTCCCGCTAGAGAACAGTGGCATATGCTTGCCGTCGACTCCCCCTGAACGCCCCCAACGAACAACCTCGAGGGTATATCAGTGGACAACCTTGTCAAGCCCTGTCTCTCCCGCACCAGTCAGAGATGCAGCTAGGCTTTTTGTGCTATAGTAAAGAATGTCAGGACCGGAACAGCATCGTGATCTGCGCTGAAAATTTCTTGAGAATAAGACAAACTAACCGTAGAATAACGGTCCTCTTTTTGTGTGTCGAGCTTGACAGCGTGGAGGGTAGGAGGGTAGGATCGAATGCCTCGTTGGGCTTGTCTAATTGGAACAAGCGCAGGGAGTGAGTGGACTAGGGGCGGGGCGACTCGGACTCGAATTTGCTGTTCGACGACGTCTGGTGAGAAGGAAAAGAAAAAGAACGTGTTGTTTTTTGTCTGTTGTCTGCCCTTGTTCTGTCACTGTGAGTCTGCCTGCTTGGACAGGGGAAAAGACCGATATGATGCCCCTTGGTTAGATGATCATCGATCAAGGGTAATGTCGGACTGCTTGATGCCGCCGATGCCAGTGCTCGCCGACGGAATTTACTCCGTGATCCGCCTGAAAGCAGATATCGGACGATGAGGATGGCAGCAGATGGGGTGGAGGTGTTTGAGCGAAAGCGAGTCAGGACTTGCCAGCCTTTTTGGATCCGATGACCCCCGCCGTTAAAATTGATGGATGATAATTTCTTTGTGGAAGCTCTGGGGCGCTCCCGAGCTGGGTCCGGGGAAAAGACAAGCAGAGCAACGTGAGAATAAGTAGTAAGCCGGCGCGGAGATTACCACCTCACGGAACTACTTACAGGCAGCAAAAAGGGCACTCCCCTTCATTCCAAGATTTTCACTCACTCCCGGCTTGTTCTCGCCCTAGTTGCCACTCATCATGAGGCATGAAATGTAGAGTAGAATAGTCAAGAGAAATGGTCTCATTCTCATTCCGCAAAGAGTGGACATGGCCGGAAGAGAGTCTAGAGAGCCATCTTCTTAAATCTCAACCCCTTCTTTCTCAGTCATCACAGTCCGAGGTTTCGGGTAGTTGGTCGTCGTCGCGACGTTGAGACCGTGAGAGCAAAGAATGCTGACACGGTCCAGCATTCCCAGCTTTTAGGTTGTCGTTGGTTGGACGAACCACTGTTTCTGTGGGCTTTGAATCCCGAATGCTTGATGCGAGGGCCGTGCGTCGTCCACTTGCCTCACTCTCTGCTGGGCGTGCCGGGGAAGACATCAGGGACATCCACATCCACAGCGAACGGTGTGGGGTGACGATCCTTGCAAGTTCCAGGCACGGATAGGTTTCTTGGCTCTTGTTGGCGGCGGGAAGATTCGATTGAGGTCATCCACGATCTCGACACTTGTTGATCAACCCGAGCCCCCGAAGGACGTACATGGAGGGGCGTCACCGCTTTAGTTTCTGCCTCTTGCCGTGATGTCTTGTCAGCCAGTACACGTTAGATATCACCGATACAAGAAGACCGAGGTGTGTTGACAGTGGTGCTTGTTGCCATGTGACAAGACGTTGGTGGTTATTGTACCTGACATACATGGCACAGTAGCTTGCTGTCAAGCCTGCAGCATTGGGTGTCCCTGTGTCTGTGTCTGTGTCTGTGTCTCCAGCTCTGTTACCATAAAGCCTGGTTCACAACTTTGTGAAATCCAAGGCCGAAATAGTTTGGCTTTACCATTCCCAATTCGGGAAGAACCATCAAGAACAAACTAGACCGGCAGCGACGTCGATGCTCGGGATCGGAGACTTTCCGCCAGATCCAGCCTCAGACACCGTATACTATTTCGGTATTCCGACTTCCGAACTCCATTAGACTTGACCCCTAGAACCCGGATGGCTAGCGCACGCCGCAAGCCTTCGGGGTAAAGCCAAGTGAGCTTCTAACGAGAAGGATTGCTAACAAATGGGTCGATGCCGATTTGCCCATCATGAAAGGTGGAAACTGACTTGAATGTTAGTGCCATGAGATTTGTAGGAATTAGCTGCGGACAAATGACGACGACAAACCGGCACCATAAGGGTCCAACTAGGAAGCAAAAAGGAGTGAGCATGGCCATTTCAACAGCGCCCCTTGACAGGAAGGAAGAAGTTAAGGGGCATATTTGCCGGAAGGCTGGGCTGAGTGCTGGGGATTGTCCAAGAATGCTCACGCTTCCTATATAGTGTTTTGGGGACTCTCTCCAACATGTCAGTTTTTTTTCTCTTCAGTGTGGACGGAACCATCTCATATGGGACGCCGCTATTCTGTCTTTCTCCAGTCCAGGCCTTTATGAGCTCATTCTTTTCACCACGAAATCGGGTTCAAAGGCTAGTCGGTTCGAATACGACATTCACACTAGATCGGACATACATTTATATAAACCTTGAAATGGTCCGAATCATCTTTGATATGTCGGGCCTGGCCACCTGCCCTTTGATGGATTCGATGAATTTTGCGGTCCCGACATGGCTTGTCGAGGAGAAGGCATCAGACTGTGACCAGAAAAGAGATGGAAGCCAAGAGCAAGTGCGGTTTGTGACGAGAGGCACTGCCAGGTGGAAGTGACCTCTTCTGCTCTGGACCCTCCTGTTACCGCTTTAACAGTTGGAGCTTATCGTGCGTCCAAATAGAGGCCTAGGCCCCGCCTCCACCTCTAAATCCAGGTCGACTGGAGATCTCAGATGATGACCATATGCCAGTCATTCCATGTGCAAGATGGAAGGAACCGTACTCTGGCCGATGAGAAGCCTCCCTTCACAGGTAAAGAGGTACGTACCCGTTGCCTGCCCGTAGGAAGCCCACGGCAACTTCCGAGTTGGGTGAGCTTGGGATTGGGTGTGGGGCTCTGCCCGCAAGAGATGCGTGACGGAAGGAGGTTCCCCAAATGCGGGAGGCGGCAAGAGCACCGCAACCCAAACCAAAAGTTTTCTGTTCGTTGCTGCCAACAGCAAGAGGTTTGCCTTTTTTTACACTGCAGACCACACAAACTGCCAGCATCGTTTACGACTGACCTTTGCATCTTCTCTCGCAACTGACTCACGAGACGGAAACCCAAAGCCAAACCCTTCCAAGTGCCAACACGCCCTTCTCCACTCCGCCAGACTTACAAGAACAAACAGCCATCACCATTCACCGAGAAGGACAAGTGCTCCTTCCTTCCCTTGCCAACAGCTTTCTACCTTAAACAGCTTAACAAATCCCCGCCACCAATAATTTTATTTTCTTGTGCGGCCACACACCCCGCATCATCATAGTATTTTTCCCCCTTTGCACATCCATCCTCAACCATCCCAGGAAGTCTAATTCGCTTCCTTCCTCAACTCAATTCCCATCAAGCAACGAGGTAAGAGGCCCGCCCACACCCCCAAGTGGAAGCTGTCAAGGTCCCGGGATGTTGTCACTGACCAAACTGACGTTTGCCCCAGGTTTAGCTCAAGATCTCCACTCTTGGTTGCCCCACTCTCCTGGCCGCCGCCGTCCACGTTAAATCGGCAGCTTTTTCCCTCGACGCGCGCCTCCTTCTGGGATTCATCCTGCCATTTCTGCCCTCCCACGACACCCGCACTCACATCCACTTCCTCCATCAACTCTCCCGTCTTCTTGGCAATATCCAGAACCACCGCAATCATGGCAACAAACGGTAATGTTAATCACAGCGACCAGTACGCAGCGCCCAGCTCGACGACCGACGCCCCCGCCACTACTTCCAGCACCACCTCTCAGAACCAGACACAGGGCCCTTCCAAGGATGAGGTCGGCTGGTACTTTGTCGAGCAATACTACACCACTCTGAGCAAGAACCCCGATAAGCTTCACGTACGTCGTCCAATTGCTCCCACTCCTGTCTGGTCCTCCATCTGAGTCACCATTGCTGA
Organism: Sordaria brevicollis; assembly: GCA_033439795.1. Lineage (NCBI taxonomy): Eukaryota > Fungi > Ascomycota > Sordariomycetes > Sordariales > Sordariaceae > Sordaria > Sordaria brevicollis. The sequence goes on from JAUTDP010000005.1 coordinate 2,201,845, forward strand.
CTCCTTTTCGCAGCTCTTCTACGGCAAAAAGTCCCAGTTCGTCTACGGTCAGGAGGCCGAGGTCTCCTCCGTTTCCTATGGCAGACAGGTGAGTAGTCTTTGCCCCTATCCCTTCCCCCATAACGACCCCACACTTCCATCACATGCTGACTGTTCAACCGTACAGGGCATCCAAGAGCGTATCAAGGGCCTCGATTTCCAGGACTGCAAGGTCCGCATCTCCAATGTCGATTCCCAGGGCTCCGGCGACAACATCGTCATTCAGGTCATCGGCGAGACCTCCAACAAGGGCGCCGAGCCCAAGAAGTTCGTCCAGACCTTCGTCCTTGCCCAGCAGCCCTCTGGCTACTTCGTTCTGAACGACATGCTCCGCTACATCAAGGAGGAGGTTGAGGAGGAGGTTGAGGAGCCCGCTCAGGAGGCTGCTCCTGCTGCCGAGGAGGACGCTCCCGCCCAGCCCGAGGCTCCTGTTGAGGCCGCTGCTGAGCCTGTCGAGGAGGCCAAGCAGCCTGAGCCCGAGACTGTTGAGCTCGATGCCAGCGCTGTTGACCAGAAGCTTGAGGAGACTACCGAGGAGGAGACCCCCGCTGCCCCCGTCGAGGCCGCTCCTGAGGCCGTTGAGGAGACCAAGGAGTCCGAGCCTGAGGCTGCCCCCGAGCCGGTTGCCGAGCCCGAGAAGGTTGTTGAGGAGATCACCAAGGAGGAGGTCAAGAAGCCTGAGGAGCCCAAGGCCCCTACTCCCACCCCCGCTCCTGCTGCTGCTCCTCGCGCCGCCGCTCCCCCTGCTGCCGAGCCCGAGAAGCCCAAGGAGCCTCCCAAGCCCAAGACCTGGGCTAACCTCGTCGCTGTCGCCGCCGGCCCCAAGCCCGTCGTTCCCTTGACCAAGGCCGCTACTCCTGCGGTTCCTGCCCAGACCCGCGCCGCTGCCCCCGCGGCCGCTCAGCAGCCCGCTGCTGCTCCCCAGGCTGCCGAGACCCCTGCCACCCCCAAGGAGCAGGCTAACGAGTGGCAAACCGCCGAGACCAAGCGTCAGAGCCGCCCTCAGTCCATGGCCGCCAACGCCGAGAAGGACGGTGCCATGGCCTACATCAAGTATGTCACCGACAAGGTCAAGGAGGAGGACCTCAGGGGCCTCCTGAGCAGCTTCGGCGAGCTCGTTTACTTTGACATCAACCGCACCAAGGTATGTTACATTGCTTATGCCGTTCCGTAGGTTTGAACGTGGACTAACCATCTCTCAGAACTGTGCTTTCGTCGAGTTCAAGAACCAGGCTGGTTACAACGCCGCCGTTGCTGCCAACCCCCACACCGTTAATGGCGAGAACATTGTTGTCGAGCAGCGTCGTCCCAAGTCCACCGCCTTCGGAGGTAGCAACTACGGATCCTCTGGACGTGGCGGCGCCGCTGGCCGTGGCCGCGGTGGCTTTGAGGGTGGTCGTTCCGGTAGCCAGGCCGGCGGCCGTGGCGGATTCGGTGGTCAGTCTCGTGGCCGCGGCGGTGCCAACCGTGGCCGTGCCCCTACTGCTCAAGCCCCTACCGCTTAGGTAGTGTGAGGGGTTGACCATTAGGTCACAGTCAGTGGTACCTGAAAGCTCATCACGTCGCCCAGTGTGATGAGCGAAGACATTTAACATAAAGATATATATGGTCGTTCGTCTCGCTTGCGGATGGGCTGGAGTTGCTTGGAGGGTTAGGCAAAAGACCTGAAAACAAAAGGAGGCACAAAATTCGACTTCGGTGGGAATCGGTGCCGCAACCATAAACGGGAAATGACTTTCATTTTTTGGGAAGAGACAGGCCAGGAAGAGAGGGCTACAACGCATTCATATTAGGCTTGTTTCTTATCTTTTTTGTGTGGGCGGACAGGGTCCCAATACGGTTGTGTGGTGTTTGGTTGCGTTTTTATGCTTGGAGTTTCGGAGCGATCATGCATATACAAAAACTACACCACTTGCATTTCTTCCCATCTCAGATTATCTGGAACGTCTTCGTCTGTGTTGTTGTCTTTTGACTTGATGCCTGGGTGTTATTTAGTGGCAGGTATGTATTACTCAGTATCAATCCGTGGAGAGCAACAGCGTAACATAGGTTAATAAAGGTAATAAATCCAGATGAGAGCTACATCACAGCCTTTCCAGTATTGTCATTGTATTTTGAATGACGTCTCAACCTCATATTCAGATAGAGCTCTTGGCGCCAAGTGTTTTACTTGGTTGGCCTGTTTACACAACTCAAGTTTACCTAATGATGATATTTTATGGCCGGCGTCTATATCGAGCATATTCAACTCGATCATCATGGGACTGTGAAATACAAGAACACAGATAAGGTTGAGTTTATTATCACGAGTTTTATGACGAGACTAATCAACTTCGAGACTAGCCTTCAGGTATATCCTCAGTAGAAGCATAAATCACTACACCATCCCTTCAAGTTGACAGACACTCCATGATTCTGGCGTCCAACCCCCGCTGGTGGTGTCGATTTTTGCAGGGCAGGGACGAAAACCGAGGGGGGAGGAGATGGTACATACTACTCGAGAGGCTCAAGAGGAGGGGACGTCTACTTTGATGGAACTAGCAGAGGAAGAAGAATCACAGCTGCCGTCGTGAGTGCCAGACTGGCAACCAGACCAGGTCTTTTCCCGTCTTATGTACTACGTGATTGAGAATCGCAAGGCGGGGGAGATATGAGTGGGTTCGGCTGTTTACGCCTTGCGGCCGCGAGCACACAGAGGAGAGTCAACAACAATGCCAGCGGGGAAGTCATCCCGACTGAGTCGGCTTATGTCCTGGGACTAAGAGGGTTGCCTGGTTGATACGATTGAAGAGTTTTTCGGGGTATGTATGGTCTGATTAAATGCTAGAGGGGAGTGATGATGGTGTTATAGTTGGGTATTTTGGAGTTGGAGAGGTTGTGTCGGTTTTCTGGGGAAAAGGAGATACCTGGAAGGAAAGCAATCACGAAAAGAAAATATGTAAGGCGGATGAGGGAAGACAATAAGAACCCCTCTGCAGGGTAGCTATCAGAGACCAGTTCTTCGTCATGAAGCAAGGCTACAAGAAGATGACATTGAAAATGGGTTCAGATATTTCAAACGAATGGCTGGCTGGAAGGTTGTCGGTTGAAGGCTTCACCAACAAAGGGAGAGTCGGTTTCAGTTTTGCTGGAGGACTTGGACTTGGACTTGGACTTGGACTTGGACTTGGACTCGGAGGATGCACAACACGGCCGTCATTGACATTGACATCGAAGGAAGCGAAAGCGGAAGCAACGACGACAAGAAAAAAAAAAAAAAAAGAAGAAGTTGGACGAATTGGAAAGGATAGATGACGCCGGCTTAGCACCGGAAATAGCAATGACTCTAGATTTTGATGCGTGGTAAACGACCGCACCTTTCTACCCATAAGGGGTATCTGGGTATGGCTCCGCCGAATGCTCTACCGGATGATGTTGTGGTGTTCTTTCTTGGAGCAGAGATGGCCTATTTGTTGAGGCATGTTGATGGATGGAAGATGGGTATGGATGATAATACATATACCTTGATGGGTGAGGCTTCACTGTGATGGAGTTATGGGTGGGAGGATCATCTTGGCGGATGAGAAGCGGCAGTGGTTTTTTTTTTTTTCTTTTTTTTTCTTCTCCTTGTTTGAGACCATGATGCTGTTTCTCATCCAAAGCATTTCATTGTACTGTTCGATATTCCATCGTATAGCCGTTTCCTGGCCGTTTGTGTATAAATGACACTTCAGTGTCTCTTGATACCTTATGACACTAGCGTCTGATAACTGCTCTCATCACACTATCATGAGGACACTCCATCAAGACAATGTTCCCAACTGTCCCTCGGCTTACATATGAACACATTTGTATGGACACGTACTTGACTCGCTATCAGGAAGCGATGTAAGCCTAGTAGGAAGCCAGTTGCCCGTTCAGGAAGGTGAGAAGGTAAGAGCCGTGGACACCGGCAGCTTGGTACGGGTGGACTCTCAGTTCAAGACTTGAATTTCTCGGTCGGTTGCCTCGGCCCGGGTTTCGTTACTTCTAAGTATAGCATGAATCTGGAGTTCATCAAACTCCGGTGACGGAGCTTGCTTGCTGCGATATTCGTACCCAACTTGCGTCAATCGGCCGCTAGGTTGGAGTGGCCTTCTTGTTATGGTAGAGTTCGTGAGAACCGTACATACGCAGCTGGTCACTGGATGATGCGAGATGGAGATTTGTTGATAAGGCGAAGTCTGGCTGGTCTAGTTTGTCAGACACTTCATGATGTTGCAAGATACGCGCGGCTATTGCGCGGAGTAAGTCGTGCAAAATTTTTACCCAGAGCAAAGAGTGAAGAGATGGTGGTCTGGAGTTTTAACTTCCATAACAAAAGGGTGCTGTGCTGAGTGTTACACGAATACGTACGCAGTAAGACAGAGGGTATACTGGTAGCGTACCCTTCTTGTTGCGTGGTTGTTGTGATAATCTTTTGGACCACCAGCGGATCCTGTACCCTAGATGAAAATGACTCTCAAGGACACAATCATAGGTGTGCGTACTCGCTGCTCGTCCTGAAGACTTGCGTTCTCGAAACGATGTCTACCCATCACCAACATGTCTAAGAGGCGTTTACCAGCAGCTGCCCGGGACACTCCAAGGTCACTCCTAATTATTTCCTCGAAACAAACGCCGCGTTTCATTCAAAACATCGAGCATTGTATGGCGCATAGGGCTGCCGTCTATGCTATCAAGGTAGGTAGGTGAATGACGCCATCAGTCGTTGGTAGAATATCACAAAGCCTTCTAACTTATAACTCGTCGGCTCGGTCTTAACAAAAGCCAAGTCCGAAAACGAGGCTTTCTTGTGAGTGAGTGTTTGCGTGTTGTGTTCTTCGGCCACCAACCAGTCTGACTGCAGTTGTTACATATGTTTCTTTTTGCCACCAACGACAACAACCGAGGATTGAGCTTCTTGAAGCAGGAAAGCCTGCTGAATCGGTCAGCCACTGATATTTTTGAGTGGTGGAAAGTAGGTAGGGTATTGTATGTCCCGACGAAGGGTAGACCTCAGCTCGGCAAAGGGAAGTTGTTTTTCAAAGGAGGTGTTACTTTTCTTAGAAGGTCAACCAAAGCACTGCTTCAACTTGGACCAGTATTGAAGAAAGCTGAGAAGACTAGACACGGCTCGGGCCTCGCTTGATGTATTTTCCGACCCAGAAAGTCGACTGTCCGCTCACCCGAGGTTTGTTGGCGCCGACCCGAGCTGGACTTTCTCACCATATGTACGAAGCAATTGGATATTGTGATCATTGACCGGATTTAGAAGGTCGTTATCCGGGTATAAGCAAAGTTCACGGTTATCCGGGCCTGAAACATGCAGGCAATATGACAAGAGTAAGACAGCGCATCCATCCGTCATGATGATTGCCTGTGTGAGTCTCTCAGCATCAGAGAGAAAGCGATGGCTTGCGGAAGTCTCAGAGGCAAGATAGATGTTAGTAAGAAGTCCTTTCTTCTGAGGCTATGTTAGCTTGCCATTCTAACATCACACTTGCACGTTACAGGGTCCCCGGATCCCTTGGTGTTTGAACACGGGAAGGGGAGATGATGATGGACCCTCGAGCACGTAATCTGTACCACAAGGGCGTCCGTTACCCGCCCGTCCACTTTCAAAAAGCTATGGTCTCACGGTGCTGGCGTACGTAGCCTGGTAGACAGCCCTGTTGTAGCACCTGGTCTCGGGAGCTAAGAGGGGAACCGGGGCAGCCACGTGTGATGCCAGTGGATGAACTCGAACGGGGTCCCGCGTCTATTTAAGAATAATAAATGGCGACGACACCATCAATGCGCGGAATCCCGAGGCTATCTGGTTTTGGCTGTGCCCCCGTTCCTGATTGAAATGGAGGAGGATTCACTTTGAGGGTGTTGACTCTCTTTTTCTTACTTGTCTTTGTCGTACATATCAGTTGTTCGAAGAGGTTGGTTTTGAGCCTGTGGAAGAAATCTCGATTTTCAAGATTCCTGACGACCCTTATCTCTTTCAATCTTGACCACTGTGGACACCAAACATGAGGGGATTCGTGGATCTTGGCTCACTGCGGAAGTCTCCCATCGATCTTGAAACGTTGAGTTCTGGTGATCTTGGACGATCTCCTTGTGATCTCCGGTTGGCTGAGTTATTCTTGCTCTGATCGATGCCCATCTAGCCCATGTGAGAAGGAGCAACTGCCGAGACCAATCTGGCTCTGGGAAAGAGTGACATTGGAGGTTGGGTATTTATGGAGTGAGCGGCACCCGGATCGACATGTTGTTTGGCCTAGTCAGGCAGGAGCAAAGTGTCCCCCGTTGTGAATCGATGAAAGTCAGAAGCAACTTCAGTGTGCAGTTGCCAGTTGGTGATGAGTCGAGTCACTTCCACTCCGAAGCTCCAGGGTTGCCGACACCGGAGGGAGCAACCCGTTCCTTCCCCTTACTCGAGTCGTTAACCCCGAATAGCAACTGCAACAGGGGCGCTTGCGTGCTTTTGCTGTTATCGCGGGGAAGGAAGGAATGGCAAGGCACTCCCTGGATATGAAGCCGTTGTCGGGTTACGTCCCAATTTGGCCCGATCAGCATCGCGAGCATGAAGGTGCCCGGTTCTCCGCCCGGAAAAATGATGTAACCGCTCGGAGGCTTCTTCATTCTTCCTTCCTGTTTCCGAAGGTGAAGGCCGTGGCGGGATCGAACCGGGCAAGACACCTTGACGGCCGCTGTCATCGTGCCTTCCGTGCCGCCGTCCATTAAAACCGGAATCCGGAAGGCACCCTTGGCATCCAATAAGCCAAGAATTGAAAAGGAAGCGACCTTCCCATTTTCTTGAATGTTTTCGAAATTGCCAGCGAAATGCGGGTGACCTTTTTAGCATGGCAGGCAGGGGCGAATCTGGAGTCCGTCTCAAGGGTCAAAATCCGGAGGAAATCGATTTGAAAGAAAACCCGACATCAAGGTCCTCAGGGTCCACAGCATCCATGCCAGACCACCATGTCAGCCTGCCAGCGACAAAGGGCATGCCGTTGTTGAAACACTGCAGTCGACAACAACATGAAGATTGCCCTAGGGTTGGATGGTGGCATTTGATATCGAGAACCTTTATGTCCAGCGCGACGTTAACAGACGACAACTAATTGTAGCCAACAGCGTTCGGGTCAGCAAAAGGTGACAAGATTTGGAGAAAAACAGGAGCCTTTTTAATACAGGAATGGGTTGTTATTATTATTATTATTTTTAACGTCTGCTTCCGCCTCCCGTAGGGCATAAAACGTACCGCAGCAGCGCGTATCTACAAAACTACATATACAAATAAGGGGAGAATCTATATATAATAGCGCCCTAAAAATCCACCTAAAGGCAAATTATATAATTTTACAATCCTACCCAATCACATACTACCTATTACGTAAACACAGCCCAATATCTTAATTAAACTCCCGTAAGAATAAATTAATAAATTAAAGGTTGCCTACCCCTAATTATACTTTTTCCTCTCTAAAATCCCCCTCTCCTTCTTCCTCTTCGTCCGAAAATACTTTTAATACCTTTTCACTACATTAAACCTTATATACTTCTTAATTTAATTAATTTTTAACCTCCAAAACTCCTTCTTCTTCCCTAATTTTAACGCCCTCCGCCTTTAAAAAAGTAAAAAAACTATTAACGTCTCTTCCTTCCTTTACGTATTTTTATTAAAAAATTTAACGGATATTACGTTTTATATAAATTTACGAAAAAAAGTACGAAATTTAAACCCTTATAGCGAAGCGTTTTTAGAAAATGCCTAATATAAATATTAAATTTCTAGGGGTAATCGCCTCCCCGGGGGGGAGGGGGAATATAACGTATTTTTTACAATAGTAAAAAATATAATATAGGGTCTTCTAATTACTATAAAAGTATTTTATTATTACGTCTTCGTATTCGAAACGTTCGTAATAATCTTTAAAATCGCTATAATTTAACCTCGTAATTAATAAGTAATATAGAGTATTATAATCGAATTCGAATTTTTCGTTAAATTTTAACGAAGTTTTAAAACCAAAATTTTAATAAGAAGGGGGGGTATTTTATAACTACTAAATTTGGAAGTCCCTTCGTATTTCCGCCTTAATTATACGTTTAAAATAAATTAACGTAATTATTCCGGGGTTAATTACTTCGCTTTTAATAATTCCGAATTTCGTTAATTCGTTAATAATTTTATTACCCGTAATTCCTATATACCTAAGAACCTACTTTATTTCTACTTTACCCTTATAAAGTAATATTATTTATTAAAATTTCCTAAAAGCGGATTACAAAAATAAGGATAATATACCTTATAATTTTTAAATTACTAATATATTATTTAAATAAATTATAATAAAATTTATATAATTTAGGGGGAATATAACGATAATTACTTTTAAATTATATTTAACCCTTTTAATTTCGGCGTCGAAAACTTCCGCCTATTTGAATTAACCGTAACCCTAATAAAATTCCTCCTTACCCTAAAAGGTTATATACCTAAAGCTAATAAACTCTCCTTTAAAATTATCCTCCGCTTCTAAATCTTCAATTCGGTTTTATACTTTAATTTACTTAATTAATATAAATTTATTAATATATATAATTACTTCCGAAGGATTTAATTATAAAAATTATTTTTAAAATTTAATAATTACTTTATCCTTCGAAAAGGGGGTAAGGTATAAATATATTATCCTATTAAAAATTAAAATTTATAAATTTAATTTAAAAGTAAATAAAACGAACCGGGAAACGGTTTAAAAGGTAATCGGCCATTTTAATAGCCCCTTCGGGGTTTTCTAATTTTATTTAAACTTCGTAATTAATAAGTAAACTAAATCTAAAAATAAAAAATAAACAGCGTAGCGGCGGCGAATAACCTCTAAAAATTATAGCGCAGAAAGGAAACTAATTTTATAATAAAGGATAAAAGAGCGGGTAATCTTCTAAACTAAAAGGGTAAACTTAATAATTAAATTAATTATAATTTAAATTTTTTTAATTTAATTATTTAAACCGTTTTTAATTAAGGGGAACTCCCTATTCTTACGAATTTGGTTATACCGTTTATAACCCGGCTATTAAATTTTAAAGCCGAAAAGGGCTTTAAAAATAATAACGGCCTTTATAACTTTTATTATAAATTTAAACGGCGTACCTTTATATACCCTATTAAACCCATTAATATATTATATAATTTATTTTATTAAAGCGAACCAATATTTAATATAATTCTTTTAATTAAATTTATTATATAATTAAATTCCGAATTAATATATAATTAATTATACTTCTACTATTACCCTATTATATTAAATCGAAGGGAATAGGGGGGTAGCCCGATTGCGCAAAAAGAATTAAATTTCCATCTTCTCCAGGGAAAATTTAATAGCGTTTATTAAACCTTATTAGATTATATAATTAAACTCTTTTTATATTTAATGCGCCGTATCCCTTAAAATAAAATTAGAAATTAAAATCGTATAATTATTAATATACTTAAAATATTTTATTTTATTATTATTAAAGTAGTAAACCGGTTCGATATAAAAGAAATAAATAATAAGCGAAGCCGAGGACCTTTAGGGGAGCCCGTACTTTAAATTTTTTATAAGGGTAATAACCTTTAAATAGCGAATATAAATTATCCTTTTAAATATAAAGGATTCGACCCACTTAATTATATATATCGGCTAACCCTACTCCCTTAAACGTAATATTAATTAATTTATAAATACAGCATTAAAGGCGCCTTTTACGTTTAGGGCGACTAAAGCTACGTAGAACCCCCGTTTTAAAAAATCTTCGATATTATATATTACTAACCCAATTATATCGACCGTAAACCTCTTAAATAGGGCCCCGGCTTATTAGGGGTTTAGAACGTTATATTTAATCGTTAATTATATTATTTAACGTCCTATTAAATATTTAATACCTTTATTTAAATATAAAAATAAGGATATTAAGCGCTAGCCTTTAATTATTATTTTATCCCTTCCCAATTTTAAAATTATAATTACTTCAACCCGATAAAAGATTTTAAAATAATAGCCAAAGGTAATATAGCCTTAATATAATCGATATACCGGTTTTTTAATTAATTTTTAAACGGCTTTAAATATATAAATTATAATATTATTAACCCCGAGCGAAATATTTCTAATATTATAAAGGGTTTTATAAATTTCGTCGATATAAACGTTAGTATCTTAAGAAATTTACTATATTAAGGTTATTAATACCTACCCTATTTTTAAATCGTCGTTTTCGTCGTTCCGTTTAAAAATAATTAAATATAAGGCTTCCGCCTTCTCTTCCGGTTTAACGAATATTATATTATCGATAATAAGGGGAAGAACTTCTAATTAATTTTTCGGCTTATATTAAGCGATTATATAAAAAATAACCCTATTATCTTTTGTAAAACCGACTATATTATTAATAAAATCCTTCTTAATGTTTTAAATAATCTTTTTAAATTTTTAATATAATTTTTCTACTTTATATAGCCGAAGGGAAAAATTATTATACCGATAATTATGAAAAATTTATACGGCGTAAAAATAAATTTTATTTTATTATTTAATATTTTTTTTTAATTTAAAAAGCTTATTAATAAACCGTAAAGCGTTATATAAGATCGAATAAAATACTTCGACGAAATTTTCGAACTTTTATTTAATTACCTCTCCGGCGGGGAATATAAAAATAAAACTAAAAAAGAAAAAAACATTCTCTTTAAAGAATTTAATAGCTTTTAAATCCTTTCAAAGGGTTAAATAATACCGTAGGGGGTTTATCCGGCTAATAAAAATATTAATAAGGATAATTTAATAATTAAAATTATAATCTTATTTAAAGGCAATATATAAAGTATTAAAGGGAATATTTATAAATATAAAATCGATTATATTCCTAAAGTTATAAATAAATATACCTAATTCCGTTAAAAGATTTAAACCGTATTCTTCGATATAAATTATAATTCTCATCGTACCCTCCGATATTTTTACCCTAAATTACTACAAATAATATTTAATATTAAAATCCCCTATAATAATCGTCTTCAATAGGGGATATTAATTAATTAATTATTTAAGGGCGGAGCGGTTATTCGACTATTAATAAATATTAATAATAATAATTCCTTTTACCTAAATTTAAAAAAGGTTTTTAATTTCCCTAATAATATAATACGTAACCGATAATCCCCGGCGAATATAAATCGTAATATAAAAATACGTAGCCGCTTCGTTTATTCAATCCTAATATAGCGTATAAATTATAAAAATATAATATTAAAATAACTTAATTTTTCTATTTATAATCTAAATTTTAAATTTTTAAACTAAAATTATATCCGTTCCAACCTTATTAACAATTTAAAGGGTAATAAAATATATATTTCTTATTTATACTATATTAATTTAAAAAATACATAATTTTAAAATATTTAAGTCACGCGAATACTAATTTATATTTATAAATTAACGGCCCTCTACGAAAGCGTTTTATAACGGGTAGAGCAATAGAAGGAAAATTTAGAAGAGGAGGCTTTATTAAATTAAATTTTAATAAATATTATAATATCGTCGGTAGAAAGTTAAAATTCGGAATTATTAAAGCCGGAAAGGGCGGACTTATAATTAAAAAAATCGGAAAAATTAGAAGGGCCCTTTTCGTAATTATTTTTAGGGGCAAGTTATTTATAAACTTTTTAAAAGAATTCGTAACCCTTTTAGCGGATTAAAAAACGGTCGGCGTAAAAAAGACGGACAACGGTCTTACCTTTATATTAAAAGCGTATTAAATAATCGAAATAGCGGGAATCGAAAGGGCTTCGGTAATTAACGTATTAAATCGATTTATAATATTTACTATAATTAATATAATTATACTAATAATATTATAAAAGGCGGGGGTAGGGCTAATTATTATACTAATCGAAATAGAAATCGCATTAAAAAATATAATAACGCTTATAAATAGGGCGGGCGAAATTATTTTTATCGAAAAGATAAAAAAGCTTATAAATTAACGTTTTAAAGGAAATTAATTAAAAGGCGTAAATAATATTAAAGATATAATCCCAAATATAATAGAAGGAAATAAGGGTCTTAAAAATTTAATTAATAATTTCGTCGCAAATTGAAATAATCGTATTAATAAAGATAATACCAATATATATTATTATAAATATATTTTCGATTATATAAATATATTACTTTTTAAGGTCTTCGACTTTAAAATACTTAAAGCGGGACCCGATTTCGTTAATTTTATCGAAGAGTTTTTAACGGATTTCGGCGTTCTAAGGGCGAAAAATAAAACCGATAAAGACCTTTTAATAATTAATAATATTAATAAACTCTAAATATAAAAAGTTTTATACTTCCTTATAAATAATAAAGGTATTATTATTATTAAAAAGAAAATTCTTATTAAAATAGAAAAAAATACGGCCATTATTCTAAGGAGTAATAGAAGGGGGGGGGGGGAAGTAAAACTATAACGGATTTACTATAAGAATAGGAATAAGAAAAAGCGTAAAAAATAGGGTTAAAAGACGGGGGGGTAGACTTTATAGCCCTACGGGCGATATCGGCGAAAATAATAACCCAATTACCTACCGTAAAAGTAAGCTATAGAATTTTAAAATTTTCAAAAATAATTTTAATAATCCGTACGAATTTAAAAGCTTTACGAAAATAAACGGAAAAAAAGGAGAAAAAATAGTTAAATTAATCATTAAAGGCGGCGGAAAATATTTTAAGGACTTTTACTCTAACTTTAGTATTATTAACGCTCAATCCGGTTATTTCCTTAAAAAAACCGGAGGAGATAGAACTATTTTAAGAGGGTTAAAAGGCGGGACAACCTTCTTCGTCCGTAGTACAAACCCTTTTAACCAATTACGCCGTCGTAAAGGGCAGGGCAGGCGTATAAATAAACGCTTATTATATAACCGAATAAAAGATAATCGGCTAGGTGGTTTTAGGGGCCCCGGAGGGCGAGGGCATAAACATTATCGTTATTAGTCTCTTATAATAGGCGTTTATTTAAAAGTGTCAGCCCCCACTTTTATTCCCCTCCGCATCCGCCCCGCTTTCGGCCGCTACAAGTGGCGCGTGGCTTAGAACCTGCGGGTCCAAAAATGGTGTAACATTTGATTTACGTTTGTATCCCTCCTGAATAAAAGTGGCCATTGTGTGAAAAAAAATATATATTTTGAGTAAGATTATTTAAAATATTCTTTTATTTCCTAACTACGAAAATTTTTATTGCGATTAAAAATACGTTCCGAGGATAAAGTATTATTAAAGTATATATTCTATAATATTTTTTTACGTTTTTCTATATATAATATAAATTTTTAATATCGTAGGGGTAATTTCTATTATATAAAAAAACGTTATAATAAGGATTATATATTTTATTTTAATAATTTATAATCGTATTATTACGAAATTTAGTATATATAATAAGCGATTTAAATTATAATACCGATGAATTTTTAGTATTTATTTATTATATTGCCGATTTTCGAATATTTAATACGTCTAGATATTTTAAAATAGATTTATAATATTAAATTAATAAAATATTATAATATATTACTTTTACCGACGACGAAGATATATAATATAAATTTATTAACGTAGTAATTATATATATATTAAATTAGGATTTATTATTAGGATAGAAATAACGTTATTTAAAATTTAATTAAATTAAGTCTATTTATTGTATTATTTATAAACGAGGTAATATAATTTTAAGAGAAAGTCTTTTCGCACTGCCCTAAATGTCTTCATACACTGTGCTATAAAATAAAAGTAAGTATAACTTATCCAAGGAAAATCCCCTCGTATTCAAAAAGGTATAGGAATTTTGCTTATTTTTTTCTCTATTTTTTGAAGGTACGCTTAGGGTTAGGCAACATCTAGAATCACTCGGAAAAATAAATATATCAAGTTTGCTTTTTATAAAATAAAGGTAAATGGCCTTTAAAAACTCTAGTTATAGTACCCCGCGAGTAGCCTGGCCTAATATGCTTAAATAGAGAAAAAAAAGACAAAAATTCCGATATTACTCTTGAAAGGTTAGTTTAAGTTTCGATGGAGTTATTAATAAAAGAAACCTCAGCGCAGTGTATGAAGACATTTAGGGCAGTGCGAAAAGACTTTCTCAATTTTAATTATTAGAATAAATTATAATAAGAGTATTATTTTTTAAACGGTATCTTTTATTTTATTTAATAAAGTTATTATTTAAATTATCCCGCTTAGTCGATTCGGCGAAGAATAGCGCGATATTATTACTAAATTTTCGGGTATTCGGCCTATTTTAATTAATTAATTAACTATTAAAATACGATAATAATAGTTTTAAAATTAATAAGGGGGGATAAAAGAGATAGGAGTTTTACCCCCCCCTATTAATTTTAAATTTTGCCTAAATAATTATAGAGCGAACGTTAATTTAATTTATTATAGGATATTTAATTTTAAAGAGATTTAAAAATAGGAAATTATATATATATCTTCTTAGGTTTAAAATAAATTATAAACGAAAAATTTATAGAATTAATATATAAAGTATTTTTCAATTAACGAATTACCTTTATTACTATTAATAAATTATATATTATCTTCTAATAGCGCGATTTCCGGAAATAATTTATATACTTCTATACTATCTAAATAACTATTTTATTAAATATTCCCTAATTTGGGTATACAATTACGTTAATATATAACGCTTAATATTATATTTATAAATACGGCGGCTTCCGCCCAAAGGGTCGCGGAATAAGCAAATTTATTATTATCCGTACTTTAATCGATTGTATTAATATAGTAATAATATTATAACTTATTTTAATAAATAGGATTTATAATTATCGGCGGTTTAAATTCGTTTTTAGCCTATTAACGCCGGATGCTTTTACCCTTAATATACGCCTTCTTCCGAAAACGATTATTTATATTAATAATAAACTATTATTATTTTCCGCCTAAGCGTACCTATTATAATATTTTATATTTAACGGTTACGATTTATTATATATAGTAAAAGTAATTTATAAATACAATATAAATACGTATCCTAAGGATTAAAAAGAATTATACGAAGATTTTAAATATATAGATATTATATATTAAATAATATTTATTATTATTTCGTTAAGAATAGGGATGGATATTCCTAACGTATAGCGCGTAATATAATACGGCGCAATCCGGTCTAATAACGTAATTAATTTAATATAGCGGTTCGGATGCGCCGTCCGTACAAATTCTATTATATATAATATAGGGTATTATTTTCTATTATTTTATTAATTCAATTATTTAAATTAATTAAAAACGTTTATTAAAATAAATATTATAATTGTTAATAGAATTTCGGACGGTATTTAATTAGAAACGTTAAAATTACTATTTCTTCTTTCCGTTATTTTTTAATATACGATATTAAATTTCGTTTTAATTGAAAACTTTATTTAATTGGCCGAATTTCCGAATTAAGGTACGTCCGATTAATCTTCGGTAATTAAAAGTACGTCGGACGAGGATATTTTAATTTATAACGAAATATTTAATAAAAATAAAGGGGTTTTTAATTATATAATTCTATAAAATTTAAATATTAATAACGGTAATTGCTGATTTTATATTTAAACCGCTAAGGAAAAATTATTTCGAAAGAAAATTACGATTAAATATAAAAAAATATATAAATTCGTTAATATAAGATATTTTTAATAATATATTTTATAATTATTATAAGAGTTAGGGTTATTATTTAAACCCGGAAATCCGCTTTCTTATATTAAAAATTTTAATATTAAAATTATTGGTATTAATCCTCCTCCGGTTTTATATTAATAATATTATAATAAGTATTACCCTTTATTAAGTTTTTTATTACCAATATTTAAAAAATTAACGGTTATTAACCGGCGTCCGGCGAAATTAATTAAAATTAGCTTTGTAATAAACGAATTAGAACGTTTTATATTCGCTAAAATATAAACCTTTTACCCCGGAGTATTAAAATTCTTTTATTTATTTAAGGAAGCGTTTATATTATCCTTATTTTAAAACGCTCTTACCCGTTTATTCGTTAAATAAGAATATATATTTATAATAAATAATTTTATTAAAATTATTTTTACGTTTAAATTATAAAAATAAATATAATAATATAAATAAATAATAATTATTAAATACGCCCGTATTATATTAATTTTATTAGAAGTATTTAATAATAGCGAGGAAAGGATTGCCTGTAATATTGCGTTTGTAGAGAAGAGGAAATTAAAGAAGGCGTATTAAGGGAAAATACCGTCCTCGAAAAATATATATAAAGCGGTTAGCACTATAAAGTTTATTGTATATAGAAATTAAATAGAGATTGATATAAGTATTACCCGATTTACGAAAAGGGTAAAGGCGAATAGAATATTAATAAAACGGAAATAGTAAATTATTTAACCTTTAAAATAATAATAAATTTATTTATATTAAATATTATTATTTAATTTTTAACCTATAAGAATTAACGTAATAATAAAGGATAATTAATCTTTTTAAAATTAATAGGGGGGGGTAATATAATAATAAAAAAAGTATTTATTTTATTATTCGTAGAAGTTTAATAATAACGTTATAATTTATTTTATTTTTATTAATAAATAAATATTAATAAAATTAAAAGTTAATACTATTAATAGTACGTTTATTAAATACTTTAATCCTTAACCGATAATTACGGATAAAGTAAGTAAGTCTTTTAATTTATTAAATTAATTAATTTGATTATTTATTTTATTTATAGGATTTATTTAGGAATTATAGTATTTATTCTATAGATAATCTATAAATTATATATATAAACCCCCTTATAAGTATAATTTCCTAATTTTTTTCTCCTTCCTCCTTATAATATTTTATACCTTCCTTCTTTATTTTTATCCCCCCTATTAATTTTAAATAATTTTAAAAACGTTTAGCTATAACCCCTTTATTAATTTTAAAACGAGCTTAAAAAGCTTTAATTTTAATTTATTTCCCCTATTAATTTTAAATTAATTTAGAGCCGCTAAATATAAATAATACCCTTTCTTCTAATTATAAAGGAATAATTTAATTTAAAATACGTAATTAAATATATTAAATATAAATGGTTATATTAACCTTTTTAAATACTTCGTCTAATATTTACGGTTAGGGGTTAGAAGAACCCTTAGCCTAGCCCGCCCATTAACTAATTCTTCGACGGGATTAATATTAATATATTCTAAAAATTATATTTATTGCCGTTAAATTTTTTTAAATATAATATTAATAATAAATATATTAAATAAATTTAATAAAATTATAAAGCGATAATATTTTAAAATAAATTATTAATTAATAAATTTTTAACGTACGGAAGAAGTATCAATATTTAAAAAATTTACCGAATTATCCCGGATTTATTATTAAATTAATAGAAGGAGGAAGAAAACCTCTATAAATAGGTAGAATATTTATAAATTCTTATAAATAATATATATTGAGCGAGGTATATTAAAGGTATTGGCGATAAAACGAAATTTTTAAACTAAATTTTAATTTATTTAATTTCTTTTTTAATAGTCCTAAATACCGTTAAAGCTTATAAAATACTAGGATATTTAAATTTAATAACGCTCTTCTAATATTCGGATTATAAATGTAAATATTACCCTTACCCGATTTAAAATTAATAGGGGGGTAATTTTAATCCCCCCTATTAATTTTATATATAATTTAAATTACCCCCCTTTATTAATTTTATATACGGTTTAAATTATATTTTATAAATAATATTTCGGATTATTTATTAATATTTAATAATTACTTATTTCTTTAATTTAATAAAATATTTTAAAATTAATTAAATATTAGGAAAAGAGAAGTAGGAATAAAATAAAAATATATTATTATAAAATAAAATTTTAAAGGCTATTCCGAAAATAATCGATAATTTCGCTTATAAGCGTATTTTACGCTTTTTATCGATAATAAACGTCGAAAATATTCTAATTAATATTTTAATTATCCGTATTAGAGATTTAGCGGATTGTTTAAAAAATTTCGATATCGAAGTAAAAAACGATATTAACGCCGAAATTACCTTTATTATCGTTTTATATTAATATTTATATACTACGCGTATCGGATTAACGTTGAATTCTCCGCTTCGATATTCTTTAATATTCGAAAGTATACCGAATTCCTTCTTAAAATACCGGGCCGACGATTAATTTAAAGTTATTTTTTACTTTTTTTAATTCGTTAAATACCGGCGTTTTATTTATAAATCTACTTTTATTAATAATAGCGACGATTTAAGTATAAAAATATTTAACGGGCTTATTTTTATTTTTACTATATAAAATAATAATAATATTAATATAGAGATTTAATATAATAATATTTTAAGAAACGTAGCGTAATTAATAATAATTAAAATTTTTAATTTAATATTTAAATTCAATTATAAATATAATTAAGCGATTATTAGTATCGATTTTAATAAAAAGGTTAATATTAATAATATTAATGCGGCCGCGGTAAATAAACGTTAAATAAATTTCGAAATATATATATAAATGTCCTACTTTTTCTTTTTAATAAGAGAGTATAAGGATTGGGGGAAATTATTTTATAATAATTTAAAGGTTATTATAATTGTATTAAAATTTTTCGATATTTTAAAAATAAATTACGCTTTATTTATATCGACGCTAATAGCCTTAAACCGGTTTATTAAATTAGGTAAACCGAAATTTTAATATAAAAATATTATTATATTATAATTAAATAACGATTTTATATCGATATTATAATTATTTTCTAATCCGGCGTAAATAGGAAATTTAATAATTAAAGACTAATTTACCGATATAATTAATAATATAATTATAAATTTGGATAAAAATTCGCCCGAAATTTAAAAGGAATTTACTACCCTTACGTCCGAATTAAATATATCCTAAGAGGATTTAATTATTTAATTAGCGAAAATACGAATATAAGTATAATATTAAATTATTAAATTTATTAAACGCTACTACCTATATAAGGAAATATTATTAAATTAAAAATTTATTTATAAGGTAATAGAGGAATAGGGGCGTATTAAATCCCCGGGTTTAGGAGGATAGTTTTTTCTACTACCCTAAAATAAAATAGAGTTAAAGGATATTGAAACTTTATTTTAGTATTTTAAGGACCCCCTTTAAATTAATTAGAAATTACGTAAGAAAAATAAAAAGAATTTTTTATTTTATTAATTCGTTAGTAAATTTTTATTATTATATTTATTTAAAATTAATAGGGGGGGTATATAGTATACCCCCCCCTATTAATTTTAAATATTATTTGAATTTTGCCCTTTTTATTAATTTTGAATATTATTTAAATTTTACTTTTATAATATTTTTATAATTTACGTTATTAATTTTAATTTTATAAATATTTTTATTATTTGCGAATTAGAAAAATTATTACTTAAGGGTATTATATTAATTAATAAAATTAGAATTAATAAAATTTTAATTTATTTAATAATAATTGTATTTTATATTGCGTAATTTTAAATTTAAAAGCGAGCGGGATAAAGTATTACCGTTTTATTTATATTAATTTTACTATTACCGTTATTAATTTTATAAATATTTATAGAAATTATAAAAATATTCGGTAACGATATTAATATTTATATATAATTCGATTATAAAAAGGCTTTTGCAATCGGTAATCCGCGTTATAAATATACTTTAAATTAAATAAGGTTTAATAAATTTATAACGAAATATATCCGCCGTAAAAACGACCCCGATATTATTAAAATCGTTATTTTTATAACGTAATTTATAATAAATAGCCGGTAGGTATTTTCTTTCGATTATTTATATAATTCTAAAAACCCCGATTTTTTAAAAAGTTAAAATATTTTCGAATTTTGCCCCCCTTTTATTACGCCCCGTAAAAATAAAGGTAAAGGTAAAATTAAGGTTAAAATTAAAATTAAAATTAAAATTAAAGCGAAAGTTATATCGCTATTAGAAAGCGAATTTAATAATAATAATTCCGATTCTTTAAATTTTAATACGGATTATAATATAAAGGAGTAATTACGTTTATAAACCTCCCCTATTAATTTTAATTACTTTATACCTTTAATTCTTATATATTAATTATTTATATATTTAGAAATTAAATATTTTAAATCTTTAAAAAAGGGTAAAAGATAAGTAAAATTTATAAGGTCGCTATAATTTATTATAATAATATTAAATTTACGCGCGTTATTATTAACGAAATTTAAATTATCCGGTATACGGATAGCGGTATTTAATATTCTATCCGTAAAATTCCGAAAGTTTATATTATCTTTTATTCGGCTATACCCCTATTTAATTCCGTCCTAAATTTAAAAGCGTTTATATTTATATTATAGGATAATATAAACTTCCTATTTCGGTCTAAATCCTTTAATAAGAAAGATTTTAATATCGAAGGTACTTATTAAAAAGATAGTTTTAATTACTTCTTTATAAAGGACGCGGATAATAAAATAATTATATAATTTTTAACGATTTATTAAAATTTAAAATTCGATTAATAAGTATTATATTTATAATATTAATAGCGGATTGTAAATAAGGGCGCTATTTCGAATTTAAAGACCGATTATATCGTTAATTAATTTTATATTTTCTTCCTATATAAAAGTATATAAACGCCCTTTATTCTTCCTAATAATTAAATTACCTACCCGTTTATTATAATCCTATTTATACGGGTATACTACGTTTATTTAAAATATAGTACGCGGCTTTATTAACGAGTGGTTAACGTAATAAATTATTATTTAATTAAAATATTTAAAGAAATTAAATATATTAATTTAGAAATTACTATCGCTTCCCCGAATATAAAGCGAATATTTAAGGGCGCGGGATTTAATTTTATACGTAATTTATATTTCCTTTCGTAGGACGTTTATTATTGGAATATATTATAGGCCGATAATTTCTTAGGCAAAATAAATACGGAGAAGTTATAAATTTTTAACGGAGAATTAAATAAAGAATTATATTTTATTAAAAAATCGAAAGTATTAAAAATAGTGAATTTAAATATTAATAAAGTAAGTAAATTCCTAAAGTTTAGTATCGATAGAGGGTTAATATATATATATATATTTTTAATTAATAATACCGATATTATTCCCTTAAGCGATAAATTTGAAATAATATATTAAATTACATTTTAATTACTACTTTAATATTAAATTTTATAAAAGGTACGGAATTATAATTTAAAAGGAGAGTAAATATTTATTATAATTAATTATTTTTAAATATAAATATAAATTACTTTTCTTCTATTTAAAATTAATAAGGGGGTTATATTTAACCCTCTTATTAATTTCGAATATATTTAATACGTATTAATTATATATAGGGTCCTTTTATAAATTTTACGTAAAGTTAACTTTATAATAAAAATTATTATATTTAAATAAAATATTTTAAAGTATAAAATTATTATTAATAATTAGAACGACGTTTATTCGTAAATAAACGTTCTACTATTAAATTTTAACGTTAACGTTATAAATTTAAATATTTATTTTTATTATTTTATTAGTATTAGCCTATATTATATTTAGAATATCTCTATTATTTTGCAATTTATAGGGCGTTTTTACCGAATTAATTAAAAGAAAGTAGTTAATTAATACCTCCTATAAATAAACGGGACTTTATTAAATTAATAAAAAAATTGGATAATTCGTAAAATTAATATATACCCCCCTTATTAATTTTATATCTATTTTATATTAATATTTTAATAATAAATTTATTCTCTATAATTTATTTTAATTTTATTAAAAAAGGTTATATTCCTTTATTTTAAATTTATTATTACGTACGAAATTACGAAAACGATCCTTATTTATAATTTTAATCGTTATATTTAAATAGCCGAATTATTTTAAAGGATTATAAACTTTATAACGCAATATATTTAATATATTAATATTATTTACTCCGCTATTATCGAAGCGTTCGTTAAATATTTATATAATAATTTTAAGGAGGCTTTTAACGATATTCGATACTTTTAACCTATCGTCGTAAAATATTTATTTATTATTAAACTAGTATATATTAACCGGTATTTTAATTATACGAATTTTATTACCCTTAATTAATTTAAAGAAGTTGCGAATTCTATTTTTACGCTAAATAGCGACGAGAAAAAGTAATATTTAATATAAATAGTATTATATTTAATTAAATTAGCTTAATAAGAATAAAAATATTGGATTTAAGAGTAGAAGAGGTTTACCGAAAGGTTGTATTGGCTTTTTTTAATAACCGAAAATATTATATTATATATAGTAAATTTCCGTACGTAGACTTTAAAATACGGCCGGCTTATATAAATTCCTTACGGTTTCCGGAAGTGTAATATTAGTAAAGTGGGATTTAGTAATGGTAAAAATTCTCCGTCGAAGTATTATAAAAAGAAGGATAATAAAAGCGATAAAAGCGACGACGGTATCGCCGGATCCGATAAAGACGATCCCGAATTATAAGAATTTATTCGAATTGTAACCGATTATATAATTTATAAATTATACGCCCCTTTTACTATATTTAGAAAGAATTTTCCCGGAGGCTCCTTTAAAATTAAAGAAGGCGCTATTTTCTTTAATTTCGTCCGCTTTCCCGAAATTAATATTTATAAATATAATATTAAAAAGGGTTATAGTATTTATTACCTAAATAGATATATACTATTTAATAAGGATAAATATTTATTCGTCTAATAATTCGGTAAAATAGTAAATATATAAGCAATTTATAAATTTTTTAACGGCGATATATATAATAATAAAGAGATAATTTAAATATCCGAAATTTTAACGAAATATATTTGTAAGAATATTACGGTTTATTAGGCTAAATTTAATTAAAATTAATAGGAGGCCCCTATAAATTTTAAATAATTTATTTTATTTTATTCGAAATATTCTTTTTATAATTAATTTATATAATTTAATAGAAAATAATAGGATTAGGTTAAATAAATCCCTTTATAAATTCCAAGTAATTTTTTTTTTTTACTCGCGATATTCGTTTTATAATTAACCTTTATAATTTAATAGAATATAATAGGATTAAATTAAATAAATCCCCCCTATAAATTCTAAATAATTTTCTTTCTTTATTCGCGATATTCGTTTTATAATTGACTTTTATAATTTAGTAGAATATAATAGGATTAAATTAAATAAACCCCCCTATAAATTCTAAATAGTTTTTTTCCTTATTCGAAATATTCGTTTTATAATTAACCTTTATAATTTAGTAGAATATAATAAGATTAAATTAAATAAAGGCCGGGTATTATTAAGGGCCGTAGAAGTATTAAATATTTAGGATTTAGAGATTTTAATAGCTAATTATAGATATAATTTCCTACTTAACGTTAATAATTCTATATAAGCCTATAATAATTATTATCGTATTCGGTATATAATAATATTAGAATATAATAGTAAAATAATTAAACGAATTTATAATATAAAGTAAATATAAAAATAAAGGTTAATAATTATTATTATAGCGAATTATATTAATAAATTTCTATTTATATTTAACTTTCAAAACGGATATTAATAAAATAATATAACCGATATAAAGTTAATTTACTTTATTTTACCGAATATAAAAACCTAATCGATTTATTCGTTTAATAATTATATTTATAGCGATATACGGTTAGGCCTCTATTCGAAACGCTAATTAGTATAGGGTAAATACTAAATTAAAAACTATATATATATAATTAGGGTAAATTATTTTACGGGTTTATTATTAAGGATATATAGTATTTTAATTAATAGCCGGTTATAAAATAGGAGAAGCGGTAAAGCGGACGAACTCTATTTAATAAATTTAGTATTAATATTATAGATTAATAATTAGGTATTAGATATATTCTAATTTAATATATTTATATATTTATACGGAATTTCTATTTAATATTTATTTCCGGCGCTTTATATAGCGTTTTATATAAATATTATTATTTCGATAAGGAAAGTCCTTAATATATAATTTATTATTAAATTAATATAGAAAATATATTTTAAAAGGATAATTAATAATATTAAAATATAAAATAAAATTTATAAATTATATAATTTAACGGAAAATTTAAGAAATAAAACGAAATTGCTTCGCTTCCGACTTTATTTCCTAAAATTTCCCTCTTTTCTAATTCTAATTTATTCCTTATATTTTTTATTTATTACTATTCTTTACGCTTTTAAATACGATTTACGGTTATTAATTATTATTATATCTTTTCGTATTTAATTATTAAAATATTTTATTTAGCTTTTTTGAAACGCCCATCCTCCACGTTGGAGTTGCGCGGGCCCCGAACCATGGATTTTAACCCCGGAGTTCTTGAACGCAGGTCGTGCCATGGGCCCGCGCTGCTCAACTGGAAGGAGCGGCGTTTCTGTCTATCGCGGTTCGAATTACTGAAATTGCGGAGCCCCCCAGATCCACATCCTGCCAAAACGGGCAATTTGAGTTCAGCTGAATTCGAGATACGAATTGAAAGGCCGATGCACCCTTCAGAATCAACGTCGCAAATACCAAAGTGGTACCGTTGTGTTGGTCTAATTATTCCGGACAGAATGGTACCGGTTGCATCAAATTCCAACGAGCGGTTGTTGAGAAAAATGAGAAAGAAGATCGGAAAAATCGAATTTGGCACGAAAACGCCGGCCAAAAATTGTTAATGCATTCCGGGAACGACGGTCACGAGACCGCGACCAAAAATTGTTAGTGGACTTAGAAAAAAAAAAAATTTCTAGAAAAATTTCGAAAAATCGCTAAGTTTTTTTCTAAAGCCTATAACCCTAACCCCGGAAGTAAAGGGGGTACCAATATATAGAGCGGAAGAAGGCGAGTAAAATGCACCCCCTTGGGAATTTCTATACCCCCTACTGAGGGAGAAAAATGACTTTGAAAAAATTTGACGGATAGGTAGAAGAAAAAAAATTCGAAAAAAAATCGAAAAATATTAAATAAAATAACTTTTAAAAACGTTAGGTGGTAGTAGGGGTAATAATAATAATAAACAATAATAATAATAACAGTAATAAGAATAAATAATAAATAATAAATCATAAATAATAAATAATAAATAATAAATAATAAATAATAAATAAAAAAAAAAAAAAAAAAAAAAAATAAATAATAAATAATAAATAATAAATAATAAATAATAAATAATAAATAATAAATAATAAATAATAAATAATAAATAATAAATAATAAATAATAAATAATAAATAATAAATAACAACTTAAAGGAAAATACTATTTGAAGAGGAAAGTTGGGGAAGCGGAAAATAAAGAAAAAAAAAAGAAAGAGAGGAAAATAAAAAGAACAAAGGAAAAAAAGAAGAAAAGGGAAAGAAGACAAAAAGAAGAAAAAGAGAAAGAAATAAGGAAAAAAAGAACAAAGAAACGAAAGAAAGGAAGAAAAGAAAATACATAGAATAAGAAATTAAAAAAAAAGCGAAAAAAATAATAAAGAAATTAAATATTACGGAAGAAAATAAGGATATAAATAAGAAAGAAAAAAACACTACATAATAAAATGGTAAAAAGATATATTAAAAAGAAGGGTAAAAGAATAAAGATGTGAAAAGGTTAAAAAATAAATTAAGAAATAAATAAATGAATAAATAATTAATTAAAAAAATCTATAAATTATTATTTTAGATGAATTATTAAAAAAATCCATAAATTATTATTTTCAATAAATAAATAAATAAAATCAATTAATAAAAAAATAAGAAAAGATTAAACAAATGAATACACAAATAAATAAATAAATACACAAATAAATAAATAAATAAATAAATAAATAAACAATTAAATAAATCAATAAATTAAATAATAAATAACTTATATACACATTAAGATTAAAATAATTGATATATTTAATTTAAATCTAAATAAGAAATACCCTAAAAGTAAAAGAACCTTTATAGGAAAGGGGGGGATAGAATGGGCGTTTCATTGTCTCCGTTGGGCATATCCGGCTCCGCCCAAGGGACTACTATTTTATATATTATATTAATAAATATTTTTAATCCTTATAATATATTACAAACGGCCTTTGGGTTTTTAATTTATTATTCGTTTCGCGGGCAGGTTTTATTTTCTACCTTCTATTATTTACGCTTCTAAGTATAACCTACGGATATTAACTTATTACCTTATATTACTATTTGGTTATTAAAATATTTTATTTAACTTTTCGCTAATTACGTTATAGATATTTCGGTATTTTTAGTATATTACGAATAATTTTTAGACTTTTAATTTATTATTCGTATTATAAATAAGCTTATAGAGCGGAATAATAAATATATTATTATAAAAAATACTTTTAAAGATAGTAATACGGATATTATTATCCTTAATATATAAATATCCTATTATTTATATTTAATAAATTCGTTTAATTTATACCTCTAATAACCGAACGATTTTAATAATTATTAATCCTATAAGGATATTAAATTTAATAAGGGTCGGAATTTAATTTATAAAGATATTAAATTTAACGGTTAGGATAGTAAATTAAAGGCGTACTTTATTACTTAGCGATTATTTAAAAAGAGGAAGATAAAAACAATATACGGTAACGAATTGCCCGCAGGTAGCGCCGGGATTCGAAATTTACATCCTTTTCCGAATTATAACATATTAATTATTAATAAAAAACGTTTTAAAAAGGGAAATAATTAGGTTAATAAAGTAAATAATATCCGGTTCGTTTTAATAATTATATTAACGCTTTAAGGATAGAGAAATTTATTCCCGCCTTTCGATAATTTAAATTATTTTCCTTTCTATTATAATATAAAAAAGGATTTACCCCTTAAGGTTTTTAGCGTTTAAATTCTTATTAAATATATATAGGTCGTTTACGAAATTGGCTTCCTACGGGTAAAACCCGGTTCCGATAAAGAGGTTCCATATTATCCAATTTTAAAGCTTTTCGATTTTTAAATATTAAAAACGTATAACCCTAATTAATTTTATTAATTTATTATTTTAATAATTTTATTTTTAATACTAAAACGGTTATAAAATTACTATTTATAATTATAAATTTATTTCGAAATTAAGGCGTTTAATTTTCTTTCCGTTAATATATTATCTATATAATTAATATTAATTAAATTATACCCTACTATTTAAATTCTTCTACGAAAAAATTGGATAGGATACGTAATTAATTATACGCCGAATATTATATTATATACATTTAATTTTTGGCTATACGAAGCTTTTATCGCCTAATTTTCGTTTATTAGACGGATAATATAATTTAAAATTAAAATTAATTATATAAATAGTAAAAAAGTAAAATAGAGGGAATTAATAACTTAATTTAATAATTATTTAAAGTACCCCGCTATAAAATTATTCGAAAAATTATTATTTAAAGAGGTTATAATATAAGGCGAAAAACGGTTATATTTTAAATAAATATTTCGAACCCCCCCCTTTAATTAGAAAAAGCGTATCTTGGTTTCTATTTTTAGTAATTTAATTTTATAGGAATCGCGATATCCGCCGGACTAACATAAGGGAAAAGGAAACGATATAGAGGTAATAAATATATTTCGTTTCCTATTTACCCCTTTATTTTAATTTATATTAAACGACGGGGAAAGTAAATCCTCCCTTATAAATAGAATATTACGCGTATATTAATATTTATAATATAATATTTATATATTATAAAAATACGTTATTAGAATCCGCTTACGAAATATAAATTTTAATTATATTAAATAATATTAATTAAAAAATTTATTATTTAAAGAGTATATAGCGTAATGTATTAATTAATAATTAAAGTAGGTTAGAGCGCTAATTTAAATATATAGAGGCTAAAATTAATATTATAAGGGTATTTATTTATTTTATTAATATATATTTTAAAATATTATATTTAAAGATTAATAAAGGTATTCCTATATATTACGCGGAGGCGCCTTATAATGTAATGTATATTTTCGAAGTTAAATTAGACGTAAGAATTCTTATTATACGGGCGGAAATTAAAACGGTTTTTAATTAATATATTAAACCGGGGGCGGGGACTTTAAAAAAGGGTAAAAAGATATTTAACTTTTTAAATATAATATAAAGTAATAATTAAAAAAATTAAAAGCGTATTTTTTATATTTATTATATTATTTCGATATTATTTAATTTATACGTTAATAAAGTATAGGGGATTTATTCTAAATCCTACGTTAGTAGCGCGTAGCCCTTACGTAGATATAATATATATTGTATCTTTCTTTCGTTTAAATTCTTCGATAATTACTTATATTTTCTTCCCTTCTTATAACCTTTATACGCTATAATAATAATATATATTAAAAATAAAAATTTCTAATTATTCCGGTCTTTATATAACGAATATATTCCTAAAATTAAAAGGTAAATAATATATACTTAATATTATTTAATTTATTTTAATAATTATACCCTTAATTCTTTATACCGCCGGCCCTATACTACTTTTATATAGGCTATAATTTAAATAATTTTTATTTTCCCCTTAAAAGTTAACGTCGAAGTTATTAAATTTATTATTGCGTAATATATTTGTATTTAATTCTATAAATAACCCTCTACCCCTATTATTTTTAAAAATGTATTAACCTTCGATTATATAATGGGTACGAAATTAAATAAATAGACCTATTATCGATAATCCGGTATAAGTGGTAACGTTTATAAGTTCTTTCCCGGCCTTAGTATAAACGTATTCGAAATGGTCTTTTAGGCAAATATTGCGAAGGTATATAAATAAGAGGCGGGATCGGCTACGGAATTATAAATTATAAAGGATTTATAGAAATAGGCTAAATATTTATATTATATTATATATTATTTTTTTAATAAAATTTACGAAGTTATATATAATTGTATTTACGTTTATCTTAAAGATTATTAAGATTTAAATAAATTTAGCGTTTTATAGTTAGAGTATTATAATTTCCGGTAATTAATAGGCGGATAATAATATTATAATACTTTAAGAAATAAATAGTAATAGATTTAATTTATTTATAAAAGATTATTAAATATATAATTCTATTATTTTTACTTTCTATTTAGATAAAATTTTACCTTCGTTTTTATTTTAAAAGAATTAAAATTAATAGGGGGGATATACGAATTAAACGCGATTTAAAATTAATAGGGGGGATATATAATAACCCCCCTTCCTTCCCCCCTATTAATTTTAAATCTTTTTAGGTTCGTATTCTCCCGATATATATCCCCCTTATTAATTTTAAATCGCGCTTAGTTCGTATATCCCTTTATTAATTTTAAAATTATAACCCTTTTATTTTATTAATCCTTTATTTATTATTAAAGAATTATATACGGATTTTTAATTAATTTATACGAATTATTATATTATATAATTTTAAAAGGGTAGGGTATAAATACGAAATTAACGTAGAATTACCCTATATTAAAAATACGTTAAATTATATTTAAATTCTATTTTATAAGTATTTAAATATTATTAAAATTGTCGTCCGAAAGAATAATATTATTAAAATATATACGATCGCCTTTGTTATTTTCGATAATTATATTTTTTAAATCCGTTTCCGTTTATACGGTTAATTAATTAGGGTCGTAGATAATTGTTTATTTATTTATTCGTAGAGGTCGGATTTCCTTTATATTAAAGGCGTTAAATTTTAATTTTAATAGTATTATTAAATTATTTTATAAAATATTTAATATATTAAATCTAACGTTACTAAATAGCCTAAGCGTAATATATCTTTAATACGCTTATTTATTTTAATATATAGTATAAATATAATTAATAATATTTTTATTTATAAATAGGTTTATATACTTATTGGCTTTATACGTTCGTATATTATTTTTTAATCCCTTTTGAATTAATATAATATATAGGCCAATTATAGAAAATCGTATAAATATAGTGCGAATATTATATATAGAATTCTTATTAAATTTAATATCTTCGGTATATAAAGTATTAATATATTTTAATGTTTAATTAATAGGCTTCTATTCGTTACCGGTTATAAAATAACGTATTATATTAAAGCGTAGGATAGTATCCGCGAACGGCTTATTTATAATTTCGGGGCGAAGTAATTATATTAAATAAAATATTTCGGGCTTATAATTATTAGATTTATTATTATAAAATAAAATAGGAAGTAAATTTATAATTTCGCGAAATATATTATAATTTCCTATAAATATAGTTTCGTTAAATATTATAAAGATGTAAATAATTTATAAGTACCGATATATATTACGGTAGTCCGTATTTATCTTCTCCGGTAATATTTCGTATTTAAATTATATAATTAGGGAAAAAATATTATTATAAATAGAATATAATTACTCTTCGATATAATCCCTTTTTATATAATATAGTACCTAATATACCGAAGATTTTATAAAATTGGATTTGGGTAAATAATTATATTGGATTAATTTTATAATAAAGAAGGTTAGAATTCTTAAAATAAATAAATCTTCTAATAAACGTCGATTATTATAAAATTTAATCTTTTTTTTCTTTATTCGGGTGTTCCTCCTAAGGTTATTAATATTCCGAATTATTAAGGGCTAAAAAATACGGAAAATTATATTAACGTAATTTATAAGGATATAAAAAAATGTAAAGATAGTAAAAATTTACTATTTACGGTCGTAAATGTAATTAACTTTAAATTAATTAAAGACGATATAGCGGATGAAAGATATTATTTTTTAATCGCTATATATTAAAATAAATCGGTCTTTAAAATCGTTTTTATCGAACTTAAAAATATCGAAGAATAGTTTATTATATAATCGATAAATATTAATAATTTTACTTTTATTTTTTATAATTATAAATATTTATAATATATAATTTACATTAGTTTTAATTTATTTAATAATCGGGAAAGTTAAAATATTCTATTCGGGTTATTACCCCCGGCCGTAAAATATAGAAGTTAGCCGCCTTTTAATAATATAATATATTACTTCGTAGAAAAATAGTGGAATAATATTAAAGTAATTAAAGAATTATTTAATTTCGAATTTAATATATAAACGCTATTAAACCGGAGTAAATAGGCTATAAACGTTAAAATTACCGATAAAGAAGTATATAATAAGATTTTATATAACGTTTTATTATTTAATATTAAACCTATTAATACGGTTTATAAAATTAAAATTATTATAAATAATAATTATATTAAGATTATAGTTAATAAATTTGAAATTAGCTTTAATAATATTAATATAAAAATAGGTATTAAGAAAGTAAATAAATATATATTATAAAAATCTCCGCAAATCGGTTAATTATATTGAATATAATTTTATATAACGATATTATATTAAAGCGAACTAATATATTATATATACGAATTTATATAAAATTACTTTTAAAATAAATATTAAATAATTATAGGATAAAAATACTCTTTTAAAGCGCGAACGAATTTATAATAATAAACGTTATAATAATAATTTTATTATAAACGTCCTATTATTTTTAAGGATTGAATTTCTATTAATATAATTTTTATAATACGTATTATTATATATATAGTATTATAAGTAAGGAAATTAAATTTGGCGCGTATTAGGCTATAATTTTATAAGTATTACGGAGCCGAGACCGAATTTAAATAATATTTAAAATATTTTTAATAATAGGATTATAGGATATATTATTAATATTATTAAATAATTTAGTAAGAAATTATTAAAAATTTAGTTAATATAAGAGTATTTTAAATTCGGAATAGAGGGAAGTTTTAAAATACGTTTTAAATTATATATAAAATTAGTATATTATATAGGATAGAATAGAATTTTTAAAGGAAAAGGGTTTAAAAATATTAGAATTATTTTATTTTAAATATAAATAAATTCCGTAATTGGTAAATATTTACTATATAAACGGATATTAAAGGGCGAAAATAAATAAATTAAAACGTTTATTAAATTAATATAAATTTAAATTACTTTAATATATAAATAGAAAAACGAAGTATTATCGTAAATTTAAACGATATAACCGGATTTGAATATAAATTTTATCGAAGGAATTCTAAATAAAAATGGATTTTTCGGATCCTAATTTTAATATAAAATCTTTATTAAATAATATATTATATTCGGTTTGCGATTCGTCGGTTTGTTGTTTATCGGGTTCGGTTTGTATTATATACGACGATATAACGTATAGGCTTTAAATTTACGACGTTCGGATAAAGGAAGAAAAAATTGAAATTGGTTTATCGATTTAAATTAATTAATAGGATATAAATATATTAAAAATATTAAGAAGTAATAGCGGAGAAAATAAGATTGGTAAAAATATTATAATAATTGTCGATTATATATATTAAATATATTAGAGATTTTAAGGAAGTATTTTTATAGATTAGACCCTTTTGTTTAGGTTGTGTTTAGACCGTAGTAAGTTGCGTAGCTTGGAACCTGCGGGTTTAAAAATGGTGTAATATTTGATTAGTAGGGGGTATATATCCCCATTTGGACCCGCAAAGTTCCAGCCGCAGCGTACGGAGGTTTGAGAGAATGAAACTAATCGTCATTATCGTTATTAAAGAATCGACCGAAAAACGGTAATTTTCGAAGTATTAAGGAATTTGCGGGCGGCCGCAGCGTTAATACTAACACTTGGCGCCAAGACTTTTAAATGCAAGAGGAAGGATGGACATAGGAATGGGTGTCCATATTGTCCGCAAAGTACACACTCCCACCTTCCAAAACGAGAACGAGACATTATTGGTTTAACCAAACGAAAAGGTCTGGCCAGGGGTCCCCCACCCCTACCACAATAAAAATGGGCAGCCTTTACTGGCCTGACTGGCTGCGAATGGCTTTCCGCCAATTCAGCCTTATTCGGTCGAGCCGGCCGTCAACGACACACACAAGGACTCGACTGGACAGTACTGGTAGATTGCAAGCCGAGGCAAGGGACGTGTGAGGTGAGGTGTGGTGGGTGTGGTGTGTGAAGTGGAAAAGCCGACTGCAGGAGATATCTCTCACTTGATCCCGCCAACACTCCGACTCCGACTTTTGACCTTCCAGAGATGGTTCTTCTAAGAGATTTGGCGACGCAGTTTCCACCTATCCATCACTTGTTTGGTAAGACAAGCCACAGAAGGCCTCGACTTGTCCACCAAAGCGACAGACAATCCACATTACTTACTTCTATCCCCAGCTTGCCCCAGCCTGAAACAAAACTCTTTGGCTGCCTTCTCGATTGGGATGTTCGTTTTCTGGCGCAGGTAACACGGCACCACGGCCGGGGTCACACAGAAATTGCGTCCAACTTCCAGGGTGCCCGCCAAGAGATGTGTTTGAATGTGTGGATGGATGGGATGGCAGCAATAACAGAAAACGACAAGACACTTCAGCCGGCAGCGTCAACACCACCTGCGATGACGGATGCCATGTACGTACATACGTATTCTCGGGTTTCGATATGACTAGGCAGCCGACCGAACATGTTCCCCAAAGCGAACAACAAGCCGACGGGAGTCACTCCATTGCATCGAGAGACGGCCGGACCGTGACCGTCGTGACGGAATGCAGTTCGCTCCGGTCGGCGGTGGAAATGCTGAAAATGGCTCGAGCGCCCCATGTCCCTGTGAAGTTGTGAACGGCTTGCGGTGATGTCTTTGGCGTTCCCTCAAAAGCACCTACCTAGAACAACCTAGCGTGCCATGCGCAGAGTGGCCCGTCCGCTTAAAAGCCGATTTCTCATTGGGCAGATGACGGGTGTGTCCAACGATAGACGGCCAGCTGGGGCCGCTACGAACTGTGGAAAGGGAAGAGGTGCGGTGGGGCCGAGACGCAGGCAATGTGAAGCTAAACGATCGTTTAATAGGTATATTTTCTTCCGTCCTAAAACTTTACAAACTAGAACGGAGCTTGACTTTGAAGTTGTTTTCGTTGCTACATGGCCGCGTCATCCGTCTCAGAAATCAATGCCCGGTGTCCGATCTCGCTTTGATCATTTTATTGTGTTTTCTTTCGTCTGATGCATGCCCTATGTGGACGTTAGTCGGTCGGTCAAACAACGATCGATAGACACCTGCAACCTCAACTGCATGCCAGTTGTTGTTGCTTCTTACAGGACATTATGCTTGACGGATCCGAGGCTTTCAGCCTACATCACACGTCTGAACCCACGACTTCCGTCCTCACGATCATCACCCCTTAAAAGGGTCATCAAGACTCAAAAGTCTCAAGCATGGTTCCGGTGCCTTGGAGTGTGGATAACATCAGATCATGATGGCGATTAGCGTGACCCGAGGGAAGAGAAAAAAAGTCAATAGAGTGACTGTACGGCCGTTGCGAGCCGTTGATGGATCCCTTTTGTCACTGGTGTCACTGGTGCCTCGCCTGGAAAAAGAAGAAAAACCGCGAAGCCTCTAGGGGCACTTGGCCAAGTTGAGCTGAGATGGCTTGGCGACAGCGCGTCCAGAGTTCCGGGACCGCAACTGAGTGGAAGGCCGTGACGGCGTGGGCTGGCTTGCGGGCTGCTCGCGGCTTGCTAGCACCACTTGAGTCTAGGTGCTTCTCGTGGCTCGAAACGAAGCGATTCCCTAAACCATTCTGCGTGAAGTCAGCCCCTCCGTTGAACCAAAAGGGCGTTGCCAAGATGGGAAACCTGGAAAGCCCGGTGGAGGGTAGTGGAGGGGGGAAGGAACAGTCGGTAGGGGGTTGAGAGATTCGATATTGGGGACCGCCTTCCGCGAGAGAGGCCCCCCTGTCTTTTTTTCTTTGCATCTCACTCAACCCGGACGGTTAGGTGAGTGACCGGGACTGCACCTTTCAGAAGTTCCCTTGTACCTACCGTGTCCAGTTAGGGTGCTCTGTGGGTGGTGTGAATGCCTGCACTAGACTCTAGTTGGTGGTACCAAGTTAGGTTTTCTCTCTGGAAAGCTCCTCCTTGACTCCTTCCTTCGCTACGCTACACTCCAGTCTTTCCATTACTACTTTCCTCCACCACCTTCTCCCCGTCGTGCTCGCTCCTTCCTTCAGCTCCGTATTTCGCACGAACACAATCCGAACGGCTGCCCGAGTTCCATCTCTCTTGCCCTGTCTTTTGCCCAATTCCCGTCTCTCTTTTTCGCCCTTTCCACCTACAACCAATTCACTTCCGGCCCGGACAAGCCCTGACTCCTAGGAAAACTTACCTTACCACATCACTTTCCCAGCAAGAGCTTGATTTTCATTCAGTTGCCCATTTTCACCCCCTGCCACCACACTATACAACTTGGCTTTGGATCTGACCGTTTCCTTCCTTATTCCTTTGATACCTTACTCCGTACCTCTACCACGTTTTGACGACCACCCCTGGATTATCTCATCACTCCCTCCTTTACACTGACTGGACTTCCTTCTCTGTCTGCCCGCGACCTCCGTCTTTCTCTATCGCGCATCTCGACCTGGCTTACACAAGCATCACACCCAAACCATCAACTGTCACCATCCCGCCAGCAGCGCACCGCCGAGAGCACCCTCTCATGCGCCTCCACCCTCCGTCGGACTCGGCCTTTCTATGCTAAGCTTTTCCCACCCTGGCGATCACTCCACAGAGTCACACCTCCCCACACTGACGACGCCCAAGCCGAGCGACTTCACTACCCAAGACGCAGCCAGGCAGCTTGAAGAAAGGCGATTGTCGGTCTCGACTTTGTGTATCTGTCGCCTTCTTCTACCATCCAGGTCCCTGCATCACCTGCTCATCGGGTTTCAAGCTCAGGGAGAAACGACACCTGCCAAGTGAGGATCCGCTCACGACTTTCGTTGTCTCACCTCTCTTTCGCTTGAACCCAATTCTCTCTGGCGGCAAGCTATCATTACCTGGCACGGAGCTGGGCAACATGCCAAAAAGCACGGATTAGGAGGAGGAAGCCACCAGCAAACAACCGACAAACGGACTCCTTAGATCGCTTCCAGGCGGTGACGGCGACCCCCTTGACGATACCGATTCAGCAAACGTCGCCGACAGACGGATTGGGGGATTTGGGATTTACAGGTAGCCAGGCCTGCTAGAGTTGAAGCGCACGTTGTGCACCCGCCCACACGGAGAGCGGGAAGGTGTCAACTCATGGATTCCAGCGATGCCTTCTCGCAGCACACCGTCGGCGATGAGGCGTCGCAGCGCCCGCGTCGTATGTCGATGGAGGAGGACTTGTTTTATCGGGAACTCATGACCTCACGACCGGCCAACCCGCCTAGTTATGAGACGGCTATGAAGTCAGCCCTGGCCGCGCAAAGGCGAGCGTTGGCACAACAGGGTTCAAAACAGGTCGCTCCTCCACAAGATGTGCTGCCCAAGTACTCATGCGACATCCATGCGGAAGGGGTTTTTATGAGGAAGATGGAAATTGAACACACGATAAAGCGCGCCGAGGTCCGGAATTGGCAGATGGTCTACGTCGAATTGAGGGGAACGGCACTCAACATTTACTCGGTCAAGAAGGAACGAACATGGTTTTCCCCAAGACATGACGGTCCCGATATCTCACCCGACAGTCCACCATGGGTCAAGAAGTCTCATCTGGAGAAGAGCTACTGTCTACAACATGCGGATGCCGGAATTGCCGCCGACTACAGAAAGTGCGTTTACATCTCTTGAGATGGTAGAGATTTTGATGGCTGACAAGACAGCAGGCGACGATATGTGATCCGCTTACGAGCAGAGACGGACCAATTTCTACTGTCATGCGTGGAGCTCAAGACGTTTGTCAAGTGGCTTGATGCCATTTTTGCCGCCATTAACGTCGCGGCGCCTATCGACGAGCGAGACTTTCCCCGGGATCAGAGTATACCGCGACTTCAAAGGATCAGGTGGCTTCGTGGAGAAAGACCGACACCGGAGGACAACATCGGCGGGTTTCAGAGGTTGAACGAGAGGAGGCAAAGCATGGCGTCAAGTATTGAGGAAGAGGAAGAGGAAGAACCAGAAGAAATCGACAGGAATGGGAGAAACAGCACAGCACGGCCACCGACGATACACGAAGAAGAGCACGGACGGGGAAACCAAGGGGAGGACGACTATGCAGCATTTGGGCGAAGTCAACACCCGATAGTGGGACGGTTATCGACAACATCATACCCGAACGAGAACGTCGACCCAGATACGGGAAAGTGGCGACCAAGGCAAATATGGACCGAGACGCACGACCAGTTATACGCCAAACTTTGTTATTCGGTCTTGCTGTTCAAGAGCCCGCGGAAAAGCAACTACATTATCTCCAACGGCAAGCGATGGTATGTGGACTGGAAAACAGGGCGGATGGTACGGGTACTTCCTCCGGCTTATGGAGAGGTCGAACTATTCGGACCATGGCAGGTCATCAGAGCTGGAAACGGCTTGCTCTGAGATCCTGTCGAGACTAAAATTACGGTGGTTGTGGCCCGATTCTCCGCATATATGGACTTGGGTTGCGGTGGATTGTTGATGTGCTGTTGTCTTACGTTTATCATATACCCATTTCATTTGTTTGTTTTTATCATCAATCATATCTGGGTCAGCGAATTGACCGGAGCGGCTGGAGTGGCATATACCTGCATTGGTTTTTGATTGGATCTGTTTGCATTTACTGGAAGCATAAGAGAGAGGCTTCGAATCCAGAGGAGCCTTGTTTCGGCTACATATTTCCTTATTATACCAATACCACATACTTGTTTCTTGGAAAGGACAGGCGGGGTTGGTTATCGGAGTTTGGCATCGTGTTTTTGATGGAGATCAAGAGGGCGGTAGCAGCAGTGGTGGTGCATTATCCGACCTAATCTTGCCTGTCTATCTGTTTGCCCACATAACGTTGGTCTATCGGCATACCTACGAGACATCAAATAGAATGATCTTGTAGGTGGGCACCACAGCATAGGGGCTGCCTGGATGGCGGGACGGACGGTTGGACTGGTTTGCTTGGGTAGGCATATACTACCATTCACACGTATATAACTTGATATACCATTGTTGATACATCTACACTTCCTTGACGCATGGACTTGGTCTCAATTTCAGATGAAATAGTCTCTTTGGTGAGGATGGTGTTTGCCTCTTTATAGTGATCGAAGATAGCTTCTATCCGAGCCGACGTCATAGAGACTAAGCATCGGACGAACGAGTGTACACAGTATAAACACCAGACGAACGTGGCAAGTCACTAGTTGGTTTCCTAGTGCCGGCTTCAAGACGACCAAGACCCAGACACCCTTACCCATATGCCAAGGTTACCTCTAAAGGTGTGAGGAAGGAGAACATATGGTTTTACCAGACTTGTCGTTGTAAAGTTGATTCCTTGACGCCATGCTGTTACGCGTATATTGCACTGAAGCCATCATAACCATCGTCATCAACCCTGCTAACCTGCCAGCTGGGCACACTCCCCTCTTTGCAACTTTTATCCTTCTAACCAGTTCCCTCTCACTCCCAAATCCTAGTCTCTACGGCCCTCGAGAGCTCTGGTCATCACTCTCAGCCGCTTCATCCTGTTCGGAACTTCGACCCATCCTCTTCCTTCTTTCCTCTTGACTCTCTGTTCATGCCTGAACCAACACCATCTCGCCTCACCTCTCACCTCACCTCCCCTCTCCACCAACAGCCGTAATCTCCCCATCAACACCCCTAATCTCCTCTGCCAATCCACCATCACCACCCCCTCCCTCCTTGTCTACCACAGCGCCCAATAACTCATTAGCCCCTTCCACATCCTTCAGCGCTTTTTCTACCACTCCCAGTAATTCCTCGATCTCAGCTCGTTGCGCTTGTATCTCGTTGAATAGCGCGTGATTCTCCGCTTGCGTTTTTTGTAGTTCTGCCGAGAGTGTAGCTTGGGTGGTGGAGAGGTGCGGCGCCAGGTGGGCTTGTAGAATCGTACTGGGTGGGAGGGTATGCGGTCTGTTTCCGTTAGCTTTCATTCTTCCCTTCCCTTCCCTTCCCCCATTTCCCTTCTCTCCCTTCCCCTTCCACCACGGAATAACTTACGGCACCGGCGGACTCCCACCCCCAGCTTCGCTCCTCCTCCTCCCCGCCTCCCCCACAAGTCCCTCCAACTCATTCAGTTTACCCACCACCTCCCTCGCCTGCAAAATCGAATTAAACTCCTTGTTACACTGCACTCCTAACCGCTCCACCATTTGGCGCTGGACGAATTCTAAGGTACCGGGGGCGCGAGAGGCGATGGTTGGGTAGCAGGCGGCGAAGTTGTCGAGGGAGATTTTGTCGAGCGTGTGAGATAAGGTGGTGGTGAATAGTTGTTGGAGGCGGAGGGCGCGGGGGCCGGGGGTGATTTCTTGTTCGGTGGGTTGTGAGGGGGGTGGTGCTGGTTGACCGGAAGAAGGTGGTTGTGGTGGTGGTGGTTGGTTCTGGGCTGGGTCTGTTGTTGATTGTGCTTCTTGTTGGTGTTGGGACTGAGGTGAGGGATCTGAGGTCTGTTGCTGGGTGTGACCGTTCGTTTCTTGCTGCTGTGCTTGCGATTGTGATTGATGTTGTGGCGATCCTCCCCTTTGCGCCGACCCTTGCGCCGCCGATGAGGACGACGGCATAGTTTCTGGTTGTTGTGCTGCTTGATCTGTCGACATCTTTTGCTTTTCTCTTCCCCTCTTATTCCTTGTTCTCTGGTAAT
This sequence comes from Sordaria brevicollis, assembly GCA_033439795.1. NCBI lineage: Eukaryota > Fungi > Ascomycota > Sordariomycetes > Sordariales > Sordariaceae > Sordaria > Sordaria brevicollis. Next base: position 2,241,745 of record JAUTDP010000005.1, read on the forward strand.
CAATTGGCGCCAAAACCCGTTTCGCTGGTTACAACCCGTTGCTGCGCAATGTCGTAAGTGGTGATAATTCCTTGGTGTTTAGGTGTTGAAGAAGGAAAGCGCGTCGCGTTGCGATAAGAAACCGCGATTTCCCCAAGTCCCCCGCGGCCCCCAAAACGATAGCGAGATCCTCACCTGTAGGGAGCATCTGCCTGTACGAACCCGCCCAGGGCCAGGCACCACCCAGCAGTGCGGCCAGCGCCCACCGATCCGCGCGATGGCGGGGAATGCGGGGCAGCATGCCCGGGGGCTTGGCCTGCGTGGCCTCCTGTTTTTGACTTTTTTTGACAGTCGCAGCCCTCCCTGACAGCGCATGGCAGCCCAGGTCCCTGCCCGTTGTGAGTTGCCCTGAAAGAAATGGGACACCCCTGGGGGGTCTACAAGTTGTCAGCGGGCATAATTCCGCTGTGTCAGCAAAAGTCCCAAGCTCCCAAGAAGACCAAAACCTCGTGTCTGGGCCGTTCTTCAACGGGAACATGTCCGGGACTTTAAGTCCCTCTTGGCGAGAATCAATAGTGTGCTGATATGAACTGATCTTTTCCATCTTATCGGGTTTTTGGAGGAGACAGACCGTAACAAAAGTCACAGGCATCGCTTGGCATCGTCGGTTCCGAGTGGGCGGCGCCGATATCGTCCTGAGTCTTTCGGCCGAGTCAAAGTTGAAGTCATTTGTTGCAGGGTGTTTAGCTGTGGTGACGTATTTTGAAGGGTGTCAAGACAAGTCACAAATAGTTCAGAGACATGTCTGTTATATTTGAATCATCACGCTTATTAAATTCACCCTTTTCATCCACTACCCTAACAATCCGGGTACATATTGCTGTTAACCCCTGACCTGAGCTCCAGTCTCCAACTGAAGCTACCAAGTCGTCTTCGCGAATCTCCGATCAGATAATACCCAGCCCTATCCTACCCACTCGCAAAAGTATACTGGCCGGGTGGCAGCTCGAGGGAAAAGGATGCTTGCATAAGAGATGATCAAGGAGAAAAAAAGAGAGAGAAAAGAAAACCACCGTATATTCCCAACATAATAGAGAACCAACCAACCAACGCCTATTCCTTCCAGGCTCCCAAGTTCCATTCCAACCAGGTATCCGAAATGCAAGAGCCGTTCCTGTTCCAACGCCCAATACGAAAAATATCGAGGAAAAGCAGCATGCGTGTGCCGCAAAAAAAGAAAGAAAAAAGCAAAGGCCTGTTCCGGGAGCCCATGCATAGAGCAAATAAATCCCCATTTGTCGCATCATCGTGTAGTCGCACCGAATCCGATATCCTGACCTCATATCAGACGGGTCTATGTTGTGCGGTCGTGCCTAGAGGGCCAACTTCCTCAACTTGCTGATTTCCGAACCCCATCTAGTCATCAATAACAACCACACCCTCCCCATCAACAGGAGGATCCTCAAGGGTCTTGCCACCCACCGCCCGATGAGTCTTGCTCGGTGACCTCATGACATCTTCATGACCTGCCTTCACTGGCAAACCACCCTCGTTCGGCTGTTGAGTAGGTTTCGGCACCTTGAGTTTGATCTTCGGTACAAGCCCAGAACGTTTGCGCTGATGGTTACCACCTGTCTGTGGAGTATCGGGCAAAGTATGCTGATTTCTGAAATCCGGAGATGGTTGGACCGGTCGTCCACGAACAGCTCCTGGGGTATTCAAAGGAGAAGTTATCCCACTGCGGATAATTGCTCTATGGCCGTGCTGAGGTAAGAAGGCAGGTCTGAACTGTGCCTGTCCCAGCCTACGCTGGGCTTCGTGAATTTCGGGTTTCGTAAAAGCCGGAGGCATGACGTTCGCAAACTGAGGCCTGACTGGCGACTTCCCTCCGCTTAAGCCTTTTCGTGCTCTCCATTGCTGCTGCCAAATTGCATACTGCTGGTGGTACTCTTCATACATTTCCGGGTACTGTTGACAAGCGTAGAAAAGCTGTCGAGTCATATCCATTTCTTCAGGTGACACGCCTGGAAACACCTCAGCGTCCATTTTGCGAACTTCGTCGGATATATGAGGATCAAGGTATGTTTGACTAGGTGATGCCGAAGACAATCGCCGATTCGGATGTCGAGCAGGGGTTCGGGCGGCCGCCGAGCTCATGGAGTTATTCCTTGTTGGAGATCCAACTTCTGAGCCGCCTCCTCGAATCGATACTTCGGCTGGGCCCTTTCTAGCCGGTGATTTACTGTTGTGATGGATCTTCGTTCTTGGACGCGCGACACCCCTATCAGCATCGCGACGTGGTGGCATGGGTGTGGGATTTGCCTGACTAGGGGGCTTATATGGGCTCGTTCTGTGTGAAGGTCTAGGTGAATCCGCAGGAAGTGGTGATCGTACTGTATCATGTCTCCTATTAAGAGCAAATGTCTGTTTGAGATATTGGTGGGTCGTTTCGCTTGGGCGCCTTGGCATCTTCTGGCCCTCCATAGCAGGCGACGCATGTTGAGGTACGGGTCGTTGTACCGGCTTCTTCTTCTTCGGTGATAGCCGAGGATTCGAATCCGATCCAGGATCCAAGCGTACTCGTTTCCGTTGTGGCTCCTCCTCTAGTTGTTCTGACTGCCGCTTCTTTTTCGGGGCAGAGGTATCGGTTACTGCGGTATCTTCGTGTATCGTAGGTAAAACAGTATTAGTACTTTGATGTTGCGATGTGGGGCTTTGTGGCCGAGCCTCCTAAGCTCTGCTTGTCACTGATGGCCTTCGCTGTGGTGGTCCTGCAAGACTGAATGTCGATGACCGTCGGGAAAACGCATCTTGCATGGACACGTCGGGATCGGCGGCAGGTTCCTCCTCGTGCTGATAAAGACCGGGATGACCCTCCGGAAGTTTCTGAGCACCATATCCGACAACCTTGAAAATGTTGAGCCGGCCGCCGTTCGTTACTGTCTGGAGTTGCTCGTGTAGTCGTGCCAACTGGTACTGCCTCTTGATCGGTGCAATAACAGGCTGAGGCACCACCGGTTGTGGTCGCCAATTCGCTAGGGCGTTCATCACGGCCGCCGTCTCCTCGTCACTGTCCACCGCACCAGCATTCGGATCGTCGTCGTCCTCCAACGGAGCATTCGCATCTATCGCTGCTCGTTGTTGCTTCGCCTGATTCTTCTTCTGGTATGCGACAAGAAGCATATCGTACGGTAGGGACCGTCCTGGCACCGATCTCTTGGCCGACATGCTGTGACTCTTGCAGGTGAGTGAACGGGCGCACGGCTGGCCGTTGGGCAAGATGACACCGCACTGCCTCTCCACATCCACAGGGCCCTTGGGCTTGGCAGTCTTCGGTTTCGGCTCGTCCTTCTTCTTCTTAGCCTTGCCCTTCTCCAAATCTCCCTCAGCCTTCCTCTTCTTGCCGCCGGTATCGGGCTTCTTGCCGGTCGCCTTCTTGGTCGTCTTTCCGCTGTTTCCTTTCCTCTCTGTAGGCTCGTCGGCATCGCTGTCATCCTCGTCGTGGGCGTCGCCGTCGGGGTTGTTCTTGCGTGCTTCCTCCTCGCGCGCAGCCTCCTTGGCGCGCTCACGGGCCTCGCGGGCCTCCTTTTTGCGTTGCGCCTTTTCCCTCTTGATGCGGAGACATTCGTCAATATGCTCCTTCCCGGAGGTTCTGATTACCCCCTTCTTACAGAGTTTGCAGTAGATTAAGTCGGGAACATCGTCAAGCGGACGACCGGTCTCGAAGGTCACTAGAGCGGGCGGGTCTAGCTGGTTGATGATGGGGCTTGGGGGGCCAGCGTTACCGGCTTCCTTGGCTTTCTTCTTTTCCTCGTCTAAGTTACGAAAGCAAAGCAGTTAGCCGAGATAAAATCCGGGGGGATGGGTTGGTAAGTTTGGTGATGACTGGTTGGTTACATACTTTCGAGCGCTGCTGTGGTAAACTTCCAATTGCCCGGCGTATTAGAGGCCTTGCTCGGTTGTCTCTTCAGTTTGGTGATATTTCGAATAGGTTTTGACGAGGCAACCTTGATGGTGTTCGCCTCGTCATCTGTTCCAACACACAAAAATAGTCAGTTGTCGTTTCTGTGTGGGAAGCATAGCATCGCCATCATTGCGGGCGCGCGCGTCAGCAGGATAGCCGTACCTTTGCGTGACTCCACGGTAGCCATCGCGGCGACTGTTCTCGAAATGATGGTTTAAAGCATGCAGTGAAGAGTTGGTGAGTTGTCGATGGAGAAATGACCGCCCCGGCCGGTTGGATGTTGCGAAGAAGGCGAAGTGCCCTGGTCCGGATTCGAGATGGGAAAGTTGGAAGTGGTTTGGTGGAAGTTGAGTTGTCGGTCGCCAGGAGACACAAGATGTCGTTGCGGAGCGGGTTATTGTATGGTTGCAGGGCAAGGGTCAAGCTCTAGCGGCTCTTTGGTAGCGTCCAGGTCCGTCGCAGCGGGCTGTGTCCAGTGCTCTACTGTACAATAAATAGGGTGGAGAAGGCCCAGGCTTCTAGGCCGGCCAGGGATCAGGGGCAAGGCTTATCGATACGCTCCCGCTCTCTTGCGGGGTGTTCCACATTCGTCGTGGAGTTTCTGGGGAACTTCACTGCGTTCTATGCATCAACCCAACATGGAAAGAACTTGAAAGGTCATTGTATTCAAGATATGAACCGCTGTGGTTTACCGTTTGGTTTTATGATGAGGAACGATACATCTCAAATGAACCGGGTTATGAGCTTACACTTCATACAAACAACCGGCCTTTTATCACCATCTTACAACACAAGATCCAGCTCATCCGTTCACGTTCCGAAAACACTGACATTCATGAGCTTTCTCACAACATCTTTTGACAAACCCCGACAAAACGAATGATGAAAGGTCAATAATAATGCTGAAGATTCGGTTCCTTCAAAGAACGTGACCTCCGCTGAAGACCATAAGTAACACATTCAAAGGAAATGCAAAGTATCAAGTACGCTCAAATTACCATCCTCTCATCCTGGGATACTCCCATCCCTTAGTACGCTGACCTTCCCCCTTCATAAACTCTACGCTTATTCTCCGGGTGGCTTCCAAGGCACATGTGACCCGTTTCCATTATGCGGCTGGTTGGCTTCAGATGTTTGATCTGATGCATATAAATAAGGGGGAGGAATTGAGTGAGCAGGCACAAAAGATGATTGAAGCACTTGAAATCCCGGTGGCACAGCAGCTCCAAATCCGTTGGTCACTAGGGCTGCTTGTGACTGAGGCATGCGTGGCATCATCATATTTTGCTGTCCATTATTATTTAAGTAGCCTGGCATGGGGAGTGGCTGCGGTGGCCCGTCCATCTGAGAATAGCCCTGATTGAAATGGCCTTGATGCACGAAACCGCTTCCATTCCAAGGTTGAGCCCATTGACCTGAAGGGTACCCCGAAATCGGTTGAGCATACCCTAGCATCGGTCGCCCAACATTGCTGATTCCCCATCGATAAGGATCTGACATCAACGGCTGTGGTCGTTGTTGTTGTTGTTGTACGACGGGCCGAGGAAGGACTGGAAAAAGCGGTATCTGCCTTTCGGTCGCTGTTCCTTGAGGATGCTGTGTCTAGTAGCCCTCGTAGTTGGGCTGCGGTTGCCCATAGCCTCTATGCTGCTGCATCATTGGCTGTTGCTGCTGCATCATGGGCGGCTGTTGCCCAAACGACTGCTGCCCTTGGTGATGATGTTGTTGATGAACCAAGTCGTTGAACCAGTGGTGCTGAAGCGCATCGTGGGCCGAGATTCGCAATTCGGGTCGCACCTGTAGCATCCGTTGAAGCAAGTCGATGCCATCGCGGTCGATCTGAGGCAAGATGGACGACAGGTTCTGTGTCGCGTACATTTGCCAGTTGGGCTTGTACTCGGGGAACGAGGTGAGGCCAGGCCATGTGCGTTCCGTCGGCGTGCCCATTATCCTGAAAATACGAACGATCTGATCCTCATTAGTGGTGCCGGGAAATAGGGGCCTGCCGGTGAACATCTCAGCCATGATGCATCCCGCCGACCAAATGTCGATGCTGGTGTTGTAGGTTCTGCTTCCAAGCAGCACATCGGGAGCGCGATACCAAAGAGTGACGACCTCGTTCGAAAATGTGTTGACGGGAATGCCGAAGGCCCTGGCCAAACCAAAATCTCCCAACTTCAAAGCGCCTTTGCTGTTAATAAGCAGGTTCTGGGGCTTCAAGTCTCGATGTAGGACCCTGTTCTTGTGGCAAAAGTCGATACCCTTGAGCAGCTGGTGCATGAAGGACTTGATGACATGGGGCTTCAAAGCTCCCCTCTCGCCGTTGGTATCCATGAACTTTTTGAGGTCGCCGTCCATGTACTCGAAGACTAGCATAAGCTTGTTCTCGGTGTGAATGACATCGTGTAGGGCAACAATGTTCTCGTGCTTCAACTCTTTCATGAGCGAGATCTCGCGGATTGCCGTGCTCGGTGTTCCCTCCTCCGAGTCAAGGTGAATCTCCTTGAGAGCTACTAGCTCGCCTGTCTGTCGGTTGCGGCCCTTAAAGACCTGTTTTTGCGGTTGTCAGCAATGCGCACCATATGGTTGCTTCCCCGTACTGGCTGAGTCACCCAGTACTGGGCCACAGAGGAATCTCTTACAGTAGCATAAGTGCCCTCTCCCAACTTCTCAAGCTGCTGGAAAGAGCTTGGGTGTTTCCTGCCGTCCATGGCTTCTCTGACTGCTGTAGATGGCCCCGATTGGGCTTGGGTTGAAGAAATAGAGGATTGCTGGATCAGATAGTGCGGGTGAGGCGAAGGCTGCCGCTGTGTCGTATAGGCACGGTTGAAAAGGGTAGAGCCGATCGTGATGGTCTTGCGCAGAGGATTGGGAATATCGCCGCCTGTTTGGGTTTGTTGGTCAGGCAGCTGGCGCCCGTGTGAAGCCGTATTGGAGAGCAGAGATGCACTGAAGCAGTCTCTGCGCCGTGAAACCTAACAAGTCGGGAAGGATGCGAAGATGGCGCCCGCGATGGTGGGCGGTATGGAAGGGAAGAGCGGGTCCAGACGTTACAGCGCCGTGGAAGTCGGTGAGTGGGCTAAGTTACGGAGAAGAGTCAGAATCGTAGGTAGACGTTGACGAGAAGCACGAGAAGCAAATGCTGGCGTTTGAATGTTTGACCGGCCGTGGATTGCTCTGCGGACAAGCGGAAGGTGAAAACGGGCAAGCGCGCGCGTCGATAGGTCGGAAGAGAGATCCTTACGAGAGATGGGACAGTAGAGTGCGTTCGAAAGTTATTGGCGAGTGGAAGAATTGGCTGTGGATGTCGAGTCGGGATCGAGACGGTGGAAAGGTGGTGAAACAACGAAAGTCAGCGCAGCGGAGGTCAGGTCGAAGTAGAAGTGGAAGTGGAAATAAGGTTGCCCTGGTCTGGTCATTGGGGTTGGGCAGGCGCGCGCCAGTGGGGAGGCGACGGGACGGAACTAGACGTTCTGGGTGGTGAGCTTCTCTCTCGGGCCACTGCCCCCGGCCTGCTGTGTCACTTTTTCGGATGGAAACTTGTAGCGCCAGCAAGGTCCTGCCCCGCCACCCCGCTGCCCCCCTAGAGGTTTAGGATACATCTTGGATGCCTCTAGAATGAACCATGTCTACCGGTAGATAGCGCCGTATCTTACTTCTATGCGATTAAAGTATTTTCATGTCTGCGAGAAGATGGCTTCCAACCTAATTATGGTCTCGAAGTTATGACCAGGTCCCGAAGTTATACATACGCATACAAGACATGCTTTGCGCCGATGTTTCTCGTTAAGTTGAAACTCCAGCACTCCACCATCCGATAGTACATATGCACCCTGTAGATCAGACCGCAAAGAAACCTGAACATCTAGAGCACTGCATTTCATATTCGAAGTAAACCCAATGGACGTCAACACGAGCGCACGAGGATGAACAGGAGTGGTAAATCAAGTTTTTGTATTGACAACTTCTCGCCATATAGCTCAAACATCAACACTTTCAAGACATCCTCCTCCTTTTCTTATCGCAAACTGGGCTAGAATCAAGGCCCCTTCCCAACTCCAGCCCCAACCTTCTCCTCCCCATCAGAGGTAGTCTCATTCCCCTGCTTCACAGCAGCAGTATCAACAGAGACAGAGATACCACCAACCTCTCCTTTACCCTCCTTCCCACTTCCACCCCCTCCAGGAGCCGTAACCCCAATCCCTCCCCCTTCTTTCCCACCTTCACCATCACCCAGCCCAGCACCAGCCTCCAAATACTCCACCGTAAAAGCCGTCACAATCCTCGCCCAATCCCTCACAGTAGGCAAATCAAGATGCTCCCCATCATCCTCCATCCTATGCCATACATGCGGGAACGGCGTCGGAATCATATGTAGCACGGGCGCCCCTTTTGCCATGAACGGTTGGTGATCATCGCCCACATATGCTCTTCCGAAATGCTCATTTAGTTTACCGGACTCTGGCAAAAACGGGTTCTTGGGTTTGGTTTCCAACAATCCAAGAGAGCGCATGCGAGATTCGACCGTGGCCATGTTTTTGTATGCCCAGTGGGTGGTTTGGAAGTAGGACGGTACTCCCGGGTCGGCAGACCCTAGGAGGTCCAAAAGGACGAAGAGGTCGATTTGTCGGAGGGGGTTCTTGAAGCGAGATAAGGCTGGGTAGGGGGTGGATTCCCATTCTTGGGAGAGGGATCTTTTCATCTTATTAGCAACCCGTTCGTAGCATGATAGAAGAAAACAGAAAAGCTCACCTGGCCCCATAAAGTGAATCCGTATCCGTCCACTCCTTAAACGCCTCCTCGCCATCAAGTAACAAAATCTGCACCCCCATCTCCCTTTTCGGGTCCTCTTTCCCATCTTTGCCCAACCCTTCCTCTATCCCTTTCGCATAAACACCCTTCAAATACTTCTCCACCTCCCTAGCCACATGCATCAAAACCGCACATGGCGCCGCGCTATCCGTCGCTCCAATAAACCCTTCAGGTGAAATCTTGGAATCATAATGCGCCACGAGTGTTAACAACGCTGCCCTGCCCGGTCCCCTTGCTTTCGTCCAGGGTGGTTCTCTTCGGAAGATGAGATTCTGGAAGGGCAGCTTCTTGGATCCCGAGAGAGGGGTGGTGGAGGTGGAGTTTTGCCATGATATCTCCCATTCGGGTAACTCCCGCGAAAAGAAGGAGACGAAATGTTGTTGTACTTTTTTCTGACCTGGTGTTCCGGGGACGCGGGGGATGAGGATTGGTGCGAGGAGGCCGTTGGAGTTGTGGATGTCAAAGTCCGAGGTGGAAGGGTGGGGCAGGGATTTTAGTTGGGTGTTGGAGAGGGCGAGGTAGGCGTTGGATCCTGGGGTGATGAGGAGGAGGAGGGTGGTGGTGAGAAGGAGGGTGAAGAAAGACATGGTGGTTGTTGATGACTTTGTCCCGGCCGCTCTCGTTGGTGGTAGCGGCGACATAGTTGCCCAGAAACGATAATGTCGTGTCATTTCATTTGCTTTTCCCGTCGGTTGTGATCCGGCCCTCGAAATTCTGGTTGGAAAGCCTTCGTGGTTGTTTCTGAGGACACCTATAGTTGTATGCTTGGTATCCCTTGCCCGCCACCACCTCTCCTTTGTCTTGGTGACGTTGTGTGTGGATGTGTATAAATTTGTTAGTCACCGGCAATTGGAATGTCTCGGTTATCGAAGTCTTCGCAACTTTTGCTGACACCTTCAATTGATGGTCAGGTCAATCGAGTTTGAAGCAGTAACAGTCCAAATTGCTGGAAACGAGACGTGTTTGACATCGCGAATGGGAGAGACATGTAAGGTGTCCTTGGAGAAGTTAGGGGTGCATGAAGTGGTGTGAAGAGACAAGCCGCGGGAACGCCATGACAAAGATTGGACGGAGTGCAGTGCAAATCCAGTGCAACAGCAGGCGCGCCTCCTTCTAAACCCCTTCTAGACCGCCTAGAACATTGAGGCATGGTTCACGAATTCCTCATTTCTGATTGGCTAGGCATGAGCCTCCGTGCCCGGATTCGGGAACTGACGCCGGGCCCGACTGCGCCGAAGTGACAACGGAGGGGAGAGCGGCCGGCTTTGTAACCGCCGGTCCGGGGCCCCGAATCGGATGAAATCACGGCTTCATCAAAGGTTGCCTAACATTCCGTAGTTCAGAAATGAGGATTATTCGCCTTTCGACTACATTATGGAGCACTGGCATACGCTGGCCACGACCTCTATCTTGACTACCATTAAGTTCGGTATGTATTCCCAAGTCATTAGGTGCCTTGTATGCACATTTCCGTTTATACCATGATAATGAAGCCTTTACTCTTACAAGGTGGATGATAGGAAGGAAAAGCGCCGCTAGTAGTAGGATTCGATGCCGTGTGTTTCAAAGAGGAAATGTCTACCTCTAGTGGTATGCCCTTCCCATGATGAACCCCTATCTCAATCATCCCGCGCGTAACCCGTCCAGACCCTTTGCTTCCTCTAGGGTATCATGCACACCGCACGCGTCGCGCCGTTATTAGTATGCCTTTTAGACATCATCGTTGTCCGAGTCCCTCATTGACCTCCTCCGCTCCATAGCCTCTTCGAATGCCAATCGTTCCGTGAAGCTGCGTGGGGTAGCGCTGACATGGTTCTTGACCAAGTATGCACGGTAACTCCCCATATCAATAGCCTCCACGCCGCTGCGTCCGTCGACACTACCAACAAAGGTGTGTACGTTCTTCATGCCCGAAATCTCATCGTACAGTTTCGGGTTGCTGATCGGGTTCATCCGCATGGGAGTTCCCTTGTATGATCCAACCGAATGGCCAAACAGGGCTGCCGAGGGTGTGGCCTGAGGGATCTTGCGAACCGGCGCTGGCTCCGCCTGGGCATTAGATCCGCTGGCTAAAGAGGCTTGTCTCGGGCGTTCTTCGGGTGGTATCTTGCTTGCAGCAGCGTCCCTGTCGTCGTCGTCGGAATCGCTTTCGGCGATGTATTTCTCTGTATCGGATTCCAGACCATTCGAGATACCCTCGCCCTCAAAATCGAAAAAGGCATCTTCGGGTACATCATCGACTACCTTTCCTTTGCCAAATTCATCCACCGCTGGCGGTTGGGTCTGAGCGGCGTTGTTGGGTGAAAGCCTTGCAGTGCTTTGACCGCTCTCAGAAATCGTAGGCAGCCGACCAAACGAACTTCGAATAGTCGGCGAGATCGGCTTTTTCTTCGGTTTCATTGAAAGGAATTCTTCGTCATCGGAACTGTCATCATCGTCGTCTTCATCGCGTTGCAGCTCCTCCAGCGGAGACCCGAGATTCTGGTCGCTATTGGATTGTTGCGTTACAACATGATGCGCGAGAGGGGACGATCTGCTCTCGACTTTGGGTTTTGTAAGACTCTCTGGTTGCAGTTGTTCGGGACGCCGAGCATCTTGCGGCTTTCCTCCAGAGGCCTGTCCTGACGGCTGGTCCTGCTGCGAGGCGCCATCACTTTGCTTGACACCGTTCATCTTGGGCGTTTCTTCCGCATCCGCGTTCACCTCTGTCCAAGTTCCGGCATCCAGGGGAGCGTTCCGGGAAAGCGCGCGAAGTGCCTGGGTGGACGAGACTTTCTTGGGCCTCGGCAGCGCGTCCTCCTCGCCTTCGACGTCAAGAAGTGATATTCCGGTATACGCAGGCGGTTCGTTTATCGCGGGTATGATAGGGGCAGCGGCCTCCAGTTGTTGAGGAGGAGAGGGGACAGGAGCCGTCTGAGCCCCATCTGCCCCATCTGCCGCCCCATTATCCCCACTTAGCAAGGGATGGATTGCAACGGCAACGGTGGTCTGGGGAGAAGTCGATGGAAACACCTCCTCACCCGCAAATTCGAAACGCACCCGGCGCGGGCTGCCCTTGGTTGAACTCGAAGAACGGCGCAGGGCGCTCCTTCGCACTTTCGAGTCGCTTCCAGAAACAGACGACTCAACGGACGATGAGGATCGGTCGGTCATACGCCTGACCGGGGTCGGGCGCATCTCAAGCTTTAACATGGCCTCTGGCTCCTTGAAGTCCTCCACTTTCTTCACATTATCTTGAGACAAGGGAAGCGGCAGCGGCGTGGGTACTGGAGACTCGGGGGGCGACTGCAGGCCTCGATGGGTGCTATCGAGCAAGGGCAGGTACCTAGGAGTGAACAGGCCTTGGAACTCTCTCTCGCGCTCATGGGGGCTTCTTGGGCCTTCTTTCGGGGTGCCGGATGTGTGGTATAAGATGGGCGGAGGAGACTTGCGAACGTCTCTGGAAAGGGTTTCGCCGTCGAGGGTCTTGTTCAAGGTGGGCGACTGAGGTCGAGGGCTTTCAGGGTCGTCGCGGGGGTCGCGGGCCATCAAGGTGAGGGCCATGACTCGCGCGGCAAGCATGTCGCGCTGGTAAGCAGTGACCTTGCCGTCGAGGTCGGCCAGCTTTTGGTGCAGATCCGAGACAAGCCTTGCGGTGTCGTCCATTGTTGCGGGTGCTGGCGCGGGCGCTGGTACAAAGGGACTCGGAGCGTCTGCGTCTGCTGGTGGTGCAATTGCGGGGGAAGGCGATGCCGGCCGTTCAGGTTCAACACTGTGCGTAACCAAACGGGTGGGCGGCAAGAGGGCAGCCATTCATGGTCTGGAAGGCTGTTGCCCTATTGTTCTGGAATCTGTTGGTTGCAGCTTCCAAGGATAAGCGGCGAACCGTTCGGGGGAGGCGAAGACGATCAAAGAGAAAGAAGGGCCGGATCTGGCAGATCTCTGGTTGGGCGGTTGAGGTTGGTACGGCGGAGATATGTACGGTACGGCAAGAGTCGACTGATGGAAATCTGATATTATACCCTAGTGAGACGTCCACTTGGGAGGCGAGTAGAAGTAGGTATTCCTTGTGTTGCGGGTTTGACGGATTCGTAAGTCTTGTCTTGTAGTGTCGCAGAGGCAGTTTCGAGTGACCTTTTGGCGAGTAATTGGTTGCAAGAGGGACCTCGAGCTGGTGGTCGGGGGACAGTGGGAGAGACGGTGGAGGTGAGGTGGCCGCCGCAGACAAAGAGAAAGTGGAAAACAATGGTGGACTGAACGGTGGAGCGTGGGAGGTGGTGCCGGGTGGTGGTGCCGTGGTCGAAGTGGAAGTGGCCGGTGACTGTACAGCTGGTAATGAGGTAACCACCGCACAACGCCGCAGCCGAGCTGGACAGCGGGTCAGAGATGTGCAGAGATCTCAATTCAAGGTTTCACCACGACGAATTGGGATGGACTGGGGAAGCTTCCAGGCTTTGCCAGCTTTTGTTCCAGAACATGGGAGGAATGCCGGTTGCCGGATCAAGGCGGTGAGACGTTCCCTTGACCTCTCGACCTCTCAGTATCTCTGCACTAACAATTCCCTTATCACGCCGGAACTCGGGCCTTTTCAAGCCACTGCACGGAAAGACCTCGACATTATCACATATGCCGCTTGCTTACAACCAGGAGCTTCCATAGGTATACACAGTAATATGAGAAAGAGTCATAGAAGACGGGACGGAAGCAGGAAGCGACGGTACCTGACAATCCGGGTGCTTCAAAGCAGGGAAAGTACCCGGTTAGTCGCCGCTTATTAGCGGTCCATCAGCGGCCAAGATGGTACCTCGACATCGGATTTTTATAGGGCAGGTGCGATAACATCTTGGTAGATTCCACTTGGGCGTTCAACGTCCGACTCCTTCCTTCCTCCATCTGCCTGCAAGTCGATTACAAGTATGCACATCTTCATCTTCTCAAAGTGGAACATCACGAGGACATGTATCATGCGCAAATCATTCATCTGGGGAAAGAAATGACATGATATGCCGCAGAACAGAAGTCCTCATCCCTATCAACGAAGTTAAGACACCGCTTCAAAACTCACAATTGATGAAAAAAAAAGCGTAAGACGGACTCGGGGTTATAGCCGCCCTCCCGCCCGCAACCAAACCGACGGGATGATATTATAAGACCTATCTTGCGGCCAGGGGATAAACGTCGATCTGAGACCTTGCTAAGACCTTGCCCTGGATGCGGATCATGTTTCTTTGGTAGCAATGGGTGTGTGTGATGACCGGTTCTGCCACATTGGCACTGCACATTCCATTCCGAGGCCCGTTAACAGTTGATGTGTGCCAAGGTGATGCATGCAGAGGTCTCCCAAATTATAATGAGCCGAGGGGATACGTACCGCGGTAGTGTTCTTCTAGCGGGCAGATATCAATATATCAGCAGTATGTATTACTTTCAACGGAGACAGGACCCAGTGTAGAGGGATGAAGCAAACCCATCAAGTTGACAATATCAGATCCGGATATCCTTAACGTAAAGATCTGAGACAGGATGAACGCAAATGACGCTTTGTTTTGCCCAGGTTGTCTTGGGAATTGATCTGGCGGGATGATGTCAGGTCGAGCGGGATGGTCGTACTGTTGAGAATCTCTTGGTACTTTGTAGTGGACAATTGTTAAGACAACACCACTCACATGTTATCAACACTCCTACTTATCACCACACGATGTCTCGACGGCATCCCGTTGTTTCTTGACCGGTATGCCTCATCGAGATGCACGCTAAATTACAGAATATCGTGTGAAGTAATTGACCACTCTTCTTTCCGGGGAGGATGTGTTCCCCTTTCCCATGTCCCGAGAGCCGTATCTAGTACTTACCACAGGCTTGTCCGAACGGACACTAGATAATGTCTTGCGGGCGTCTCATCAGAGTGATATTCTTCGGCCGGTCTATGTACTATCTCGAACGGAAACACGCGACTTCAACCATTTCACTAGCATTGTGTTGAACTTGTAAACATTAATCCGTCAATTGTGTTCTATCTACATTTGTGGGGCGAGGGAAACATGGCAGCAAGACCAGTTGTTCCTTTCCGATTTGGAAACAATTCATACAAGTATTTCCCAATCCCCGAAAGTCCTCTGCCTGGCTGGTTTTTGTGAGCGTCATATCATCAAGTTGTAGGCTTATAGCCTCTGTTTATACATTGCGAAAAGTCTTCTTAACAAGGAGCGCTGCTTCGGCAGACCCTATCTTTATGGTTCGTATATCATCAGAACCCTTATATCGTACGTAGTAAAAGCAAATAATCTTTCTCTCCGTTGGCGTGATTTGGCCTGAAGAAAACACGGATCAAAGTTTGGTGGTCTGAACTACCCTAATGTGGTGAGCAGGGTGAGATGTCAATAGATCCGACGTGATGGCCAAAGATGAGGATCTGGCCTCGGGGGCTGGTGTGTTGATGTGAAGCAGAATGGTGAGAGCAAGGAGGAATGCAAGACAATGTACGCTCAACTTTGTGAACTTTGATATCGGTGGTCTGACAGGTAGAAGTGAAGTCGAGTAATTCTTTCTCCATGTTGATTGCGTAGATGCGGCATCGTCACATGCAGCCGGTGATGCCAATCTGAAGGTATTTTCAATCTCGTTTACGGATGGCGAGGGACAGATGGTGGTCTCAGACTGAAGCCAGCACTCTCCGTCTTGACGATGGGATCTGCCGGTGCAGCAGCTGGTGTGGGTGTCGACGGAGGAGCCGGGGTGCCAGGGGCAGCCGGTGAAAACAACGACAGGCGGCCGAGTCCACCGGCAAACAAGCTACCCGGAGTCGAGCTGTGAGACGCAGGGGTTACCGGCGTCGGGGGCATAGAGGATGCTCTTATGAAGGGAAGCAATCTGTTAGGCGTCACTGGGACATCGGCAAAAGCGGGAGTCGGATAATTCTCCATGCCCCCCATGGCCACGTCCTCAGGCTCAGCAGCAATAGCCGCGGCGGGAGGCTCGAGGATGGCCTTGAACCGGTTGTCCGCGTTGTGAAGTAGCTCTCTGACAACCTCACGGGCGGATGCCAGAGCCTTGAAGATGTTGCGGTCCAGCACAATGGACTTGTAGTCGTCGGACACCTGGGCCACGACGCGATCAACGTGCTCTTCAAAAGCCGAGCGGATTTCCTCGAGCATACCGTTGAGGCGGTTGGTCACGGCCTCTGTGCCCGCATTAAACATCTGCTTGCGAACAAGGTCTATGTGTTCGCGCATGAGATCTTTCATACGCTTGTAGCAGCCGTTTCCTACAACTGTGTTAGTGATGCCTGAGTTTGATTGAACTTGGCTCTGAATGAGTACATACCAGTTTCCGCAACGCATTTCTCATACGCGGCTTTCATGGCTTCCTCGATAGCCGGCTTGAAAAGGCGATTTGCCTCTTTCTGGCCTGCACGGCATTGGCATATGAAAGGGGCGGTCTCGCGCAAAATACCCCCCAGTGTTTTCACTTGCTCGCGCACAAGCTCGTAAGATGACGAGTCCCTCAACTGAGGACGCTCATGCATCTCACCCTGAAAGCCCTCCAGGAGGTTGGCCAGATCCTGTCCCAATGCATCGATGCCTTGGGGAAGAGTCCTAGAGAAGACTTGCTCCCATGATGGAGCGATCCTTTTCTGAAGAGGGTCGAGAAGTTCCGTGTTGAAGTCCCTGGGGCCAACAGCACCCTTGAATACACCATCTCTTGAGCAAGTTGCTCGGTATGTGCCCCACGGAAGACCACCTTCAATTTTCGGCTTACCCCAACCCTCGACGATGTCAATTGCATTGTTGGCTGCGCGACGCACTGCGGATTTGAAGGCCTTGATGACTCTGGATTCCAAAGTTCTCTTGAAGTCCACAAATGCCTCATCCAATTTGAGATAGAAGGTCTTACGCAGCTTGTCCAATGTTTCCTTGAGGAAGGCAAGTTCTTCCTCCCTCAGGTTGTCTGCCAGTTTGAGAGGTTTCTCAGCAATGACAATTTGTACCTCAAGAGATGTAATGAAGCTCGAAAGGGACGTGAGGAATTTGCGGCAAGCGGCTGAGCGCGTCGACGAGACAATCTCCAGAGCATGGCGTTGGAGGGCCGGGATCTCCGTCTCCTCGAGAGTGAGGAAGCCAGTTGTTGGCTCATCCTTGTCGAGCTTGCCAGACATCTTCTGGTATGCCCGACTGGACACACAAAACACTGGTAGACGTGCCGCTAGCTCTCGGTAGTCTCTCTTCTCGATAGTGGGATCATAGGTCTCTTCATCCTCAAGAGCAGCACTTTCCTGGTCAAGCCTGCCGTCCATGTTAGCCACGCAAGCCAAAATACAAAGTTAAGCTCTATGAACGACTTACTCGCGCACGCCTTCGGCAAACTGATGCTGGATAACCGGCCGCGAATGCTCGTTGCGGTACTGGATGCAAGCACTTTTCATGGAGTCTTTCATCCTCTTCAACTCCCGCCGTGTTTCTTTGCAGTCCTTTCTCACCTCTCTGACCTTTTTCTCAAGATCCCGCCGTTCTTCTTTGGAGGCTTTTTTCTGGGCCTTCAGCTCCTTGAGACGTGTTTCTGCGTCTTCTTTAGAGAGGGGCTCGGCCTTCTCAGGCTCTTCCCCCTCGTTTCCACTGCCGTTAAGTTCATCCTCCGAATCATCATATTCGGTGTCCGAGCCGCTCGAATCGCGTTCCTTCCTCAGACGCTTTCTTGCTGTGAGAGCAGCAGCCCTCGGCTTCCTCTTTGATGTGCCGGGGGATTGGAAAGTCAGCTCCACTTTGTCACCATCGGCTCTTTCTAAGGCGGCTTCCAAAGCATCAATGTTGTTGTCGTATAGCTCCGCCATCTCTTTGAGTTCCTTCAGGCGCTGCTCCAGAGGCAAAAGTTCCTCGTCCAACTGTGCCTTGTTGCTCTCAAGCAGCTGAACTGTGGCATAATCCGAGCGAGCTTTGTGGTCATCAGGTATGCCTCTCAACGCCTCGGTGACGGAGATGTCATCAGCCTTTGAACAGATGACAGTCATCGCCGAGTATGTGCCATCGAATTGCATTTGTCGCTTAAAGGACGTCCCGAGCAGCTTCTGTGCCGCTTTATCATCTACCGCTCGTGTGATGGGTGCAATCACCCACAAGCCGGTACACTCTTCGATGTACTTGGATGCAACAGCCGAACGAGCGGCGTTTGAGTCTTGGACACCGGGCTACGTTTCTGTCAGCGTGATTCTCAGAGACCGAACACAATAGTGACTCACCAGATCAACCAAGACTAAACCAGGCTCCAGGATTTGGGACTTGACGAAGATGCGAACGACCTTGATCAAAGGCCAAAACTCCATCTGAGGAGCCTCCTTCTTCTTTCCGCGTGTCTTCTCCTTCGAATCGATGTACTTCTTGAGCTGGTCCATGAAAATCTTGCATGTGGGGGCTGTGATCTCTTTCACTGTTCCGAGAATGCCAACAACCGATGGGACCTGAGCCAATGCTTGGGGAGTCCATTTCAATTTTCTGATGTTTTCTCTGGGCATCTCAGGGTAAACGCAGCGAATTTTGTCAAGTGCAATGGCAGCGTCGGACTCGCCGCCGAATTGCTCTTCAGCTGAATTGTCGTCGGTGTTTCCATTACTATGGCCAAGTCCGTTTAGGTCGTCGTAAAGAATTTGCAACTCCCTGATCCATTGCTCCTTCGTGATGAAGTGAACTTCACCGCGATATGCGTGTTCCGCGTTATTGGACTCGTTGAACGCAATCTCAGTGATCACAGCGGTACAGGCTCGCATGTTGCTGGTGGGAACCAGGTCCTCTTGGTCCAAGACCGCATTGATGACGGAGCTTTTGCCAGCGCCCGTGCTACCAACCACGCCGACAACGGTCCTCTGTTTCTCGGACTGTCCCTGGAGATCTTCAACGGATTTGATCCATTTTGCAATCTCGGGAACGCTGCTGGAATCAGAAAAAGCAGCCTTGATGTCGTCTAGGAGTCTCATTCCGGACTCCAAGCCCGCCTCGAGCTTCGTCGGAGTGCCTTCCTTCTTGAGGCGCTGAAGATGGACCAGCTTGAGGCTGTCCTCTGCGGCATTCACTTCAGACATGATGAATGGACATTGCCTGCTGCAGGTTTGAACTAGGTGAGCCTGGTCTGAGAAAGAAATGTGGGTCAATTGCCAGTAGATCGTTAGGAATCGTGGTGAACTTACATTCTTTCGAGGTGAGGTCGAGAACGCGAACGTGGCGAGGGTCAACGTGCCGTGTTCTGGTTCTGAGGCAAGTGTGATTTTGGCAGAGTGTCTCGAGAAACAAGATATACAGGGACACGGTGGTATCAGAGAACAAGGAGTGAGGGTAGGGTGAAGTTCTTCGACGATAATTGGGTTTGCGTGATCTGAGCCTCTTCTTTGAGGATTTGGAATGTGGATTGGTGAACGATCGTCAAAAATCAGCGAGGAATCCGTCCGCGATGATCAATGAACACAGTCCAACAATGAGGAGAAGAATGGTATGAGGGGGGAGAACTGGAGGAAAAGCAGGAGAGGAAAAAGAAGCAGTACCACGACCGAAATGGAAGGAGCGAGTCCGCGGATCGTGACGAGCACGCGTTATCGCCCAGGCAACAAACCAAACAAGTAAAAGATGTCCTCACCGGGTACGGACGTTCTTATCTATCAAGATCATATGAATCCTGTAGAGGATGAGACGAAATAATGAATACTGCCCAATCGTCCATGGACGCGCCTCAATCTTGGCCAATTTGGAATAGCAAACCGCAAGCTTCGTCTCGAAGGGGGACAGATAAGGTGACCGGCCAACCGAGTATCGAGCCATATAGCGGTTCGTCTGATAGGTACGGTAGATCCGCGCTGAGTGAGTCATCACAGGCAGCTCTTAATTGAACTAAGAGGCAAAGGCAGCGACCATCGTGACCATTGTCAAGGCCTGATCTCAATGCTGTTGTGCTGTTATCAGTACGTGTTTGGCAATATTGGAGAGGGCAAGACAACAGTTCGGGGAAGTATAGCAGCCGTTGACGATCAGGAAAACTCGAGTATATCGCGGTGATCTGAACGTTCAGTTGTGCAGAGGATATCGTCGCGGGGAGCATCGAAGAGCCGCCTCACGGTGCTGCTCACTGGGAATGAACCCATCACCGAACTGTCCTTGCCAGAACAATTTTACTGAGTCGCGAAGGGCACGAAATGCAATGAGAATAAAATTCTCGTTCTTGACTTTCTGGTGGGTAATTCATGGATTTCGACCGTATTACTGTGTAGTTCCGCTGCCAAAAGAGTTTTGGGGAGTGTATAGTGCTCGGACACTTGTCGTGTAAGGCAACTGGGCAAACGCTGCCGAAATTTTGACCAAAGGGACAGAATCTTCGAAATATTCTGGTGCATGAAGCATTGTATTTGTCTATGGGATCGTATTATGAGCTTGGTGTTTTGTCGAAATATGTTGACGTTGAAGGAGTTCAATGCGGCTCGAAGTGCCCAGGAAGGTGCCTGGCAAGCTCCACCTCGATATTCTGACCCACAATTATCCTCAGCTTAGGACTTGACCGCCTTCCCAATCTGGATTCTCAGTCGCGCCAACTGCTGCGTCCCCCGAAACCCCAGGGAAACTCATGACCAAACTTCAACTGGACAATACTGCCCCCGAAACCCCAGGGAAACTCATGACCAAACTTCAACTGGACAATACTGCCCCCGAAACACCAAACAACACCCTCGAGCTTTTGCTGCTTCCTTTTTGAACCGCCTCACCTCCAATCTTCGATCATTTCATCCCAATAAATACGCCGTCGACACGGACATAAAGCATCTACCGACAGGTCAACTCTATAGCTCGGCAACTAGATACACTCCAGACTCAGTCTCATTGGAAGCCTTTGGCGATCCCCTCTCTACCATTCGGTTACTTCTCCCGAACCAACAACCCACCCTCTTCCACCCAGAAACTATTCACGTCGCGACAGAGAAACGCGACGAAACGACAACCAAGATGTCCACGATAACCCCCAACGCTCTTCAGAGCTCGGTGCCACCGACCATCCCCCTACCCTTCAACGCCAACCAGCCCGAGACAATCCGCCTCTACCCGCTATCAAACTACACATTCGGTGTCAAGGAGACGCAACCGGAGGAGGACCCGTCGGTGCTGGCGCGCCTGAAGCGGCTCGAGGAGCACTACAGCGCGCACGGCATGCGGCGCACGTGCGAGGGCATCCTGGTGTGCCACGAGCACAACCACCCGCACATCCTGATGCTGCAGATCGCCAACGCCTTCTTCAAGCTGCCCGGCGACTACCTGCGGCCTGAGGACGACGAGATCGAGGGGTTCAAGCAGCGGCTGGACGAGCGGCTGGCGCCCGTGGGCAGCCTCGGCGAGGGCGAGAAGGCGGGCGACTGGCAGGTGGGCGACTGCCTCGCGCAGTGGTGGAGGCCCAACTTTGAGACCTTCATGTACCCCTTTGTGCCGGCCCATGTGACGAGGCCGAAGGAGTGCAAGAAGCTTTACTTTATCCAGTTACCCAAGTCGAGTACGTTTTCTTCTTTTCATTTTTCTGTACTCGTCGAATCTGTTTGGTTGTTTCTTCTTTGTGTTGTCAAACGCGTTGCTAACCTTTTTTCTGTCAACAGAGGTCCTCAGCGTGCCAAAGAACATGAAGCTTCTCGCCGTTCCGCTTTTCGAGCTCTACGACAACACCGCTAGATACGGACCTCAGCTTTCGGCCATCCCCCACCTGCTGAGCCGCTACAACTTTGAGTTTGTCGACGAGAACGGCGAGGTCGTGGCTGTTACGCCCGGCGACGGACCCGCGGACGGCTACGTGCCCAAGACAAAAGTCCTCGCTAGTGGCGACGACGTGGACATGAAGACCGAAGAAGGCAACGGTCCTTAGAGAGAACAACAGCATTTTTACGGTTTTCTGCCGACAACACAGACGAAGGAGGAAGTAGATGAGACCAGAGTTACGAGCCCTGTGGTCTCGAGCCCGTTTCAACAGCCCACACCGGACATCAAGATCAAGGCAGAGAAAGCCGACTCGGAGGAAGACACGGATATCAGTACAGAAGGAGATGAGGAAGATGATACAGACAGTGACGAATCCGAGTCCGAGGAAGATAATATAGTGATCAAGACGGAGAGAGACGAAGACGAGGAAGAAGAGACAGATTGGCTGGGACGCCACCGCACTATGTACAAGTCACTTGGTTCTCATCCGTACTAGGAGCATGAAGGTTTAAGGAAAATGAGTGTTTAGACTACAGGAGGAGCGGCGTTTCCAATTCTTCCATTGTTCGGATTATAGCAGGAGAAGAAGGACGTGGCAAGCTCAAAGGTGACTAGAGATGGACGAAGAAAGTGAGAGTTAGGCACGGCACTGGGACAGACTGAGACAGAGCTCTTGCTTGCTTCCTTGATGTCTAAAGTAGATGAAGAAGACAAATAATCATATTTTTACCAAAACACACTTCCTAAACACATACTATTTTTCCTTTTCTCCCTGAATAGTGGCTACTATGTTGCGCCTGTGCTTGTGAGCGCGAAACTCGAGGTACCAGATACCTTGCCATGTGCCGGTAGCCTTTTTGTTGAAGTGGAAGTCAGTCAGTCACTCAAGCTTGACAATTTCTCCAGACCTCTTAAGACCAGGTAGATCTGGATGATCTCTTAAAGCCTAGATAGATAGGGGATAAGCAGAAGAACATACCAGCTTCCCGTTCTTGATGGGAATCGTAACGCTAGTGCCAATCAACGAGCTTTTGACATGGGCAGGAAAATCGTCTGGGCCCTCGTCACTAAATTTTGGTCGAAAGTTAGCATGATATCTTCCAATGCGAGTGAACCAAGAGATCGTAGGTGTAGGTGTAGTCACACTACTTACGAGTGCCGGTACAAGTCCGGGTTCTTGTCTGTAGCCTCGGGCACGATGCGGTCGAGGGTATCGCTCATGTCGAGTCTCACATCCTATTTTAAGACGAAGAAGATAGGTTAGCCATGCATTTTTAATGAGGCAGGCAGGACTCAAGGAGCTGTAGTAAGTAATTTGCCATGATGTTCCTGTTCTAACTGTCAAGGTGAACTTGAACAGTACTGTAATATGTGATGTGCCAACTGAGTTTCTCAAATTGATATGAAGGGCCAGTTATCATCATCAAAGGGTTCATAAAAACGCACCGGATCCCAATTCTCATTCAAACTCAACGCACAGCTCGTATGCTGAATAAACAAGTTCAGCAAGCCGACTTTGTACTGCTTAATCTCCGGAACCTCATTAAGAACAATGTCCGTGATGAGGTAAGCTCCGCGGGACTGGGCGGGCAACGAGAAAGTCTTTTGCGACCACGACATTGTTGCTTGTTGAGGTTGTTGACAATATGGAAGCTGACTCTCAATGGGCGATGACGTCGTCGCTCCGGACGAGGATGTTATGAGGGACGATAGCAAAGTGAAAGGCAGAGCCAAAAGCTTGAACGGAAGCGTCCAGAGGTAGTGAAAGCTGCCTGGAAAGAAAGCGACCAGGAGGACAAGAAAGAGGAGGATAGTGGTTGTGTGGGAGATTTGGGGGGCGGTTCGTGGAGGCATTCGAACACTCGAGGAAGAGAGGGAAAAGATGGAGTCAATTATACAGGACCAAGAAGCTATACCTAGCTGTAGGCTGTATAGGTAACGTAATATATGCAATGTACAGTATGGGTTGCTTGCTGTAATGGTGTACTTGTATGTAATGTACAAAGGCAGGTTGTTTGGCGGGGGGTAGTGAGATACCGGTACATAAAAGACGGGATGGCGGGGCGCGGCGGGGAAGCAGTGCGGATGGAAAGTGGAGGGTAGGTGGACGATATCGACGATCGAGGTGAAGAGTCTGGGTAGGAGAGAAATGTCACAACATCTGAGGTATGTTTGGATTTGTCTCGGTTCCACGTTATTAAAGACTATAACAGTCGATGGACGCTCGGAATTTCCACACCTCTTCGGTTGCGTTCGAGTTTGCAACGTCATTGCTCCAATTGCTCTGTTGTCCCGCCCTTCATTCAATCACTGGTGTTACACCCGAGCCCTATTTGCGGGGCAATGAGATGGGACTCATCGTGAGTGCAAGAACTTCCAGATGGAATCACACGTTCACGATATCGGACATTTTGAGACGGCCTTCTCATTATGAATGAGCATAGATTTTAGTGAAGCATGTAGTCTGTAGTGTTTATCCAGGTTGGGCTACTCAGGATGAGACTATATAGATCCGATATCAGATGCTAGTGTAGTGGCCCTTAAGTTGATATCTAGGTCTCGTTCCGTCGACGCATTGGTTATCTGACATTGTCGAATGCTTCATGTCATCCTGTTAACAAATGCTCAAGATAACAACTGTTCACCGCTTTCATCTTCGTGAAACAAATCTGGACCATTCCGCCAGTATCGTGACAATTTGCCAACGCACCTAGCGTGGTATTTGGTGATGTACTTGTGAGCAGTCATTCTGCCCCCCAGGCCAAGCGTTCACCTTCAGGTACACCTTGCAGCGGATCATGAACCCCGGGTTCCATTGCCGTCCGGGTCTGATGGGCGGGACGTTCCGATAAGATATGGACATGAACTGTTCTGTCTGTTTCCGGCCTCAGCGGACTCCAACCCTGAATATCAGATATCACCAGTGAAACACGTCTTCCATATATGGGGTACTCTAGGCAAAGAAGCCTACGTGTTGTTGATGCTTGATCATCTTCACCGCCGGTATCGCGATCCCATCCATACCTTACCTAGAGGTATCAAATGGTGTATTAGACGAACAAATCGTCCTTCGTGCCCTGACATATCGAGGTTGCTGTCGTCACGACTCTAGGCCCGCTAGCGCGTTCGAAACAGTGGGTGGCTTTTGCAACGTGGGAACGCTGTGGAAGGCGGCAAAGAGGTCATTGTGGGCACCAGCTCCGAATTTCGGGTGGGGTTCGGCAGGGATGCCAGCGACGGCCGTTAGAAAACGACATGGAGCCGGCCACCTGCTTCCGCTACGGATGCTGCGGATTTGTCAGCGATTCGGGTACCACGTTATGATGGGTTCAATTCCTGACTTGCCGACCTGCTGTGGTGACATGCGCCAAAGAAAGAGCTGCATCCAGCAAAGCGAGGAAAGAGCCAGCCAGCCAGGCAAGCAGCCGAAAACTGAAGTCACGAACTGCGGAAAGTGCAAGGCTTTTTCTTCTTCTTTTCTCTCTTCCTCTTTCCGACCTCCGAATCTGTGCATTCCCTTTTCAGTCTGTTCAGTTCTCTGTTTCTGCCTGGCAAGGGTAGTACATTATACGAATTGCTGTTGCCTTCAATTCGGCAATCAACAGCTTCTTCTTTTCGTCTTATCTTTTTTCTCTAGGGTTCTTCTCTTGATTACCGAGCAAGTTGCCGCCGCACTTGGAGACGCACGGCCGACACAGAACGACGACGACGACAACTACCTTTACATAACCAGTCGGCAAGGATCGTATTCTATACCAACGGGTTCGACTGTGATTCGGTTTTGGACAAAGTCAACCGTCTTTCAGTGTATGACGACGACGAGAATTGCATCTCGACTTATACGACTTGTCGCATAAATTTTAACTTCGCATCTTGTCGAGCGCAAAGAACCTGCGAAACCCACTACCTTCCCCCCGTGCTATGACGCGTTTGGACATTCCCACGAGGATATAGTTGCGCCAATGGGGCTCGAATATATAGGCGAGGACGGTTACGCCTCGCAAAGAACTCTGTTCTACGAAAGCGGCTCGATCTCCGGCTATCGCCCATCTTTTTACGACCTGGGCAGCGGCTATCTTGCGGCTTCCAAGGATTTCAAACAGCCGCTATGCGGTAACGAGGAGGGATGGGGACCCATGAGTCCCTTTCGATATGATTTCACGCCGTGCTTCATCGACGTGTGGGTGGCTTCCGTTGCGGCGTTCGGTCTCCTTGCCGGCTCTGCTGCGGTATGGTGGCTAGCAAAGAGAAAGACGCCAACGCCAGTGGCCAAGGACTGGCATTTCTGGTTGAAGCAGGTACGTCATAACTGTTAGGCAAGAATAAGGTGTGCAGCATGTGTCTAACATTTCCGGGACAGGTACTCCTCGGTTTCATTATCGTCGATGTTGTCGTCCAGCTGGCTATCCAGATTGTCAGCTACCCCAAGGTCTGGTACGGCGATTTCAGAGTTTGGACTACAGCTGGAACTATTCTCTCGCTCTTCGTCATCTTCGCCATCCAGTGGCTCGAGCACTCGCGACTCCGTAACGCCAACGGCGTCGTTCTCTTCTACTGGCTGCTACTCCTTATCGCCCTTGCCGTCAAGCTCAGGTCTCTCATTTCTCAGCAAATCTATGCCAAGAACGAGGCCTACTTCATCACCTACTGCATCGGTTTCGGCCTTTCTGTGGTCGAGTTCTTTGTCGAGTGGTTATGGCCCAAGAAGGAGAATGCGTACGAGGCCTTGGTCGACGAGCCAGAGTGCCCGGTGGATTATGCGACCGTTTTCTCCAGATTGACTTTCTCTTGGATGACTCCCTTGATGAAGCATGGATACCGCCAGTACCTGACCGAAGAGGATCTCTGGGGATTGGCAAAGAGCGATACCACCAAGGCTACCGGTGGTGCGTTTGCCAAGTCATGGGATCATGAGTTGAACAACAAGAAGAAGCCGTCTCTGTGGCTCGCTCTTTTCCGTGCTTACGGCGGCCCCTACATCCTTGCTGGTTTCTTCAAGATTGGAAACGATCTCTCGGCTTTTGCGCAGCCTCAGCTTCTTAGGTTCTTGATCAGCTTTATTGACTCTTACCGTGAGGGACAGGAGCCCCAGCCCGTGATCAAGGGTATCGCCATTTCTCTTGCCATGTTCGGGGTTGCCACTTTCCAGACCACCATGATCCACCAGTACTTCCAGCTCGCTTTTGAGACTGGCATGAGGATCAAGGGTGGATTGACTTCTTCCATCTACAGGAAGGCACTCAAGCTGTCAAACGAGGGCCGTGCCAGCAAGACGACCGGCGATATTGTCAACTATATGGCTGTTGATGCTCAGCGTCTCCAGGATTTGACCCAATTTGCCCAGCAGGCGTGGTCTGCTCCGTTCCAGATCACCCTTTGCATGATCTCTCTTTACCAGCTGGTCGGATGGTCCATGCTTGCGGGTATCGGAGTCATGATCATCATGATTCCCATCAACGGCTTTATTGCCAAGTTCATGAAGAACCTGCAAAAGCAGCAGATGAAGAACAAGGACGCCAGAAGCCGTCTCATTGCTGAGATTGTCAACAACATGAAGAGCATCAAGTTGTATGCTTGGGGAACCGCCTTCATGAACAAGCTCAACTATATCCGTAACGACCAGGAGCTCAAGAACCTCCGCAAGATCGGTGCTGGCCAGGCTGTTGCAAACTTTACTTGGTCTACTACCCCCTTCCTTGTCTCTTGCTCGACCTTTGCTGTGTTTGTTTGGACCCAGGACAGACCGCTGACGACCGACATTGTCTTCCCTTGCCTTGCTTTGTTCAACTTGCTCACCTTCCCCCTTGCTGTTCTTCCCATGGTCATCACCTCCATCATTGAAGCCAGTGTTGCTGTCGGCCGTCTTACCTCCTACCTCACCGCGGAGGAGATTCAGCCCGATGCTATCATCGTCAAGCCTCCTCCTGAGGAGCTTGGAGAGGAGACTGTCGTCATCCGCGATGGCACTTTCTCCTGGAACCGTCATGAGAACAAGACTGTTCTGACCGATATCAACTTCCGCGCTCACAAAGGTGAGTTGTCTTGCATCGTGGGTCGTGTTGGTGCGGGCAAGAGTTCGTTCCTGCAAAGTATCCTGGGCGATCTGTGGAAGATCAAGGGTGAAGTTGAGGTTCACGGAAACGTCGCTTATGTCGCCCAAAACCCTTGGATCATGAACGCCACCGTGCGGGAGAACATTGTCTTCGGTTACAGATTTGATGCCGAGTTCTACGACAAGACTGTCAAGGCCTGCGCCCTCATCGACGATTTTTCTCAGCTTCCTGACGGAGACGAAACGGTTGTCGGCGAACGTGGTATTTCTCTCAGTGGTGGCCAGAAGGCTCGCGTCGCTTTGGCCAGAGCTGTCTATGCTAGGGCTGATATCTACTTGCTCGACGACTGTCTTTCGGCTGTTGACTCCCACGTTGGACGTCACATCATCAACAACGTCCTCGGTCCTAAGGGTCTTCTGGCTACCAAGACCAGAGTCTTGGCCACCAACTCCATCCCCGTCCTTGTCCAGTCCGACTACATCTGCTTGCTTAGTGACGGCGAGATTGTCGAGAAGGGCACTTATCGCCAGCTCATGGCCATGAAGGGTCTCGTCTCCGAAGTGATCAAGTCTGCCGGTCAGAACGATTCTGGTTCCAACTCACCCAGCGGTTCCTCCCCTAGCGGCAGCGACAGCGAGACCTCTACAGTTATCGAGGCCGAAGCCAGCCAAGAGAAGGATGAAATCGAAGCTGAACAGGAAGGACTCACCACACTTCAGGACATTAAGCCCGGCCCCGGAAGTTCGTCGGCTGCTGCGAAGAAGAGAACCGGTAGTATGGGTACTCTGCGTCGTGCCAGTGCCGCTAGCTTTAGGGGTCCTAGAGGCAAGCTCGGTGACGAGGAAGCTCCGAACAGCAAGACGAAGCAGGCCAAGGAACACTCTGAGCAGGGCAAGGTTAAGTGGTCTGGTAAGTAACTTCATCTATGAATTTTGTGCTATGTAATGCTGATCATCATTACAGTCTACGGCGAATATGCGAAGACAAGCAACCTGGGCGCTGTTGCGTTTTACTTGCTTACTCTCGTTGCTGCCCAAACTGCGCAGATTGGTAAGTCGTAATCTGCTCCATTCTCTGCATCCCTCATCGCTCCCTTGACAGGTGTACGTCTAACATTGCATCTCGTATAGCTGGCGGCATTTGGTTGAAGAGCTGGTCCGACAAGAACACCAAGGCTGGCGGAAACCCCCAAGTCGGCAAGTATCTTGGTATCTACTTCGTGTTCGGCGTCGGTGCGGCAGGTCTTACTGTTCTGCAAACTCTGGTTCTATGGATCTTCTGCTCCATCGAGGCATCCCGAAAGCTGCATGAAAGAATGGCAACCGCAATCTTCCGGTCACCGATGTCCTTTTTCGATGTCACACCAGCCGGCCGCATTCTGAACCGGTTCTCCAGGTAAGCCGATATCTTCCTTTTCTTCTCCCTTCCGGCCCGTCCAGTTCCCGATGTCGTACGGTATACCATGTTGTGTGAGGTGAACGTCGACCGAGGCTGTATCTGTTGTCTACATTCTCCCCCACTCACTTCCCGTCGCACCTGCTAGCAGTATGCGGTGCTCCCAAGCTAGTACAATATCATACTGACCACGCCTCCCTGTAGTGACATCTACCGTGTGGACGAGGTACTCGCCCGGACGTTCAACATGCTGTTCAACAACCTCGCCAAATCCGGGTTCACGCTTGTCCTCATCTCTATTGCCACGCCGCTCTTTGCCACTCTGATCATTCCTCTGGGTGCCATGTACATTTTCATCCAGAGATACTACTTGCGCACCTCCCGAGAGCTCAAGAGACTGGACAGTGTGAGCCGCAGTCCCATCTATGCCCACTTCCAGGAGTCTCTTGGCGGTATCTCGACTATTCGGGCATACCGACAGCAGGAAAGATTCGAGCTCGAGAACGAGTGGCGAGTGGATGCGAACTTGCGCGCATACTTCCCCTCCATCAGTGCCAACAGATGGCTCGCGGTCCGCCTAGAATTCCAGGGTGCGATTGTCATCTTAGCTGCTGCTGGACTTTCGGTTATCGCTGTCAGCAACGGTGCTCCTCTGAGTGCTGGATGGGTGGGCCTTGCTATGTCTTACGCCTTCACCATCACCACCTCGCTGAACTGGATTGTCCGCCAGACTGTCGAGGTGGAGACTAA
The DNA here is from genome assembly GCA_033439795.1 of Sordaria brevicollis. Taxonomy (NCBI): domain Eukaryota; kingdom Fungi; phylum Ascomycota; class Sordariomycetes; order Sordariales; family Sordariaceae; genus Sordaria; species Sordaria brevicollis. Next base: position 2,271,384 of record JAUTDP010000005.1, read on the forward strand.
CATTGTCTCGGTTGAGCGTGTTCTCGAGTATGCTCGTCTTCCTAGCGAAGCCCCGGAGATTGTTCACCGTAACAGGCCGCCTGCAAGCTGGCCCGCTCATGGCGAGGTTGAGTTTAACAACTACAGCGCACGTTATCGTGAGGGCCTTGATCTTGTTCTCAAGAACATCAAACTTGACATCAAGTCGCACGAGAAGATTGGCGTTGTCGGACGTACTGGTGCTGGCAAGTCTTCGTTGACTTTGGCCTTGTTCCGTATCATCGAAGCCGACTCGGGCAACATTACCATTGACGGAATCAACACATCAAGCATTGGTTTGCTGGATCTGCGCCGTCGCCTGGCCATCATTCCACAAGATGCGGCTCTGTTTGAAGGCACGATTCGGGACAACCTTGACCCCGGTCATGTCCATGATGACACAGAACTCTGGAGTGTATTGGGTACGTATTCGTGACTATCATTCCCCTTTCCCTCGTCGGTGACCATGTAGCCGATATGTACAGTCATGATCAATTTGTTACTGTACATTGTGTTATCTGGCTCGGCATTGCTACGGCACATTATGCTAACCGGCTCACTCGGTACAGAACACGCCCGGCTAAAGGATCACGTCGCCTCCATGGAAGGTGGACTCGAGGCCAAGATTAATGAAGGAGGTAAGCTTAGAATTTCCCTATCGCACAGCCCGTGTTCCCTTTTGTGTTCCCTTATTGCGCAGATCGGCTTTTGTCGGCTTTCGAATGCGAGGTTCTTCGTCTTATCACACACATACTTCACGGTTGGTGTGGCTCGATCCTCGTCAATGAATCTCGGCGGTTGCAGAGTTGCGGCTGCTTGCCTTGCACGACCCAAGTTTTCTTCGCCTCTTCCTGCCCGCCATCCTTGCGGTAACATGAGATCCTGTCGCATGGCGGTGATAGCTTGCCTTGCAGACACACCTGTCGTTTTGCCTACTTGACCACGAAACATGCCTGTCATATGTTTGTCGCTGGCGGCGGGATGGCGGCGGGAATGGCACTGGCTTTTGCTTCCCCGCATCATTCCGAAGCGAGCCCTCGAGTTGAGAGCTTGACACTTGCTTCGGTCATGATGCTATTTGCCTTGCCGCTCGTGTTCTGTCTTTCCCATTCATACAACCCCTATCCACCAGTCTATCCCCTGCATGATCGACCCGCGAAAGTGTGCAACTTGCAACGGAGATTCCGTGTGCTTCCCACCGTTGTGATATCTTCACCTTCATCAGTGGTAGTCACACAGTACCGTGTATTCGGCACAGTCTCTCTACATACCAATCCTTCACCGACTACACCCATTCAGCATTGTGCCTATCTATCCACCTTCACTCAATGCCCGTCTTCCTATGGCTATTCGTTATGGTTATGCCGAGCGATTGTCCGGCCATCACCCATGGTACCACTTGTCCTGTTTTCTGTTCTTGGGCAGAACCCCTAGCCCCAATATCCAGTGATTCTATTTTGAGTCGCTGGGTGGTAGCAGCGGATTGCCCTATCAAGCATTTGGTGGCGTTGCACCTCCCAATATCACCAGGATGTAGAAACAGGATTGCGGTGTGTTTTAGTGCACGCACTAGTGGTACCGGTTGTATGGATGAGGGCTGCATCCCCCAAAGCAGCTGCATCAGATGTCGAGATTGGAGCGTTACAGTATCAGAACTATCAGAATGAAACGAAGCTAACCAATTCTTCGCACCTTCTTTGCAGGATCCAACCTCTCCCAAGGTCAACGCCAGCTCGTCTCTTTGGCCCGCGCCATGCTTACCCCGTCCAACATATTGGTTCTCGACGAGGCCACGGCGGCGGTCGACGTCCAGACGGACGCCCTCCTCCAGCAGACGCTTCGCAGTCCCCTTTTCGCCAACCGTACCATTATCACGGTCGCGCACCGTATCAACACCATCCTCGACAGCGACCGTGTCGTGGTGCTCGACAAGGGTGAGGTGGCCGAGTTCGACACGCCCAAGGAGCTGATCAAGAAGCGTGGCCAGTTCTATGGATTGGTCAAGGAGGCTGGCTTGCTCCAGGATGTGGAGTGAGAAGCTTCTTCATCATGGAGGTCAGGCTCTTTTTCGCTGATGGCATCTTCACCGTTGTCTTCTCCATCGACATCAGTGGGGATGAAAGATGATGTGTGGTCTTATTTTGCCTTTCCGAAGGCGTAGTGACGCCATGTCGAGAGGCGGAGTATGTAAGACCGGAGTAGCAGGTCGCAGCGAGATGGGCCGTTTAAAGACTTCAAAGGCTTTTATATGATGGCATTGGATAGATGATGGTATGGGTCTATCTGGTTACGTTGAAGAAAGCATGCAATGGAATGACATGATGGAAAAGCGTGATTGAAAATGATGAATGGTAACGAAAGCAAGGATAGATGGATGGATTCATATGAATGGATGAATGGAATGGGTAGGGTGTTAAAAGCGAATTTGCATATTGTATTTATAAACTGTATGAAATCATGATAACAGTTGAAGGTTGAAGCTGGCATCGCCTGATACTGTCGAGGAGTCTAGACTTGACTTTCGAACTACGTACGGTGGTAGGGTGCTTATTCCAGCTCTTCTACAGCGTACATATCAGACATTACCAACCTCAGAAGACGCTTCGCCCTCCACGGTGCAGAACGATACTCATCCGACCATAGCACCAGCGAGCATCAATCAAGATAATGATAATGGTGTTGTGGCGAAATCCACACAAAATCCCACTCACACCATTCAGCACTACACGACGGTACCAGTAAGCCCGCTCGCTCGCTCGCCATCGCCGGTACCCTCGGAGGACCTCACCTCACCTTATCACATTCACATTCACATTTCACGTTATCATCATCCACAATTTCAGACAAAACCTCGGAGTTCGGATCACGGATTGTCGGATAGTTTGGTAGCCCCTGCCCAGATTCCCAGCTCCTTACTTTCATAGTTTCCTTACGACACCGATACCACATGCTACATATTATACAGTACCCAGCACTACATGGGATCCAACCCACCGAGCTAGTGAGCCGAGCGAAGCCACGCACCTCGGACTTGAGAACTAGATTCCATCATGGAACATCTTCTCCCGAATGAACCCCCTCTATCTGACTGACGAACCGTCTCAGTCTGACTGACGAGCCATACTTTAGGTATTCTGCACGGGTCCAGTCACGTCCATCATGTCCACGGACAAGACAACAACCTCACCGATAATGCCGAGAAGGATGGGAGTAAGGACCCCAACTCTCCATCATCCAAGCTTATGCGAACAGGCAGGTCAGGGCAAAAGACAGAGGGCCAAGAAATCTCGTGATCACAATCACCTGCAGGCTGTGCCGTCATCACATTTTCTTTTTCATAACAAAACACCTTAAATGGGGTTCTTACATATTGCACAGTTCAAACTTGTCCGATCGTTTCGAACCGTTCTTGGATTAAGGGAAGGGGGAAGAATAAATGGATGGAAGGATGGAAGGAGGGAGGGGCACGGACGCGGCACGGCATTAGATTGTGTGTAGATTGTAGATTGTAGCAAGTAAGCATGCGGAAGTGGAAGTGGAAGTAGTAAGGGGTATTGCCGGCAATAAAATTGAAATGTTGGGACTGGGTTGAGGCCGAACCTTGGGATGTCGGAGTGATATTGAAGGGAAGATTGTAGTGCGCATGAACCAAGCTTGTAAAGTCTAGGCATAAGCTGGAATAGTGGCAAGCTATGGGTATGGATTGACTCAGGACAAGATGATAACCATGAACAGTGTCCGTTCTGAGACTGGACATAAGAACATGGTGCGGAACAAGCGGAGGGAGCACGGAGGGGACGGAAGGTGGTGGAGGGGTTGTGGTTGTTGGTTCGTGGTCGTACTGTACCTGGCTCGCTGCCTGTCGTGTTGGTTCCAGATACTCCGCATGTTCCACGTAAGTTGTAAGGTTAAAGGTGGTAGAATCACTGGACGCAGAGGGCCAAGATGTAATCGTTTCGTAACCAATTCTACGCAGTAAGATTCTGCCAAAGGTTTTGCCTCAACAATCGATAGCGTGGCTGATTATGGAGGTTCTGGATCGATCGTGTTAAAATGGGATCATGAAGTAGGTTTAAGTGTCATGAAGATAAAGCGACAATTTTTCGACAGACGCCTAGGAGAGCGAGGAAGAACATGATGGTATATCAGTAGTTGCCCGATAGTCTTGCGTTCAACTTGGCATTTCGAGGAGCGAAGTTCTAGAATTGGTCGCTCAAATCGGTCGCTCGGCCTTGGATCCATGCGAATGGTCGCGATGGTGTTGGCGATAGGCGATGTGCAGACGTCGATGACAAATGACAACCACGGACTGACGCTGATCTGAAGTGCATGAGCGCCCGTTCGGCGTTGATAATTGTCTTCTGTAGGGTGCTGTGAACATCATGAAGTGCCTACTTGCCGTCTGTGTAACTGAGCCAACGGTGACCACTCATCGGGTCTTACCGCAATTCCGGATGGTCAAAAAGGGAAAGCAACACGCTTTCATGTGTCTGAGCCGTTAGATGATGGCATGACGATCCATATCCTTTCTCTTCCTAGATCGCATAGGGCGAGTGAGATTAAAGATGCTTGGCGGTTGGCGACTGAATCGTTGTAGTAATTCCAACACAAAACGTAAAGTAAGCACTAAATACCTGTGTCGTTAAAGCCTTCCTTGCTGATTGATGTTATCGGGGTGAAGGGTGGAGTTGTTCCGCTCAATAATGCCATTGGAGTGGGTTGGTTAAGCTTTGAAGGACTGAGACAAATGGGAATGCATGGAACTGAAAGAGACCATGAAGTGCGAGAAAATAGTGGTGGGTTGTGGTTGCATTATATTTCATACAGACGAATAGATGTTTGTTCGTCATTATGATCGTGATTGTGATGTGATGGTGTGGTAAGACAAAGGGTGTTTAATTGGGGCCGGAGGGTTGGACACTCGTTGATATGAGGAGCTTGAGAATCGTAAAGGGGATAAGAGATCACAAAACGCAGAAGTTCATGGGAAAGCAACAGCCGCTTAGCCCTGAACAATGCTTAAAAGAGTCAACGCTGCTTTGTGCGACGTAAGGATTGACAGCTGGGGCTCAGTTTCATGGTCCAAGTCCACGCCTACCCAAGTCTAACCCTCACTGCTGCTTTCACTTGTCAAGCGAAACAGATGGCAAGGTCAAGACTTGACCATTCAAATCCTCCTCGCTGCTTTCGACCAAACACGTAGATCTTGCGACCTCGACTCCGGGAATCGACGGTGTAATGCAATTTATCGGAACAAGAGGGAACGTAGACTAGGCGGTAAGCACTCGTGCGGCACAGCACGGCACGCTCATGTACGACTACGAATACGTATCGCCATGGACTATCTTGATAGCCAATACCAAAGACACGGTGTTGGAAGTATGACAGGTGCTGTTATAGGGTGCTCTAAAGGAGTGTGGTGCTTGAGAAGGACTTCATCTCCATGCCTTGAAATAACGCCATATGGAACGCTGATGTTTCCACGGTACTCAATGAGAAAATGCCTGTCGCGATGGATTATCTTTGGCAACTCATGGCGCGATGAGTGAATGTGTAGGGTAGAGATGGAGGGAGGGAAGTCGGTTACAAACCACGTCAAGCAAAGTGGATGCCAGAGTTGCACCAAAGCCACCCGCTGTCAAAGAATCTTCTAGGTACCGGGTACCGAACCCGATACCAGCCATCTATGAACATGCAAATGTTCCCATTGCAGCTGATGAAAGAAGACAGTCCGCCATATTGAAGATGTGACAACTTCACAAGCCATGCAGGAATCGCCTGTGGAAAATTGAGTTTTCCAGCTTCTTCCATGATTCGCATAGTAAAAGATAAAGAGGAAACAAAAGGAGGTGCGGGACATGATATCGATGGTCTATCGAAGCCATCAATCCTACCACGACTGGAGGAATCCTACCATAACAGATTGGGTTTAAGGTTGAGATTGGCCGAAATATTCTTGTTATCGTTTCATTGCCAATAAGAGAACACATAACAAGACATTATTGCCAGTATGACTGCCCAGCAACTTACAGCCCTTACTGTGTGCGGTGAGAAGAGGATCACGGTAGACCAAGCTCGTCCCGCCGCATCGCCGGCATGGCACGGGAGAGAAAAGCAATGAGAATAGCTAAATAGCGAGAGAACAGGAAATGATAAACTGGATGGCTACCTTTATGGGACACCGTTCATGACATATGAATGTTCAAAGCAGGGAAAACGGCCATCGGAAGGTCAGGAATACCTACCAACCTGGAGCAAAGACTGTTGGCGAAATGGCCTCCATTTCCGTGCTGACAACATGATAATCCGGGGTTAGGACAGGGTGCAAAACCCGACTTGGAGCGCGACCGCCCTGTAGGTGAGCAGCCCCGGGTTACACACACCCCTGGCAGACCCAGACATTCAAGCATCCTTGCCGTCATGCCGATTCAAAACGGTTGCACCAGATTAGTGACAGGCTCGCAGGGCTCACTATCAGTTGCTCATCATTCAAGCAATAGGAATGAAAGCCATGGTCCATCCATGGACTATTGATGCAACACAGGTCCAATGAGCGTAGCAAAGCTGTTCATGACGAAACCTTCTGCTCCCGAATTGGTCCTTGATTTGGCTCTCTGGAGGATTTGAAAAAAGGCGAGCTATTTCTCAGCTTGGCTCTGGATTTCAAGGTCTTGTTAAGAGCAGACGTGGCCGTAGCTGGGCGTTACCAGAACTGTATGAAATGTAAGTCGGGCATTAACCATGCGAATGTGTACCTATACCCATGGCTTAGTAAGAGAGAATGGCGTCCCTTCGCCAAAGGACAGCTGACAGGGAAGAGACAGTCAGCCTTCAATATCAATCACCAACTCACACTGCTTCTTTGGTGGAAAGGAGGCTTTCGCCAGCCACCGTGTTTTGGGAACCGACAGGATAAAGAGTGGCTCAGGGGGGTGTCATCATTTGGACCCCTTTTGGCGTATTCGACCTGGATGATGGTGGTCTCAATGCAAAGGGAACCAAAAGAGGCATGGCCAAATGTGCCGATGGGAGGTTCTGTTGATGGATGTGAAAGTTCCCGTGTGACCCAATTCACCCTCCTGTCTCACGGATGAAACCTTCTCTATAAGTCGCATTGTGTGAGCAATGGCGCGACGTAATGAAGCCTACAAAACCCAATAGTGTAAGCTGGAGGAAGTTGGGATAATGGCTTGGTAGTAGGGCAAGTCGAGATATCATAAAACGTACCCCTTGAGAGCAGAATGAAGTCCATGCCGATCCGTTCTGGATTCTCGTCAAAGCTTGAACATGTCCAATGAAGAGAAGACAGCAGAACGCCTCTTCGAAGGAACACATGAAGCAATCCCCTTGGAGAGGGTTTGTGTGATTGTGACGGTGATAAAGCAGAGGCAACCACAAAAGTATCCGCCGAAAGAGAAATAGCCTACTGTGTAGTGGGAGGTTGAACTCTTGTGGCTCGTTCGGTGTTCACCAACGGTCTGGACGTCTTGCGTATAACTGCACTCGCAATCCTTCCGAGACCTCAGGGCGTCAGACTATTCCGGAATGCAAAGCCTCGCAGCAGACTATTAGTTCTGAACCGTCCTGGTGGGACGAGTAGTCGTCTCATTGGCCACTAGCCTGCCATTGGCAGTGCGAGACAGGGGAAGAAAGCCATTCCGAGGGGATGGTTGTCACTTTCAGAAGCCTCTTTCTCAGCATCGTGTTGGGCCAACTCCACGCTCGTTCTCACCGTGCAGGATCTCGATTCACTGACATGACAGCCAGGCCATGGAGACTTGGCGGAGTCCCACAGGGGACCTGCCCGATGTCTCCCGCCCCGCATGCCGGTGACGGTTACACAGGTTGTTCTAGACAACGATTGAAGGAACACGGCACCTGCGCACGAATTGTCAAAGTCGAGCTGGATACCTGGACGATGCTATTATCGCTTGATGTTGAGGATGAAGTTTTCTGGTTATCCTAGATGGGCGGTGTTTTCACAGGTCAGTACACGTCTGATGAACTTGCGTTTATGGCCGAAAAGTTGAAGGGCAAGGAGTTACTGAAAGCAAAAGACACAATACCTGCCTATACACACAGGCTTCAGGTAGGACATTCGAAAGGATCCTGCTGTGCCTCTGGCATGCGGCGCTGCGAGATATGGCCAAGGCGTACCTGAAGGATGCACATTGCACCTCGATTACACCCTGGGAAGAAGCCCGTCTGGGACACAGGATCCACGGTACCTTATAATCTGGACATTGCCTCATTTAATCGTGGGGATGATGGATGATGATCAGGTACCGGATTGCCGTGGGCAGGTGTACCTTACCTTGCGGCGCAGACCCCTCAAACAGGAAGCCCCAGGGCTATGCTGTTGTGAAAGAGACTGGAGGACGATCCGCATCAATAACCTGACTTCACCGTTGAACCAAGATGGAGTGGGTGGTTCATCCTGTCTCGCTTCGGTTGCCCCTGTCTCGTCTGCAAGCCGGCGTCATCCAATGTTGATGTTGGACTGGCTGGCTAACGGATGCAAAGTGTCATGTCAACGGGATTGTGCATCTGGCGCTTGGGGGTGGGTGGGCTGGGTGATAAAAAAGTAGAAGGGATTGAAGCCGAAAACGGGACGATTTTTGGGTTGGCGATCATGATGTTAAGTGGACGTCTGGAGGATGGGCGAGATGGTGCGGGGTGGAGAGCCCAAGGAGCAAAGGTTTTCTGAGAGGATTTGAATAAGCGGGAGATAGACACTCCTGCCTTAAGCCTCCCACTCGGTGGTCCTTCCCATTCAACTACGAGTCCGTCATCGGAATGCCTGAACGGAAATGACGGGATGCTCGAATTGCGGGTGTAAATTGTCTTCAGTCAATGAAGGAAGGTGGGGTTTGGTTTGGTCGTTCCTGTGTGAGTGCTGATCAGTGATCATCAGCAAGCACCTGGCCGAGGCCGTTCCTTCCCAAAAAGTTTATTTCGATGTATGCCAGTCAAACTCATTTCGACATCGAGACTGAACTACGAGACGCACATTGTATTATACGCCTCGCTCCGCTTCCAAATTCTCGCGGCATCAGAAGTAGGGCCATGAGAGGATTGGAGATTGTTCGTCGGTTGGGTTTTCGCGATGGATAGGTTGCAGGATCTGATGCACATCCCCGTATCCAGGAGCACGTCATGACTTTTGAGCGCTTCCACTTAGGTCGGGCGAGGACGGTGATGGTGATGGTGATGGTGACAGTGTGGGTTATAACTGGAACTTCCGCAGCCAATGGCCCTCAGAAGGCAATAACTGCCGAAATTCAATCCCGTCCGTCTGTGCTGTCCGAGTCGTGATTGTTCAGAAATCCCTACAGAGTGGAAAAGTGGCCGAAGTGCATGTTTTTTGCAAGAAAAATTGCAGGTTGTCTAATGCCTGGTGAACTGGCGAGCGTACGGAATTATCCCGACCCAACGATAATCCACTCCTATATGCTCAAGGGCATGCCATTCGACCGCGGAAAAGAAAATAAATATCTGTAAGCGTATAAGCACAGCTGTCAATAGACGTGGGACAACATATGCCATCTATTCTCCCTCGTTTCGAGCACAGATCCACGTTCGGTATTACGGCATTGGTAGCCTTCTCTGTGACAAATCCTCAGGTCAACCGTCTTGCGAGTTGCCGACTTGATGAATGACGCGTTCTGGAACACATTCGATGCGTCCTTCACAACGGGGTTGGCGAGCGTTCCAAAGACGACTATTGGCCTAGCATTGGCCCATCATGTCTTTGGGCAAAGATATACACCCACCTTTGCAGCAGCTGGTTCTGTCGTGTAAGCCGTGTATATACTGCAACGCAGTGCCAACAACACTGGGCTTAATGGGCGTCTACAATCTGCGCAAAATATGAAGCCGAAGACCCATTCAGGTGGTGCAATTTGGGAGAGCTGAGGATTTGGGTGAGCTGTTTGAGCAAGGCCAGCTGTGGACAGCCAGCACAAGAACTGAGACGGCGTCGACTTCCATCAAACAGCGTATCTTGAAATTTTGATCCAGGAATCATCTACTGGATCGATGGTGATCGGGTCGCTGACCCGGTGAGATAAGGTATGCCTCACTGACTGATAACTTGCCGTCCACTGATGCATCGATGGCAGCCATGGGTGGTCTCGGAAGCATCTAGTTCCCATTTCACCTGTTTCGAGTGCCTTGGATTTTCAATAACTGTCAGCCATTGATTCAATGATTCAATGTTCGTTGCAGAGACGCCCGCCCGGGCAACTGACGAAGTGCTTCCGCGCCAGCTGTTTCGAGGCCACTTGGAGAAGACACGAACCTGGACGGACCGGAATGCATTCGCTTTCAGGAATTGAACCCGATTTCCAACGAGCTGGCGGCTCATTGGGAGCTTCTGCTTTCGAGTGACGATAACCGATGTGGGATATCATGCCGAGAAGGCACAATCTCTACATTTTCCTGGTTCTGGACAGGGGTTGAATGCATAGACGGAATGCCGGGAGGTGGGCAAATGGGGGTACGGTATCAGTTAATGGAACTGTGGCAACCAGCGTCCCCTTCAGGTCCAGAGCTCCCACGGTTCTCTGGCAACAATAACATTAGGGCGGTTGGGATCCGTACGATGATGCGGGAAGACAGTTGAAAATGATGAGGGACAACTCATGCTGACTCTGGAGCAGCTCAAGGTCAACCCCTCGTGTTCTCGGCTTTCCTTGTGTGCTCTTTTTTCTTGTGTTGCTGTCCTCGCCGAAAGATGAACGGGGATATCGCTAGCTTCCGTCCCAGTGCCCGGGAGATCTCCGCAGTAGACCTTGCAAGGAGAGATCAGTCAGTCTCATTTGGTGCATACTACGTAATCGTGTCTTGCTTGCTTGAAGATGGTCATATAATACAAGTTTGACTTGGCGATAGAGTGGAGGACTATTGCAACCTAGAAGTGGCTGATCGTCCTAGAACTCTGAGAAAAGCTAAAGGTGCTGGCTGGGTTGGAAGATGGGGCAGTACACCCACCACCTCTTGATGATTGGGAACTTCATCCGTACGATGGTGGTGGTGACGATGATGGGATCATAGGACATGGCCCAATTGGATATCGGATCGAAGCCAAGAGGAGATGGCGTAGGACCTTCTATATGAAAGTCTCCATAAAAGGCGCAGATACGGGCTCAAACCTGCGATATAGTATAAGCACTACGACGTCGCGAGTGTTTCTCTGTGTTTGTGTTGTTGATGTGCTATGTCGTCTTGTTGGTGGATGAAAGCGAGGTGGGTTGTTTTGAAGCAACTGACGAGTTATTCCCGCCTGACATTTTAGAGCGAGGGGTTGGAGCGGTTGGAGCGATGTGGATTCAGGCGCACAAGATCTTTGGTGGAGTTAAGTCCGTGGCACTAACAGTATCCGCCTAAACACAGGGTACTATCTAACACAGTCTCAGACAGCATTCTTCATGATCCGGGGCTTGGCTGTATAATCCCCACTTTGATCGAGTTAATGACACCCAAATTGTCCAGATAGCATGCCTGACAAGATTCTGTCTGGTGATGTGCCTGAATGAGACCGTTGATGACAATTCTCCTAATGGCAAGATGCAAAGATTGCGAGTGATGCTGCAGTGGTGATGTTTGCGCACGGTAAAGTGAAGCACTCAAATATCGAGACCCGCTGTTAAGGCAGGCCAGAAGGAGGGGGTGGGTGGGGACTTCTCCACTCACGACCACAACCCTCTCTCTCCTCTTCTGGAAACTGCGAACATGGGGTTCAATTTGTCGAAGCATGAGCTTTTGAACTGGGAAGGAAGAAAGCACAAAAACATTCGAGAGCATCGGTTTCGGGAAGTCACGACCTATGAATTCATTCCGCAAAATCAGGCAGCTGCACAAAGCTCTTTTCATCAACTCAAAGTGGAGGAGGTCGACCGAGAATTTCTCCTCGGGGCATCTCCTTTGAGTCTAGTCCTTCAATTCCATACCTGCCTCTGCTCCTCTCGCTTCAATTCCCGTCATCAGTCTTCTCATTCCCGTTCACCACGGCTTTCACCTCACAGCCCACGACGGGGCATTCAGTTTGACGACGGCGTGCCGCAACCAGAGACATTCCCCTCTCTCCAGTGGCTTGAGGTTGCTTCTTCTCCTTCCGTGTCTTGTTTCTCCTTTCCTTCCATGTCTTAAACTGTCCTCAGCCGTTTCTCCATTCAGCCTCGGCACTTCGCAACAAGTCCGACCTCAAATTATGAGCTTCCCTTAAAGTCGAACGAAGCTCGCTATAGCTACAACCATGGCATATCTCATTGTGCGTATCTGGCGGTACCTGGACAGTTCCAAGCAGTCTGGGCCTCACCTAGGCAATAACATGATCACAGGCTTGGTACATACCCTGACGCCGGAATGACAGCCGCCAGGTACTCCTCCACAAAGCAGCCCCGCGGTCTCTCTACCCTGGACACAGTCGACCGAATCGGCGGGCGTCCGGTAGTCTCAACCCTGTCGCAACAAAAGATTCCCGAAAAAGAGCGACGCTGCAACAGGCGAAATGGTCGACAGACAAGCTCAGGACACGCCCAGCCACTATTGGACATTGGACGTCCGCCTCCTGCGTCGACTACCGTGCCTAGAAAAACGAGGAGCCTGGTTGGGCACAGATCCATGAGACTCTTGTGCAGTGGTGCTGATGCTTGCTGCCACGGTCCCGTATCAATACTACCCTACCATCTCACACATCCTGGAGGGCCAGAGCTTCCATTCTCACAGTACGCTACTCTACACGCACACCACTCGTACACGACGGCCGTCCTACCAGCCAGCCCATGAGCCTATCCGAACGCAAGAGACAGGCGCGGTGGGACAAGGGGAGGGGAAGGGGTGCCGTGGTGGTGTTGGCTTTTTGTGGCACCCTCCATACTGCGCGCCAAATAGACACTGGCGGGACTGGAAAACACCAATGTCCAATGTAGTCGCTTGTCTGGGATTATTCTGAATGTGCATGCACCCAGTACCGAGTACGGACGATGTACTGCATATAGTGCCTTCGGAGCAAGTAAGGTAGGTTGGATCACCCTCCTCTTCCATGCCCTTGTACTGACGGAGCCATCAGGTAGAAAAACATCTTCTCCAAACTCCGGGTACATTCTCTCTCTCTCTCTTGACCACAGTGCGTAGCCACCGCTTCGCAAGCGTTCTTAGTCCTGACCTCTTTTGCTTCTCTCTACGGCGACTGGGGAGGCATGCAGCTTGTCCTTCTTCATGGGACTGTTTCCTGCTTGCCCTCGTCTTGCTCGTTCGTTGTCTGATTGTCGTTGCCCGGCTCTTCCGCTCTACAAGAGACTCTGGAAACTTCCTCGACACTGCCTCGACACAACCTTTGTAAAAGTGTCCAAGTCCAGCCAGTCAGTCAGTCTTTTCGTCACTCTAGGTCATTATCGAGACTGGACAAGAACAAAAAGTCCGTCCTCCATCATCATCATCGTCATCATCCTGTGCGTTATTTACCCTCGGTATCCTTCGTCTTAAAAATCCCCTCCTGCAGCTAGTGCTGAGTGTTGTTCTCTTGATGCGCGCGTGTGTGGACTCTGATTCTGGTGGAACCTCCTCGATTCAACTCCGTGAGTGGGTAAGATAATCTGGTGGATGTTACCTAGGGCCCTACTCTTGACCATCCTCCTTCTTATTCTTCCTACGTGGGCATTTTCCCCAACTCGGTCCCTTATTTGGGACGCTTAGCACAACTTCAACGAGGCCTACATCGGCTCTTTTGCTTTTTCTTAAACATCACCCGTTGCCCATCTTGGTCCGTCCTAAACATCAGCGCCCATGTTTGCATCCTGAACTAAGAACGCCTGATCTAACAACGCGGGCCGTTGAACCAGTTTCCCTCGCTTGGTTGGCATCGACTTGTCCATCTTGGTCTAGACTTGGTAGTGGCTCAGACAGGCCGTCATAATCATCTTTACCTACCGCTCGTTCTCATCATCAATATCTCCGGAACTACGCCTTCACTTCTCTGGCCGAACCAACAAAGTCTTAACCTCAGTCCTGCCGAGGCTTTACCACAGGAAAAAACACGAACCCACACAACAACAGTGCTGAAAACCAAGATCACCCAACCTGATACTCATACTGGTCTTCGAACAACACAGCCGGCGAGTCCTCCGAGTGCCCGCCATCCCCACCCTGTCTGTGTCTTGCCGTTTCCATCGGGAGGTTGCAAGCACCCGCCTCTACCAACTTCAATCAACCACTGGTGGGACCGAGGAGAAGTTGTCAAACGGGCGCGCGAGTCCACGCCTTCTTCCTCCTCGCAAGGATCTACTGAGGGCGTCCTGCCTCCATCTTGCTCTCCTCTTTAGCCCACTGCCAGGCCAGACATCTATCCTGTAGGGCTGTGTGTATCAAAGCATTCGTGCCATCACCACTCACACCGGCAGCCACCTTGAATTTCCAGTCAAGCTTGCACCACTTTACATTTCGACGTGGAGAGGCGCGCTTTGCAACGCTGAATCCTTTGAGTCAACAGCCTTAGAACGAGAATATTGAGCAACATTGAACCGATAGTTTCGCGCTCTCCACTCTGACCTGTCTCAGTCTTATTCAATAAACAAAGACTCTGGTAAGATCAACTTCATCACTTTGATTGCCCTCAGCTGACTTTCTGTTTGAAGCCACGATCCGATAGTCTCCACCTCCGAAAACTCTACCAAACATCTCTGGCTCAGTCTCTGACACCACGGACGCCGTCCTTTGTCCCCCTTTGCGTGGTTAGATTCACCTAATCTTACCTTGATCCAGCCAATCTTTCTGTTTGGCGGTGGTCCCAGCTCGTCTCCGCTCCCAGCACGTTCCCGGCCCCTTGACGCGATTGGGGAAGAGCCTGTTTTGCCTGGCCGCTGCTCTCGAAACAAGTTTTCTAGCCTTTGGTTCTGTCTGTGTTCCACAGCTGCGCGTCGAGGAAGAACTGGTTCGACCGAACGTCAACAATCTAATCCATCAACACGCAGAGACATTTGCAGCTTTGTCTTGGTTCAAAGGCTCATCCACCGTCTCAGCCATTTTTTTGCTGTAAGAAGTCCATCGTTCTCATTGTGCCATCAACCAGCCCAGCAGGCTGATCGGAGAATAAATCAGCAACCATCCCGGCCATTTAATCTTGTATGGTCAACGATTTGGTGCTCATCAGCTTCACCTAGACGTTATTCTTCCTTGGCCACGTCGACTCTTTTCAGAACACTATCATTCTTCGAAAGTAACGAACGGAACTGCCAGCCATGGTTCAAGGTTACGGACATGGCCATTACACTCGGCCACAATGGAACGCGGAGAGGTCCAACGGTGAACACATGCCAGATAATGGCCGTTTCTACGAGACAGGAATCAGAACCCCACCACTTGTACGTCTTGTCTCCTGTTGGTCATGATTTACCATCCGATACTGACGTTGATGCAGACAATTAGTGAAGTCTTGCGTGAGCAGTGCAAGATAGACCACCAGAGTTTCTTCCTTGCTGTGCTCACTGAAGATGGCCGTACCGTCTACTTCACGGGGCCTAATAAGCTACCAGAGGGCGAGATACAAAGATATTTCGACATGGATAAATTCATCCGCTATCAAAAACGCGCTGCTGAGAGTAAGTGGCCATCTGGAGCTATTGGCCGGTCTAGACCGACACTGACAGGACCTGCAGGTGGTTTCTCTGGTGCCTATGATGAGATGTCATTCGGGCCAGATTTCCATGGGCGCCGCGGGAGTGACCGCCGAATGGACACAGCTGAGCAGTTCTACGATCATCCGCCACCAACGTACCGGACCCGAAAGCGTCAGAGGGCCAATGTTCCCAGACGTATTCGCGATGACGACGAACCAGCAGTGACTGTATCTGCGAAGAAGGGCATACGGATCAACAACGCACAGGAAGTTTGGGACTTCTATGACCAACGGTTCAAGAAGATCCAGCAGAACACCTGCAAGTTGATTGCCAAGGCCTGGATCAAGGCCATTGCGCCCAAAAAGCAATCTACGCATCCCTACACAGGGACAAAAATTCCCGACTGGTGGCCAAAGCCTCTGGGCCCCAGCAAGGATGAGGGCATGAGGCACAAGGAGCCGGACCACCTGTTCAAGCCAGGTAAGACAATTGTCTCGTGCGATTTTAGATGTACCACCGGTTGAAGAACCTGACTAACACGGTTATAGAGCGCCTTCGTTTGTTATGCCATCTGTTGAGACTCATCGTCGAGCCAAACTCTCAGCAGCATCCAAGCATCCGCGCGCAAGAGCTCACTGTCGCTAAGCTTGAAGAGCTTACAATGGAGGCAATGGGGGGCTTCTTCAATGACAGGGCCAACCCCAATCAAGCCAAGAAGAAGCCCTTCCTCAAGGAGATCTTCAAGGTTGCTAAGGTCGAAGAACAGTACAAGAGGGGTGAAATTGGTAAGCTACAACATCCACCGTGTGCCAAAGCTTGGTAACCGCGTGCTAACCTGACCAGATGGCGATACGGTCGTTTACGTTATGGCCGACAACAACCAATCAGACTGTCCATCCGATGATGAAGACGATGCGTGTAGAGAGGAAGAGGACGAGCACCACCTTTCGGTAATATCATCCCGGCTCTCGCCTCCAAAGACGACCATGCCTCACGCCCTCATGCCTATTTCGTCAACTGACCACAGCCCAACGGCCAACATCCAACCAGGCTTCGTTAGCGAGATGCCGATTAGAAATCCGTATCCAGCTCAACTGATGCCGCCAGATCTCACGCCCGACCAGCACTATGTGGAGAATGGGGGGATGTCGGTAGGAGGTCAAGCATCGCTGCAGCAGCACGGAGCGCCCGTTCAGATGCAAGAGTTGATACCAAGTCCGCACGAAACTAGCCGTCGACCATCCTTGTTCAGTCCTGCGTCTGAATACACAAGCAGTACTGCCTCCGGGCTTTATCCCAGTGCTTGGCAACAGACCACAACAGCTCCAGGTAGTGCGAGCATGTACTCTTTTGGTGCTCAGGGTCAACAACCACAACAGCCGCCGCATCCCTCACTGCCTCATCCCCAAGGAACTTTCGCCTCACAAATGGGTACAAATCAGTCATCGTACATGGCTTCGTTCGACACGCTCCCTCACACAAGTAACGGTCTTTTCCGTGGACCTAGTGTCAGCCAGGGCTCTGTGTCTCATGGGCAAAGTTATCCAAACTACATGCAACAAGATTCTAGGGGTCTGCCGGGTGACATGAAGATGGATCCCTCCAATCGCGGGTTACCACCACACTGAGACTGAACTGACTAACGCAACATGGGTTCCCTTTTGTTACTGTTGGTTTCATAACTCGACGGAATCCCATCAATATCACAACTGTTCACTGTTCTCTACGCATTCCGTGTGGCTGAAGGGGCTTTTTTTTTCAATATTACGCTTGTCAACAGGACAGCTCCTGGCGCATTCGGTTTCCCACTTCATACTTACACTCGCCTTAATATCCGGCACATCTCTCATGACAAGACATCACCACACGCACCGACACAATACGATACATCAAGATAGCCGAGCAGTTGGTAATAATATGGACCAGTGGAATGGGAAGGGAGAAAGGGTAAACAGAGCTCATCAAAGCCGGGAGGAGACGGAGCAAATCTAAGGAAGACATGGCACACCCATGACGGAGACTTTTTGCGATGGTTGGTATGGACTGAAACGAGTGGCCTTTTTGTCTCGGTGGTATATCTCGTCATCGATTTGGCATCATCATTTTTTTTCCCTCATTTTCTCATTTGTTTGCGATTCTAGCGTCCAAAAAGCGGGAGGTTGTGCGGTTTTTGTCTGCGAGTTTAGGGCTCGGCGGCTGATAGTGTGTTTACTCATCATCTTTTATCCTCGATTTGTGCGGTGCCCCTTTGCTTTTTATCGCGTCTCTGTGGCTTTTTGCTTTTTTTTTTTTTTTTTTTTTTTTTTTTTTTTTTTTTTTTTTTTCGCTTGCCAAACAAAGTTTGCTCGTTGTTGCGTGGGTGGCCAACCTGTCTTTCAGTTCAACACACAAATGGCGCATGTGAGTTTACACAGTTGCTTTTCCCCCTTAAGGTTGTTTCAAACGGGGCTTTCTCTGGGCTGGTTTAGGTGGGTGGCCTTTTGTCGAATTCGTTTGCTTCAGTTCTTGCATAGCTAGTATATCACTTATGCTTATTTGATCGCTTCTTGCTTTTCATGCCTAGTTGTCGTCATGTCTGCTGGTGTTGAATGATCACATGCTGTTGTTCTTTTACCTTAGACACTTTGCACACTGTATAGTTTCTGCGACTTTTCTCATGCTTATTGTTTTATTCTCACGCCTTTTGCAACGCCCAATTACCACCCCAAAACTCATCATGACAGTAGTGCTTAGTAGCTCGAAATGCCTCCCCTCTCCACGCCCTCCTTCCATGCCTCCCCAACTCGCCAGCCCTCAGCCCTCGGACAACAGATGGCAAATTCTCACCAAACTCGGGCCGAAAAGTTGCATGTGCGACCTCACTTGGCTCTCGCCATTATTCCCTATATGCTCCAAGTTTCCAAGCAAAGACCTCTCAGCCCAAACCGTCTAGCCGACCAAACCCGCACCGCACCGCCCGCCGTCACCGGTCTTGCCAGTCTCTGTATAACGCACAGCACGTATCGGGTTGCTGCATAAGAACCGAGGTCTGCTGAGCCCATCAAGAATTCAAGGCACATAGAGAAACATTCTACTTGATACATGGGCTATACCTCCTTTATGTACGTATATCTGCTTCTGGAAGGGGTGACGGACAGTGTCCATGTCCCGTGGTGGTCAGCCAGAGTCAGTCGTCGGGGACTGTGTATGAAGCTGGATTGGGCTTCAAGGTTCCCAGGGAAGACCAGAAGAACTGGGGTAGATTATCTCTCCAAGGCACCGAGAGATGGGGAAAGTGGGATGTAGTTAAGGTACCGAGAGAGGGGAGGGTAAGTACGGGTACAAACTGTCTTGTTCATGGCTACAAAGCACTATATTCCTAGATTCCAAATTCAGGGACTGTTTTGCGCAGGTTGTTGTACGCGATTCGGTTCTACAGTGTCTCTTTGTGGACGTGGGGTGAATACTTGACATGAAGTCAGGTCCAAGTACCGAGGAGGGTATCGTACGCTGACACTAGACTATGGAACACTTCACGTCGTGTTGGAGATGAGAACACGACTTGACTTGCAAAGGGTCATTGGTCATTCTTACGGAGTGTGGGGGTCTGAGGTAACGTAGATGAAGATGATGTATAAACGGGTTTCCTCGCTTGGTTAAGGCAAGATATTTCAAGTTACGTCTGCCCGGTCTGATCTGGTCTGGTCTGGTCTGGTGGGAGCACAAACATCTGGATACCTTTCAACTTTTACGGCACAAAGCTACATCAAGATTGTACATCAAAATCTCTCTTCTCGTGTCCCCGGGGCCCGGTATCTGATTCCTCAGCCCAATTCTCGAAATTTCGGGGTTGACAACGTCAAAAGTTCGGAACATGAAAGACCCGCCTCTGGCGGGCGGCTGAGTAGCTCAAGCCGGACTTCGGAGGTCGGACTGGAGCTTCGTGAACAAAGTGATGTGATGAGTAGTGGTAGAGAAAGAAAGCGAAGCAGACATGACCACTGACGGGCCACGGCCCACCAGTCCACCACACACACACCACCTTCGCACAACACGGCAAGTTACAAGTTCAAAAGGGAAGCAAACGGCTACTTGCAGATCTTGACTAGGGCTCGATGTGTATATGCAGGGTATCTGTCATTTTTCTCTTTGGTACTGTGAGCGGCGGGCAGACTGTGGTGGACTGTAGTGTGGTTTGTGGGATTGTGGTACCATACCGTACTGTGTGTGTATCTCTATACATAGTGTGTGTCTACACGACACGAGATGTAACGATGGGTAGTGCAGTGGGGGTTAAGAAGCCGTTCCATGAGAAGGCAATGAATCTCTAGAGACACAACAGCTACACTACACTACACTACACGAGACAGAGCCCAATGATGTGTGTATCACGGCTCTGGCGGCTTTGACACCGGTTTAACTTCCTTACGTCCCCCGGCTTCATGTTGTGCTTGTGTTTTGTGCTTTGGAGACACGACAGTCATGACACACAGTCTGTCTGTCCGTCTAACCGCAATATTGTCTAAAGTATTGTAGAAGTTACGTTACCTACGAAGGAGAGGAAGGATTCCCTCGGTGTCACGGTGTCAGTTGGACGTTGATGATGTCGTCTTTTGGTCTCGGAGACCGGTTGCTTCGGTCAGCCGGCCGGAGAAGCGGAATGCTTCGGATAGATATGGGCGATAATCTCTCCGACGAGATCATACTACCAACAGTCTTTCAGATAGACACTGTTAATTGGATACTGAACTAGACATCACGAGCCTCCATAAGTCAAGGACTGGGCAGAAAAATAACCAGTGTCCATCAGCGTTTGCAGCGCTTGTGAAAGAAAATGTCATGAGAAGAAAATCATGTGCTTGTCACTATCCCCAAACTCCTCGGAGTTCTGTCCTCGTCAATCTTGTCAATCCCAAACAGTCCAGAGTTCAATGGCGTCAAAATTCGACAAATGTTTGCTTCCACCCGACAAGGGGGGGCCACGCAGGTGTCAGTGGTTGACAAACATCACACCCTTCCTAACCCAAATCGATAGGGAACAGGGAAGACTAACGCAGATTGCTTTATGCATTGCAGGAAGGACTCCTCATCTTTCTTCCTTTTTTCTACGCGGGCGGGGAGTTTCTTTTCCGCTTCCCGCCCGCTCCCAGGTCTTGCAAGCCGTTCTTGCGGACCACCTTATTTTTGGGCCTTTCTTCTCGCAAAGAAAAACGGACACTGCCTGACAAGCACAAGCTAACTACGACAAAAAAAAAGAAAGAATAATAGCCTCATCGTCGCCAAATCAATCGAATCGTGATATCTGATCCGGTATCGCAAGTGACAGGTCTCTTCGGTGGCTCTTTTAGCTCGAGCTGTCAAAATGCTCCGTCCGCTCCGTGGGCACGGGGTGGTTGTAAAAGTCTCCAGTACAGAGCAGTGAGATGGGACTGTGTGGTATTTTGGTTTTGTTCTTTGCTTCTTTTGAAGCGGACGTCGGTCGTCAGTCGTCAGTCAGGGTAGCAATGGGAAGAGGTCATTTGGCACATTGAACGTCATGCAGGCCGCATCGCTCCGGGCCGCTATCGATGCGAACGGAGGTTGATGCCCGGTGATAATGAACTTGACAGGTGATGGGTCTGCGATGGAACTCTGGACGGTTCAAGTTCTTGGAGATGGAGGTGATGGCAAGACAGGCAGGTGCGATGGTGGTGAGAAGTGGCCGGGTGACGAAATATGAAAGAGCATTAATCTCGATCACACCTTGAACATCGAGGACATCTGCCTTTGGGCAACAGAAAGCTTATATTTCGAACAGATTGGTTTTGCTTTGATAGTCCTGGCCATGCCAATCGAGGAACGGATGGAGCGTAGTTGTCTAGAGAATGCCCAAGCTATCTCCTTTTAACTTGATGCTGTTAAACAGCAGTTGAAGGGACTATCCCCTTCAATCTGACTGGTATCAAGTCGAGTGTGTATTTGGCTCAAGAGCCAGAGCCGACTTGCGATCCAACCTAACGTTTGTGGATAGGTTTTGGCGATCTTCTGAGCATCCTGCATATATAAAATCAGCCTCCAAACGAGAACCACACCAGAACACGCATTTTCTAAAGTTATTTGGCACAGCTTCGCTATATTGGATTGTGGACCACTCATCGATATCCAAAGCGCCTAAGGACTGAATCAGAAAGGTAAGTATTAGATCCGGAGGATGTCAAAGTCGATACCAAAGAGTTTCGCATTTGTCTGAGGTCATCATCGTCGAGTTGACCTCCGATGTGTCCTTGTTCCCACACCCTAGATCTTGAATTGCCAATGAACTGGAACATGCACACAGCCCAGATGAATACGATGTATTCGACGCTGATGCTGCTGCCAAAGAAAAAAAAAAAAAAAAGAGGAATACAACGAGGGTGAAAGAAAAAACAAGGTGAAAAAGAGCAAAAAGCTCGGACTTCAACATCCGATAAATCCTTCGATCCACCCAGGGGTCGAACCTGGAACCTCCTGATTCGTAGTCAGACGCTCTGCCATTGAGCCAGCGGACCGTAATGATTTGATGTTTTGGCCTTAAAATCTTGTCTCTTATGAACCCGCTCATCAGACGAAAAGAGTTTTCTGTGTTGAACCTCCCTCCCTTTTTTCTGCCGTACCAAACTCGGTGATACCCTCAGACCAAAGATGTCTAATTTTTCCTGCGCGATTGTGGATTGTGTGGTTAGTTTTCAGGACCCACTTGTAGATTCGATTGAGGACGGTAATAAGAAATCGCAAGACAATCAATACCAAGGGAAAAGAAACCGAAAAACCGGTGTACCACAATGTCCTTACGACATTATCAGTACTCCGGCTCTTTTAACCGGTGATAACCTTTTGATCTGAGTACTTTAGCACGAGGGTTTTGGTCAGATACTCCGAAGTGCCAGACGACCGGACGACAGCAACTTCTGTCTCTATCCCCCGGGGCCTGCTCGTTGTCTCAAGTTGTTTGTGATCAACTATTCAGTTGATGATAAAACGTAATGAAACGAGTTCTCTCGAAGAAACACTTGGTCTTATCAAAGGAGAGTGGCTCTTGACAACCCCAATGATACAAAGGCGTAGACATGAAACCCAGATACGGTACGGCTAGTCCACTCATCCTTCACCTTTGCGACTTAACAAAGAAAGAGGCGAAACGAGACTGATAAAAGAAAGAGTGAGAGGGAAGGAAAGAAAGATGGGAAATATAAGAAAACATTTGCTAGTGTCCTATCCCAAAGACTCCACCACTTGGCCATCTGGAAGCATAATGGCCACTCTCTTGCTAGAGGTATTAATGGGAGTAAGGGGGCTCTCATGATTGTACATGAATATTCGTGGCTTAGTAGGACTTAGTACAGAGCTTTCTGTGCATTCCTCGGGGCCCGGTGTGTAAGAGCTAGTTGAAGTTGAAACCTTCTGCGCCGAAGGATGGTGGTTCAGGACCGGATCGCCGTATCACTTCGCAATGGTGACTCCATTCAGTCGCCGGGCGTAAAATTTCATGAACATGAACGAGTAAGGGAGCAACTACACACCAGTAGCTTGCCTTGGTCATGTTTGGCGAAGCTGAGGGATGTCAATTGGTGGTCCGCCAGCGAATGGATGATGACTAAATCAAGACGTACGCTGTCGACAGTAAAGAACCAGGACGACGGAACCATCCTCCATATCTAGGCTGTGGGCTGTACACGTGCCTTTGGGGGAGCGCTGGAAAACTCTTCCGGCATGTCTTTACGAACCCTGGACCAAGGTGGTGGTTGCTCTCAAACCACCATATGAGAGTCGAGGAGTAAACATACCCAACGCTGGCGGGCCAGTTGGCGATGCTTCCTTTTGGTGAACACAACGATCCCATCCTCTCGGCATCAATGAAATCCCAACTCTTCCAATCAACGTCCACAATGCTCGTCATATGGGTGATATGTGCCTTGACGAGAAGTATGAAGGTCTTTGGCAGCATACCGCGATCCGTTGTAGCCCAACTCAAGACATGCCACCATGACTGCTCAACACCGTCCACCGAATATCAAGAGCAAAAGAGGGACCGGAACGAAGTAGTCAGTTTTATTGCGAGCAATCTTTCTTTGATGATCGCATGGGATGGGAGAGAACAGGCAGTATCGGTGTATCATGATGCCTCACACTCCGTGATGACACCAAACGAGATAAGCCATCACAGTGCTCTACTGCTGGCCGTCCTGAGCGTTGGTATCTACGTATGTCGAGCAGCTTGATACAGGTTCCTTTCAAGGATGGGTATCGCGTCTATAGCGTTCTTCCACCGTATTGTGTAATAATGATGGCTGCAAAGCAGTCATCCCGCAACAGAGAAGACAGTGACAAGTTGATCCTGTAAAGGCTTTCCTGAAAAATTTGACCTGTACAATGCTTCACCCACCGTTATGCGCGCTCGTGTCGTGTCGGATGCCAGGGTAGGCCAGGGAGATGGAGAGCCTGGTTCCTATGGTGAATATCGCGGACCGATAGGATGACCTTCCCTCATCAGCGTATGAAGACACTTTTCCAAGTCGCTTCGTGGCCCATAGAGTTCGTGCACCATACCCACGACACCAACAGAGGCGATAAAGGTGACTAGCCCGATAAAATCTGAGCTTGACGCGACTCGTTTCGGGCGAAGAGATCGGTGCCCGGGGAACACCTTTGGTGAGCCCCGATCACATCGATTTCGCCATAACTTTGGGGATGGGCACGTGTGTACGGGGAGTCCAGAGACTGATTTGATCGCTCGACCTCTCAGTTCTCATCAGCCCCGTCAGCCTCGGCGCCATCATCCAGCTCCTCTTCTTCCTCCTCAAAGTCCTCCCCTCCGCTTCCCCAATCATCCCCATCTTCATCACTCTCATCATCCGACTCCTCCGCCTTCCTCTTCTTCCCCATCCCCGGCGCCGGCGGCTTCGGCACATCATCCTTCCTAACAAAGACATAGCTCCTAGCCGGCCTCTCCTCACCCTTCCACGCCTTTTCCGCCGCTTCCCCCTTTTTGTTTTTCACAACGCCCAGCGTTCGAGCGTGGTGATAACCCGGATACGCCCTCGCCTGGAATTTGAAGCTTCTTTCGACGGCCAAGTCCGAGTGTCGCGCCAGATCCTTAATGTTCCACAGCGTGTAGGGCTCGCCTTCAAAGAGGGTGACGATGATGGAACCGCCGGGGGCTAGCGACAAAAGGGCGCGCTTGAAGAAGTCGACTAGCAGTTCTTGGTTGTACCGCACCTGGCGGTTGACGTCGGTGGACTTGCCGCCGACGTGGGGGAAGTTGAAGATGATGCGGTCCATGGCCCCGACTTGTTCGACCCGGCCGGAGTTTTTATCTTTGGATTTGTGGGCGAAGGGCGCCATGCGTCGCGCGTCGATGTTATAGAGGACTTTGCATGTTGGGATGGCGGTGATCTTGTCGATGTTGGCGCCGACGTGGGGATATTTCGCGGATAGCTCGTCGAGGTCCTTCTCGTAGACGGTGGCGGTCAGGTTGGTGCAATTGTGGTGCTCGACCAGGGAGGCGGCGAAGCTGAGGTCGCCATCGCCGACAAGGAGGATGTTTTCGGAGGGGCTGAAGGGGATTGTTGGTTCCGAGTGCTGTTTTTGCTTGTGTTGTTGCTTCTTGGAAGAAGAGGGCGGGGGCGGGGCCGCTGCGGAGGTTCCAGTTGCGGAGGAGGAAGCGGAGGCGGAGCGGGACGGCTTTCCGGTTGTGGATTGTTGTTGCTTCTGTTTTTGATGATGATGTTGCGCGGGGCCGGGACCGGAGCCGTGGCTCTTTTTTTGCTTCTTGGTCGGTGGACCACCACCTTGCTTTGCAGCCTTTGCGGCTTGGAGAAGACGACCACCGCCCTTCTTTCCCATGATGTCGTTTCGGTGAGTGTTCTATACAATACCTTCTACACACACTATGCCAAGTGCGTGGGGGATGCGATGTCCGGTTTCCGTCTGGTTTCTGGAGCAACCCCAGCTGCACAAGAAAAAAGCGGGTTCCGGGGGTTCGGGCTTTCGGGGCTACGGGGAACACGGAGGGGAGCGGTAGGTTCGCGGGTGACGCGGGCGGGCACAACGGTCCAACCGATGATCAAAGAAAAAAAATCAGGGTCCCGGATGGACGGAGATTGACAAGGGAAAGATTGGCTGGTGAGTGCCACTGAAAGAATGATGGCCGCTGGCGTGTCAGAGCGCGCCTGCTGGGAAAGAGTGCTGAAAATTTAGTTCCCGCTTTTTGTCTTGCGCTGTTCGGTTCCATCCGGCAGGAACCAGATCATGGAGTGCATGGGTCCCTCCAGTTGTCACAGATCCTGACCACTAGGCTAACAGCCAAAAATTGGAGTTAAGGTGTTAACCTAGCAGCAGGTCTACACCCCTTATATTGTGACACACCCCCTCAGCTGAGCGGAAGAACTTCGCAAAGCTGGACAAATATTGGGATGCCCGTTTCGTCCCCTATCAGCCCCAGGTATTGCCACCCTGTCAAATTTTCTAGGACTACACATTTTTTTGTGTATTTTCAGGCGTTACGACTGGGAATCGAACACGGAACCTTTTGGTTGCCAAGGAGCGCCAAGATGCCGTAGCTGCCCGTAGAATCAATGAGACTCTTAATTGTCACAGATCCTGACCACTAGGCTAACAGCCAAAAATTGGAGTTAAGGTGTTAACCTAGCAGCAGGTCTACACCCCTTATATTGTGACACCAGTCCCGCTGTGTGTTGCCCCACCTTTTCATCCACTGAGGGAAGCCCACAGGTTAACCCTAGCACGCGGCTCCGGAACGGGACCTGGCGGGTACGACAGCAACCCTGACCTCGCCATGGTGTTTGGGCATCTATATCGTGACAAAAGGACACCATAGTGCAACAAGTAAATAGTGTCTCATATCTGAGAGATTTGAGAATGGACAGCTAACGAATTCATCAGATTTATGAGAGCGAGAGAGTGAGACGAGCCATGGGATGGAACAAATGTCGAGACGCCAACAACTTCAGGGCCCCAGTTGACAAGGGATCGGTATATCTGACTAAGTTCATCAGCTAATGGAATACTTTTCCTCTCTTCATGTATCGTATTTTCTGGTGTAGTTTTAACTCCAACTGCCCGGTTTGCAAGGTGATTTGGCGTGGTATAAGGCTCCAGGTCAACCGGTCCTCACTTTCGCCTTTCCAAGTATGGGGGAACTCTGAACTTGAGATTGACGGGCTGGATCCTGAGAATGTCAATGAGATAGGTACGCTCTTGAAACCGATCTTGAGTGACGTCGGCATGCAAAAATCATCAGCATGTCCTATTCCAAAAGCTGAGCAAAGCAACATTGACTTGCCAGAACGTGCTCCAGTCCCAAAAGGTGCGCTAGGTACGATATGCATGGTGCCTACTGCAGGTCCGAATGGCACGATGACATCTTGCATTGAACATGAGCGTCCAAGTGCAAGTGCAAGTGAAAGCAACATGAAGGTGATTATGCTAGGTAGGGAAGAAGCACGGAGAACAACGGCGACCTACCTCTATTTACAAACTATCGATCGTGATCTTGGAGGGTTCGATAGGGAGACAAGATATCGTTGGAGCCAGACAATGGGCATCCCCAGACTGGTTGGTGATTGACTTGTTATCGACAATGCCCAGCATCTTTGCATCACGACCCTCTGACAATGTATACCTATGACTATTTTCACTTCCTGTTCAGGGAGGAATCTCCATCATAGTCTCTTTGGATATCCGCCACACACACGCTCATTGATCTTGGAGGCGCGTTTGTAGTCGAGCGCTAAATCTGCAGACCAGATCTAGATCAACACCCTCTCGTCTATTCCCCTGAGCAACATCAGCAAGGGGCGGGATCTCACGGAAAAGGTAGATCACGTTGGAAATAGCATCATCTACCTACCGAGCTGTTTTCATTTGCAAATTGCAATAGCACCAGCAGACGGGACACCTGGCAAAGTGTGGTCCATGCTCGCGTCAAGTGCTGGTTCCGAAATGCACGACGACCGGGCGTTGTGAGGAGTCTTGGCAACGTTAAATTCAAAATGTGGGGCTCCTTCCTCGTCAGGGTCATTCACTTTTTTGCAAGATTTGAAACCACGAGGCGGTCATGATTATTGCCCTCATTGAGTATTTTCCAACTGCCTAATGACGCGGAATCTCACCCTTATTCGGCATCTCTCAAGCTTCCATTCCGATTGACAATGTACCCTCTCACTGCTATTGTGCTGTGTCCTTGTCGGTACAGCATCGGTGTCGTCTGAAAAAGCCTTCACCTTCAACACATTCGCGGACGGCGACCAGTTGGGATCCACCGCTGGGACCAGTTCCATTTTGGGCAGGAGAACAAATCTTCTGATTGGCTGCGTGGCCGGGTAAGCCTTGGTGGGTCCCAGACCGTGGACCTCTCGTTGGCCAAGACGACGGCAACCGGTCTGTGCTCTCGACGGCCAGGTTCGTTAGTGCACCGGCAACAGCCCTGCAAGTGTGAAGTGGAAGGTCTGCAGCGCCAGTGCTGGTCCAGGTCCCATTTTGCCCTCTGCTGAATGGCTCAAATCCCAATCCCGTTATGGGCGGCCAGCGAGACGAATATTGCCCGGGCCTCGTTGTGTTGTGTGTATGGTGGCCGTGTGTGCGTGCAGAACAGAGAACAGCGAGCAGTGAGTGAGGTGGTGGTCTGTGAGGCACGGATCCAGCATCCATACCGGCATAGGCCAACAAGATACCTATCCAGCCAATGTGCAACAACCTCAACTTTGTGAAGGAAAGAGGCCCTTTCCATCTCATCCCATCCTCACCACATAGCTTTGCTTGACGACGGCCTGTTTTTGGTGACCAACACCCTTTTTTTTTTTTTCCTGTTGACAAGTCTGGGCACAATAGGACGTGTCTATCCACTCCCCTCGTCAAGTCGACATCTTATTCACAGCCGCCGTGCAGCGAAAGTGCATACCAGAAAATTGGGCAGACTGCAGTCCGGGGTACATCGTCGTCTGCACTCTACACAATTATTCACCCTTTCCATCCACCACCACCACAGACCGGACCAGACCACATACTACATTTCTCAACTTCTACTCTTCTCTTTACCCATCACCTTTTGCTTCCTCTTGGACAGCTTCCTTTTTGCGACATCAGCAATTTTACCTTTTGGTATTCCTTCTTCTACATCTTTGCAGCTCCCTTTTAGGGCGTCTACTTTTTGCCAGCAGCACAGCTCGCACCCCTAGCAACCATACCCGCGGGGCGTATAAGGAGAAAAAGGATTGTACTTACAAAAAAGTGAGGCCGGCATTCCGAGTCAACACAACACCAACAACCACCTTATACCCACGCCAAACAAACCAGCAATCACTGATACCATACATCGGTCACTTCTTTTACTTTTTAGCAGTCGCTATTCAGCATTGAGCATATTTGTTGCCGCCTTGTGCAACTCACAATCACCACCATCCACCACCACAAGGTAAACCACATCACATCACATACATCTCACCTTGGCTTTTTGTCACCCAGTCCATGGAATCATGGACGACACCAGCGGCTCTCAGCAGCTGGTAGACACCAGCCAATCTACCCCAAATTCACAGGACGAGGTCATGACCAACACCATGACGCCGTCTTCGTTCTTCAACAATGATACCCCTTCCACCAATGTCCAGCAGCCTGCTGCCGATATTGCCGCCCCATCAGTTCCCATCCCCAAGTCAGCTCCCACAAGGGCCAGCACTCGCGGTAGGGGCCGAGGTGGCCGTGGAAGAGGCAAGGGCAGAGTTGCAAAGGCAGGTCCCAAGATCACAACTACCAAAGCTTCTACCACTATCAGCAAGCCAGGCACTGGCCGTGGTCGTCGTCAACGGGCGTACCAATCCACCAGGGCCCAGGCCGCCTATGAACGCAACATCGAGCTTCGCTCTGCTTATAACCAGGTTGCCCGTCTGGCCAAGCCCCTTCTTGACGAAATCGGAGCCCGCCAGCAAAAGGCTCTCAAGGAAAACCCAAAGATAGTCGAGGAAGCTCCTGAATACCAGGAAATCATGGCTTTCCTTGACCAACGCCGTGACGAGACCATTGCCACCAGTGCCCGCCGTCTAGAACTCGAGAAGGCTATGAGCCTCAGAGTCTTGGAAGGGCAAAAGGAGGCTATTGAGAGGTCAACAAAGGTAAGCTCATATCGCCTCCCCTTTACATTGCAATCATCTATCAAAATGCTGACACCGGTCCTACCTTTTAGCAACTTACGGGCGAACTGTGTGAGGAATGGTACACCACCATGCTCGCAGAGGTCGAGAGACTGGAATTCCTCCACGATAACAAACTGCCCCTAGACGTACGTTCTTCTGTTACCCCTTTGTCCTCGTATTTACATACTGACTGTGTTACACAGCTGCCCCCTGCCCCCTGCACGGATTACACCTACAAAGACATCCCGCAAAAGCAAATGGATGAGCAGGGCAGATGGTACGAGCGCGACGACGAAGGAAACGAGGTGCCATGGTCCGGCAAGATGGTCAGCGAGCTCATGACCGAAGCCTACCAAGTTCATAATTCCATCCCCGCCAAGCGCAAGGCTGATGGCCAGCCCATCAGCCAGCCCAACCCCAAGATGATCAAGGCCCACACATCCAGCCTTCTCGGTGGCACCGACATCATTCAGGAAAGCCAAAGCAACACTCCGGAGCCCGGCTCAAAAGCTCCTTCACCAGTGCCCATTTCTCCATCCAGGGGCGGACTGGCCCCGCCCAGTTTGCTCGATCCTCCTCTTCCCAAGGGTGCTGAGGAACCGGATGAGTACGGCGTGCGCTTGATCCAACGCAAGGACAAGCGTGCCGAATACCATAATAATCGTATCATGGTGCCAGCACCTTTCGACTTCGATGATGACGATATCGGATTCCGGGATTCTACCAACGATCCCGTCAAGGGTGCCAGCAAAACCAAACGGGGCAGATTCTACATGACGCCCAGATCCAACTATTTTTTCATCGATCGCCGCGCCTCAAATTGGGATGCCACCGTAGTTGCCCAAGCTGAGGGCGAACTGGACGAAGAGCTTGTCAAACAGTACAAAGTCCATCCCAGACTGGGCCTTCCTTTGGCCACTTCGGTAAACCCCGATTGCCCTCCGAGCACACATGTTTCCGGCTGGAAGCCGGCAGTCTTGGTTGATCCAAAGGGACAACAAGTTCATGCTTCGAGAACCATCAAGGGGGCCAGGCTGGACGCCCTAGGAAGAAAGTTTGACCTTATGGACGCTCTGCACAAGTTTTGCGAGCAGGAAGGCATCTCGGAGAAGGATATTGCACCAAGCAAGGCGGAGCGTGAACAGAAGAGAAGGCAAGAACTTGAGTTGAGGGGTCTTGACCCTGACCAAGATATCGAGACTCAGATCTCCCAATCAGTCACCCCGGCTCGCGTTCCCTCGCCAGTTAACACCGCCATCTTCGACAATTTTGTCCAAGGATTTCTTGAAGCCGCCGCAGCTGAAGCGGAGGCTGAACGGACAGCGGCGGCCTCCAAGGCACAAGCCTCTAAGCCATTCGATGCTATCAGAGATGCGCTTATGGACAACTCGACGCCTGCGCCGGCTCCACCACCGGCTGCCCAACAACTACCTGCCCCGGTCTCTGCTCAGGAACCGCAAATCTCGGGCATTGCTGATACTACCAGCTTGTCCTACCTTGCTGACGTCGCCGAGAGAGAGTCCCAAGAGCAGAGGTATCTCATGCACTCTTATCATTCACAAACCATGCAGTCTGGTCCACCGCGCACTTACTCCGATGGTCATCACGAAAACACTCCTATTGACCCTTCTCTACTACCACCTCAGACACAGCAAAACGGCATGCCTCGAAACAGCGACTATGAGAGGCCGCAGCACTACCAGCATGTCGAATATCCTCGCCCAGAGGGATACGGTGTCTATCCCCCTCAAGAGCCTCACCCCAATGATAGGTCGAGGCCTAACGACTTTCTAACCACCGCGCTCAATTCGTCGGCATATCCTCCTCCCCCGGAGCAGCATCCTGGACAATACCAGGACTACTCAATGCAGGGTTCCGCCACTGGCCGGACCCCTTTCTCGAATACGGCTTCGTCCAAAGGACTTCCAGCTTTGCGTCCTATGCATGGAACGCCTGGTCCTGATGGACAGGTCGTCAGCCCGGTCCTCCCACCTTCAGCTCATCCTAGCATGGTGGTCTCGAATAGCGGTGCTTTTTACCCTCCGGCGCCCAACAGGCCTTTTCACAATGGTTACTCGGCACAAGAATCGCCAGTACCTATGCAAGCGGCTGTACACCACCCGCAGCAGATGTCCATCCAACCAACGCCTGGCCACGCGGAGCCGCATCCATCACAGATGCAGATGCACCATTATCCGATGCCGCCCCAACCCTATCAAAACGGCCCAGTTCCCCTTGCCCCTGCGCCGGGTCCGATGCAAGGACCCATGCATATTCCCGCGGCTTCCCCTTCGCCTGCGCCCGGTCCGGGTCATGCGCCGCCCATGCTTCAGCCGGCGCCGCAACAGCATTCTATGGTACCGATGCCTGGCCAACAGATGATGCCCACAGCCGGTAGCCCACCACCAGGTCGTTCGCGTCCCGGCAGCTCCTCAGCGCCTTCCGGACCACCTCCTTCTGGGGCCTCTGCCGCCTCCAACAAATACCGAAAACTCGAGCCCGCGCCTACACCTCCCCACCGCCTTGGCTATAGTGCCAACGGCCAGGAACTACGGACAGTCCAGTTTGATTACCGCGAGGCCATTAAGGATTACACCCCAGTAGAGCCCCCCCCTAGGCATGGGCCGACTCACATCCGGGGTTGGACCCATAACAACCTCAAGAAGGGACCTGGCGCCAACGCCAATCGTCCATCATCATCCAAGGGCACCGCCACCACCAACGGCGTCAACGGCGCCAATACTATCAACGGAGACGGGCCGGCTTCACTAGCACCGGCAACAACTTCTAGCACCACCGAGGAAGCCTCCTAGAATGGGGTCCGTGACGTCGCTAAGCCGTCCACAGCCGGTGCTAATAAACCCAACAACCCGTTCTCAAAACCGAGGGCTGTCAGCAAGACGCCCGCTATTTTCCCTCCGCCTGTCGTTTTCCAAGCGTCTAACACCCCTCGACCGTCTCCTATTCCCCAATTTCCTGCGCCTTTGCTGCCTACTTCTCAGCGGCCTGCTTCACGTCTCTGGCCTAAGAATCAGGATATCGTCAGGCAGGGTCAGGCTCTTCTTCCGACGCCTTCTGCCTTGCAAGCGGCAGTCGGCCATAATGGGACCGTCATTCCTGAAAAGCCTGTCGTGGAGTCTCAGCAAGCGGTTGAAAAGCCTGTCGCTGAGTCTCAAGCGTCGGAGAAGCCTGTTCGTGTTGTCCAGACTGCGGAGAAGTCGTTGCTGGTGATTGCTGCGTCTGCGATGGAACAGTTCTATAAGAACAGATCTCAAAGCGCTACTCCCAGTAGCAGTGCTGGCGGTTCCAACGAGGACAGCGGCGCTAAAGAGGTTAATGAGGAGAATGGCGACAAAGAAGGAACTGTGGCGGCAGTTCCTCCTCAAGCCATTACTCCTCCTGAAACCAGCAGCAGCAGCTCGCCTAGCTCGACTAAGAGAAAGGGAGATTCGGGGAGCGAGGACTCGGGGAGCGAGGACTCGGGAAGCAGCAATGGCCCCAAGAGGGTCAAAATCGTGATCAAGGAAACGGCACCAGCGGCTGTGAGCGGTGCTGCTTCTTTGTCGTCGGTTGAAGTGGCACAGCAGCAGCAGCAACAGGACGACAGCATCATCCTGGACTCGATTACCGTGTCCACCAGCCCCAGCCCGGCCCCTCTTGCTGTCGCCCCCGTCGCCGCCCCCGCCAAATCTCCCAAGCGCAAGGGCCCGGCCAAGGGCAAAAGCCCGGCCAAAACCCCTTCCAAAAGAAAGAGGGGGGCTGACGACGAAGACGACGGCCCTAGCCCTACGAACAAAAGGGCTAGGGTCAAGAAGGAGAACC
Source organism: Sordaria brevicollis (assembly GCA_033439795.1). NCBI lineage: Eukaryota > Fungi > Ascomycota > Sordariomycetes > Sordariales > Sordariaceae > Sordaria > Sordaria brevicollis. The sequence goes on from JAUTDP010000005.1 coordinate 2,304,988, forward strand.
AGTCGCCTGCCCGTCGCCGCCGCCAGCCTGTTGTTCCTCCCCTCAGGCCTGCCCCTCCTCCGGTCAACTACCGGCTTAGGAATAGGGGCGGGCCGAGGTTGGAGTTTAGGGAGAATGAGAGGGGGGAGATGGTGCTTGTTGAGGAGGTTGTTGCTGTGCCTGCGCCTGTTGCTTCCGGGGCTGCTTCTGTTGCGGGGGGTGTTTCTGCGCCGGCAGAAGAGGAGGAGGAGCTCTGAAGAAGAAAAAAGGGTTTGGACGAAAGTCCATATTGGACGTTGAGAAATGGGTGTGGGAAAGGACGAAAGGCCTATGAAAGGTCTTTAACGGCATATAGGCTTGAGAGATTTGCTTTTTCGTTTTTTTATTGCTTTTACTATATCAAAAGAAAGGAGGAAGGAAAGAAGGGGCGTATATACCAACATCGCGCTGGACATGGTTTATTTGGCTCTGGTTTTTTTTTTCCTTTCGGTTTCGGTTTCGGTTTGCTTTTACTTACTATGAGTAAGAAGAAGGAGTTTGGCAGCATAAAAGCATTACATCAATGGTTAGGGACATCACAGAATTTGAGAATCAGTTGCTTGATATCAGAGTTTGAGAAGATACAATTTGAACTGAACTACTTTGCATTAATGAACTTGACTACTGGGAATAATTTTGTGACGGGTGTGAAAGTTGGTGACATGTGTTGAGTTATATTGATTGCTTTTGTCGATACTCTTGCCAATTTACTCGAACCATAAGAGCTTCTCTGAACATGCTCCGAACTTCGAAGTGTTGAGATTTCAGCAGCATGATGATGACTTACAGTAACATTTTCATCGCGAAGTTCATATTCTGCTAGCCTAGCTCATCTAGAAGCATGCCATCTCGCAAATCCCTTGCATTGTCCTTACTCTTGCCAATCTTTTTAAAACTTCAAGATCTTCTCTAAACATACTCCAACATATCAAGCTCTCAGTAACACGCCTTTGCTTGAAAGTTTATCCTACCCGCGATGGTTCATATTTTGCTAGCCTAACTAACCAGCATGATATCTGGCCCTCTATGTTATCATTCAGAAAAGCCCGAGTCTTGTTCCTCTGTCTGTCTATATTGTTACAATTCATCCTACATTTACCAACAAACTAACCACGAAAACGCCTTGCATATTGCATGTTGAAAGATCCCCACACCAAACGCTCCCGTCCGGACACCCCGGATCTAAGCCAAGCCATGAAGAAGGAGAAGTAAAGCCAGTAATACATCGAGCTGGAAGTCATCAGCTCGCAAAACTCAAGCGTTGCCAGCAGGAGCGGCCTCAGCACCAGCGCCCGTAGCCTCAGCCTGCACACCATTGGCCTTCTCAGCAGTCTGCTCCTGTTGTTCAATACCCTCCATCTTCTTACCCTCCTCCTGTCCTAGCTGTTGCTGACCAACCTGCCCCCCTCCCAACTTTGTCAAATCCACTCCCTCCCCCTCTTGTCCCATCACCTCCTGCGCAGCATCAATAACCCCCATCGTCACCGGCAGTAATCCCCTCCCTAACTCTCCCTCGCGGGGATGCAAAGCATAGACATTCGCCTCCATCGTTTCTCCCGAAAACACCACAAAATTCTGAATCGGCTGCTGCGTTTGACCAAGCACGTTGATCACGTCTTGGGCTAATTGTCCACCTAACACGGCGGCCACGGGGGCTAGTTCGGCGCCAACGTTCTGGAGGAAGGACCTGAGCACCTCGGCGCGGAGTGTTTCAGAGGGAAGACCGAGAATGCGATGCTTCTCGGTAACCATCTGCGTAAAAGCCGCTAGGGCCACACGGTTGGTTAACAGCTCGGGGCCGGTGGGCGGGACGCCGAAGGTGGAGGTGAATTGCCATAGGGCGCGCAGGCACGAAAGAAGGGGCGTGACGGCGCGGCGACGGCGGGGGGAGTTAACGATTTCTGTGGGCAAGAGAGAAGCGTCGGAGGAGGCTAGGAGCCAGGTGGAATAGAGTTCGCGTTTGGTTACGAGTTCAATTTGACTGTCCTTTGTCGAGGTTGAGGAGGAAGGGTCCTCTTTGGGCGCGACCGAGATGATGGAGCGGGTTTTGGATTCGGGACCAAGAGCGGTGGGGAGGTTGGAGCGGTTGCGCTCGATGACGAAGTCGTGCTCGATTAGATCGGCGAACAGAAAACCGTAGAGGCCGTGGGAGCCGGCGGCGTAGAATTTTCGGTTGTGGATGCGGGTGGCGGTGTTGATAATGTTGAGGGTATCGGCGTCGAGGTCGGTGGCGATGATGATGTCGAAGGATGAGTAGAAGGAGGAGTGTTTACTCCGGATATCGTCGGTGTCGACGATGACTTTGACGCGGGGGTTGAGACGCTGGAGAGCGGCGCTGGCGGCTACGGCGCGGTTCTGGCCGATGTGTTCCTCCTCGGCGGACAAGAAAAACTGAGCGCCTAGGTCGGCTTCGGATACGATGGCGTGGTCATTGATGGTCAGGGAACCGATACCAGCCAGGACGAGATTCTTGGCAATCTCGTTGGCCAGCGCCTTCATGGTGATGAGAAGGATGTTGGCGGACCGGATCTTCTCTTGGGCTTTCATGCCCCAGAGACGGATTTGACGGTCATAGAGGGCGATCTCATCTGTTGAATGGTTAGCTTCGTGACTTGTTTTCCTGCTTAAAAGATTGAACACATGCCTGCGCTGATACCAGCGGCCGAGTGGGAAGCCTCCTGGGCTGATCCGTTGCCCTCGATGGGCTGGGTGGTTGTGGTAGTCATGATGGGTGATGACTCTGGTGATGGAAGTGTGGTTGTTTTGTGGAAGATGAATTCAGCTTAAGCCTAAAGCTGGAAGAAATGCCCTGTTTGGAGGTGCGCGGGGTGATATATGCGCGTTTGGTTGTTGGTGGTGAATGAGTGTGATGCTGAGGATGAAATTCAGGCGGGTGAAGTTCCGGGATGACTGGGCCTGGAAATTCGGTGAGGATTCGCCTATTTGACCTAGTAGACAGCTATCAGTATCTGTAATCTTCCTGTACTCTGAACGAATATATCAGCGCACATACCAAATTTGTCTTCACGATCCCAGGTTGAGACGTGATGAACGGTGTTGCGAGGTTGAGAGTTGAGACGCGTGGTGCAAAAGTGGTAGAGGCCTGTGCATTTCGGCGGTATTACTGTGTACTGCGTAACGGGGCGGTTATGCGCACTACCTATTTGCAGTACCGAACTGAGTAATACTTGAAATCTCGTAAAAGATCGGACAACGGCAAACAGTCGCGCTCCTTGGAATTCTTGGGATTGATTCTGGTAAGGATGATACAAACGCCACTCGGCAGAGTATATCAAGCTTGGAATCCAACAATCAGGGCAACTTTGAAACGAGGAGAAGAAGGGAATGCACCTGGTGGTTTGGATGGGGGAACATGGGGTCACACCCGTGTGAACGCACGTATCGTAGATCCCGATGACATGACGCCAGTTAAAGTGGTACCTCTTGGGCTCCTTGACTATGAGGATTCATGAAGTACAGCCTAACAATTACACTTCCACAACGTCAGTAAAGGATGCCCTGCCAGCCTAGGTTCTCGGTGGATATTGTGATGGCGTTGGCTTGCCCAGCTGGTCGACTCCTCTTCGTCTCAAGGTGTCCCGTGCAATGTCTAGTGTACAAGATGATGGGCTTGCGCTTGACGTCTGCCATCCAGCAGCCCTTTCCACTTTCTCTTTCAACACTCTTTCCTCCATGAACATTCTGCATTGACGTTGAATTATCGCCTTCTTTTTCTTTTCCCGTCTTGATACCTCCACTTGACGTCTACGAAGCGTATCACATAGATGACTAACTGAAACGTCGTCGTCGTCGTCGTCGGCTGCGGACTGCTTCCTCTACTTAGCCCAACTACACTGGTGCTACTCCTACCCTTTCGGAGGCTGGTTCGTCTTGTCCCAGTTGGGTCCTATTCTTCCTTTTACCCCTCCGCCTGCCCCCCTTGTCTTTGTGCCCTCAAGGTTCATGGTAAGTTTCCCTTCTGACGTTCGCTTCCACGACCCCCATCCAAACATGTCACCGCGTTATCACCCGCCCATTTCTGCGCCTTTGACACGTACTGGCACCCTGATGCACATATGAACCTGGCAGGAAGCTGTAAGCTTCTGGTTTTACCAAATCACCTTTTGCGGGAACATGTTCCTGATATTATGTTACCCGCGATTACGACATCTTACTAACAATTTCCTCTTACATCGTAGTCCAACAGTCAACCTCCAAGGCCGCCTTGGGATTCGGAATCTCACGAAAGCAACGCCCAACCCAATGCCCCTCCGCCGAGATCTCCCACCTCGATTTCCCGAGAACGGTTTGAGGCTCTAGAGAGATTTCACCACAGTATCGACCAAAATCGCATCAGTCGCAACCTAGCTCTCGAACAGGCTGCCTCGAGGGTTCTCGCTCGGTCCAGGATGTCCTCCGGCTCTGACCGGTCCCTTCGCCGGAGATTCAACCAAGATTCCCAACTACCTGCCCACTGGGTGCCGCCTGGCGTCGGAAGTTCCAGTTCTTCAACCCCCACACCGCCCTTGCTTCCATCACTTCGCTCGCTTGGTTCAAGACTGCGGCCCGGCATGTCGACGCCCGGAGGAGGACCGAACAGCCGCCCTTCCCGTTATTGGCCCTCTGATCGGACAATCAGAGACCCTCGCAGATACGCGACCTTTGCGGAACCTCAAGAGTCGTCCAGCTCCTCCTCTCAGCCCACGCCATGGGGTAACACGGACACCTCACCATTAGACGCCGAAGGAATAGAAAACTATAGGCGCGCAAAGCGACGGAAGCTGGATTCCGACAAGGCGCAACCAAGTTATAAAAACGTCCTGTATGGCAAATACGGTCAGGTGGAGCCGGGTCCGCTTCTGTTGGAGATTGTTAGCTGTGACGGCGGCTTGTTCAGAGACGGCCGGGCGTATGTGGCGGAAAATATTCTGAAAGACGACGCTTCGGTTTATTGTACGAGGACGAACCGATGCAATATCATACTACGACATCACGGTGGTACTGTCTTCAGTCTGAAGGAGTTGGTGATCAAAGCGCCAGGCTCGCATTATTCTCAGCCGTATGTGTTGGCCCCCTTTCTCTGGTCGCCGTACAAAATGTTTTGCTGACTGGCCCCCAGAGTCCGAGAGGGAATGGTGTTTGTCTCGATGGAACACGACGACTTGTTGAAACGTACAGCGCAATATCAGATCCAGTATGAGCAACCAGCGAATCCACGACCTCGGGCATCACGCGACACTCCAGCAATCTACTCTATCAGGCACGACGACGATGGACGGATTTATCCCTCGAGGTATCGACGCGATTACATATCGGATCTGATTAACACCATAGACGATGACGACGATGATGACGAAGATCAAGCAACAGCTGCACTACCGCCCGAATTCACAGCCTCATCCCAACCATTCAATGTAACGACCGAATGCAGCGACGACGAAAGCGAAGGAGACGAGAACAATCACGGTCGGCGGAGGCGAACGCCCAACAGGATTGGTGCTTTGCCTTTCGAAAGCGACAGCAGTGACGACGAGCGAGACCCATGGAACTCTACAACCTTGGGCTGGCCAACCGACCATGATATCACGCGTGCACATCATCGTGCTGCTGCCAACAACTGGCGCAGCAGCAATGAGTACGCAGGCGGAGGCTCCTCCGCAACCCCGGAACTGGAGCGAGCACGAGAAGCTTCGCAGGTGGCCACGCAGGACGCGGTGCGGGCCGTGGGAGGGGCGCTCATGTCTCCTCTGGCCCAGTTTTACATTGAGAAGGACAAGAACAGGTGTACCATCAAGTTCGATCCGCCGGTGAGCGCAAGGTACATCTTGCTCAAGATGTGGAGTCCGCATCCGGATCCTCTCAAGAATATTGATATTCAGGGGGTTATTGCGAAGGGCTTTGCTGGTCCGCAGCTGTTTCCAGCTCAGACGCTGCAATGAGGGGAGTCAGAGACGGAGCTTGGTTAATGCAAAGCGTATCGAATTATCTGGTATAACGGTCAATATGACATGTTGAAGTCGTTCAAGGGCGGGCAGGACTTCAGCGGATCAGTGTTCGTCGATCCATTGGAAGACGGAGCTTGGAGTTTCTGGTTATGACGCATTTTGGCCAAAGGCGTACGGTTTATGGTGCTGGATGATGACTTGGTAACGGTCATGGAATTGGCGCTATAGGGTCATTGTTCAAATGTTGTACTGTCTAGATTTTTGTAGCTCATGCATGAATACGATGATCAAGCTCTCTTAAGACGCCCCGGTGTTGTCGTCGTTCTTTTGCTGCATGGATTGAAGTCGCCGGAGCGTAATCTTATGGGTTAGGGTTCGGTATGTGCCAAGTGGACGAATGCTAACAAGAAAAGGTCGAACTTCATGCTTGTTTTGGACTTTTACACCGCAAACTTCCATTCCATAATCTTCAAACAATCGACAGTACAGACAGCTTCTTCATGATCCTCTCAGCCTCTCCAGCGTAAAACGCGATGTTCAAACTGCGCCCCGCAAGTGGTGAGCTCCATTGGGTACCTTGCATATTCGACAAAAAATAATGAATCATAATGAAAATGGCGGTGCCAAAAACGGAATGCCACTCACTGCCACTGCAGATCTGATTGGTTCGAAGGTAAAGCTTCCAAGAGGCAATGGGTAGAGGATAGCTTTCCGTTCCGCTGTAGCACTGGAGTAGTGGTAGTGGGCTGTGTGGCAAGCTTTTTTTGCCATCCAAAGTAGCCCTACGGAAGACTGCCTGCTGCTCTGATTTGTTCTGAGTCACCCGGTGATGGAAAATGAAATTCCATGCAAGCGTGGAGAGAAGTGGAATGGCTCTCCTCAATGGCAAACTGAAAGTGGAATGGTTGCGAGAAAGGTTGGTAAGCCGCATGTATGCCGTTCGTTGTTGAAGTGAAAGCTCGAATGAATATAAGGGTCTCGGTACCCGGTGCCCGCTGTTTGGTAAAAATGAGGTCCGTTGCCAAAGAAACCACCACCACCGCAAAGTCCAACCCAGGTTCCAGATTTGTTCTGATAGCAAGCCTGCCCCACTTTACACCACCCTAGCACCTGTCTGCTATCAGATTATATTTTCCTTCTTGCCAATCCGCCCACCCCACCAGGTCGTCATTCGCAAAGAGCAGCACAACCAGCAGCCTTCTACAACTTTCATCTTCTTGCCGTCGCATACGTTTAATCTCTCCGTCTCTGTCGGATCACCAACTTTATCACCAGCCAAAGAATTACACACAGCAGAACTACACGAGAACCGAAGCCATGGCTGTCCGCGCCCAGTTCGAGAACTCCAACGAGTAAGTTTTGCTTTTCGACCCTCCTCCTCCAATTCATCCCTCGTGATGGAAGGATTGCGACTGCGATTGAGGAAAAGATCGAAAAATCTGGCCTGCGCCTGCCACCGACGACGACAACGATATCAATACGACGCTTCGACATTGCGATAGCCAGAGCAAGGCAACTTTGAGGTTCGATGGGGGCGGGGTGGAGGATGGACACAAACGGGATAAAAGTAGAAGAACAGACGTGCTGACATTCTTCTTCCTCACAAACAGGGTTGGAGTCTTTTCCACACTTACAAACTCTTACGCTTTGGTCGCCGTCGGTGCCAGCGAGAACTTTTACAGCGTCTTCGAGGCCGAGCTTCAAGATGTCATCCCTATCTGCAGAACCACCATTGCCGGCACAAGGATTATCGGTCGCCTAACAGCTGGGTATGTTTTTCTCCGGGAGGCGCAAAAGCAAAATGGTGGACATGAAACACGGGTAAGCTGACCAAGACAACAACAGTAACCGCAAAGGTCTCCTCGTCCCCACCAGCACATCCGACCAGGAACTGCAACACCTGCGCAACTCTCTCCCCGACGACGTGCGCATACAACGTATCGAGGAGCGCCTTTCCGCCTTGGGCAACGTGATCGTGTGCAACGACCACACGGCCCTGATCCACCCTGATCTGGAGCGCGAGACCGAGGAGATCATCGCCGACGTGCTCGGCGTCGAGGTGTTCCGCCAGACCATCGCCGACAACGTGCTGGTCGGCAGCTACATGGCGCTCAGCAACCAGGGCGGTCTCGTCCATCCCAAGACCTCGATCCAGGACCAGGACGAGCTCAGCTCGCTCCTGCAGGTGCCCCTCGTGGCCGGCTCCGTCAACAGAGGCTCCAACGTCATCGGCGGCGGCATGGTGGTCAACGACTGGATGGCCGTTACCGGTCTTGACACCACGGCGCCCGAGCTCAGTGTGATCGAGTCCGTCTTCAGGTTAGGAGAGGGTGCCGCGCCTGGCCAGATCAACTCCAGCCTCAAGGATACCATGGTCGAGTCTTTCTACTAAGCTCTCGGTCCATTTGGTTTTCTTTGTGTTTGCTTCTTTTCGGAGTTGGTTCTTTTTGCGCTTGGTTTGAAAAGAGAAGGGTGAAGAGGGGAGGAAGGCGAGAGTGATGGATGTTGTAGGAGGCGGGATTCTTTTGTCAGGTATACCTCTTATAAACGACATTGGGTCGTTTTCTGACATGCATGCTCAAGCGATGGGCAAAAAAGATATTTTTTTTCACCTCCAACGAATTGGGTTCATTGAGTGGCGTTTTGCGTGAGGGTTTGCCCGGTTTGTGATTGCGGTACGAATTGCAAGGCTTGGGTTATTGAGGGCCATCTGGATTCAGACGAACTAAATTTTGGCATCACAATCACCTCAAAGAATGATAATGAGACAATTCCACGCTTCGGAATCACCAAAGCAGCCAGTTGAAGAGGGTACAGCAGAATCCCATACAGCTGAGCTATCGCACCGCACTTAACCCTGCTTCGATATTAAGGAGGTAAAGGGAGACTACACCTTTTTGTGATCATCATCCTGAAAGGAGATCTGGGATTCAGTCTCATTCGGGACATCCAACTGTCATTCTTGATACAGCGTGGAGGTTGTCAAGTTCCTTGCGAAGGCCGAAGAGGATTAAGGTACGTTTTTTTTCTGCGAGGGTTAGGGTTTGATAGGTAGAGAGTCGAGTCTCCCAATCTCATTCTGCTTCTCGGCTTCTCCCTATGATCTTCACCCCCTCAGCATATGTAAATCGAACCACCAAGCGAGATTCATCTGAAGACTGTGGTCTTTGTCCTGTTCTTCACAATTCATGTGTCTACTTAGCCTGACTAGGTCCTGAATCCTCACAAGGCTGAAGAGCGAAACATCCGGCATGGCAAGTTAAGGTACGGTAGGTACTTCACGGGTAGGTAGTCTCAAGGTAGTGTACCAAGCACAATGTTGCCTTGGTTTCAACTGCGGCCACGGCAGCAAGGCGCTCAGCGGGCGGGCGGGCGGGCGAGCGGGCAGGTAGTGATGCAAGTGTTTCATGCACGATGATGTGGTTGTCCGTTTCAGGGGATCATCCAGCATTCGTCAACATTTTTGATAAGAGGTACATATGCATAGAATGGAGGCGTGGGAGGCTATAAGATGAAATGTGTATAATACCACGAGTCCATCCACGAGTCGATGTACACGACAGCAATGGGTTACGTACGTAATGACTGTCTAGAGACTTTTTGCTGTGAAGAGAAGATGATATGTCGTGCTTGGTTAAGTTCCAGTTTCGGGTTGATGGCTTTGGTATCATACATATCGCTTGAGGTATCTATCTGTTGGATGAGAGTCGACCACGCAAGCTGGGCTTCTACGTCCCGTCTCTGCTTTGAAGATCGCTCGGAGATAATGCTGTGTGCGGGATGGGGATATGTAGGATAGCGAGCGGGTTAGTCGTGAGATTGGATTTTACCCGATAGAACAAGGTGAAACTCGTTAGAACTTTGTCAATTCAAAGTCTTTTCCTTCTTTGGTGTTGGTCTGTTGGATGCCCCCCAGGACCGCGGGACCGTGGAAATGAAAATTCGATATTGAAATTGCACAGCACAGACTCCGTCCGTCCGCCCGTCCGTCTCCGTCTGATAATCAACTCGGCAGGTCCGTCGCGGTGGGGTTTGGTGGGCAATACATAGGGCAAAGACAAGACAATGTCTAGGATCTGCCGAGTACACAGGGCTGTAGAACATTTCAATCTTCAAAGGGATGGATTGCATGTACATATTCCCAGTTCCCGAGAAAAGATTTTTGAGTTGGAAGACGAAAGCCGAGACATCTGGAAAAGCGGTGATGGTGGTATTGCTCATTTTGAAGCTTGATATGCAACCACCTGCAAGACCTGCACAAGTACAATGCACCCTCTTCAAGTGCCAAGAAGCGTGCCTGCCTGTCACGGTGCCGCCGTCCGCAATGCCGGGGCCGGAGCCCTTTGAGCCAATCGGCGGGATCCTTGTCGGTTTCTGCAGACGTCAGGTTGCCAAGGCTTCGAAAAAGAAGGTTGGGAATCTCTAGCTTCTTCAACGACACACCCTGACACCCCGGAAAACGCAACGGAGAAGAGAACCAGGAAAGGGAATAGGCGAACCCCTGGACTCATTTTGGACACCACAGAGGCTGTGTCTCCTATCCCGCGATCCCTGTGGTCAGTGGTGCCCCCATATAGGTACGCCCATAGAGGAAGGGAATGGCAGAGAGGAATGGTGGTGTCCGCCGCCGCGTGCGCGCAATTAGGTCTAATCTAGCAAAAGGGGAGAAAACGGGACCTCGCTTCGGTTCGAACTTCTCCAGACTGGACCGTTGGAACCTCTTTTTTTCTAGGTGATTTTATTTTTCCTTCCATCGGGTCGACCCCCCTTGAATACTTTTCTTCCCCTTGATCTTTTTGGTCTTTCTTGAATGGCTTTGGTTATCGACAAATTCCTTTCCAACATCACCGTTCAGGTTCCTGTTCGACTTCCAACATTTCACCCAACCCGCCAGTTCGGACGATAGCATCTCTTGTTCTCGCGCCTACATCGGTCCATCACACCTCTCCGGAGCAACACATCGGTCAAGACTTTGGACCCCTGAAATGAGCGCATGAACCACGGCACAACCAGCATAAACTACTCTTTCGCCCCGTCTCCTTCTACCTCTCCGCCCAGCACATACTCTTTCGAAGAAACGACTCAAGTTCAACCTTCGACGCAAGGAACTCCCCATCTTGGAAACAAAACCACGACTTAGGATCCCCGCCGCCAATTGCCACCGATTCCACCTCAAACAACAACACCCGTTCGTTGGAAGCTCTGGAGGCTTGTTTGCATTCCATTGTCACTGCTTTGGCGTCGAAACTGGCTTCTGTTCCAGAGACATATTGTTGTACACATTGGCCAGCCAAAGCAGCAAGTCAATACTCTATCTGTATTCCTTAGAATAATACGGCAGGTAGAGGAGCCGGACAATCGGTTTTCTGGACTTAAAAAGAAACACTCCGGCCCCGCCAAAACCAAAAAAAAAAGGCAAAAAAAAAAAAAAAAAAAAAACCAATAAGCCGGCCGGCCAGACCAACAACGGCTAGATTCGTCTACCAGGGACTACCAGGGGACTCACAGGAGAAAAACACACGGGACCTCCAGGGATACTGTGGCATTCCAAACATTACTACATCATGCCCCTTAGACCTAATCCTGCTCTGCCCCCCTCGCAGCCAGCAAGAGACTTACCGCCTCCCCAACGCTCCATTGAACGTCCAACTCCTCCTCCCAAAGCCCTAGCCTTGCGAGGATCTCTGGACAAGATCAGATCCGTCAGTTCAGAGCACACAAACGGTGCCGTCCCCCCCAGAGTACCTGAGAAGCGCATAGCTCCTGCTCCACCGCCTCGCCCAGCCTCGACTATCTTCGTCCCAGCCCCCTCCACCCTACCCCCCTTGCAAGAGTACCACAGCGGGTTTTCCGAGCAAGACGCTGCCGACTCAGGCTCTGGTTCTACCAAACATCGACGCGGGACATCGTTCCCGAACCTGATCGCCCTCACATTCGGCGCCGGAAACCAGCCTTCCTCCACCGCCTCCTCCTCTTCTTCGGAGCACCCGGACGGTTCCCTACAAGGAGGCTTTGCCGACTGGCTCAACACCTCGGGCTCGGCAGCAGCAGAAGCATTGGGAATGGCTCCCACCTTGACAGCCCGCAGCAGCAGGGCGACGGCGGACGGTCCGTCATCGTCGTCGTCGTCCCTGACCGGTTCCGTTCGTGACGGCGACACCTCCATGGACAAGACGCCGACAAGATCGCGCAGAAGCGGGACCAACGCCAGCCAGTACAGCAACCGCAGCAGCATGCATGAGCCATCCACCCCCAAGGGCAACGTCACCTCCCGGCTCATATCCGCCATCTCGTCCAAGTTCACTCCGGGCCCGGTGCCCTCCGGCCCTGCCGTCGACGATGAGCTCTGCAACCTCGACATCGAGGCCGCTCTTTTCCCCTCCGGACCGCCCACCGACCCTTCCTCGCCGGCCGCCTACAAGAACCTCCAAGCCAACGCCATCAACCTGCTCACCAAGATGCAGACCGCCTACAAGCAGCGCGTGATCGACGTGCGCGACCTGGAAGCCGAAAAGTCTGCTCAGCGGGACGAGATCGAAGCCGCCGAGACGCGGGCGGCGCACCTAAAGATGCAGCTGGAGGGCATGGCGCGAAAAGCGTCCGAGCACGAGCAGGCCATCCAGAAGCTGATGGACGAGCTCGCGTACGAGCGGTCCAAGTTCCGCCCTACGCCGCCGCAGCGCACGTCGACCGTCATGTCGGAGTGCAGCGTGGTGTCGGAGGACCTCGGCGTCGACGCCGACTACAACGCCCGCCGCAAGTGGCGCGAGAGCGCCTCCACCATCAAGACGGACTACTCGTACTCGACCGACACGGAGAGCGTCGCCGAGAGCGAGAGCGTGTTTTCCGCTAGGTGCCGCAGCCCTGTTGTTCCTTCCGAGTCTAGATTCGAGAGCAGTGGTACCATGAGCATCGTCAACAGCCCTGCTCCCTCCGTCACGTCCGTCCCCACCACCCTGCAGAGGAACGTCAGCGTCACTGCTGGCAACAAGAGGAGGTCCATGGGCCCTCCCCCGCCCGTGCCCACCACGCCCAAGCCCAAGATCATTGGCGGCGGCAGCGGAAACCAGATGAGCGCGTTCCAGAAGATCATCAGGGGCATCGGGTCCGGAAACGGGTGCGCGAACTGCATGGGCCAGGACGCCAGCATGGCCTGGGATACCGTTGGGTTGCTGCGTGATGAGAACAGGCACTTGAAGGAGCGCGTGGGCGAGTTGGAGATTGCGGTTGAGGGATGTTTGGATTTGGTTAATGGCATTGGCTTGTAAAAAAAAAGTCTTTTGTTGTTGATTCTTCTCCACTCCACCCCAGCTGATGATGGCGTTCAAGGGATATCTTTTATGACCTTGCTTTTTTTTTGTTCTTTTTCAGAGTTTGCTTGGATTTTGTTTTTTCCTTCAAGATAATGATGGCCGTGGATGACAACAACATTTAGCATGACACAGCTAGCCACTGCCGCAACCGCGGTGTGCTAGACTTTGGATTTTTCAAACTTTTTGCATTGTGTGTCTGTTTGCTGGGCTCCGTTGAAGACAGATACCACTTTTGATGATAGATATACCAGAAGAAGGATTGATAGGGAGATGGAAAGAGGGAAAGAAGGGGCTTTTTTGATGACGGGATGAAAGCAAGACAAGACAAGGACCTGAGAAAGGTCAGCAGAGAAAGCATGTAAAAAGACAGATAATGTATATAAAAGTGCTTGATTCCCTTCTTGAATTTGATGTTTGTAGTCAACCCGAATGCTCTACAAGAAGCTTGCATGTGACTTTGAAACATCATGCCGCATTCTCAACTCGTGGAGCTCACTCTGTTAAACTCATAACCTTGAACATATACTCAGTATGCAACTGACCGTGGGCGTACATCACTTCAACATAGTGATGTATGTTTTTCATGGAGACCAGTCTATTAAAATCTCCCGTCTCTTGAGTCTTATGTACTGCCTTGTAACGTTCCTCTGTCCTGTTGCTTTCCCGCCATCCGAGATAGACTTCCCCTGGCGAAGCCCTTTCAACCAGAGCTCGGCCGCCAATTATCATCGTCGATATACCTGGCATTTGTAAGGCGTCCTGTTGTTTGTCGTTTGTCCTTCCCTCTGTAGACCCCATATCGACGGCATTTGCCTGCCAACCCTCCGGAATATCCACCCGGATCCACCCAGTCCGACTCATGTCAACTCTTTCTCCATCTTATAAAGGTATCTTAGTGCGCAGTGACGGCGGACGCAGTACCATCGTGATGGTGCTCATCCTTGAGGAAGAAATGCTCGTAGGCGCAGTAAATGGCAAAAGCGACGGAGGCGGTGCCAAAGCCGGGAAGGGCGCCCTTGAAGCGTTCGGCGCGGGTGAATTCACCGGTCGTACGCCAGGACTCGCTGTTTTTCGGGGTGCGTTCGTGTTGGTTATCATTCTTGGAAGATCACAGCGCCGTCGACCTTTGTGAACTCACTTCGCAGCCCAAGGATCGCGCTCGGGCACACGGGCAGCTCTACGGAACTCCTTGATGCTGAACCCCGTGGGGTTAACCTTGGAAGAGGCGCGGAGGATTCTTTGATAATTGCTGTTAGGAGTCGTAAAACTCATAATCTTCAGAAAAGCGAAAGACTAACCGTGTGATTTGCATTTTGGCGACGGCAATTGCTTGTTAACGTCGATGGCGGGAATGGCTTCAACACCACAGAGCGGGCAGCCTCAATTGGTTTGGCGACGTCGACGACGTTGTCGCCGCATCCCGACCTGCCTGCCTGTGGCCAGTGCGACTGCCCAGTGTGTAACTCCCAGCCCGCACCCGCACCCGCACCACCACCCCCAACCCTGTCCTTGGCGCCGGAAAGGGGCCTCGTCCCTCCCGTGGGGAACACTGCAACCGTAGAGGTAGCTGGCTCGTGCACTCTTTCGAGAAAGGTACGTCCCACTTGTACCTCGTTGTCCTCGCTGGCACTTGACATCAACGAACCTCGACTTGTGCTCCAGGTGTGGCCCGTGCGATCAACAGCCTGCCGCCTCGGCGCCTCCAACCTTCCACTCATTCAACACTCACTGCAACTGGACCTGGAGCGATTGAGCGTTGAACCTGCCCGCCCGAAACAAGTCAGATAGCAAGTGCTAATTGACAGCCTTCGACCGTGCACGCCAGAAACACGCCGCGCAACAAGACACTCGACCAGCTTTCGATTCTGTCCGACGAAATCTGTCAACACGCACAACCACAACAACTCTTAGCATCTTGACTTTCCCAGGGTGTACCCCTCCGCAGCACTCGTTTCCCCTCGACCGTCAGGTGTACTACCGATCCATTTGCCTGCCCAGCCACGAGAACGACGATATAATCGCAGCCCACATTGGCCGATTCCACCGCCGACTGAGCGCTCGGCCGCCCCTCCGTCATCCCTCAGAGCAGCGCCAGGTCAAGGGAATGGTGCATACACGGCTCACTCTTCCAAGACCAAACGTTACAAATCCGATATCACGATAGACATATCTTGCTCGATCGAACCCGTCCCACTACTGGCTGTCGCTCCTCCGCGATGCCTCCTCCGCCCATCAACAGGTTCCCGAGCGGACCTTCGCCCTACCATCAACAGTTTCCTACACATGGCCAACACACGGCAAGCCATCCTCCGCAGCTGGCAGGAAACCCCGCCTATCTTAACCAAAACGCGCAGGTGAACCCCTTTTCGGCAAACAGCAACCTATTAGGCCTGGGCGGGGGGCTTAATGCTGGTGGTGGCGGCTTCAACGTGGGAGGAGACTCGGGGCTGGCTAGCCATGCTGCGAGGATGTCGTTCCAGCACGGAGGCCAGTTGCAGCAACAACAGCAGGCTCAACAACACCAGCAGCAGGGTCAGCAACAGACGGCTCAACACTCACAACACGCCCAGCATGCCCAGCACCAGCAGCACATGCAACACGCGCCACAACAGGGCCACGGCGCCCTGGCCGACCATCCCACACGATCGCAGCAAAAGAGCCGGATACGAGAGGTGTGGAAGTACAACTTGCACGAGGAGATGGCTATACTGAGAGACTTGGTGGACAAGTACCCGTATATTGCTATGGTGGGACCGCCTGCCGTTACCCCTTTTCCTTTGTGAGAGACAAGGTTGGACATTGGAGATGGCTAACGTGGATGATGGGCTTCTTTTAGGACACCGAGTTTCCCGGCGTTGTATCAAGACCGATGGGTGGTTTCAGGGGAAAGAGCGACTACCACTACCAATGTCTTAGGACCAACGTCGACATGTTGAAGGTCATCCAGATCGGCATCGCACTCTTTAACGAAGATGGCGAGCAACCTCCTGCACGACCAAACTCGACCGATTCTATGGACATCGCGGGGAAAAGGGCAGCCAACCAACAGGGACCGTTTCCCTTCGCGTGGCAGTTCAACTTTAAATTCTCTCTTAAGGAGGACATGTTCAACCAAACCTCGATCGAATCTCTGCAGCAAGCCGGTATCGACTTTAGCTTACTAGAGCGGGACGGCATCGACCCCAAGGAATTCGCCGCGCTACTTATCCCATCCGGCTTGGTATGCTTTGACGAAGTACGCTGGATCAGTTTCCATGGCGGTTACGACTTTGGATACCTTACAAAGCTTCTAATCTGTGCTCAGCTTCCTAACGACGAAGTTGAGTTTGATCAGATCATGAAGCTTTACTTTCCATCAACATATGATGTCAAGCACCTCATGAAACACGCTATTAAGCAGTATAACAGCGGTGCGCTCGCGCCCAATGATCCGGGCGCGGCCGAAATTCTGCAAAAGTTTGAGCAGAAATCTGGCCTGGAACATATCGCCGACACTCTCAAGGTCAAGCGCGTGGGGAGTGCACATCAGGCAGGCAGCGACAGCCTCATCACCGGCAAGGTCTTCTTCGAGCTACGGAAGCGCATCTTTAATGGAGATATCGGTGGCGAGCACGTTGGTAAGGTCTGGGGTCTTGGCATCCCCGATTTCTCGGTTGTCGCCAGCCTCCCCAGTCTTAACACGACTGCGGCGACTGCCAGCAATAACAATAACAATGCCAACGCCGAGAGCTCAACAACCGGGCAGCAGCAGAACGGGGCGCAGAACGGAACCCCCAGCACGCCTAATGGTGCTTCGGTGAACCTTGCCGGTGCCCTTGCGGCTGCCGGTGCCAACGCAGCTCAAGCGGCCCAAGCCGCTCAAGCTGCCGCTGCTGCCTCGAACAACACTAATGGGGGTGCGGCTGCGGCGCTGGGCAATCTCGGACCCATGACCCCCGGCGGTGGAGGTGGCGTGTTTGGTCAGTTCGCGTTCGGTAGCTCGAACAACAACAATAGCAGCGCCAACCGAGGCTAGAAACATCATTCGGCGGACACTTATATGGCGGCGGTGGTCGGAAATACGGGTTTGCAGAAGAAGAAGGGTAGGAAGGCACGGGCTAAGGCAGCAAGGACAGACTCTGAGGCAGTAAATTCAACTCCCGATAATTCTTTTTCCTATTTTCCTCCCACTGGACCGGCCGCTCATTATCCTCGGTATTTGGTGCCTTATCCTGGTGTTGCGACTTATCCTTCTCATGCTGCGCCATCGGTGTATTACCCGCCTCATCAGTCTGCGATCGTTGGTCCTCGTCCTGCGATTCGTCCTTATGGCGCTTCACCAGCGGCTTATCATTTACCTCGTCCTCCACCACCACCACCTCTTCCAGGCCATCCAGCGGGGACCGAGTCTACGAAGAACAAACAAAAGTGGCGGATGAAGCAACTTCAGCCCCCCTTCGTCGATTTCTTGGGTGATTAGTTTCTATGCGGTCGGTGGTTTGTCTATATGAAGTGGTCGGGGTTATGTAGCATGTGTGTATATGTGTGTGTAGGTTCGTGAATGTGTGTGTGAGATAGATGAGATGGGATAGGATGAGATGTGTGATATAAGCATGGGTTAAAGGAGTTGGTATCTTGATTGTTATGTTGCTGGCTTGGTTGTCGTTATATTCTGTTCCCCTTACATTTTTTTGCGCTTAAACTTTCTTTTGGGTCCTCTCTATAAGGTTTCCTGTTTCGTGTTGCTTTTAAATGTCATGGAGTGCGCGTGCTCTACTCTGGCTCATTCAAGGGCAAAACTACACACCGTTTAGTCAGACGCATGGCAAATGAACACGGAACCAACCAACTGACGAGATAATAAGCTGGACAAAGAGCAGGGAAGGGAAAGGCTCAAAATACGACAGGCGGGACTTGTCTACCAACTACGACTGATACCAGCACATCAGCACCTCTACTCCTACCTATTCACATCACAACACTACACCACACGAAACGCAACTACCCAGCGAAAAGCCAGCCACGCCGTGGTGTTCGGTTTGGATTTAGTCTTTTCTTTTCACTTTTTGGTTGTATACTAGTCCCATTAGCGATTGACATCATAGTCGTGAGGTTTCAACTTTTCATATTTTGTCCTTGTATTCCGGCGAAAAAAAATAGAGTGAGAGATTAAGAGGAGAGCTGAAAGTAAAAGTGGGTGGGCGTTTTTGATTATTCCGTAACGTTTTACGCGAATATTTATCATGTTTTCGATTTCAAGTGAAAAGAGGTGCGTGGGCCTTTTTAACTCGCTGTTTGTTGTGCCACTGACGTTTTGACTTCACATGCACTGCTTGCTACTAGAAGTCGAAGTTTCGCGCGCTGAATTCAGATGCTGTATGTCATTAAGCCTCTTTGACTTTCTTATGGTGAATGGCAAAGCTGCTTGAGTGTCTGTCTCCTGTGTCTGTACTGTATGCCGTATAATGCTAGGGCCCATGTTCCGATCTTCCCATCCATAACCTATTCCCAAACCCTTCTTCTTCGCTGTGTGTCTCTGTCCGGGAAAGTCATCCGGACTGGAACCGGATTATAACAAGAATGTCCTCACTTTCTGTCCCGTCCCACTGAGTTAATAATGATAAGACTCCCCATAACACCCATAAACCTGTAACCGTTAGTTACCCCATACCGATGCCGAATCGTACGCCTTCCCCAATTCCCAATGAATTAAAATAAAAGTGACAAATTCTTTGAAACCGCACTGCAGTCTCAAGCAAAGACCTTCTTCAAAGACGCCCGTGAGTATATCTCACCCGTCACCAGATCCTTGACCTTGTCATCCGCCAGACCGGCCTTGGCCGCATACTCATCCAATTTCGCCTGGCCGTACACGCGTCCGTTCGGCAAAAGCAGCAGGTCGTTATCCAGATGGCTCTTGCTATGGTGCGCATAGGGGACGTTCTTGGCCAGCTCGTTCAGCTCGATCGAGCAGATGGGGCACACGCTTGTCGTCATGCTCGTCTGGCTGTGGCCCGGTTGCGAGGAGGACGTCGTCGTTTGCGTGCCGTGGCAGGCGGGCGTTTTGAGAGCTGATAGACCGGATGACAGAGCCGTGTGTAGTAAGGGAAAGGTGGGAAGACCAAGGAGCTCGTTATGCGCGTCGACGAAGGCTCGGGCTAGCTTGTCCCATCGGTCGGCACTGTACCAGGCGGCATATTTAGGTGGCAGGTCTTTGTCGGTCGGTCTGTGGGCGAGTAAAGCAGCCATCTCGCGGACTGTGAAGGGATATTGCTCTTGGAAGGGGGCAAGCCATTTCTTGGCGTGGGCGATGGCTTCGATGGACTTTTCTGGGGTGTTGAGGCGAAGGAGCTCGACGTATTCTTGGCAACGGAGGAGGAATTCGAGATTGGACTGTTGAATCAAGAGTTAGTTGATTGCTCTCTGGATATAGGTTTCGTAGGGAGAAGGAATTGAAGGTGTTGATATTGAGTGTCATCCTACCTGTAACTTTCGAAGCTCCTTCTTGTTGTTGGAGCACCAAACCAACGCCTCGCTGACGCTGCCATTCTGAAGAGATTGCTTAATCTTGCTCATTGCTAGAAATGTTTCCACGTCTACCAGGTCGTGCATCTCGCGCTCGTTTGCTAGGGCCTGAGCAGAGGTGTTGTAATTGTGTCGTAGCATGTAATCGACCAGCAAGCGATCCAAACGTTTCCTAGACCAAGCCTCATATTTGACGTCGTCGACCGAATGCATGTCGGAAAGTTCACGCAGATGCGCAACACGAGCATCAAGCTGCTTGTAAAGCCGTGTCTCCTCGTCGGCGTACGTTGATAGTTTGCGCTTCAAGGCGCGCATCCTGGTCAACATGGTATCGAGATTTTGCACGACATTTTCGGGCGATATCTTGCTGTCGATCGATGCTGTTGCGGTCTCCCTGAGAAGTTTGGTGAAGTTTGTCGAGTCTTTCTCGACTGTGAAGTGGGCAGTTCGGAAGTTCTTGCGAAGGAGTTCGTATGGGAGACGGAGCAGTGGTTGGTCCTAGAGATGAGGTCAAGGTGAGAGTTAGTTCAATATTCTCGAATACGATGCCACGGAATACGTGAAGAGGCGACTTGCAAGTAGGAGATGGTTGTCGTGGTTTATCTTTGACGCTTCATGATCTGCCATCTTGGCAGGGCAGTAAGACACTGGTGAATTGCCAAGATGGTGTTCCGAGGCAAGTTGGAGCTCGAAAGTCCGGAGGTATTGGTGTAGTAGAACAAGAATCCAAAAAACTAAAATGGGATGAAAGAAGGGCGGGTGCTACGTTGGTTGCGATACAGTGATGGGACGGCGGACCTGCGAAGATGAACATCAACGGCCACGGAGCCGGGCCTGCTTTCAGTGTGTCAGTCCCGTCGCACAAGCGCGGGAGCGGCTTCCCCACTGATGTCAACCTCCATTGGTTACCCCACCTCCCCACTCTGAACAGCTTACCTAGCGCTGCACAAGTTGCATAATCCCTACAGAGTGGACCACGCACCTAAGTACTGTGGAGGTACATAGCGACTTACAACAACGGTTTGCAAAAACGACAACAGCACGACTGCATCTTCCACTTGAGATTGATTTACGGTTCTAAAGGCTTTTTTGGAAGGGCAAGAAACCCTCGTAGTGAGACAACAAAGATTTCAAAGTTTCCCGCGTAGGTAGGTTTTGTCGAGTCTTAACGATAGCTCAGGCTCCAAACGTGTTAGTGTAGCGACTCTGATAAGCACATGGCGAAACTGCGTGATATCTTCTTGCTGTATTTGGCTTTTACATGATGGGCCTTTCGAGATGGAAGTTGATCAAGGCAGCAGTTTGCCATGGTAGCCTTCGAAACATCTACCCACGCAGACCTGACAAGACTTGAGAAAGGCTGCCTGCCATCTTTCCACAACTGGTTTGAATCTTGTCCGTAAAGAGGGAGTGATCGAAGTTGATGGAGGGTCAGATGTTCGTGCTCGTGATCACAGTCACCTTAATCATGTGCAGGCCTGTCTCACACTGCCAATTCAAGAGGCATCAACGGCTTATTGTGAGAAAAAAAGAGAAGTTAAAGTGACCGCGGCGGGTCTTGGGGTGTGATCGAGTCGTTGCATTCACGATAACCAACGGGCCTTTGCAGTCAGGCACGGGGCTTTCCTTGTGCATCGGAGAAATCTGTAGTCGCAAGAAGGCGACTTGATTCCTTTGAAGTATCATCCTGGTATATGTGCCCTCACCTTGGACAGCCACACTCACTTCCCGAGTTCACCAAAAGGATTGGAATCGGTCAAGTGGGAAAAGGCAAGCAAATGGGGAGGGATTTGGGTCGTATTATTTGGGCGCACGTGCCTGGAAATGGGATTAGGAGGCCGCACATGTGCTACCCGGTAGAGTCCTCGACGCCCTCCAGGGTGCCACTCTCTCGGTTTGATTTGACATGTTATTGTGCAACTGAAAGACAAGATGCACGTCGTCGAAAATGACCTCAAAAGATGAAATGATGTTAAGAGAGCCAGGGTTGGTGTAAGTTGGAAAGATGGGGGAAGAGTCGATTTCCAAGTGCGGCCAGGCTGCACTAACAGAAAACTGGTGTGGGGACGGGACGGGGAATGGGCATTCGGGCATTCTTTCTCACATTTGCACTTTGAGCCATTTCGCATGGCCCGTGCACAGCTAGGTGTGCCTCTAGTCTTTTTATTATACAAGCCGGCGGCTCGACCCTCCTCGCCTGCCTCTCGCTCTGCTCACATGACTTTCTCCAGATCACCGTGAACATCGAGAAAAGAGAGGCTTTGTTAGGCCTGACGGACGCAATAATCGAAACTGATTTTCCTCAAATAACCGGTACGTTTTCCATATTTAGTCTAATGATAACCCTTCCTTTTTTGATGCCCAGGTTTCTTTTTCCTGTTTTGCGATAAGTCGTTGTTCAGTTGTTGGTCCTTGCCGGTTTCCTCGAAGCGTTGGATGGGTCCCGGTCCGTCCTGATTGACGCAGTCACGAGTTTTGCACATGACCTCGACGCCCTCCTAAAGAATCCCAAGCGTCCCCGACCACCAAAAACCTCTAGTCAAGGTATTTGCTTCACGATTCCATATGCCATTGCTCCCCGTCAACGCGAATGGAGTCCAGGCTGGTGGATGCACTCAATCAAAATTCGACGTCGAGCTCCAAATCGCTCTTGTTTCTCGCGAACCTTGCAACCGGCGTCTTTTCCCCTACAAGAACGTCGGTAGCATGGGCCGAGAGAACATCACCGTCTGCATGCAATACAGACAAACCTTTGATCAGTCCTATACGTCGCTTCACGAACACGGATGCAACTCGTTAGAAGGACTGTACGGCGATAGCGGACGGTCCCCGCTGCCCTCCTTCTCAATCATATTTTGATCGGGTACCATTTGGCCAACTAGCAACATCATCGCAGCGGCATGTTAATTCCTGGTTGATGAAGACCGGAGCCGACCACCATCTGGAGTTCTATCCCAAAACCCTTCACTACCCAAACACCACAGTGAAGCAAGTGCTTTGCTGGCGCCCATGCTGCTTGGGCTGTGGAGGCGACATTTGCCTTCTTCTCTTCACCGGCTGCTGCCGATGCTTGTGATAAAAATAAAGTTTGAGGATGAAGGATTCACTTGACAACAGGCAATTGATCTGTGTTTGCCGTTAGCTATAAAATGACTGACTGAGAGGTAGACACAAACTTTCCGGGTCTCTCCTGTCTTCGAAGTTTTAAAATGGCTGCTCCCGTCGCGATGGAGCATCCCGATCTCACGGACCTCTCCCACACCCCGGGACAGAAGCGAAAGCGCGCGTCTGAATCCGCGTCGCCCGATTCACGCAGAAACAAACATCGCGGCGTTCCACCTGCGACAATGGCTGTCCCCGAGCCAGAGGCATTCCTTGAGAATGCTGTTAGCATCGCCCAAGCCGCTCATGATCATGTGAGCGCCGACGACTTTAACGCGCTGGCCCAGGCTGCCTCGGATCACACAGACACGGCCGATGCGAACAATGCTACTAACACTGCCGCCGCCGCCCTCAATATGTATCCGACCCTTCATGTCCCTCCACCGACTGAGGAGACCTTTGCGCCCCCGCCGCCTGGCCCAGAGATGCAGCACCATGATGAGAACGCCTATCACAACCCGTCTCCCGTCCAGCAGCCAGATGGCCTGCCACCCATGACCCCTCAGACATCTCTGCCACCACCCAATGGTGTACAACCTGAGCCACCAAAATGGGGAACTCCTATGCCGCCAAACAAGCCGGCTGTTGGCAGTGAGGAGTGGCACAAGATGAGGAAGGACAACCACAAAGAAGGCATGTGTTGAGCACCGCCATTAACCAGATCTAGAGCCTTGCTAACCAAAGCAACAGTCGAACGACGTCGTCGTGAAACCATCAACGAGGGAATCAATGAGCTTGCCAAGATTGTTCCCGGCTGTGAGAAGAACAAGGGATCCATTCTCCAGCGCGCCGTTCAGTTCATCACCCAGCTCAAAGAGAATGAGACTCAGAACATCGAGAAGTGGACCCTGGAGAAGCTGCTTACGGAGCAGGCTATCCAGGAGCTAAGTCAGTCCAACGACAAGCTCAAGCAGGAGGTCGATCGGCTGTTCCGCGAGAAAGAGATGTGGAAGAGCATCGCCGAGTCAGCCGGTTTACAGCCTCCCCAACCGAAAGAAGAACCGGAGGGCAGTAGCTAGAAGGATGCTGGCGAGGAGAAAGCTGCCGAGGAAGAATATCCGAGGGGGGAAAGATTATTAGGATGATTCTCTCCTACTTCTTCTTGAATCCTACTGAATGGGGTTCTTGGTCTGTGGAATTGTTTGGCGTTTTTTAGATGTTAATGTGGAGAAGGGTCTTTTTGTACCTCTGTCAGCGTCACTCTTCTGGCAATCATTTGTTCAGCATTGTTCTTTGAAGTACATCTCGAATCTGGTGCAATATTCATGTCTGGTAGCTCTTGGACGGTGGTGTGTGTTTGGAGCGAAGCCGTCAAGTAATTGCTAGGAAACATTCTTGGATCAACGAAACTCATCAATCATGGCAATCTCGAAATCTCAGTGGAGTTTATGAGTGTGTGAACTGTGTGGAGGAAGCTTCAAGTTAAGTTTGGGTTCGGTGATGGAGTTTGGAGACAGACACGGCAGGTCCCCAGATTCCAGTGGGGTTCAACGGAACTCAGCGGGGTCAAAGACGATCTGCTGATAGGCTGGAGATGACGCAGATGACTGATAGCTAGGATGTTGTGATATGGCGCCCGATAACGATACTCTAACTTGGCTTCTTCCACTACCAACTACAGTTCGTACTACCATCACGAGGTGATAACAAGGGAGCGACCGACCGATCCATCACAGGGTAACAGAAAAGAGATACCAAGAAGCAGATAAGATAGGATTCGGCACAAAGACAAAGAGCTCGGCGCGCGGCTGCAACGGGGTCAAAGGACGGAGCTGGTTCCATTGCCGTCAGCCGTGGTCGGAAGCCCATTTCTCGTCCCGTCTTGTTCTCACGATGCGATGATCTCGGGATATTTTGCCCCTATTAAGCGATAGCTGACGTCGGGCCGTTCTCTGTACGTAAACAATTTCGTGTTGTCCTGCCCGTGTTGGCAAAGGCCAGTAACCCGCCCTGGCCGCTCGCTGCTGTAAGTGGGAAGTCTAGAACAGTCACCCAGACCCCAAGTATTCCAATCAGCTAATCATCTCCAATTAATGTACGTACTTACAATCCAATGTCGTCGTCCATCTCCAATTGCTGTCTTGACGTCTGTCCTATATCGGCTTCCCCGCTTTCATCTCATCATCTATTGTGGTAGTCTAGTGCGGTGGCATATTGGCATGGTGTCTTCCGCATGTTATACAAATATAAGCCGGCGATAGCCACTTCCCTTGACTTCCTGACTTCGCTTTTGTTTACTCCCTTCATCCATCGTACCTTTCCTCTTTCTGGCCAGCTCACCTCATTGAAAGTGAGTGGCGTTCAACAACAAACTTCCTCTTCTCCGGATTACTACACTGCAGGTATCAGCTGAGAAGGTTTCATCCGCTTCTCCGAATCTCCCAGCTCTTTTACTTCTTCGTGTTACTTCTTCGTAAGTCCCAATCGATCTTTCTGTTTTGCTGTTATGATAACACAGGACCATTGACTTACACAACACCCCTCAAAGAAGTGATCACAGGTTGGGCAACAGAAGACTTGAATTGGAGATTGGTTGTATAAATAACCATCTCAGACGAACCACGGGCCAGCATCATCACAAGTGACGCCAAATGGCCTCCAGACTTCTTAGGACTAGCGGCCTTCGTGCCGTGTCTACTGTTGCTTCGACAACAGTTCGCCCTACTGCCGTTTCCGCAGTTCATCAGTTCTCGGCTGCCCGTCGTCAGTTCTCTGCTTCTACCAGCAAGATGTCATCATTCTACGAGAACTGGGAGCCCGAGGGACCCACGGTCAAGACCGAGATCCCTGGCCCCAAGGCCCAGGAGGCCATCAAGGAGCTTCATGAGGTCTTTGACACCCGGAGCTTAAACATGCTCACTGATTACCAGAAGAGCGTTGGTAACTACATTGCTGATCCTGACGGCAATGTGCTGCTTGATGTGTAAGTGATCATGAATTTCTGACCAAAAAGACAGAATACTAACCGGCACTCCAGCTACGCCCAAATCGCCTCCATCCCCATTGGCTACAACAACCCCGTCCTTCACGAGGCCGCTCTCAGCTCCGCCATGATCAACGGCATCATCAACCGTCCCGCCCTCGGCAACTTCCCTCCCTCTGACTGGGCCTCCGTCCTCAAGACGGGCATCCTCAAAGTCGCCCCCAAGGGTCTCGACCAAGTCTTCACCGCAATGGCCGGCTCCGATGCCAACGAAACCGCCTACAAGGCCGCCTTCATGTGGCGTCGCCAAAAGGAGCGCGGCGGCTCTCACGTCGAGTTCACCGCCGAAGAGATGGAATCCGCCATGCTGAACCAAACACCCCCCGGCTCCACGCCGCTTTCCATTTTATCGTTCAAGACTGGCTTCCACGGCCGCCTTTTCGGCTCCTTGTCAACCACTCGCTCCAAGCCAATCCACAAGCTCGACATCCCCGCCTTCGACTGGCCCCAAGCCACTTTCCCCTCGCTTAAATACCCCCTCGAGGAACACGCCGAAGAAAACGCCGCGGCCGAGCAAGCAGCCCTCGACGAAGTCGAGCATCTCCTGACCACATACCACCACCCGCCCGCCGCCGTCGTTGTGGAACCCATCCAGTCTGAGGGAGGCGACAACCATGCTTCCCCAGCTTTCTTCCGCGGTCTGCGCGCTTTGACCAAGAAGCACGACGTTTTGCTGATCGTCGACGAAGTCCAGACCGGTGTGGGAGCGACGGGCAAGTTCTGGGCTCACGACCACTGGAACTTGCAGGATCCGCCTGATATGGTGACGTTCTCCAAAAAGGCGCAGACAGC
Organism: Sordaria brevicollis; assembly: GCA_033439795.1. Taxonomy (NCBI): domain Eukaryota; kingdom Fungi; phylum Ascomycota; class Sordariomycetes; order Sordariales; family Sordariaceae; genus Sordaria; species Sordaria brevicollis. The sequence continues at coordinate 2,331,705 of JAUTDP010000005.1, forward strand.
GGGTTACTACTTTGGAAACCCCGAGTTGAGGCCCAACAAGCCTTATAGACAGTTTAACACTTGGATGGGCGATCCGGCGCGCGCGTTGTTGTTTAAGGCCATTATTGGGGAGATTGAACGCCTTGGACTCGTCGAAAACACCGCCAAGGTGGGTGATTATTTGTACGGAAAGTTGGAGGCGCTGGCGGAGAAGTACCCGGGTCAGTTTGAGAATTTGCGCGGAAAGGGCCAGGGAACGTTTATCGCTTTTGATAACCCCCGGAGAGACGAGTTTTTGGCGAGGGCGAAGAAGGCTGGCGTGAACATTGGTGGTAGCGGACAGAGCGCGGTTAGGCTAAGGCCGATGTTGATTTTCCAGGAGAAGCATGCGGACATTTTGTGCGATGCTTTGGAGAAGGTCGTCAAGTCTTTCAACTAAGGGGAAGGATGGATGGCTATGTTGTTGATGATAGCTATGTCATTTTTTAAGGCTTGTTTCGGTTTATTCACTCAAGGGGCCAGAAAAACAGAATGGCAAAGCGAGTGTTCCATCTTTAGCAGCGGGAGTTGGGAATGACATCAAGTAATGAATTCATCTATCAACATATGGAATCTGACAATGTTGGTTCATGAGGCTGATCGCCTGATTCTCATTTTTTTGAAGGCATAACAATGTCCTTATTAGAATCTCGTCCATGTTATGCAATCGCACTTGTGAAGAAGAATGGCAAGCGTTAACCAACCACGAAGAATTGAAAATGACCATAGATATTAATGACAACGATAGCATCAAGTATGAACGCTCTGCTTCGGTGCAAACGCCAGCCAGTATTATCATACAACTCCGTGCTCGCTCATGCCAATGATCAATCTATGCAACACGTCGCAATCTTCATCTGTTCCAACCATAAACCTAAATATCAAGATCGTATGCGTCATATCCATATACACTACAAACAAGCACTATCCAGAACGCCTTCATCCTACCAGCTTCTCATAGCAGCCTCTTTACAGCAAATGACCATAAAGCCCCGCCTCAAACCCGCCATGAGCAAGCCCGTCAACCGCATACTCAGTCGACGCCTTCTCAATCTTCTCCAACTCCTGCTTTGAGGGGGTCTTGTCGCCCAACTTCTTGACCAGCTCCTTGGTAATATCCTCCACCTCGCTGTCAAGCTCAAGCCACCCGCGCAAGAACTTGCCCACGTCCGTGTTCTCCACGTTGCCCCTGATCTTCTCGGTGCCGCGGCCGCCCGAGCTGTAGATGTTCACGTCCACGGCGCTGTGGCCGTGCGTGCTCCAGCCGACGCGGGCGCGGACGCTGACCATGCGGGCAAACAGCTGGATGGCCAGGGCCGGGTTGGATGCGATCGAGTTGAGCTCGACCTCGGAGGCGTCGTTGATGTTGAGGTGCTTGACCACGAGCTCGTCGTTGATCCACTTGAGTAGGGATTCGCCGTTGTCGCCGGTCTCGGCGATGTGCTTGAGGAGTTGGACGGTGAGGTACTCGGATGAGGCGTTGGCGCGGGCCAGGACGGTGGGGTGCCAGTTATAGACGGGGAGTTCGGAGGGCGCCTCTGGAAGGGTGTTAGTTATCTGTCAATGGTTGGAGAATAAAAAGGGGAGGGAAGAAAACATACGCCAAGCAGTGGAAAGACCACCAGTCTCATGATCGCTCGTGGCAACCAAGATGGTCTCGGTGTCGGACTTCTCGATAAAGTCAAGAACGGACTTGAACGTCTTGTCGTACTCAAGCACCTCACGAACCTGAGCAGCAGGGTCGTTGATGTGGCCGGCATGGTCGATTCTGCTGCCCTCAATCATGAGGAAGAAACCCTTCTCGCTGTCCTTGGTCGCCTCCGAGAGCGCCTTGAGAGCCGTGGCAGCCATCTCGCTCAAGCTGGGGTACACATCGGCCATGTTGCGTCGATCGATTTCGAACGGAACATCCGTGGTCGCAAACAGACCCAGCTGAGGCAGGGAGACGTTATTGCCCAGGCCGAGGGAATCAAAACCGGCGCGGTCGTCAACGTAGTTCCAGCCGTACTTCTCCTGAGCGAGCTTGGTAACGTCGATATCGTCCTGTCTGCAGCTGCCAGGGGTGCCCTTAGGCAGGAAGTGGCATCGGCCGCCGCCCAGCATGAGATCGACAACGCGGCCGAGAGGACCATGGCCAACTTCATGCAATGCAATCTCGTCGCCCTGCATGCGGTGGAAGACGTGGGCGGCGAAGCAGGCAGGAGTGGCATCCGTGATATCGGTGGTCACCACCAGGCCGGTATGGTACCCAGCACGCTTGGCAGCCTCGAGAACGGTACCGCAAGGCTTGTGATCGGGAAGCATCGAGATAGCGCCATTGTAACTCTTGAGACCGCACGAGAAGGCCGTGGCGCCAGCAGCAGAGTCGGTTACCAAGCTGTTGCTCGAGCGCGTGCGCGAGGTGCCCCAGAAGTGACGGTCGAGGGTGAGGGTATCGTCGATAGGCAAGTCCTGGGTGAGCTGGCGGAACGAGCGAGTGAGAGAGAGCGAGGCAGGCCCCATGCCGTCGGAGACCATGAAGACCAAGTTGCGCTTGCCGCTGGGAGCATCGCTATGCTTCTTGCCGCCGGCTATCGAGGAGGAGTCAGAGACGGCTGCCGGTGAGGTAGTCGACGAGTGTTGGGTGGAGTTACTGTGCTGGATCACCACGGCCAGAACTATTACGGCGGCGGTAGCCACGAGAGCCCAGGTGAAAAGTGCAAGCTCGCGCCATCGTGACCTGGGAGCGGCGTTGTTGTCATTGTCGCGGTCGTCATGCCGGCGATCGGGAGACTGGTCGTCGGCCAACAATGGCCTGCGTTCCGGAGACGGCGCCTGTGGATCTCCCGGTTAACATTCTGAAGTCTTCTACTCTTTGTAGAACGGGAGCATATAGAGAACCTTTCACTTACCATTGTGGTGCAAAGATATGGTGGTTGCGATCAAGCAGCCCAGCAGAAGAAAGGAATCACAGTCAATCTTTCCGTTTGGCTGGGACTTCTTTCTATACCGAGCTCTTCCAGTTATGGGGTGTGTCGAAACAAAAAAGAGAATGAAAAGAGAAAACGAGAAGAATGGGAAGAAAAAGATGGGACGAAAAAGAGAAAAGAAAAGATGAAACCAAAACCTAACTACTTCGAACGAGCGTGCGGCGCGTGCACACTCCCCGTCTCGTCTCCTCTCCCGTCGTCCATCCTCCGATCTCCAGTCCGTCTGGTCGTCACGGTGGGCTTGTGACGTGGTTACGCCCGGGGTCTACTATAGTGAAAACGGCAAAGCGGTGACTGTTTGAGCACCTCTATGGCTACCTGAAAACATGCACTATCGACACTACCTATCGGCTATCTCTAGGCAGGGCGTCCACGCTTCTAACTGGGTGACATCTGCATCCTGCCCTGGACTTTCCCACCTCCGCTGGACAGGCTGCCACAGCAGCACAGCAGCAGCACGCAGCGGGCGGTCAACGGGCATTTCTGCGGGCGCCCCGGGCAGCAGCAGCAGCAGCGATAGGGCTGCATCGGATCCGGATGCGGTGCGGGTGCATGATTCGTCCACCTGACAACTGAAGAGGTAACCCTGTCGGTCCCCTGCTTGTACTTCCACCCACGCTCGCCTCGGCATCGACTTCATCCTTGTCTCACTCACAGACACCCCAACCATCAACAGTCATAAACTATATCACCACCACAACCCTTCTCTACAACTTTCAAAATGTCCTCAACAACCCGCCAGACCCTCCTCTCCGCCGCCGAACAATTCTGCTCCGCCTTCGCCTCCCAATCTCCCCCTTCCGAGATCCTAGAGAAACACTTCACCTCCAAAACCAATGACATCATCGTCCTCGAGCACGGTCTTTCCCGTCTAGCACCCTTTTTAGGTCGGGAATACAAAGGCAAAGACGGGGTTTTGGAGTACATGAAGACGATTGCGGACCAGTTGAGTTTTGAGGATATGAAGTTTGGGAATTACATTGTTGATACGGAAACACAAAAGGTTTCGGTTACGGGCCAGGCGAGGTTTACGAATAACAAGACGGGACAGGGGTGGGATGAGGTTTTTACATATGTGTTGGAGTTTGATCAAGAGGAAAAGGTGAAGAAGTATGAGATTTGGGCGGATTCGGGGGCGGCGTATTTGGCTGGTAGGGGGGAGTTGAAGTGAGTGATGGAAATGCAATGGGATGATGAGTTCATCGCAGATTCGAGATGTTTTATCCAGTGGTTAAAACATGACGGCTGGTTCGTGTTGAAGAACTCGGTGGATATTTTTGCTTCATCTTCAACGCTGACAAGAATCATAAGCCCTTGCAAAGAAATAATACAGGCTATCACTTCCAGGTATCAATAATCAAACAGCATTAACCCTCCAGACGCCCATCCCATCCATCTATCTTTTTGTACAAAGTTCAAGCACCTTACCAAGACAAAGAAATCACTCTACAACTGATCCAACCGCTCCCATCATCCGATAGACAAGGCTCCTTAAAAAAAGGTCAAGACATTTGCAATGAAGTAGACCAGACAGCGAATGCAAAATCTCACAGCTCCTCGGTCGCCGCGCTCTTCAAACCAGAATACCGGACATACAGCCGGTCCTTGAAATGAGCATGCTTGATGCCCTTCGGCCTGCTCTTAGCAAAATGCTCAATAGCCGCCTTGGCCGTAAAACCGCATCGCTCAACGAGATAGCAGACGAGGAAGAATCCTGTCCTGTTGAAGCCGTAATGGCAGTGCACTCCCACGTAGTACTCTTCTCCCCAGTTCTCTCTCTTCGCCCGCTCCTTCTGCTCCTCGCGGATCTTGTCGACGGTCTCAATGAAGCCCCTGATCTCCTCATCCGTAGGAGGGACCTTGGACACCGTTGGGAACTTGTGGTAGTGTATTCCTCCCTTTTCCAGACCCTCAGGGTTGTAAACCGGGTTGTCGTGCGAAATGTCGATGACGTCCTTGATGACTCCACCCCACTTCTTGACGAACTGGGAGGGACTGTGATCTTCATCCACCTCGCGCAACGTCTTGATGGCACGGAAGATGCCTCCAATGGGCTCAGAGACAGGCTCCACAGCCTGCCACTTCTGAAGGTTTTTGACGTCCCACTTACCATCTTGCGATAGATACTGCAGTTGCCAACCAAGCGCAAGACGGCCGGTAATGTGCACCACCATGAAATCCGAAATCAAACCAGCTAGAATGCGGACTGTTGAAGGCGTGTATAGCAAGGCGTGCGTGGCTGGTTTGCCCATCACAATTGATCGCACAACCTTTTGGGGGTGGAGGGACAAAGACGGTACACTCGCTGCTTGCTCAGTAGGCGTCACCGGGTCGTCCGCTCCTTCCTCTGGTTCAGAGACCTGTGACTGCTGCACTCGCTCACGATCCGCACCCTCTTGAGCGCTTTCGTCACCTTGTCCCAGACTCGTCAAGGCATCAATCTTGGACCCGATTGCGCCAATGTCTACCGGCGCTGCTGAATCCGCAAGAACCGATGTGCCGGGATTAATCGTGTCTGGTGTTGTCTTGACTGCCTCCAGGAAGTCGCGAATCTTGGCCATATCCTTGGGAGGAGTGAGCCTATCATTTTCTCCTGCCACCAAGAAGACGGGTACGTTCAACTTTTCCCAGGTTTCCCTCGAGGGCATGCCGTCTTGAGCGATCCCATTGACGTAAGTCGGTAGACAGCCCCAAGCCATACGACGCCAGACTGATGAATTGCTCTGGTTGTTGTATAGATCCTGAAGACGTTTGGCTTCGGGGTCGGCATCCACGCCAACGAACCTGTTAACGCTCGCGCTTTGGCTTCCGCCTCTCTTGTCCCACGCTCTCCAAAGGTTGAAGATGAATTCAGGGACCCACAGCAGGGCCCTAAAGATCATGATCTGCTTCTGGTTTGGAAGGCCTGAGCTGGGGCAGATTGCGACCAGGCCCACCACGTTCTTATGTAGTTGAGTTCGTGGTGGTAGTCTCGGACTCGCCAGAAGCGCGGCGAAAGAGGCGCCCATGCTGTGGCCAATCAACACCACACCCTGGCGGTCCTCTTTCTCGCGGTAGTCCTCGATAATGGTTTCCAGGAGCTCTACCAGAGCATCAGTGGTATATGCTTCCCATGACCGGACTGAAAATTCGGATCTCCCGCATCCTGGAAGATCAATAGCCAGGCAGGACGCTACCGAAGTCAGGCTGGTGAGCAGTGGGTGAAACTGGGCTACTGAGCCGCCAAGTCCATGGATGAAGACGAGCAGTGGTATCGGTGCTGGCGACTTTGGTAAGCGGTCAGCCTGTTGGTGACGGCGGTAGAAGACGCGCAGGCCGGGGTAAGTGAATTTGGAGGTGGTGTATGTTTTGATCTCGCTACTTCTGTCCAACAATGGTGGATCCGTAGCCACGGGATCTAGAGAGAAAAGAGTTGTCAGTGAGTACCATCAGGTTCTGAGGAGCCATGGTTCACTATGAGTGTACAAACCATATGGGGAAGCCATCTGCAGCCAACATTAACGCCTGGAACAGCTGCCAGGCCAGCGAATTATAACCGAGAACTATGGGCTACAGCGTCAGTAAGCATGAGACACGGGCAAGGATGAGAGCGAGAAAGTGAAGGCGTACATGAGCCAAAATATTTGGATAAGACTGGCGGATGGTGATGCGTAAGACGACAGATCGATGTTGGAGAAGTTGGTGGGAGTTGAGATAAGATGATGGACAAGGAGACAGGTCCCGGTAGGTTGTTTATGAAGCGGCAGCAAGGCGGGTAAGCGGGTATGCGTGCGAACAGAAAAAGATGAATGGGAAGCAGCGTCCCAGGGCCGTTACCCGTGCCGTGTTGTTGGGCGCAAAGATTGGAGTTGGGTCTTCGTTTGTGAGTTCCACGACTTGAAGCGAATCCGTGAGTCAATCAGCGTGCCGCGTGGGACCAGGAACCTCGGTGACGGGAAGGAAATGGAACTGGAAGGGCCTTTCAACATGTTGCAAGAACAGTCCATGTTGGTGGAACGTACTGACCTGTCTTGTATAAATCGAGATGTTCACTTTTGGTGGTATCTCCCAAGTAAGAGAGGGCAGGCAACTGAAATATCAGATGAAGAGATGGATTGAGAATTGTATTAAGGCAGGAAGAGTTGGAGAAGGATTCAATTCTTTCTTGAAACAAACCAAGAATTGAATCCTTCTTTTTCATTCGCATTCTGCCCTCATGGGCATAGCCTGAACGCCCTGTAAGATAGGTCATCCTTCCCTGCGTTGTAGTGGAGGCAGGCACCGCGGTCGACTTTCACAATCAGCGGAGCCAACGGTCGTCATTCCTTCAGAATGCGGTTGAATTCCGGCCTCTGATTGGCCACCCAGAGTTCTTTTAGTCTTGACTTGCCGACATCCACGAGTTCATCTGAATTCATGCTCATAAGATATGCAAAATCTCTGCTTTAAGCCATTGGTGTCTGTTAGATAATGAGAGCTGCTTCCCTACCTGTACCTTATCGTAGTTCTCACGCAAGCCGTTATTTGTCAAGCGCGTTCAAGACACCAGGGCCCGGGCAGTTCTTTCCCGATGCACGTCAGTTCTTCCTCCAGGAACGTCTGACGTGCGTGCTCCACCGAGACACACCTGCCCTGCAGCGCCGTCTATGTCTTGGCATTTTGAACAATTGCGCTGGCAGCAGCAGTGCAGCACACATTGCCCGTTGTGCCCGCTTGGCCGTTTCATCGCTTTCCACTGCCCCTGGGCTGGAATGGAATGAACTCGCCGGAAGCCGATCCTGTGATGCGCTAGCACCCCGCGACAATGGATCCCGAGCTCCGTTGACGGCGGCCCAGTCGTGTGGATGACATTGAGGTGATTTCCAACCGGCTGTTCCCGACCCACCATATCCGTCTTGACTGTTGTCATCACTCCTTTTAAGATACCCATTGCTCCCGGACCCTGAAAAAGAGTCATCCAGACATCCAACAACTTCCTCGCCTTGTCACAACCCGACCGTCGCATTCCCTCCCAACGCCTTCAGACCGACTACCTACCTACCCCTCGATTCCTCGAAGCTCCCCTTCAAGTCCGCTTTCAAGATTGTGACAGCTCGGGCAGCAACCAAGCTCCCAACCCTCGACACCATGGCCACCCCAGGCCGTTTGACCTTCCTATATCCCCAGCTCTTCCGCACAGGAGCTCTCTGGTCCGAACCAGCCGCCGCTCGCGCCGCCCGCAAGCCTCGTCGTCATATTGCTCCTCTCCCTTCTCAGCAATCATGCTGCGCGCATACCGCGTCAGCTCCTTTTACAAACTCCGCCTCTCGGAGGCAAGCCGCCTTTGTCAAGTACGGAAAGGCTGTTGAACCACAGCCATTACATACCGAAGAGACGCCGGCGTCTCCCGAACCGACACCGACACCGACCGCCGACTCGAAACCCAAAGCTGCCCCGACAACAGAAAAGCAGCCAGCAAAGAGTAGCGAGCCAACAACACCAAAAGAGGAGGGTGCTGATGCGCCAAAGACAGCACAAGGAAGCTCCGAACAACAACAGCCACCCACAGCCGCCGCCTCCAAGACCGGCTCAGACCCGGCAGCAAGCAAAAAGAATACCACGCCCATGGAAACCATTCTTTATATGGAACCGCCTCCGTCCGACCACACCACGCGCCTGCTCACCGACCCTGACAACGGCAATGGCCGACCGCCGCACCTCCAACCCCCTCCCTACGTCCACCATTTCGACAGCTACTCGCTCGTCAAGCAGCTCTCGACCGGCGGCTACACGCTCCCGCAAGCCATCACGGCCATGAAGGCCGTACGCGGCTTGTTGGCTTCAAACCTGGACGTGGCGCAGGCTGGGCTGGTAAGCAAGAGCGACGTGGAGAACGAGACATATTTGTTCCGCGCGGCGTGCTCGGAACTGAGCACCGAAGTCAAAAACAACAGGCGGGTGGCGGACGAGCAGCTGCGCCAGCAGCGCACGCACCTGCTTCACGAGGTGGATATCTTGACGCAGCGGCTCAACCAGGAGCTGCTGACGCTGAACGATAACGTGCGGGGCATGTTCAACGATCGCAAGATGGCGGTGAGGGAGGAGCAAAAGGCTGTTGATAGTCGGGTACGTCCCCTTTTCCCCCCTTCCCCAACTCATCCCAGGTTTCAAACTAACCTCATGGTGCAACCACAGATTCAACAAATAAACTACAAAATCTCCGTCATGCTTAACAGCGACGCCCGCTCCGACATCGAAGCCTTGCGCTGGGTTCTCATTCGCCGCTCCGTCCTAGGTATCCTGTTCATGGCGGTCGCGACCCTTGGCACTTTGCGATATGCGACCTATGTGAACCATGAGCGACAGAAGGAGGCGGAGAAGAAGAAGCGCGAGGCTGAGGAGGCCAGGAGACATGATGGTACGCGGGACGTTGCGCCGGCGCCCATGGCGGCGGAGATTCTTGCGGCGAACTAGAAACAGCCGCGTTCTGGGTTCAAGGGATATCAAGTTGGTTAGCAAAGGTTCATCAAGCAGGCTAAAGGCGTAGATTTGCATGTTGAAGAACGCATGAGGGTGGCTTAGCCGTTCTGGTATTCGAGTACTGTAGGCATGGGGTTAAGGGGTTAGGGTTAAAGCAGGAGATACCCAAGTAAACAAATGACAAGAAAGGGGGAAGGCTTGTACTTGGGCCAACCCCTGATTTTCATATCAACTAATCAATTCCGACAGCACAACGTTTGATCCCTTCCTACCATATTTATTATGAAGTGTCTCATGCAATCGTATTACAAGGCCCTATATCATTTTCATGTCTATATACCCCCTTCATCAACAAGTCCAAAGTTCAAAGCCCAAAGCCCAACGCTCATCTCTCTTCTTACTTCCTCAAATCATCCCATTCAACCACCGAAATTCATCTTCAAAGCAATCGTAGGCGCCTGCTCCCCTTCCTCCTCCTCATTTCTTCTCACATTCACATTCGCACTACCTCCCATTCCCCTCCCACTCTTAATAACCTCCTCCATAAACGCCTTCTGGCCCTCACTCATCGCACCCACCACCGCCCTAAAAGCCGTTTGATCCGCACTCGCCAGCTCCAGCAGTCGGGCGCTGGTTTCCCGATAGACATCATCCTTGGCCGGCTCCGACGCCGCGCGCGACAGGAGTGTAGGCACGACGAGAGCCATGGCGATTGAAGCACCCTGGCCGCCGTCTTGTTGCGATGAGCCGCTGCGGGAGACGAGGGCGGTGAATTGCACAAGAGTTTGCGCGATCAGGGAGCGGGCGTGCTCGGGGTCTTCGGGCGCGGTGTTGGTTACAAAGGCCATTAGGCGGGGTAAGAGGTGGCGGGAGAGAGAGTGGTCGGCTGAGGTGGGAGTGCCTGAGGAGTTGGTGTTGAGGAGGAGGGAGCGGATGCAGTTGGCTGCTATTTTGGCGGTCTAGGACACAGGACAGTTAGTCATGGGCAGAGGGAAAAGGGGAGGAGGAGAGACACTTACCATTCGATCCGTCAAACAATCCACCACCTCATCCAAAAACTTGGCTACCAGCGGCTCGTTGGCTGACAAGTGGTTCTTGCCGCCCGTAAACAAAATGGTGATAGCCAGGAGACAGTTCTTGACGCAGGTCAATGACGTCGGGGCCTCGCGCTTCTGAGCGTTGAGATAGATGGACAGGAAGCGGCGCAGACATCCCAGCAACTGAACGTCCGTGGGCGAGTTACCCTCGTCTTCGTCACTGCCGTCTCTTCTGGAGCCTGTCATGCCGTTGATGAAGCGTTTGAGCGTGGACAGGTTTTGCGGGACAATGACCTCCTGGCACGACGGTGTGGCGAGGATGGTCGCGAAGATGTGCAAGATACAGGCGTGGAGATCCGTCTTGATGATGGATGGAAACACCTCCGCGGCATCGACGAGTGCGTTGAGCGATGTCTTGACGAGGAGGATCGCTTCCTCCGTCATTTGGTGGCGGACTGGCTGCTGTGCCTCGCTGAGATTGGGCAACAGACCGGAGAGTACCAAGACGATGATGCGGGTGAGCTCAAAGAGTTGCTCGATGTCGTCAGACAGTTCGCTGTTTTCGGGGTCGTCGGCTTGTTTTCTGGCTGCAGGATGTGCCACGCACAGAGCACGCGCAATCTCGACGATGACGCCCTGCACATCGAGTCCTTCTGTGAGGACGAGACGGTCAAGGAGATCCATCGTCTCAGAGAAGATGGCATCTCGGTAAATGGCATGACCAGATACACTTGGGTGAAGAATCTTCTTGAGAGCGCGGAGGATCTCGAGTGTCTGCTCACGGGTAGCGAGGGATTCGCTCTGGCCTGGTTTGGTAGCGAGAGCTTCAAATGCAATGCCGAACAAGACGAAGAAGAACGCAACAGGCTCATCGCGGTAGTTGATATCTGCGCCCTTTGAGTTGCTGTTGGTGCTGGGTCCTGATAGCTCCTTGCCATCGAGAGCGTCAAAGACGAACTCGCTGTCTTGTTCAATGAGACTGGCAATGGCATCTACCAGCTTCAACCACGACTCCTGGTAGAACTTGAGCAGAGTCTCACGGTTCAGGGCCGCGTAGACAGTGTCCAAACTTCCAGACAACGAAGGAGGGCCCAGCGTCATGGAAATGTCCGGCTCAAACCGCAACCGAGCAAACTCACGAAGAGACTCGAGCCATAGAGGAGTCAAGGTACCAATATGGGGCTTGAGGACATCAAGTAGGTACTTTTGCTCAGAGCTGGCAACTTGCAGCTCGGCCCAGGCGGCAAATACGGACATCTTGACCATGACCTGAGCGTTAGAGCTGAGTCCCTTCAGGTCACCAATTCCGGCATTGTCCTCATCCTTTGCAAAGTTCTCCAATGAGCTCACCAGCGTCTTCAGAATTCTGCCCATCCTATCCACATCAGTAACAATGCCTGTTGCGATGAAGCTTGCGCAGACATCAACAGCTTCCGAAGCCAGTTCAGGCGACGAGTCGGCGGCGAATGCAGGTGTGAGGGCAGAGCTGATCTGCGCCTGGTACTGCTCAAGCAGCATAGCCTCCTCAAAGTCCGGATCGGGGATCTTTCCAAACATCTTGAGGACAGCGCCGATGATCTTCAAGCCCCAGATTCTCTGGTCCAGGACGCCCGATGTGGATGCCGAGAACGCCATGCGGACAACATCAGCAATCCTGTTCTGGAGAGCCGCCTGCGCAGCAGATTCGCCATGGGTCGCGACATCCTTTGCGACGAACACAAAAATGTCATTCAGGCAGTCCATGGCAAAAGTGGTGACCTGCCACTTCAAAGGCTCCACGTCTGAGCCGCTCGGAGTGTCTTTGTCGTCCTTGGCACCTCCTCCAGCAGCGGCGGCTGCAAAGCCAGCGACTTCTTCGTCCTGCAGGTCAATGCCTCCGCCAGACTTTGCGTTGTTCGTGATAGCCTGTGCGGATGCCTTCGGTCTGGTCATCTTCAGGACATGCTGGAAGCGTGCAAGCCAAGCGGCCGTGTCCGAAAGACAAGTCTGACGGAGCCAGTTTCTGATAAGGTTCCGCATTCCATCGTGGCTCGGGGAGGCGTCAAGCACCAACCACAGGTGATCCTCGAAACCTTGTTCGGCGGCCTTGATAACATCGTACGAGTTCCTCTTCATGAGGTTGTAGAGACTGTCCACGGCCACATCCCGGAGGGCAGCGTGGTCGGACTTGATGTACCGCTGAAGGGTCCTGACGTAGTCGATGAAATCCATGTAGCCCGGTGCGTACAGCGTCAAGTGTTCCTGGCAGGCTAGACTCGCCCGCTGGATTTCGAGATCCTCTTCTTGCTGGAAGTACCCGACGAGGGTCAGAATTAGCTCCCTTGACTTGGTGGAGTCCTGAAGATCGGGACCCAGAACGTTGATCAGCGCATCAACGCAACGAGCGATGGCAGCGGACGAGGAGAGGTCAGCCTCCAGGTTCATGGTAATGGGCGAAGCTAGTTCAGGGTTATGCGTATCTGAGACGTAGAGCTTGGCCAACATTCCGAGTGTGCTAGACACGAAACTGGAGAAGCCAAGTCCAGCAGCATCCGATACGCGAGCAATTGCTTCAAGAGCCCAGTAATGAACAGTCGGGTGCGGATCATTGCACAAAGACATAAGGATGTTGAGAATCGTCTTCAAGTGATACCCAGCCGCCATGCTACCGATCTTGGTCTGGATGCAACCAAGAGCCATGGCGCAGCCCGCTCTAGCGCTAGGCTCTCTGTTGACGACAATAGTATCGACGAGGAACTTGATCTCCTGATTAGTGAAGGCGTTGCCACATGCGCTGCAAAGTCTGGCTATTGCCTCGTAGGCGATGCTACGGACGTATTGATCAGGATCAAGGA